>CM069910.1:67713710-68109503 GCA_036172215.1 Camellia granthamiana | reverse complement strand
GACTGAAAGACTGAAATACTGATTTAATGAACTGTTTTCATTATTGTAAGGACATTCATTCTAAACCTCTTTACGCATTATGTTATTCACTGGGCTTTAGCTCACTGCTCATATATATATGTAGGTGTACAGGCACCAGACCGCAGCTAGGAGTATCGGGGTAAACTCCAGTTTTGTCAAGCCAACCACTGTGCCTCACTGCGAGGTTCCGAGCCTGCCAAGCTATGGCTTAGGGGTGTTTTTATTTCCCCATCTGTCTTTGTACTGTTTTTGTAATACTGTATAGACCGTATTGCACTGTTAAACAGGGATTTAGTCCCTGCTCTGACTGGTTGTATATATTGTACATACTGTTTATCTCTGACTGCATAAATGTATGAAAAATCTTTTTGGCATACAGACTGTCACACCTCATTGGACATTGTTTATTTACTGTATTGGCTTCCGCCAAGCCCCTGTACTCTGTATTACTGTATTACTGTTAAACAGGCCTTCGGTAATCTAGGATTACTAGCCGGTTACGGTGCTAAACCCATAGGGGCGGGTTTGGGTCGTGACATAATACTACAAAGGAGGAGGCTAAGGAAGTTCCTGTCTCCCAACACATTGGTGTTGTTTATGCTTTTCCCCTCAAGGGTGATTTGGACAAAATACGGACCCAGCTTCTAAGATTTCTCTTTCTGATGAAAGTTGAAGTGATCCTTGAGACAGTTTCAATTTTTACAATTTTTTTTTTTTTTTTTGCTGCACTGGAGTTCGATCTGGTTATCTAACTTGCTGCATAATTGTGCTTGGACGTAACAAAGTCACAAAGAAATGTCTTACTCAGGTCCAGGTTAGTTATGAAAAAACAATTGTTTGCTCCCACCTAGAGTTGAGTAAGGCTTGTGCTAGAAGTTTTCTCCTGAAAGAATTATTCGAGTTTGTTTGAACTCTATTTCCATGAAGTAGAACTGAAGTGTTGAATTTTGATGTAGTTGTACTTAAGAGAAATTCATTTGTGATGTTGTAAATCTTGTGATTTTAAGAAGAAAAAAAAAATCATGTTCAAAAAGTTCATTAGTGCAATTTCCATCAAACAATTCCACTTGGCTAAGTTCCATTTGGTTGCCAAACATAATTCCACCAAGTAATTCCACTTGGCATGTTTGAATGCAAACCAAACATAAATGCGTTCGGTCGTTCCGAAGCTAATTCCATTTGGTCATCCTAAAGCTAATTTGTTAGTGTGTTTTCCACTAAGCAAGTTCACTTGGCTAAGTTCCATTTGGTTGCCAAACATAATTCCACCAAGTAATTCCACTTGGCATGTTTGAATGCAAACCAAACATAAATGCGTTCGGTCGTTCCGAAGCTAATTCCATTTGGTCATCCTAAAGCTAATTTGTTAGTGTGTTTTCCACTAAGCAAGTTCACTTGGCTAAGTTCCATTTGGTTGCCAAACATAATTCCACCAAGCAATTTCACTTGGCATGTTTGAGTGCAAACCAAACATAAATGCGTTCGGTCATTCCGAAACTAATTCCATTCGATTAAAACCGAAGCTAATTCTGAAAGTCATTCCTTAACTTTGCTAAAAATTCGTTCATTCCCAATGAAGCTTATTTCAAGAGTTATTACTAACTCTGCCTTAGTCCAAACCATCTTTAGTTTAAACTATGCCCCCCGGAACTTCAATCTTAAAGGGCTATGTTAATTATCAATCAGTTCTGGTCTTAAGGTTGTACATGTATTGGAAACAAAAGTTCAAGGAAGCAGAGAGAATTTTTCCATTAATCAGAAGAGAAATATTTTTATATTTTGATAGATATTTAGGAAGACAGTTACTGATAATACTTCTTGAGATTTGCTATATTCTAAGGTCGAGGTATGGCTTTGCCTTTGAGATCTTTTAGATAATATGCTCCATTTCCAGCAATGACTATAACCTTGTAAGGCCCTTCCCAGTTGGAACATAACTTTCCTTCACCAGGAACCCTTTTGTGGTCCATAACTTTTCTCATAACCAATTCGCAAGGTGTAAACTATCTTAGGAGGACCTTCTTGTTGAAACTCTTGATAAGCTACTACTAATAGGTTATAAGTCTGATTAGTGATGCTTCTCTTTGGCCTTTTACTATATCCAGTGCTTTAGCGATGGCGTCTTCATTGCTTGCATCTTTAAATAGTTTTGATCGTATGGTTGGGAGACTGACTTCCAGCGAAATAACAGCCTCTATTCCATAGGTCAGAAAATAGAGAGTTTCTCCGGTTAAGTGTCGTGCCGTCGTCTGGTAGGCCCACAACATGTGGGATAACTCTTCAACCCATTTTCCTTTTTGCACTTTCAAGTTGTTTCTTCATACCATTAATTATGGTCTTATTTGACTACTCTGCCTGCCCATTGCTTTGTGGATAGCCAGAAGAGGAGTTCTAATATTCGATCGTGAGATTGTCACGAAACTTCTGGAAAACTTCCCGTCAAACTGTATTCCATTGTCTGCAATCAATACCCTTAGATGTCGAAACAGACCACGTCATTCTTCATAACGAACAGTTTTATGTCTATTTCCTTGATACTTGCCAATGCTTCCACTTTCACCCACTTGGTGAAATAGTCGGTTACAGCGATGAAGAGTCTTTTGTTCCTAGTCTCTCGTGCCACCCGTGCCAAAGGCCTGATGATATCCAAGCCTCACTAAGCAAAAGAGTAAGGACTGGTGAGTGGGGTGAGAGCTTTGGTTGGCTGATGGATTAGAGAAGCAAACCTCAAGCATTTGTCATATTTCTGGATATACTACTATGCGTCTCTCTGCATTTGTGGCCACAAGTATCCATAGGTTAGGGCATGGTGCGCTAACGACCTTCCACCAAAGTGGCTTCCATAAATCCCGTCATGAATTTCGTAGAAAACATTCTTGACTAGATTTGGATGCACACATAGTAGATAGGGGCCAAGGTAGGAACATCGGTACAGTTTCCTAGATGGTGAGATCCAAGACCAAGCTAATTGATGTCGAACTTTGTTAGCCTCTTTCTTGTCTTCAGGAAAAGTGTCAGATCTCAAAAAAAACAAGTATTGGGTCCATCCAACTCGGTCCTGAGTTCGTATAGAGGACCGGATCCGGAGACTTAATGCTTGGTTCTAGCACGAACTCAATCCAAATCTTTCTAGCATCTTTGGTGTCCATTGATGAGCCAAGGCAGGCAAGGGTATCAATATGGTTGTTTTTGTCTCAATTGATTCATTCTACTCGTATGGACTAAAATTTCTTGATCACACCTCTGGCCTTGCCTGCATACATGGCTATTCATTCGTATCTTGCTTCGTAGATCCAATAAGTTGATTGACAATTAGCTGAGAATTGCTTAAAACTAGCAATTCATCTACGCTGAAGTGCTCGGCACTAGTAGACTAGCTAGCAGTGCTTTGTATTCCCTTTCGTTGTTAGAGGCTTTTCGTCCAAGCTTTAGAGTTTGTTCCCAAATGAATCCCTCTAGAGAGATTAGTACTACCCCTGTCCCGAGCCTTGATTATTGGATGATTCGTTAACGTAGAGTTGTCAGATGTCTCCAACGAATAGTTTCCATGCTTCTGAAGCACTTTATATTCATAGCTCGGTGGTGCGTGGCACTAGTATCGAGCTGGCGTTTGGATATACGATGCTCAGGGTGAAAGGCGAATTTGGCGACAAAATTCGCCAAGACCTGGGCCTTAATTGCTGTTCTAGGCTGATACCGATTGTCAAACTCACCAAGCTCAACCGCCCATTTTGCCATTCGGCCCGAGAAATCAGCTTGGCCAAAGATAGATCTGAGAAGGAATTCAATAAGGGCATTGATGATATGGCCCTAGGAGTAGTGTTGGAGTTTCCTTGATGCGATGAGCAAAGCATAAGCCAACTTTTTGAGTGGTAGATACTGCGTCTCGGCATCCAAAAGAGTCTTGCTAACGTAGTACATCGACCTTTGTTCCTTTTGCACTTCGTGAATCAATATCGTGCTTACTGCATGGTCTAAAACTGCTAGATACAGGTACAGTTCTTTCCCTAGTTCTAGAGTAAAAAGAAGATGTGGTGAACTAAGGTATTTCTTGAGGTCCTACAGCGCCTCAGTGTACTTGAGTCCCCATTCAAATGTAGTCTTTCTTCTCAAAAGTTAGAAGAATGGCTTCATTCGGTCTGAGGACCTATTGATGAGTCGATTCAACACTGCCACCATTCTAGCCAATTTCTGAAGTTCCTTGGCCTTTTTCGGTATTTCTATCTCTTATATTGTTTTAATCTAATTTGGATTCACTTTGTGCGACTTAGATTTGTCTACCTCATTTACTACAATTTCACAAGGTTCTCTTCGATCCACTTTTCATCAGTCCCCACTGTTTGACTGCTCGGCCGATGCTACTTCGATAAGAATTTGATCATCTTCAAGACGAGCGTACTATTCAATCCTGGCTAGTAAATCCTTTAGGGTAGTGGTTGGGCGCTTAGTAAGCACTATCTCAATTTATTTTCTAAAGGGAAACTATGCTTAAAAGACATCACTGTCATCTGCTCACTGCAAATGTTCTCCTCTAATTCATTGTACTCTTCCCAGTACCTTCTTGTATAATTGCGCAATGTTTCATTCTTTTCCTTTTGGAGGCTAAACAAGGTGTTAGCTCCTTTGGGATTTTGGTGTTGGAAACGAATCTGGCTAGAAATTCCTACGATAGCTGTTTTCAATCATAGATCGATCCAGTAGGAAGGCGATCAAACCATCAAAGTTTGAATTCTCCAAGGCTGGATGGAAAGACCTTGTAAATAAGTGCATCGTTTCAGTTCCACAGAGACATCATCTGCCAGTAGTGGCAGATATATGTGAGTGGATCCGACTTCCCATCGTATGGTGTGAACTTCGGTAGGGTGAACTTTTTAGGGGGTTCCAAGGGTTCAATGTTTAGAGAGAAGGAAGAAGAGACGAGCTAATCCAATGCTCGGTGCTCCCTTTAATGAATAGTGTGATCGAGATGTATGTATCTCGTTCCCACTGTCGCTTATTTTCTCTGTTCTCGATCAATCAGGTACAGAGATCCTGGGGACGAAGTGGGTACTTTGTCTGTTGGTTGACCATTTCATATTTTTACCTTCTTCCGGCGTAAACCACGAGTATGGATGCTCACTGCTTCACTATGTACCGGAATTGGCTGACTTCACTGTCCAGAGCCATTTCCAGGGCCATCCTTCGCCGGTGATTCCAAAGACGGACTCCTCCGGTCTAGATGAGAAGCTTCTGCGTCGGTCCTCTTCTCTATCAAGTCGTCCATCATCTTCTTAAGTTGTGCCTTCAATTCTTGTATCTCTATCCCCATAAAATCGATAATACAATTTCTATAATCCTTCTTCAACATGAAATGATGGGAGCCACCAGCAAAAGGCTGGTGATGCTCAACAAAATCTTGAGCCCAGTTGTTGTTTCTAGTCTATTCCTCTAGAATCGTCGGCAGCACTAGGCCTTTATCCTTTGTCTTCTCCGTCGGTGGAGTTGATGCAGAGGGAGGAATGTCCTCAGTTCCCATTTCCATAATCAAATGTAGAGCTTAGAAATGAAAAATCCACGCTCACCACACCAATTGTGCATACCGAATCCCGCAATATATGAAAGTGGATTAGAGTTCCGCAGCTGGACTTAATTATCCAAGAACTGGGGACTTGCAACATAGAACACCGTCAGAGCTGCCTAGCCGGGGTTTGCTGGAAAACACCTCTGGCGTAGAAATGAGTGATAGGAGAAGACGAAGTGCTCCCTCTAGGTGCAAAGAGAGGAAACGAAAGAGTGTTCAATTTTGTATGTGTTGAATCAAGTCGTGTTAAGTTGAGTTTCATTGGGTTACCTTCAATGTAAAGAGAGTGAGGCTTATATAGAAGACTTTGCTCATTGCCCAAGATAGTTTCATGGAGTTTTGGTGCCTCAAGACTTCCCTTAACATTGCTTTAGGTAGAAGACCACAAGGTAGTTAACCATTGATACATGTGCTCATTGTAACCATGCATATAACAGATCACATTTCCTCTATCTAACTATTTCTGTGATTCTATGAAATGGGGACTAGTTGAGGTGGCAGCCTGCACATGCATTTGTTCACAGTTTCCACTTTTCTCTATGAGGTTTCCTCAGCTCGGTACTGATGTGCCTTGGCTTGACCTTCTATAGAGTTGTTTGTAGAGATGGACTGGCCCATTTGGATATCTCTGTGTCGGTTCGGCTCACTGTTGATGGGTTCAGCCTATCAGTTCGGTCTTATGAAGTAGATCCAATAGCCCGGGCGAGCCCAGCATTGCAGCTTAGGCTGGCCTTTCTACTGCATGTTGGGCCCAAGTGCTTGAGGATTTGGGAATATCATAATTCATGGAGGTGGGCTCAATGGATTGACCCATGTACTTGTTTGGCCCTCTTGGGTTTGGGATTAGTAGATTAGACTGGCCCAAAACTTAGATTTGACCCGTTTATATTCTACCCCTTTGAAACTCTATATATTATCATGTTCCCATTTAACTGATATCACCATGACCACGCAATGAGTCTCGTGCATATAGTGTCACCTTCAAAAATCCAACAAAGACTATATGTAAGTTTTCTTATGCATCTTAATCTTCTTCCAAATATATGATTAATAATGGATTTCTTCCACCATCTAAAAATAAAATAAAATAATGGATTTCTTCCAATGCTTTGTAAATTAAAAAAATTAATAATAATAATAACAAGACATTCATCTTCCATATTTCTTGAAAGATTTATAAATTTGGAATATTTTTACTATATTCTATGTGCTATTAGTTTTTGATAACTCGATATCTTAGAGGGTTGTTTGGGATGACCTAAATAAGTGTACTTTTTGTCTTTTTACGAAAAGATGTGCAGAAAAGTAGAGAGATGATGTGATGAAAAAAAGATAAAAAGATAAAAAAATGTGTACTTATTTAGGATAGCCAAACTTCGCCCTAGTCTAATGGACTGACTAAACTGAGGACCAATCACACCGTCTATTAGCAGAGACCATTTAAAGTTGGAAAAAAACTCCGTACAGACTGGTCCCAAGAAGAAGTTTGCAACTTGGAAGTTTCGTACTTAAAGCCCTAAAGAGAGCACACAACCTTGACCACTTAGACAACCCCTTGAGATTTTCATATGCTTTTGTTAACTCACAATATAGTGAATTTGATTCCACAAGTACTAAAATTGATGGATTTAAAAATTTGCAGATAGGTATGATGTAATATCGATACAATCAATTCTTATTTCCTACTTTTAATGGAAGAAAATAAAATGCAAGTGCCATAAGTTGCATAAGTTGTGCATGTTATACATAATTTGCATAAGTGCCATAATTTGCTTATTTTATTATTATTATTATTATTATTATTATTATTATTATTATTATTATTATTATTATTATTATTATTATGTCCCACATGTATTTATCTAATGTGGATGTATAAAATCTGAGAAAAAAACGTATTTATATATGACATTACTCAAATTTATACTATAGATAGTGGTTACAGGTATTTTGGGTAGAAAATATTTGCTTAGTTTGTGATATTTTGCAAGAGGTAGAAGAATCACTGAATATGTCATCTACTCAACCAACCATAGTTGTAAACTACAGTCGTTTCAACCACAAATAATGACAAAGATAAACTTACCGTGCAAGAAAGAGAAGGAAAAATATTAAAATTACTAAAATCATAACAAAATTTTCTTGCAGATGAATGTGACATCTTTTCTACATCACAGCGTAATTTAATAATAAAATACATTGATTTATATTTATTTTATATAACACTACTCAGTAGGGGATGATAATTGACAGCATAGATTAGGTATTGCAATTATTTCAAGTGGAATATAGAAAAATCACTGAATATGTCATCTACTCAACCAACCATAGTTGTAATTTGTAAACTACACTTGTTTCACCCATAAACAATGGCAAAGATAACCTTACCATGCAAGAGAGTGAAGGAAAAATATTAAAATTACTAAAATCATAACAAAATTTTCTTGCAGATGAATGTGACATCTTTTCTACATCACAGCGTAATTTAATAATAAAATACATTGATTTATATTTATTTTATATAACACTACTTAGTAGGGAATGGCAATTGACAACATAGATTAGGTATTGCAATTATTTCAAGTGAAATATATATGATATATTATATTACGTGATTGACATGATTGGATTCGCATGTCATGACCAAAATAGTCGGCATAAATAATTAATTTTCATAACAACAATGATTCATCCCCTCTTTTTAGGACCCCCTTTGGACCCCCTCTCTCTCTCATTGGTCACCTTTTCTTTTTCTTTTTCTTTTTTTTCCTGCTCCTCTAGTCACCTCTTGCCACGTGGCAAAGGGGATAAAGGGGGTGACCCCCAAAGGGAGTCCCAACCTTTATTCTTTTCCTAAATTAAATTATTAAAGATAATAAAACTATTACAATTTAAAAATCAAAAAGATGAAAAAAAACAAAGCACTCGAGAATTCAAATATGTTATCACATGTTTATAATTACTCTCATGTGAGAACATGATTCACAATAATGATTATAATTATAACCATGTTACATGCACACACAAAAAAGGCTTGATTGTTTTCATAATTAGTTCACCAAAATTTCAAAACATGAAATGGACTTAATTACAAATAACCTGTTAGATATTGCCTCAACTACACTAATCCCTAAAATAAAAAAAGGATAATAAGAGACTCCATTGGTGAATTAAAGAGATGGTATTGATCAGTAACGGAGTCAAGAAATTAAATTAGGAGGGGCATTTATTAATTATAACTTTATTTTTGTTTTTATTTTCATAACCAACCATAAGAAGATAATAATAATTTTTGAATTAATATTAAGTACAAAAAATTAAATAAATTGTTACAAAAGTATTTCATATAAAATTTTACAATTAATTTCGAGTAAAATAAAAAAATAAAAAAAAAGTATTACGTGTAACTAGTGTATTATAGACAATATAAAAAAGTCATATATTTTAGTCGTAAAATAAATTATATAATAGTAAGATAAATCAAATTTTTACAAAATTTGAATAGAAATTTCATATAATAGTGATCTCATATCATTATTGACATAAGATATCACTATCTAATAATAAAATAACACATGAAGGGTGAACTCCTCATACAAATATAACTAACACTTTAGTAATTTTTACATATATATAGTGAGATTAATTGTATTTGCATATCAATAATGATGGATATTACTTTTATATTGAAATTTTTTCACAAAATTTTTATACATAAAAATATAATTTGTTGTGATCACTTCATTTTCAATAAAACAATTACTATTATTTTCATAAATTTAAAAATAATCTTGATATTTTATTCTAAATATTATTTTTATTTTAAATTTTATTTATATATGTACGGGGAGCAAATATTCCGGCGAGTCCGTACTCCTTTCTTCCAAACTCCGTTTTTGTCCGATCACCTAAAAGCACAACGGCGGTGAGCTACCCGGCGGTGTGTGGCCGGAAAACTCCTCCGACGAACAAGTTAGCACACACCTTGGGATAGAAAGAGATAGAGGGAGGAGAGTGTTTGTGTGTAAGAATGCCTTACCAAGTGTCCGTCCTCTTTGTATGGGGGGCGCAGACATGCTTATATACCCTCTGCGCCCCGAACTTACTCCCAGTGATCTCTCGACACGTGGCTCTGCTGTCCCATTTGTCAGCATAAACCTTGCTAAACATCAACTAACCCAGCTGCCAGCTGCTAGCCCACTCTACTGGGAGCACGGCAACCGGGCTGTACCACCTCGGCTGTCAACGGCCATGCTATGCTATACGCACAAGTGCTCCAAGAATCGAGTTCCTTTCCAGCTGTGCTCGGTCGCACTTCGGCGAAGCCGAGCTGGAGATCGGTCAACCTGGTCAACCAAAGGCCTTCCTGCCTGCTTCGGGGCATGAGGTCCTCAGCCGAGCTAACGGCGCGCGCCTTTGACCGGGCAACGCAAGCTGCACGGTTGTCACTGCGGAGCCCCAAGTAGCTCGGCCCATGTCTTAGAAGCCCAACTCTGGGCGGATTCGAAGTCATCTCGGCCCAATGCTCCATTGGGCTCCCAACCTGCTCGGCCCCTACCCCGGTCCATATCCGGCTCATAATTATCCCTCTCAATTGCCCCTTAATTCCGTCCGCTGAAGCGTGACTGGGATTACCTATTTCGACCGGGGTAGCGCCTCCTCGGTCCCCAATTTACCAATCGGCAATCGGGCTAGTTGACATGAATGAATTCAATCTTGCCCGGTCTGACTCTCCTGTCTCTTCGGCTTGCTCGGTCGACACCTGACCTGACCTTTTTGCCTCTTCAATTCTGACAGCACCATAAATTGGGACACGTGCCAATCCCCTATTGGCCCTCGAGCAGCCAACCCGCCGTCCCTTCAATTTTGAATTTGGGCGGCCTCGCCACCTCTATAAATATGCACCCCCCTTCTTCCTTCCATTTCCACAAACGGCGCCAATTTTACGGGGAGCAAATATTCCAGCGAGCCCGTACTCCTTTCTTCCAAGCTCCGTTTCTGTCCGATCACCTGAAAGCACAACGGCGGTGAGCTACCCGGCGGTGTGTGGCCGGAAAACCCCTCCGACGAACAAGTTAGCACACACCTTGGGATAGAAAGAGAGAGAGAGAGAGAGAGAGAGAGAGAGGGAGGAGAGTGTTTGTGTGTAAGAATGCCTTACCAAGTGTCCGTCCTCTTTGTATGGGGGGCGCAGACATGCTTATATATCCTCTGCGCCCCGAACATACTCCCAGTGATCTCTCGACACGTGGCTCTGCTGCTCCATCTGTCAGCATAAACATTGCTGAACATCACCTAACCCAGCTGCCAACCCACTCTACTGGGAGCACGGCAACCGGGCTGTGCCACCTCGGCTGTCAACGGCCATGCTATGCTATACGGACAAGTGCTCCAAGAACCAAGTTCCTTTCCAGCTGTGCTCGGTCGCACTCCGGCGAAGCCAAGCTGGAGATCGGTCAACCTGGTCAACCAAAGGCCTTCCTGCCTGCTTCGGGGCATGAGGTACTCAGCCGGGCTAACGGCGCGCGCCTTTGACCGGGCAACGCAAGCTGCACGGTTGTCACTGCGGAGCCCCAAGTAGCTCGGCCCATGTCTTAGAAGCCCAACTCTGGGTGGATCCGAAGTCATCTCGGCCCAATGTTCCATTGGGCTCCCAACCTGCTCGGCCCCTACCCCGGTCCATATCCGGCTAATAATTCTCCCTCTCGATATACATATTAAAAAAAAAAAAAAAAGAAGAAAAGAAAAATCCAGGCGCACGTGTTTCCCCTAGTGTCCATGTGGCTACGCCACTGATATTGACCTTTACTTCAACTAATCCACTAAAAGTCATTGTCAATTGTTAAGTTGGGGAGGGTGCTAAGTAAAGTATTTAAAATGCGCATGCGTTTAGTTTGGAATTGTGATTCTAATAAAATTAAAAAAAAATTTAAAATTAAAATACATAATTAAACATATAATTTAAAATTATTCAAAACTTAATTTAAAAATTATTTTCAAAATTTGTAACCAAACACACAATTCAAAACTTAATTCAAATATATTTTCAAAATTCAAAACTAAATTTTTTTCAAAGCTCTATTTAAAAAAAAAAAATTCAAAAAAGCATTTTTTGATTTTGTTTTTTTAAATTATTTTTAGAATTATGATTTGAGTGGGAAGTCATGTTTTGAGTTATGAGTTTTGAGTTGAGTTTTGAAAAGAGAATTTCTTTAGTTATAAGTTTTGAAAAAAGTTTTGAGCTGTGTTTTGAGTTTTAAATTGTATTTTGAAATTTTTTGGATTTATTTTTTTAAATATTTAAAAATTTTCTTAATTTTATTTTTTTAGAGTAAATATTTTATATTTCAATGTACAGTGTATTTCATACATTTGTGTGCTATATTTTTTTTAAAAAAAATATTTTAAATATATTTTGTAAATATTTAAAAATTTATAAAATTTTGTTTTTTATTTGAAATATGTTTTATTTTAAATAATTCATTTTATTTGATAAATATATTTTTAAATATTTTCATTTTTTAATATTTTATATATTTTTTAATTTTTTTTTTTTTTGCTTTTTCTAGAATATTTAATTTTTTTAAATTTAAAAAAAAAAATTGGATCACTATATATATTTACATCATAACAAATTATTTGGCCAGTACTTAAAAAAATAACAAAAATCAGTTTTTGAAAAAATAAAAAATAAAAATAAATATTTTTCTTCGAAAATAAAAATAAACAAAATATTTTCTCAAAAAAATATAAAATAACAAATAATTTTAAAGAACAAAATTAAAAATATTTTTTTAAATTTTTTTTTAATAGAGTTTTGAAAATAGTTTGGTTATGAGTTTTGAGTTATGTGTATGGAGTTATATATTAAGTTTAAAATATTAAAAAATTAAAATATTTACAAAATAAAATAAAATATTTAAATAACAATTATATATTTAAAATAAAAAAATAAAATTCTCTTAAACATTTTTAAATATTTAAAAAAAAATCAAAAAAATTTCAAAATATAATTCAAAACTCTTTTTAAAACTCAAAACTCAAAACTTTTTTCAAAACACATAACCAAACAAGTTTTCTCTTTTCAAAACTCTACTCACAACTCATCATTTAAATTGCAACTCATCACTAAAATCATAATTCTAAAACTAAACTAAACTCACCCTAAGAATTGTGTTATTTACGCAAAACCAGCTCTTCAATTACTCGCATGAATCACATGAAGATAGGGAAATTATGATAGTGAGGCCCACATTTCTTTTATAATTCAAACATACTTGGCATAGGCCTCATTTGAGAAGTTGACTATTTTAGTAAGTTATTTTAATTTTTAATTATTTTAATAGGTTAAAATATTTGTATTTGAAAAGATAATTGAATTTTTTTTTATTTAGATGTGATGTTTGTGAGAAAAAAATAAAATGATTCAGCATGCTTGGTTAGAGTTTTCCAAAAACTCTTTTTCAGAAAATTTTATTTTTTTGTTTTCCGTATTTTTTGTTTTTACTGAATTTTTTTAATATTTTAAGCAATTTTTTTTACTTTTTAGACATACCTAACATAAATATACCTAAAAAGTAAAAAAATTGTAAAAGAAACCTTTTAAAAATTCACTAAATACCAAAAATACAAAAAAAAAATACGAGAATTCCGTACATAATTTGTATTTTTATGTATTTATTAATTTTGTAAAATATTTTTTCACAAATTTTTTACTTTTTAGATACATCTAAATAAAGTGCATTTAAAAAAATAAAAAAAATGTTTAAAATTTTAAAAAAATTCACAAAAAACAAAAAAATAAGAAAACCAAAAAACTCAATTTTTAAAAAATTTAATCCAAAAAACTTAAACCAAACACACTGATTATGAGTTTGATGTGATATTTTATCAAATTAATTATTTTAATTTATTTTATTTTTTTTATATAAATTTTAACAAAAAAAAAATATCCCCAAATCTAACTTGACAAACACCAATCGAGGCTGATTTCACGTTTTATTTAGATGTGATTTAAAAATCCCCAAATCTAACTTGACAAACACCAATCGAGGCTGATTTCACGTTTTATTTAGATGTGATTTCACGTTTTTTTTAGAAGTTCCGAACTTGAAAGATCCCAAGCATTTTGTTTTATTATACATGTAGTTGGCCCATTTAGGTAGCTCAATTGGCATTTTTTCAAAAGGCTGACAAATTGAATCCACTGCTTGTGCTTTATTTTATCAGAAACAACGGTGATAGGGACCCCCGAGTGGGGACCATCCCAGCACTTCTAATTTTTTTCCATTTTGGTTAGTTTTTTTTTTTTTTCAATCACCCACAGCCACATCGGGTCGAGGTCACTGAGGGGTGGGGTCTGTCGCATTTTTCTTATCAGAAGTGATTGAGACGCACTTTAATCACCAACCCCTAGTTGGGGTTGGTGATTGGATGAGAAGGAGAAAAAAAAAAAAAAAAATTAACCAATCACAGTCAGAGAGAGTTGTGGGGGTGCCCTCCTATGAAGGTCCAAATTATTTTTCTTATTTTATACACTGAGTAATAGTAAAAAGGAGAATTGTAACCACATCACTGAAGAAAAATTATAAAAACAAAATAGACTGCTAATTAATCAGTACTTATTCGTTGAATTATAACAAAGAGACTACTTATCTATGTCATAAACAGACTACAAATGATCAATGCTCGAAAAATGATGTTAAATTTATGATAACTTTTGTCATTTTGTGCTTCTCTGTGGAACTTATCAAAATTTAAAAGCAAAAAATAAGAAAACAAAAAAAAGGTAAATCTACAATTAAAACGAGGCTTAAATTCAAACAGATTTAAACTATTTGTTTAGTTATAATGACAAGATTGATAAGCCATTATCCATCATCACTGTCATACCATGTTGGGTTAAATATATTTTTCATTTGATCAGGCCTGACTTATCTTATATTTTGGTATAGTATTTTGTGTGCTATTTTAGCACAACAAAAGTGCAGTTTATGCAGATTTGTCATAAGCTGCCCCACTATGTAATATTTAGCCTCCGTTTGGGAAGTGGGCTGGCTCTTTGGCTTTTTGACTTTTTTGGCTATATGAGCCTGGGCTCAAAAGCTTGGTTTGGGAAGGGCTCTTGACTTTTTGGCTTTTTTGGCTTTTTTTGTGAGAGAATAGTGTAATGATTATGGAGTTGGATGTGATATTTTGTCTGTTGTGGCTCATGAGCCTATTTTGTCTTTTGTGGCTCATGAGCCCAATGAGCCCTTGCCAAACGAAGCCTTACTGTGTTAAAATAAACAAATACACTGACAGCATAGTCTCTTTTATTTTTTTCACCATTCACTAATTTTTAATTTAAGTTAAAGTTACAAAGTAAATAGAATTTGATAATTTTAATTTTTATTCATAAATTAGAGAGAATAAGTGACTATTTCAATAGATAGGTGATTGAGAATGTCCTAATAAATTAGTGATAATATTAAACTCCAATTATAATAGAATAGACGTGATTTTTAAGGTAAACTACCAATAGGTTCTGATAGTTAGATTTAATTCCCATCAAGTTCTATTGAAAATAAGTCTTAGTAAAATTGTCGCTAAAAATAACTTTTTTGTAACAATTTTTTATATATATATCGCTAAAAATTGACAATTAGTAACTTTTTTTTGTCATGATTTTTATAAATTGTCTCTAAAACTTACAATTAGTGACATTTTTTTTGACAAATTTTTCCCATAGAACTTGTTAGACAATAAGTACTTATTAGAACCTACACGTAAATATCTCCAACTTTTATTATAAAAAATAAATTAACTAGACAAAGGTATAGTATAAAATAGCATTGTGTTATGTATGAAAAGTATCTTGTATGTGTACTCATTTTGATCAAGCTTAAAACTCTTCAAACGGTGTCGTATAGCCTGCAAAATAACTCTGGTGAGCTACCTAACGGGTGTGTGCCGAAAAATCAATCTCTCCAATGCCTAAGTCAGCTCACAGGCTTAACACAAGGAAAGCTCTCAAGTATTCAACGAGTGAAATTGAATTACCATGTTTTAGGTTGGCCCTGAGTTTTTATATATTCTACATGGTAGACTCCTATTAGGACTCTAATTCCTTTTCCTAGAATCCCGCTAGGAGTTGTCTTCTTAAAGGATAAGACTTACCCTATAACACCCTTATCACCAAAGTCTAGTGAAACGACCTAAGTCTGAGGCCAACAACTGAGCTAAACACATCCGTAGCTTGGTTACATGTCAATTATGTAATTGCATTTGTTGTATTACTAACTCCAGATAAGACCACCAAGCTAAAACTTAGCATCAAGACCATGCAAAGTTTGTCCTGTTTGACCATCCATTACATTCTTCATTCTGGTCAATGACCTATGTAGGCCGGTCGAAGGCATAACGGTCTTCTCAACCCAGTCAACAACCAAGCTCCGGTTGTCCGGTTGACATTCTTGCACCATTTGCCTGGTTGACATTCTTGCACCGTTTGTCCGTTTGCCTAGTTGACATTGTGCAATCCAAACTCATCAAGTCGATCAGACTTTTTTTTGGCCCAAAATTGGGCCATGCTAGTTTAGTCTGGCCTACTATTTCGATACAAATCACCCTCTGAGATTTTATCATGATTCATGTGTTATTTTAGCACAACACATATCACACAATTAGAGTTGTGTTTTATATTTTGTTGGGCTCACTACAACATATAAACATTTTTGGGATAAAATTTTTCTGTCTTTAAAAATGAAAATTTTATTGTAAAAAACATTAAGAGACCAATTCTTGTCATCGCTTGTCGTCACGAGTCATCCTAAAAAGTAAAAAAATAAATAAATAAAATAACTTTTCACAACAAAGATGCAACAACAATGGCAACAAACAATTAAACATAATTAAAAACAAAAGATATGAAATTAAAAAATAAATAAATAACTAAAAATATACAACGATTTCAATATGGGAAGGGAGGGGATCTTTGAGTAATTACCAATAAGTGCAAATAATACTTAAGTTTTCTTCTTTTTTTTTTCTTTGATAACCTAATATTTGGATGAGCTTGCCACACCTTGACATTTGCATCTTTCAAAACTATATCTATTGGTTACCATCCTTCAATTGTATACACAAGGTTTTTTTTTTTTCCCTTTTTTTTTTTTTTTGGGTTAAAAATAACATTAGTATGTTAGTATAGTTGGATTATAACTGAAGGGTTCGCCGCTGCTCCATCAGTTCAAATTCTTAACCTCTCACCCACCACATTTTAAAGTGACACTATTAGACCATTAGGTCACACCCCAATATCTGTATATACAAGTTAATCACCTACTATTTCTTTTGCCGATCAAGAAAGAAAAAATTAATCACCTACTCTGTATTGGTTTCAAACCATTGCTCTTAAAAAGTTGAGCATTGAATGAAATTGGATTGATTGTTGGCTTTTTAAGAATTTATATTTCAGTCAACCAAGTATTTCATTCATATTTTTTCTTCAATAAATTTTTTGAAGGTTTATTTTTGTATGTGTGTAATTTAGTCCTTTACAAGGCTTAGGTGATTCCACTCTTTCATACACACACAGATTAAGCTAGATACATCATTAATTAACACTCCAATTAACTATAGGCTTTGGATCACTAAAATTGCGTTGAGATGTTGAATTTATGGAAATTTTAGAAGACGAAAAAAAAGGGGGAAATGGAAGTAATTTGTAAAAAAATAAATAAAAAATTACTTTTTATTTCATTCACAAATCCCTTTCATTTCTATTTTTTTTTTAAAGTTAATTTCTTATTACAATAGGTGAAGGAATGAGTCTCACTATTACAATATCTAAGAGAGAGTGAAAGAGAATATTATACTAAGTGTATATTCAATATTGCGTATCTTACAATACAATAAAGATGTCTATATATAGGCGAGAGTAGGTAACAAGAATGTTTTGAAAAATTCTAATATAGTAAAACCTAATTACAACATCTAATATATTTAATGAATATAATATATATATATATAGATACATCATATTGACTAACAACCCCTCTCAAACTTAAGGTGGTTGCAAAGAGCCAACTAGAGTTTGGAAAGAGAAACTAGAAAAAAATAAAATAAAAACAATAATACTGGAAGACAGTTTATGGTCATGCCAGACTGTTGTAAAAGCAGTAGGGGCTAATGTCAAAAGACAATTTATGTTCATGTCCGATCGTTGTAAAAGCAAGGACGAAGGTAATGCCGAGTGACAGTTTATGGTTGTGTCGAACCATTGTCAAAACTAGCCAGAGCTAATGCCGAAAGATAGTTTTTGGTGAGGTCATGTCAGACCATTGAAGAAGAAGCCGACAGCAAAAGTCTCAACCGAAAAGGAACCATATGCGCCAGGGGCAGCTTGGATGATATGCCAAAGAGGCAGCTTAGGTGGTGCACCAAGGGATGGCTTAGGTGATGTTCCAAGTGGACGGCTTAAGAAATGCATCAAGCTACGCCTTAAGTGGTTTGAAGATAGAAACCTATTTGAGATTGAAAGAGAGGAAAAGATGGAGCGGAGCAGAAATGAGATTTTCTCAGGCTATATAAATAGACTTGTTTTTTTTTTAAATGTTTTTTATTTGGAAAAAAATATATAAAAACAATGAAAATAAAGGTGGGAGTGGTGTGATAGAGGACATGCCTTTTGTCAAAAGTTGGAGAAAATTTTTTTTTGACAATGACAATGGGTCGGAACTGCCGGTGTGATGGTCGGAGGGAAGGACCGAAAAGAAGTCAACGTGATAGCCAGAGCTTATGGGTTTGTGGGCAACGGTGAAAAACGACGATGGTGGCCGAAATTGTAGCTGGCATGATGTCTAGAGCTATAGCTATAGATGTAGCACGACGATGATGAAAGGGTTTGATGTGTTTGATAGAAGGATGGGTTTATAGGTAGTGGAGATAGCGGAGATGCCGGAGTTAGAAGATATAATGGAGTGAAGTCAATGATGCCGAAGAAGGTCTAACGACTATGGTGAGACAACAGATAGGATTGAGGTCCGACAAGCGGCCAAAGTAAGGTTGTCGCCCGCTAGTAAGGCAAAGAACACCAAAGTTTAACTTATAATTTTGATACTGTGTTACAATACCAAAGAGAGAGAGAATATTATATTGGCCATGTTTGGTAGAACTGTGGGAAAGTAGTTATAACTTATAGCCTAACAGTTTATAACTTATAACTGTAAATATAAGCTGATTTTTGACTTATAAATTAAGCTTCTCCTCCCTCACTCAAAGAATAAGTTGATTTTTGACTTACAAAAAGCTATAAGCTGTATTGTTAAATTGAACCAAACACATCAAAATAGATTAAATTAAGCTAAAAGCTGAAATAAGTTAGAAATAAACCCTACCAAACAGGGCCATTATGTGTATATTCAATTGTATCTTATAATATAATGAGGCATATATATAGATAAGGTAAGAGTGTATAACAAGAAAGTTATGAAAATATTTTAATACAATAAAATATAATTACAACATCTAATATATATATACACCATATTCACTAAAACTCACATCAATAAAGACACGATATTCACGTATTTATATCTAATGATAAAAAATGTAATCAACGTTAAATGTGAATGAGTCATTTGAATAGTAACTTGTGTTTATCTTCTTTCATTATTTGATAAATTTGAATTCACATTTGTCCAAATTGACCTTTGAGTAATTACTACAAACCGTAGAAGCTATCAGACTAGACGAGTTAACGTATGCACGAAACACAACTTTTTAAAAATTGGTATAAGGGTTCATATCATTTGTATTTGTATTTTTTAAATGTGATCAAAATCAATCATGCTAGAGATAGGAAAAAACAAAAACAAAAAAATAACAAGAGAGGACAAAGGTTTCCTAAAGTCCAAAGACAGCTCAGAAGGATATCGATTACTAGCTATTCCCATTGTATCACTAAATTGCTTTATAGAGAATCAAACGTGTGTAGTAAACATGTTAGATAAATTATAGTATAAATTATTAATAAGTCTTAATAGTTGGACTTAATTCTTATCAATAGGTTTTAGTAGTTCTTAATAATTTTGTAACGATTTTTTACATGTCACTAAAAGCTAGCAATTAGTGATTTTTTTTTTTTTTTTGGTCACGATTTTTATAAATTATCGTTAAAATTTACAATTAGTGACTTTTTGTGACAAATTTTCAAACTGTCGCTGAAAATTGAATATTAGTAATTGTCGCTAAAACTTATAATTAGTGACATTTTTTATGACAAAATTTCAAACTGTCGCTAAAAATTAATAATTAATGTCTTTTTTTAATAACGTTTGATGAAAAACGTCATTTATTCTCATAAGACCTATTGAACAATAAGGTCCACCTATCAGAACCTACACGTAACTCCCCCCAAATTGTATTTTAAACTGTTTTGTTTTTCTTTTTTTAAATATGAAAATAACTTACTTTTTTATTTAAATCAAAAAAAATATTTAAATATTTTGAAAAAGTAATTCCATAGCAAAAGCAATGGTCTTTTTTAAGGGATGAACTTCCTTCTAGTCTAGATTTGGATTGGAGGCCCGTGGGGTCAATGCGCATTTTGTTTTAATGACCTAAACCATATATTCTTTAGGATCTTTGTGACATCCACACAAAAAATCAAAAAATTAAGTTAATTCGATAATCATAACATATTCATTTTATCTTGTTTCTCACCAAAAAAATGAATAATCAATTATTAAAAATACTCTTATCGTCTGGTTTTTTTAAAAAGAAATATGATAAATTAAATAGGCTATAATTATTGAATCAACTTTTTTTTTTTGGATTAATTTACACAAAGAGCTCTTACAAAATAAACGATTTAAATTATCAAAACGAAGTGGTAAGTCCATGGACCTAAACAACACTCTCCTCCAAGCCCTTTTTTAAACGTTTCATTGCTTAATTTTTTAAATAAACAAATAAAAGGGAAAATTACAACCAAAAAAGAAAAAAAAAAAAAAAACCCAAAGGTTTTATCATTGTAACAAAACAAATCCTAAATTTTTAATTTTGTCAATTTAAATCATAATTTATTTATTTATTTTTATTCTAAACTATCTGCCTGTTTTCGGTAAATAAAGTCGATGGAAAAAGAAAGAAAGAAAGATATTTTAGTCATTAAATTTAATAAAAAATGATATTTTAGATATTTTATAAACGCTTACATTGAGTTTGGCTAAAATATTTTTTCTCATCGGTTTTATTTAACAAAAATAGATGAATAATTTAAATTGAGAATAAATCAAAAGATTAGAATTGAAATTAATAAAATTTATAATTTACTTTGTTATAAAGATTAAATCTTGAGAATTTTTTTTCCCTGTAATTTTCATTAAATAAAAACACAAACAAATATAATTACTATTCTCGATATTGTGGTATCAATTATTATATGATAGAGTTCATACTTATAATGAATTCAGATCCCACGGTTATTTTGTTTTGAATGCTGATCTTGGAAAATCAAAGGGCAACAGCCACCTCATAACGCAGACTTGAGGCCATATATACTCAAAATAAACATGTTGGTAGTACAGAACCATGAGAATTATGTCCATCACACATTTAAATTCAAAGTCAACAATTGTACAGTAATTTAGACCAATCAATCCTTTAGGTGGAAAATAAAATTTTTATTATATTTTGAATAAATTAAATTAATCTCTCTTAAATTTTAAAAAATAATTATATATAATATAAAATTTGTAATCTGTAATTTTGATATAATTATACTAATATTTATTTTAATATGGATAAAATAAGCATTATTGATATAGCTAATATATAACCATACGTTTTAGTAGAAAGTAATGATATCATTTTCATTTATATTATTAATAGGGCAAATTATATTAACAGTGCTTGTAGTTTGGCCTATGTGTCACTTTGGTCTTTGACTTTTCAATTGTAACATATTTAACCTTAAATTTTGAATCTTATTCCAAATAAGAACAATTAAATTTAGCATTGCTCAATTTCAAGGGCAAAGTCATCAATTTGATAAAATATAAACTAATTTGACAAAAATAAATGTCAAAAAAATATTTTTGAATTTTTAAAAATTATTTCTACCCACTAAAGATAAAATTATGTGAAATTGATAATTTTTTTAGACATTTATTTATTTATTTATTGTGCTAAATTAATTTTTATTATGTGTTTGGATAATGATCATATAATGAGCGATTATTTTTATTTTCATTAAATTAGTTTTAATTTTTTCAAAAGTCACATACGCAACAACTTTGACATAATTATAAAACCAATCCATTAAATTACAAAATTCAAAACTAAAAACATTTCATATATTAAATATATTGATTACATATTAAAAACCTAATAACCAACCATTACATGATTATTATCCAAACACATAATAAAATTTAATTTGGAAAAAAAAAATAAATGTCTAAAAAATTTATCAAATTTTACATAATTTTATCTTTGGTGGGTAGAAATTATTTTTAAAAATTCAAAAATATTTTTTTGATATTTATTTTTGTCAAAATAATTTATATTTTATCAAATTGACGACTTTGCCCTTGAAATTGGACAATGGTATCTTCAATTGTCCTTATTTGGAATAAGATTCAAAATTCAGGGTCAAATGTGTCACAATTAAAAAGTCAGGAACCACAATGACACGAGTACCAAACTATAGGAACTGTTAGTGTAATTCACCGTTACTAATAAAATTTAATGTATAAAAAATTGTGCGTGCACCTTTCTAGATACTAATTATTTTTTTTTAAATCAGCAAAATAAAAACACTTTATTGATGACAAACACGTACATCCCTCAAACCCCAAGCTGCCATCCTATAGGATTAACCAATGACGATACACCCCTGACAACAATGAACTCCACCCTGCAAGCTGCCATCACAACCTCAACACCAGAAATCTCAAAAAGTCTGCAGAACCAACATTTCAAAGCAGAAACAACCCAGCAGATTTATGAGGTCTGTTAAAAGGGAGTAAACTGTAATTGTGTCAAATTTATGAGGTCTGTTATCAATTGAAGGACCAAAGTAAGTTTTATATAGATATTGAGGGGTTAAAATGCCAATTATTTTCTAAAAATGCCAATTAGTTTCTATAAATACTCAAAACTTGCATAAGTTAATAAGGATTTTGTAAAGTTTTAGTCAAAAGAAATTTTGTGTTTTTTTATTTCGCAATTTTTTTTATTTCTATTGATTTTTTAAATATTTAGATTTACTTTATTTAGATACACTTATAGAAAGTACAAAAATTGGTTCAATTAATTTTAAACTTAATCAATTCAGTAATCGTTTTTCATAAAACTACCGGTATAATTTACCGTACTTAATTTATGAGTTAAATTCTTAATTTTGGGAGTAAACTCAAATTTTATCTTTAATAAATTTTAGGATTGTTATTGGACACTCGGGTTCATTGGCACGGGAAAATTTGTTTAATCAATCGACTAGTGGTCAAAACTAGCAAAAAGTACGGGTTGATTAAATTCATTTTGAGTATAGCTTCGCCGAAATTTAAATTTATATTATGTACTAGATTTTTTAGATTATTTTTAAATTTTTTTAGATACTTGGTTCATAAATCTAAATTTGAATTTTCTTTACTCAAAGATTTATATTTTAAAATATTTTGTCCATAACGACAAGTGCCTAAAATGCATTGTTAAGCTATATTAGCAAAATGGGTTTTTTTTTTTTTTTTTTCCCAACAAATTTTAAACTATGTTCAGAGTTTTAAGAAACTAATTGAATTTAAAAAATTAAATTGGTACAAAAGATTAGTGTTTTTAAAATTTCACTTATCCTTTATAGGATAAATTACTAGCAAGTTCTAATAGTTAGATTTCAACACGTCACTAAAAGTTGGTCCTATCAAAATTATCACTAAAAGAGACTTTTTGAAAAGATTTTCTGAATTTGTTGCTAAAAATTGACAATTAGTGATTTTTTTTTTTTTGTTGACGATTTTGCTAAATCTGTTGCTAAAAACTAGCGACGTTTCCTATGAGGAATTTTTTAAACTGTCACTAAAAACTAAAAATTAGTGACGTTTTTACAAAAACACCGCTAATTATCATAAGACCTATTGAAGAATAAGTCTACCTATCGAGACATGTATGTAAGTCTCCCTTTTTTATGTTAAGAATGATAAAATCTAACATTTAAAATGAAAACCAAAAGAAATTTGAAAATATACTAAAATAGTGTAATAAATTGTGTTTTTAGCATTTTGATTTTGTATCAATATTAAATTAAGGGGCCATTCAGGAACATGGATTAAAATTCAAAAATTAGTTTTTAACCTATTTTAAGTCACATCACCTCTTACATAAAATAATAAAAAAAAGCTAAAAAAAAAAAAACTAAGTTTTAACCATCTTCCAAAAACACTCCTAAGTTGTTTTAATTTCTTGCATGCAATCCTATAAACTGTAATAACAATTAACTTACATTTTCTATGTGCATGCATTATGCAACTTAATTTCTTTATATATTTGATGAACACCTTCTTTAAGTTTATGTTGTTTTGAATCTCTGTATATGTGATATCAAGAGAGAAAATTTTTGGAATCTAGGAATACAATATTTGCAAACTCAATTTAATTATAGTCGATGTCTATTTAAAATGATTTGCAATTTTTTTTTTTATTATATGTTAATAGGTACTGAATATTTTAAATTATTTGTCTAGGTTTTGTTCAATTCTTCATTAATTTTTTTTTCTTTTTTAAATGAGAACATAAATGGTAATTTAAACTATTTTTTTATAGGTTCTATTTTTTAACATTTTTTTTATCATTCTTTCTTTTTCTTTTTTCTTTTTTCTTTTTCTTTTTTTGACTTGGAAGAATTTTTATAATTTCGTTGTATGATTATTTTATCATACTTTCACAATTTCTCAACTTTTAATAAATGTTATTTATAATTATTTATTTAATCTAAATTATAATAGTAGTCCCTATACTTTGGTCATTGTGTCATTTTAGTCCTTGTAATTTTAATTGACTCGATTTTAATCTTAAATTTATAACTTTGTAATTGATTACAATTCTTAACATTTCTTTATGAAAAATATGCACATAAATAACACATGGCATATTGTCAATGACAAAATTATAAACTTACTCAACTCTGTGAGTTAATCTCAACCAATTCAAAGATAATTTTCTGTTAAAAAGCCTAACCGCATTATCAATTGAATCAAATTGATATAAAATCTAAATTTAATGGTCAAAAGAGCTAATTGAAAATGTAAATACCAAAAAGACATAAGGGACAAAATGTAAGGATGACTAATGTAATTTGTCCTCTTTTGTGTGTGGTAGGATTGGATTGTTTCTACTTGTCCGAGTTATCTAGTCTGGCTCATTGTGGGTTAATTCTAAACCCATCTCAATAATTTGAATAAATCATTTTATAAAGTCTTATGAGAAGATCATATATATCAAAACTCAACTTTATCAAATTTCAAAATACATTTATCTAAAAAATAAGGATAAAAGACAATTTTAATTCTTAAATTATGCATTCTTTTTTCATTTCAATCCCTTGAGTTTTAATTTTTGTCACTTTGGTTATCAAAATTATCAATTTGAGTCAATTTGGTCCTAACTCTAACATTTGTCTATATTGATAACGAGAACAGTACGGATAAATGATATATGCATTTCTTATCATTTTAGTTCCTTAAATCTCAATTTTTATCATTTTGATTCTCCAAGTTGTCAATTTGAGTCAGTTTAATCCTAACTCCAATCATATTATGCCACATGTCTATTTATCTTGAATATATATCCTATTGTACTGTATCACCATATGCAACATATTCATCGTTGTTTGTTTTTTTTTTTTTTTTTTTTTTTTTTTTTTTTTTTTGTAGTTGTTATAGTAGTAGTAGTAGTAGTAGTAGTAGTGACTCAAACCCGAAATCACGACCATTGTAGGGTGAAGAGATTGAGGGGTCATTTGTGATGAGATTAATATAAAATATACGATTTTGTGTTGCGTTATATATATATATATATTTAATATGATTTAACAATCTAAATTACTTTAACATTATTCAATAGCTAATAATTTATATGTATATTTAATATTTTGATATATTTATATATAATTTGGGTTTCGGGTTGCTCAGGTTTCGCCTAAATTTAATTCAAACTTTTAAATTTTTATCCAAACCTACACTGAATTCAAAAATATCAAAAAATTTGATCTAGGCTCGAGTTGACCTGCCTAAATTGCACTAATAATGTAGATGGGCATTAGAGATAGACTAAAATTGTATCAAATTGACAATTTTGAGAACAAAAATGACAAAAATTGAAATTTAAGGGATTAAAATACCAAGAAACACATGTTGTATGGATTAAAAATGTCTTTTATTTATATTCTCATTATCAATTTAGACTAATGTTAGAAATAAGACTGTGTGAGTAGATTTCTGATCACACTGTCAAATTGGCGTTCAACTGGAGAGCACTGGCAGAATAGATGACGCCTGAATGACCTGTCACAGAAAAAAAGAGATTCCGGCGATGGTTCGTCCACCCGGGGGCACTCCGACGATCAAGTCAGTTATCTCTCAAAGATAGTAAAAGTGTTTAACTCACTATTCAGAATACAAAAAGCATACCTTAAACCCATGGGGGCGCCTCCCTTTTATAGTCAACACAATCCTAGTCCCAATAGAAGTCTAACTCTAGTGGACTTTGGATTACTGCTAATCTTAGACTCCCAGTAGGATTGAGATAAACTCTCTAAGAGTCTTATCTTTATCTAAACTGAAATCTTTTCTCATTTTAGGACTCTTGTCTCTTATCCGCTTATCCCGGATTCCGGTATTCTCGTAGATAGCCTCGGCCTAGCCGAGTTAATCTCGGCGTCATGACCAGGACACGTGGCACCTCGGCTGATACTTCGATGCTACCCCGGCCACGTGTTGTCACTAAAAAATTATGTCCCCACAAAGACCAAATTGAAACTTAAGAGATTAAAATGACAAATAACATGTATTTTAGAGACCAAAATTATATTTTATCTAAAAAATAATTAACAAATAATATAATTTAGAATGTAATTCGTCTAATATGTTAGACAAATATCATCTGATTAATAAGTAACTAATGAAACCATATCATTGGCCAAACCCAGTCTGTCCAGTTGTCCTGGGGACAATCTAAGGTTTTGAGGTTTGAGTGTGCACTTGTGATTCAACAAGGACATAAGGCCTATTTTGAAAAGTATGTTAAATTTTTTTTTTATTTTATTATTATTATTTTTTTTGTTTGTAAAGATATGTAAAAAGATAGAGAGATGATATAACTTAAAAAACTAAAATATCAAAAAATTAACTTTTAACTGTGATACCAAAATAGGATACCAACTTCGAATATAAGGTTTAACGTTGAACCTTTTATCTTTTCTGTGGTGTTCAATTGATTGAAAGGATGAAAATGCGAAATGCAATTGATTATTACATTTAATTTATTAAAAATAATTTATAAAAATGTATTATGAATATAATCATCCTTCATTATTACAAGGGCATAATTATTTCATGAAAAGACTGAGAAATAATTATTTAATTTTATTTCACTTTTATTTCAGCCAATAAAATATTGTGTTTGAATGTGTTTGAATTAAGAATTTAAATAAAAATTTCAAAAATATTTTGGAAATCTAAAATGATAATTCTGATGGAGTGGGACTCACTTATGATATGATGTTTTGATTTTTTATTTGTTTTTGTGTCTCACTGCTAGCTCAGTAGAGCTCCATTTAGAGCTCTACTTTTAAAGCTATCTATCACTGCCCTAAAAATTTATGAAGGGATATAAAAAAGATCAAAAGTGACTCAGAACTCTTTTTGGGTGAAAATTCAGAACTCTATTGATGTAACAAAGCAAAATAATAATAATAATAATAATAATAAAAACACAAAACAAAACATTACATCACATACTAAGACTTACCATGAGACCTCTCTCTGAAACTCATTTTCTAGAGCTCTACAAACAATATAATTTTGAATGTAATTCGTCTAATTTGTTAGACAAATATAATGAAACCATACAATCATTGGCCAAACCCAGTCTGGTCCAGTTGCCCTGGAGACAATCTAAGGCTTTGAGGTTTGAATGTTCACTTGTGATTGAACAATGAGGTATGGTCTATTTTTAAAAAGAGGTTAAAATTTATTTTTTGTTTTTTGTTTTTTGTAACATATGTAAAAAAAGAGAGAAATGATATAACTCAAAAAAGATAAAATGTCAAAAAATTAATTTTTAACCGTGTTACCAAAATAAGATACCAACTTGGAATATATGGTTTAACTTTGAAGTTTTTATCTTTTTTGTGGTGTTTAATTCTTTGAAAGGATGAAAATGTGAAACACAATTGATTATTACAATTAATTTATTAAAAACAATTTATAAAAATGTATTATAAATATAATCATCATTCATTATTACAAGGGCATAATTATTTCATGAAAAGACTAAGAAATAATTATTTCATTTCGTTTCACTTTTATTTCAATAAAATATTATGTTAGAATGTGTTCGAATTAAGAATTTAAATAAAAATTTCAAAAATATTTTGAAGCTCTAAAAAGAGAGCTCTAATGGAGTGAGACCCACCTATGATGTGATATTTTGATTTTTTTTTTTTTTTTTTTCCCTCTCACTGCCAGCTTAGTAGAGTTCTATTTTTAGAGTTATCTATCATTGTCCTAAAAATTTATGAAGGGATGTAAAAAGATTAGCAATAATTCAAAGCTCTAATAGTAGAGCTCTAATCAAAGCTCTACTGATGTGCAAAGCAAAAAAAAATAAAAATATAGGTCAAAACATCACATCACATAGTGGGACTCACTATTAAAGCTCTCTCTAAAGCTCATTTTCTAGAGCTCTCAATCTTTATTCAAAAAAGAATAGGCTTTATTTGGTTATATTCTCAAAATACAATTCCATCCGTCCTTTCACGCTTCACATTTAGATACGATTTTGAAATCATAATTCCACCATATCATTCAAAATACATTTCGAATTCCCATTTGGCAACTTTTTTCTTCATTTCATCATTGTCAAAAGCTTCCAACGGTACATTTCCATCCCGTGTCTTCTTCATTTCTGAAAAGCCTTCCATCTTCTTCATTTCTAAAAATATTCACGTGCAAAAAGAAATTTAAAGCTGAACTTCACTACTCATCTTTCTTTGTTTGAAAGATCACGCAAGATTCTTCCTTAGTTTGAAAGATCACGGCTGATGATTCGTCACCGGTCATGTTCGTTTTTGTGAACTGAGACTATTTTATAAACTATGTTTGTGAACCCCCTTCCTATCCATACCATCTCCCACAAATCAAGTGAGCTGCAGTTTGTGCGTTGTGGAAGATTCACTCTCCAGGCAACCAAACAACGACAAGACTGAGGTCAAATAAATCACAAATTTCTGTCAAAATTGTGTTTTACAGCTCACTGATTTTTTAAAAGATCCCCAAATTTATTTGTCTCAGGTCAAATTTGTCAAACCTATTCTCAAATAAGACGACTACCAAAGAAACGCACATCCACCCACTGTACCCACTCCATCACTAGTAACAACTATTCCACTCCTACTGATCTAGTATATATATCCTTCAATCCATCTGCTATGTAATTAGAAGTCGAAATGGTAGTTTTTGATCTATCCTAATCTGTTTAAGCTGAGCCGATCAACCGCTAAGACAACTGGCCAGTCGTTCCCCGGGTCATTCGGCCGGTCGACCGCCGCCCTTTCCTCACTTCTGGCTCGAGCTGCACTCACCCCCTTTCACGCTTCTCTTCTTCTGGTCTCCTTGTTTTGCTTATTTCTAGTTATTTTCTACTGCGTACACTTGTTTCACAAACTTTTTGCACGCAATATTAGCTACTTTTTATTGTTATATTTGTTTTTCCCAACACTGTTTAAGAAGTTCAATTAATCTGCTTTTCCCAACATTATTTAACAACTTCAATTGATTAACTTTGATTCGTACTGCTTTTTGCATTGTTATTTTTTTATATCCACTTCAAATTAGTTTAGATATAAATTGTGTGTTTTTAGATGGATGGAAACAATTCAGATGACAATCAAGGTACAAGAATGTGGAGTTCTAGAATTGAAATGAAGTTAATAAACATGTTGAGAGAAGAGGTACAAAAAAATCAAACAATAGGGCCGTACTACTGTGTGGATAATTAGGCATTGAAATCATTTTGCAACTCAGTTGCAAAATCTGTATGGATTTTCATACACAGCAAAATATGTGCGACAAAAATATCAGCGATTGAAAGCTGATTACCAAACTTTTAAACGATTGCAGGCACAGACCGGTCTGGGATGGGATCCCATTGTAGAACTGTTGTTGCACCCTATGAATTTTGGGATATGGTTTTTCATTAACCTGTACCATTTTCAATTTTTTTTTGTAACATTTCATCACACGTACAGTATGCTTATTCTCAATATTTTCAATTGCTGTAGGTTACAAAAAAATGTAAAGAAGTTTAGGGAAAAAGGATTTGAGTTTTTTTCAAGAAATGGTCGAAATAGTTGAAATGTGTTGTGCCACAGGGGCCTTGTCCCGTGCATCCACACAAGGAGCCCTTGACTTAGATGAAGAAAATGAAATGCTTAATAAACTTTGAAGCCCTGGAGCTAGTGGGAGTAATGTTGCTGAAGCCATTCATGTTGACTTATTTGGCGATGAATACATGAAACCATTAAAGAGCAAAAGTCACAAGAGGAGCCCTACAAATAGCCAGACTGATAGTGGTCGTTCTAAAGGTCACGGTCAAATGGCTTCGATGATGTTTGCGCAGCTTTCACTACCTACGTACAGGCAAAAACAGAATATTCACGTGCATGATCAACTGACATAGAGGCTGTAAGTGTAGGTGGTGATGAGTATTTCCTTGATGCATGTCAAGAAGCCTTGCTAGTAGGAATGACAATGGGCCGGGGCAGGGCCGGGGATGCCACTCCTCATCCCCGATCCCCGAAAGTAAAAACATCCCCGTCCTTGCCCCCGATCCTCGGCGGGGAAGCCATTACCTCCCCCACCCCTATCCCCTAATGGGGATCGAGTTTCCCCGACCCTGAAAAATCCTCGACTTATCTGTTCACAACACACACACAGACCAACTATTCAGATCAACAACAATCATCAACAACATTATTCATCAACAATAACAAACAACAGATCAGTGGCAACAACTTAGATATATATAACAACTTTAAAAAAAAATTAAAACATCAACAACAAATATATATATATATATATATATAAAGAGAGAGAGAAAGAGATGGGGGGCTTCACGGTCACAATCCTAGTCCTGTTCAGATCGGTGGCAACGGAGGCTTCACGGATGGGCCACAGTTCAGGATCTGTTCAGATCGGTGGTGGTGGATCTAGATGATTGCTGAGTGAGTGAGTGAGGGAGAGAGATGAGAGAAACGGTGAGACTCAGAAAGAGAGATCAGAGTTAGTGAGTGAGGGATCGAGAGAGATGAGAGAAGTCAGTGAGGGAGAGAGAAAGATGAGAGACCGGGGAGACAGAGAGAGATCTGAATCAGTGAGGAATAGAGAGACGAAAGAAGTCAGTGTGAGAGAGAGAGTTCAAATAGATATTAAGTTGAGTTGAGGTAATAGATATAATATAATATAGTAGATATTGTCCAGTGCACTCCTAAACATATATATCTAGTGGACTCCTAACCATATATATATATATACGAGGGACTATTCGAGGATTTCGGGCCGGGGTTGGGCCGGGGCCGGGACCAAGGAACCTATCACCGTCCTCGGCTCGAAAATTAACGGGGATTTAATTTTCAATACTATCCCCTGCCCTATGGGGATTATTTTCGGGGAAAACCAGTTCTAATCGGGGTCGGGGAGTTGGGTCCTTGTCGGGCTGGGTTCAAATTGCCATCCCTACTTGCTAGAGCTTGGGGACATACCATCGGTCCAATACGTTAGGGCACTGACACTATTTAAAGACAAGGAATGATGAAGGTTTTTTATGCGTACTCCTGCCCATATGCACCTAGTAATAATCCTAGTTTTGCAGTGAAGTGAGAAGTTGTGTTTTCATCGAGTTAGCGATTCTCTTTGTCATTGTGCAAAATGATTTGATGATTCATGATATGCTCTTTTTTATTCATTTTTTTATCCCATGATATGCTCTTTTTTATCCATCTTCGTATGTTTATTTTTATTTAATTGTTACACTGTTTCTGTTTTACATTTTCATGTCGTGTTATTGTTCTGCGTTCTTTCATGTCCATTTTCTTATAACAAGATGACTACATATTAATATGTTTTTTGATCGTGTGTATATTTTCATTTACTTCGATAAATGACTAAGGCCGACTAAATGTACCCACTTGTTAACTTCAGTATTACCAATAATGGTAACAGTTAGCATATTATCAAACATTATTTTATAATTATACTTTTACTGTGATGTAGCCGAAATTACATGTAATTTGACAAAAAAAAAAAAAAAAATTAATAATTCAATTTTTTCATTGAATTTTGAAAATAGTTTGATTATGACTGTTGATCAAAAATTTCAATTAAGTTGTGAGTTGTGTGTTTGATTATCAATTATAGGTTGAATTAAGTTTTGAAAACTATTTTCAAAACTCACAACCAAACAAATTTTCTTATTTCACATGTCACATTAAACTTTCAAAATTAAATTCTACACACAATTCAAAACTCAATTCAACACTCTATTTAAAAACTATAACCAAATAAATTTTCTATACTCAAATTATAATTCAAAAATTTATAAACTCAAAATATAATTATATTTTTAAATCATATTTAAAAAATTCTATCCAACGCAACTTAAATTTTACACAGCGCTGCCATAAAAGCTAAATGTCCCTCTGTTCGAATCACCAACCTGTTAAAGTTCCATTCATGAGGCCGAAGGTTTGAAGATTTGAAAAGCGAACCATTTCCTAAGAAAAACCGCTCTCCAGCCACATCACAAATGACTAAAAGGTGAAGTGGGCCATCAAATCTAAACATATTAAAATTTAAGTGGTGATCACGTTAGTTATCTCGTTTAATAATTATTATTTATATATTAAATAATATAAAAATAAAGATATTTTTTTATAATTTTTTTTATAATTTATTTATATTTCATTTAATCTATATTATTTTCTTATATTCTAATAAATTTTATGGGTGACCACAATATCTTTAATAATATTCATATTTACAGTATAAATGTTTTGTAATGTGAATGTTGACCATCAATTTGAATATTTATACTATCAGTGTGAATGTTAACATGTCAATATGAATATTCACATTATAAAATATGAATGTTCACATTACTAAATTGTTAACCGTTCAAAAAATATTTGTAAAGATAAAAATGTCTATAAAATATTTTAAATATGAGAATTAAGATTTGGTAGATTAAATGTTCAAATAATAAAATTTATTAGAATACAAGAATATCTTAAGGACTAATTGAGATATAAACACTTAAAAAAGGATTTTCTAATAAATCTTCCGTAAAAATATGTATAAAAAATAAAATATATATATATATATTATATATAATTATATAATCAAAATTTTAATTATAACTTTAGTCTCATACGCAAATATAACTTTAGTTTCAACAAAAAGACTCTTTCATCAATAAAAAAATATCTACTGAACTTAATATTTTATAAAATTCTTAAATTAAATTTATCATTAATTTTCTCTTTATTTAAAAATTTAAATTATTAGAGAGATTAACTTTATTATTTATATTTCCCACACGCCATCTCACATGTGGTTTTACTCTCTCATAGAATAGTTGCATACATGCATATATTTTAAATATCCAATAAGCAATGAGATTTTGAACAAAGTTAATAGACAGACGTTAACGTTATTATTTGTATTTTGAACAAGTCTTTTTCACGTGTAGTGACGGAGTCAAGAAGCTAAATTAAAAGAGATATTTTTTTATTACAATTTCAATTTTTTTTCCCATAATTAACAATAAGAAGATAATAATAATTTTTGAAATAATATTAAGTATAAAAACTTAAATAAATTATTACAAAAGTATTTCACATAAAATTTTATAATTAATTTCAAGTAAAATCGAAAAAAAGTATTGCGTGTAACTAGTGTATCATGAACATTGTAAAATCAGTTATATATTTAAGTCTTAAAATAAATTATATAATGGTAAGATAAATCAAATTTTTACAAAATTTGAATAAAAATTTCATATAATAGTGATATCATGTCATTATTAATATATGATATCACAAATCAATAGTAAAGCAACATATGAAGGGTGAATCCCACATGCAAATATAACTAACACTTTTAGAAATTTTTACATATATATAGTGAGATTAATTCTATTTACATATCAATAATTATGTATATTACTTTTATATTGAGATTTTTTTATAAAATTTTCATACATGAAAATATAATTTGTTGTAGTCACTTCATTTCAATAAACAATCACTATTGTTTTCATAAATTTAAAAATGCCTTTACATTTTATTCTAAATATTAGTTTTGATTAAAATTTTATTTATATACATATGTATAAAAAAAAATCAAAAATTAGGAGGCACGTGACCCCCTAAGCCCCATGTAGCTCCGTCACTGCTCCCGTGTGATCAAACTCTTTCTTATAAACAAGTTGAATATATTCAAATAATCTAATTATTGAGTAGGTAATGAGATTGAAACACAAGATTTGTTGTCTATCAAAATTGGTAGTCACAACTTATTTAAAAGTTTACATTATTAAAAAGATTAGTAATTTTATTATTTGTACTCTAGAGCACTAAGAGATCGTTTGGTAACATTTATAGTCTATTTGATAACACTTATATATCTATAATTTTATCTTTATATTTACACAAACACACACCAAAAAAAAAAAAAGAAAGAAAGAAAGAAAAAACCTTCTATTAATACAAGGTTTTTTTTTAAAAAAAAAAAAAAAAACTACAAACAGATTACAAAATTCACTAAATTCTTGTAACTTCAAAATGTTGATTTCATTAGTTAACAATTTTTTTTCATTCATTCCTCTTCTCACTGCCTCTAGTCTTCGGACATCGAGCATCACCACCATCGGCTATCGTAGTCAGTGACTTCCTCCAATAGCTATCCGTAACCGACAACTAGCTATGACCATTCACCTCCGATTGACGGGAACTATCTGTGGTCACCATCTCTAGCCATTATCTTCGACCATCGACATCCACGAGCCAACACCTTTGGTGACCAACAATCACTTCTGGTTCCCATCAACAACTACCTTCAGCCACTTTCTATAGTCGATCATATCTTTACATTTTTTAATAAGATTTTAAAATACATATTTACCAAACATGTTTTTTATTTTCATTTTTACTAAAAGGAAATATATACATGTTTAATTTCTCTTAAATAAAAACAGTAAACTGTCGATTTTATCAAACACTACAAGAAAATACATTTTTGGCGACCACTTTTGGCTACCAAATGGCTTTTAGTCGCCAAAAGTTACGGAATTGGCTACCAAAAATAATATTAGTCGGCAAAAGTCATCATTTTTAGTTACTAATTTTTTTTAGTTGGGGAATGTTGATTATTGGCAACTAAAAAAAATTTAGTCGGTAAAAGTGCAACAATTGGCTACTAAAAAATAATTTAGTCGCCAAAGATGCAACAATTGGCTACTAATCACAATTTAGTCGGTAACAATGCAACAATTGGCTACTAAAAAATATTTTAGTCGCCAAAGATGCAACAATTGGCTACTAATCACAATTTAGTCGGTAAAAATGCAATAATTGGCTACTAAAAAAATATTTTAGTAGCTAAAAATGTCACAATTGGCGACTAAAAAATAGTTTAGTCGCTGTATAGTTAGTTTTGGCTACGAAAATTATTTAGTCGGTATTTAATTTACTTTTAACAACTAAATTTTAGTCGGCAATTATAATTAAAAATTTAAAAAATTGGACTTCAGATTTTGGGGGGGCAAAATTAATTAGCTACTAAATATTTTGCCGGAGAAAAGCCTTTATTTATTATGGGCGACTAAAAGAGTTAGTCGGGAAAGAAAATAAACTAGGTTTAAGAAATACACTCCCACACGCTCTAACTCTCTCATACATCTCTGTCTGCCTCTGCTCTCCTCCCGCTCTCTCTGTCTTTCTCTCTCTCTCGCTTTTGTCTCCATCGTTAACGGAGCATCACCGCCATCGCACACGAGCACCACCTTCAATCCACCATTGGAGCATTACCCCAGGTATGTCCTCTCTATAGTCTCTATTCCCCTAATTTCAGCCTCTAGGGTTTTCTTCTTCCGTTTGCATACCTTCACCCAAACCCAACCCCAAATCGACCCATGTTAAGGTTGAGGCATCTGTTCATTCATTGTCCTTGGATATGGAGGATATGGGTTGAATTACTAGAATGGTGGAATGTTCACTGGGTTACACCATAATCTTTTTCAAATTTGTCACACTGGGGTGTAGACACCCCATTTTTGACCGACCTTAAGACTCAGACGTCACCGATTGAGCGCTCGGTGGTGTTGCATATCGTGCTCGTTCAGAAGTCTCAGAGTCACGGCCGTGAGCCCTCCCTCCGGACTTCCGAACCCTTTTCTGTACTCTGCCTCGGTTTGCGAACCAGGCTCGGTTTTCTCTGTTTTTCTTCCTGAAGGGAGGGAGAGGTCCCGTAGACCATCTCTCAGTGGCCGTGGGCTACATTTCGTGGGCGTAGGCCATTTTGCCCATTTCGGAGCCCGGTTCCTGGTTTTCAGAGCCGTCAGGCCGTGTGCCTCGGTTCGGGACTGTCTAACCATCTCCGACTGCTCCGGTTTTTGGCATGCATCTCATTTACTCCCTTTCGAGGGACACTGGGGCCTGAGAGACCCACTTCGTGGTCGAATGCCACTTTCGGTGCTTAACGGCCTATTTTCGGGACCCCAAACTGCGTGTTTTGGCCCCCGAGCATTCGTTTTGCATCGGTTTTCGTTCATTTTTGGCAGGTACCTCTGTTTTATCACCAGGAAGGTCACTGAAGGGTGGGAGGCCAGCAATTGTCTCAGCAACCAGTTATATTCCTCCGGCGCCCTCCGACGCCCGTTTTTCCCACTTCCGAGCCAATGTTGATCACCCTAGGGCCATTTTCTTCAACCCCAAACCACATATTTGTGTTGTACACACATGGGAGGACCCTAAAAGTCTATGGCCGGCCAGTAATTGTTGTTGAACCTTTTGAACCCCTCCTAAAAGTGGCTTGTTGTCTATCCTGTTTTACAGTTGCCAATTTCCAACCACAGGGTCTTGTTGAGGACACATGGGAGGACACCTTTCTCTGGTGGCCGGCCAGAAAATCTTCTTGAGCCTTTTGACCCTTGGCCAGCCGGCCATAGGAGGTGGCCGGCCGGCCACCTGCAACAAAAATAGGTGGTCGGCCATGTTCCTTGGGATATGTGCTTTACAGCTGTATAGCTTTTTCCCCCAAAATATCTGATTTCGGGGGACTTTGGTAGAAAGAGGGAACTTAATCCCATTTCTCTACACTTTTTTTCTCCCCCTTTCTCCTCCATCCTTACATACATACAGCAGCTCTAGCTCTCCCTCAAGGGTTGAAAAACTTGCTTTGAGCACATAGATACATATCTCTCCATTTCTCTATCATTTTCTCAAGTTTTGGCTCCATTTCTTCATCACTACCAAGCATCACCACCACCACTCCATTTCCAGCAGTTTGGAGGACTTTCCAGCAGCTAGGAAGCAACATTCCTTGGTCCAAAAGGAAGCTAAAGTGTGGTCTTCAAGGGTAAGTTCATCTTTCCCCCTTTTGTAGTACATTTTTGCACCATTACTTAGGCCTATTTGCTTACTGTTTTGGGCTCCGACCCTAACTGAAAGGGTCATTTTTTTGAGCCATTATTCATGTTTGTTTAAGGGCTCAACCCTGTTTGAGCCCCCCATTTGGTACTTGCTTCAATACCCTCTTGTATGCCATTATTTTGCATAGTATTTCTAGCCTATTTGTGATCTGTTTTGAGCATGATGTAAACTGTGGTTAGGCTTATTTTGAGCCCCTCTACAACATTGTAGAAGGGTTCAACCTTGTTTGGGACCTCCATGTATGACTTGCTTCATTGCCCCTCTTTGGTCCCTATTTTTGCATGCTTTGTTAGCCTATTTTGCTTCTGTTTTTAGGCCATGATCAGAACTGAAAGTGGCCATATTTTGACCTTCTTGGCATATTTTATTAAGGGTCTTTGGCTGTTTGGTGAATGCTTTGTATACCTCATGTTATAGCCTCTTGTTGGCCTACTCCTTGCATGGCATTTTTAGCATGTTTGTATATTGTTTTAGGGGTTGTCACCTACTGAAAAACAGCATGTTTTTAGGCCCTATTCAGTGTTGTAGAAGGGTCTTTTGCCATTTGGGATTTGCATCTATCACTTGCTTCATTGCTTCTCTTGCGGAGCCATTTTTGTATGCCATTTTTGCCCTACTTGTGATTGCTGTTTTGCCTTGATTTGAACTGAAAAAATGTGAGTTTTGGGGCTGCCTTTCTTCTTCTTTTTCATGTCATGTTCAAATTATGCATGTATTGTATAGCTACAAGTCATTTCGGATGCCTAGTTTTGCATTTCGGGAGAGATTCCTTGCATCGGGTTTCATTTCGCCGGGTTTCGGGGCTGTTTTGCCCCTCATTTTGCTACTGATTTTTGCATGTTTGCATGTCATATTCCGTGTCTTTTCCATGTCTCATTAGAGTGGCATTTCGGTGCCTGAGGGTCCGTCCTCGGTTTGCGTGCACGCGTGCACGCATTTCGAGGTGTCTTGTTTTTATCTGATGACCTCCTATGTGAGTGTGGTTAAGGCTCTCTCATGTTGGTGTAAGCCCATATTGCATTGCGTATGCCATTTCATCCATAGCTTTGTGTATGCTCGGTTGTGTATCACCTCGTGTAGCGTGTATGCCATTCCATGACATTGTGTATGTTAAGATTGCATATTAGCTGCATTTCATGCATATTGCATCGTGTTCGGGATAGGAGTTAGCCCGGGCACGGGAAACGAGGTACGTTCCGTACTTCGAGTGACGAAACGTGTCTCAATTCCCGAGTCACCGACACTCCGGATTATCCGTGATGGAGTTAGGTTTTGTTGTAACATTCATATGCGTTCATCCTACATTGAGTTGTGCAATTCGGCTCCTCGGCCATCATGCATCGATATGCGTGATTGGTGGCACGAGGATCGAGGCATGCATATATTTGTGAAATACATTGCTATGCCCCTTTCCTACTCTCTGTTGCAGCAAAATCAAGAATCAGCAAATTTTCGGGACCTGACACGCATTTCAAGAAAGGGTGTAAACAGAGGCTAATCGGGGCATCGCCGTGGATTTCTGCGCAAAGCAGCCCAAACATGCATCATTCCATCATCCGAAGCAGAATCAAGGCAGCCCCTGGCTTGCATGCCAGTTTACAGTTTTTCTTAGTTAATTTGTAAATTAATTAGGGATTTGTATATTATTTGGACTGTATTATTCTTTTATTCGGGACTGGATATTCTTTTGGACCCTCTGCGCGAGGGCATAATTGTAATAAGTGTGCGTAAGTGTGATGTATGTCTTCCAACCTCACGTCTTTCTTCCCTTTTATTTACCAGCTTATGATGGTTAGATTAGGGCATATTTCAATTAGCATACAGTATGATAGCATGTTTGCATTCATTCATCTGTTTTGCATACACCGGGCTCGGCGCATCATACAAACTGCATTTGTATTTCAATTCCAAATTGAATACGTGTTAGTTGTAGCATTCCATATGCCATGTTTAGAATAGCCGAGCCTGCTATAGTTTGCATCTTTGCATGTGTTGCATTAGGCATTTCTGTATACTTAGGATCATACATGATTTCTAATGTGGTTTCTGTTTTGGCTTGGAGTACTTGGTGAGTTTTTATGCTTTAGCATCCTTGCATGCGTGTGAGTGACTGCCATGATAGCATGCTTGCCATGAGGCTATTTGCTTATATGATATAACTGCCTGAATGCTTGTGGGTGAAGGTTGGGTTATTTGAATTGGGACAATTCATCAAATGTTTGTTTTAAGCCCACTAGATAGTGGCAAAACCATTGTTTTCTAAGCCCACCCGAGGGTGGCAAAATCTGTATTTTAAGCCTACCTGCGGGTAGCAAACCATCTTTCAAAAAACAAACATGAAATGTTTTGTTCCAATTCAGGCGACTCAGTCTATACTTGTATGCTGTGCGCATCACATAGTAACCTAGGCTAATAACCGGAATAAGAACACACAATATTTTCAAAAATAGATATCATGGTTAGTAGAGGCCGGTCTTTGACCGGGCGAGCAGGGGTGCTCACGAAGTGACCTTCCCCAATCGTACCCAAGTTCCCGAGCCGAGGCAACTTTGGTGATGACGGACACGTGGCCTTTGGCACCGAGTCAGGGTTTCCTAAATTTCCCAAAAATAAAATATTTAGGTGGCGACTCTGTATCTGGAAAAGCAGTCCATGTTTGGCACTTCTTTCAAAAAATCTGTTTTCAAAACGATTTGCTGGATTTGGACTCTTTGGTTCAAGATTAAGAATCGTGACATTCGAGTCCTTGAACTGTAGTGAACCCAAATGAACAGAACGGGACTTAACCCTCCCGGGGCGTTTGGGGACGTCTACAGTTTCTGGCGACTCTGCTGGGGACTTAGAGAACTTGACTCGAACTCATGATATCTGGTTTTGACTACACTTGTGTGTTTCTTTGCATTGCATTTGCATTGGTGCGCCTAGGACACCGTGTTTTCCATATGCCATTCCCGAACGATTTGCCGGAGGCTTGTCTTGTCAAGGCATGTCCATAAGGCTGATCGGCTCTGGGCTCTGACAGCATGGGAACACAAACCCCGGTTTTACCGGGGCACCCTTTTTGACCATTCGACCTAGTGCATATTCGGATCCATAGTGACCATTCCAAACTAGGACAGGTTGCTTACCCGTTTATAGGTTGTTTGAAACCGCTGCGTGCGTAGTGAAACCCTAGTTCCTAACAAAATAGGACAGGGAAACCCAACCCCAACATAGGGGTGTTTTGGCTCTCACTTACCTGCTATGTGCTTTAGAGTGCGTCTCTACAGGAATGCATGTATCAGTGTTTAAGTTTGGGCATCAGGCCTGCGGGCATCAGTTTTTGAGATTGGGCATCACGCCTGCGGGCATCAGTCAGTATCTGAGAATCAGTTGTCTGCGGATACCGGATTCAGTTTTGGGGAACAGTGATACAGGAACAGTGATCAGTGATTGAGGACAGTGTATTTTCAGCTTATCAACCGTGTGTTGTATGCCCGACTGTGTGTTGTGTATTTAATTTAAGCTGTTATGCTGTCCGTTTATCTGGTTATTTATTTCCTTTTCGCTATATTTATCTTTTTGCTAGGGCAGGTTTGTAGCACAATTGCTTCCGAACCAGTAGATATTCCCCAAGCACTTTGGACACGAGGTCGCCGACTCAATCGATCCGGGGATTTGGTTGACGGACATCCAGTGTTCCACTCCTTACCCCCAGTTGTTAGAAGAAAGCCAAGGAGGCGCAGTGTGTCAGAGCAGAGATTACCGGGGCAGCAGTCTACTTTAGCAGCAAACAGTCGGACTGAGGTTTCTGTTTCCGCTATAGAGATACACTTACCGGTTATTCAGATGGATCCGCAGAATACATTAGGGATGGAGGCGATGATGCGCCAAATGCATGAGAGCATGAAACAAATGCAAGAAGATGCTGCCCGCCAAGCGGAGTTCTCCAAGCAGCAGGCCGCTGTCATGGCCCAGCAGGCCGAGCTGATCACTAGACTACAACAGCAGAATGCGGCATCTGCCTCACATCAAGCTCCTCCTTCACCCGGGGCTCCATTACCCGAGCAGGCACCCACTGGTCAGAATACCCTGCCAAATCCCCAGAATACCCTCCCGAACACCCAGAACACCCTACCCAATGTCCAGAGTATTCAAGAGGACACAGGCCATCCAACGGGGCTGGCTCCGCCCCCGCTTCTGCCTCAACTGTCCAAGACCCATACACCAGCCAACCACCCGGACTCTCCATTCGAGTTCGAGATAGACCATACAGCTATGAAATTGAGCAAACTGGAGAAGCTTTTTAAGAAGTCCCAGGGGGTGAAGGCCATCCCAGACATCGAAGATGGGTACACCGATGTGGCCGTAACATTGCCAGACAGATTTAAGATGCCACAGATTGATCGTTTTGATGGGTTCGGGGATCCTATGGTCCACCTCCGGCTATTCTCAGACATTCTGCGGCCAATGGGCCTGTCCAGACCACAAAAACTTTCACTATTCGGCCGAACCTTGTCAGGTGTGGCTGCCATCTGGTATGCAAAGCTGGAAGATGAGGTAAAAAGAAGCTGGGATGAGATGGCTGAGGCCTTCGTTGCACAGTACTCGTACAATACACAGATCGAGATTACAACTCGTGATCTCGAAACAATGAGGCAAGAGGCCAAGGAGACTTTCTCCGATTTTGTGACTCGATGGAGGGCAAAGGCATCGATGATGACCTTGAGGCCTACAGACAAAGATCAAATTAGGATGATTGTGCGCAATCTCCAACCAAAACTCATGCAGAAGATGATCGTACTCCCCTTTCCCACCTTCTCAGACTTACACGAGATGGGGGTACAGATCGAGGATGCGATGAAACAAGGTCTGATTGACCAGGACTGGGAGCAACCCCGGAGGACATTTAACCGCAACAACAACGCAGGCCCAAGTGGCGCTGCAAATACCAGAACTTCGGAGGTCAGTATGGTCACCACCAATCCCCCTCCCCATCCAAGGCCTGCTGCGGCCACGCCTTTCTCCGGTGCATCCGGAAGTAATACTCAAACCACAAAATACCAGCCCAGGGGCCAAAGAACCTTTACTCCACTATACATGCCCTTGTCCAAGGTTCTGGGGGTCTTGATCAGAAAAGGACATCTAAAACCCCTGGAGCCGAGGCCGCCACCAAATCCATTTCCCCCCTCTCACAACCCAGCCAAGTACTGTGCCTACCACCAGCAGCACGGTCATGATACCGACCATTGTTACAGGCTGCGTCATGAGGTTCAGGACCTCATCGACAAAAATGTGATTCTGCCTCCAGAAAGACCTAACGTCACAACCAACCCACTCTCTACCCATAACCAAGATCCACCACCCAAAAGAGTCAATCTTATCCAAACTGGGGTCGTGTCCTACGATCCTAGTATCTATATTACTCCCTCCCACCTACCCAAGCCAGAGGTGATCCTTCCTGACTGCACTGACTTGTGCATGTTGGACACCTCCACAACCCAATCTGAGCCAAAGGTGGTGACTACTGAAGATGGAACAGGGCAGGTTTCGGAGGAAAGCGGAATTGTTGCGTCTAGGATTCACCAGCCTAGGAAATATACTGGAGGAGCCTATGATCCAAGCGAATACATCTTATCAGTGTGCCAGTTTGAGCCGAGTGTGGGACTGCTGGAAAAAGCCGAACTGTGCATGATTCAGGGGGACAGACTTGAACAGGGGGCGGATGATCTGACAACAGTGGAAGAGGACTTTGCCAACCTCCAGTTCTTCAACGACCAAGAATCAGGGGATGCAACGATCAACTGGTTTGAATACGGGGAGTCGGCAGAAATTACCGGATGGTTGGATGATCAGCCAGACGTTGTGGAATTTCAGCCAGAGCAAGGCCCGGCAGGGGCAAAAGTATCAATGGTGGCCGGAAGGGTCGAGAGTTAGAATGGATTGCCGGAGAGCGCCGGTACAAAGAATTCCGCTCGGGACTTAAGCATTGTGGATGCAGAGAAAGTGGAACAACAAACTGCAGTGACGCAGTCAGAACAAGAGAAAAAGTGGGATTCTGAGAGAATCCGGAAAGCCAAGAACCATGAAGAGGTTGAAAGTGTTGCGAGCACGAGAGTAGGACATGCTGTGTAATGACCCGGAACTGCATGATGTGATTATCAGTGATTAATTATGTGTTAGTATGATTTAATGGAAGACTACCTGTTTCAATTAGAAAATTATCTGTTGAGACTACGACTTTGGGATTGAAATTGATGACCGTAATGGGTACAGAAAATGAAATTGAATACGTCTACGTAATACCGGGAATTTTTAGAACGATTTCAGAACTTAAATTGAAGACTGAATTTATTTGATTCACTAAGTTCCGTTTGGCTCAAATGTTTTGGCATAGTTGTTGTAAGCAAACAAGGGCCTTGTTTGGCTAAGTGTTATGAGTAAATTGATTATATAGATATATATGTTATTAGATAAGGATGTGTTGACCCATTTGACTCAAAAACCAAAAGAGAGAAATATCTGGAGAGAGAGAGAGAGTGCGGGTAAGAGAAGAGAAGGAGGAAGAAAGGGCAATCAAGGGAAACTTAAGTTGAATCTTCTACAAATTAAAGAATTAAGGTAAGAATTTCTCCTAATTTCTTGAATTAAGGTTGTATTCGTCATGATCTCATGACAAGTAAATAAAAAGGAAAGAGAAGTTATGTTGAATTTGAGCACATATGTTATGATTCATGTTATGTTTGGTATATTAAGGAGGTTCTACCTTAAAACCTCCATGGAAGTTGAAAATGAAGCTTTTATGTACATGTTCATGGATTTGATCTTCTATATGATATATTTGAGTTTTGATTGAAGATGTAATGAGTTAATTAAAGTGTTAATCAAGTGTTTGAGAGGTTGTATTTCATGTATTCGAAGTTGATTTTGTAAAGATGAGATTGGAGTTTGAAAGAGGGAAGAAGAACCAGAAATTCGGAGTTTGGCTCTGTCCGCTCGAGCGGAGGGGAGCACGCTCGAGCGCAGAAAACACCCTCCCAGCAGTTTTGGACATTTTCTTCAGTACGCTCGAGCGGCCAAGGTGGCGCTCGAGCGGGAAGGCCTTTTTCAGAAGAATTTTGGGAAAGTTGTATACTTGATTCTATCATGCTAATTGCATCATTTAGCATCTCATGAACATGAAATGAAGTAAAGGAAGAATGAAATGACATGAATTATAGTAAAGGAAAGAAAAGAGAGGCATGAATGGTTTAATGTATGATAATAATGAATGTTAAGGAATGTGTTATAATGTTGATGTTTGCAGGACAAGCCTCGAAGACCGTGCAACCGGTATTGGAAACCCGCTGTAAGTAACGTTTCTGTAAAGATATGTTATAATGAATTATGTTTCAAAGTGATACGTTATGATATGATATGTTTGAAAGGTGATTTTAAACTGTGAACGAATGTCCTTATTTGCAAATCTAGCATGGCGTCCATGGATAGTTAGGTCATGGGTGCGACATGAACATGCAGACTCATGATCTGATCAGTCATGGGTTAGGGCATGAAGATGAAGGCCCATGGCCAGTCACGAGATCTCGTAGACTGTTAGACTGTTAAAGGATTGACTGTTATGAAAGGTTATGAAGGTTCTGTGGACTATGCCATTATGACTGTTGACTGTTTATGACTGTATATATAAATGTTGGAATTTGTTCACTAACCCCTTTACTTAAATGTTACTTGCTGAGCTTTAGCTCATTGTTTGTATTTATGTATTAGGTGAGCATTCAGGTAGCCAAGCCTAGGCGGAGTCTCGAGCTGGACCGCCGTTTTGAAGCCTAACCAGAAGTTTTGAGTGCCTCCGAGCTGGGGCTAGGCCTGGAAGGCCGTGAGAGAGTTTTGTCTTTTGTTCTTTGTGACTTGTACTTATGTAATGTTCTTGATCATGTTATGTAACTATCATTTTTGGCATGTATATACACTTGTTCATATAAATGCACAGCTCTTGGATTATAGTTTTTGCATGTGCTTCCGCGAGCCCCATTTTATTTATGTTATGTATAGAAAGGCCTGTGGTAATCTAGGATTATTGGCCGGTCTCGTTACCAAACTTCTGGGGGCGAGTTTGGGGCGTGACATGCTGTGAGCATATGGGACGAAAGTACCGAGAGGACAAACTTGCCAGAACCAGATAGGTGTCTGTTAAACGCTAGCGGGATGTGGTGGGAAGACGATGACTTATGTCTTGCCCACACAGATGAAGATTGGGTAGGCACTCAGCCAGATGACACCTGGTATCTCGATGAGATCGCTCATATGACCAGGAGCGGGCGGTACTTCAAGCCCCCACACCTTGACCAGCCCGAAGCATCTGGGAAAGACAAAGAAGCAGAGAAACAGAGAGAGAAACAAATTGAAGAAGAAGCTGTGTTGAGACAGTTAAAGAAGATACAAGCAGACATCTCCATCTGGGGACTGCTTATGGCTTCGCGGGTGCACAGACAAGCTGTCCTATCTGCTATGGACAAGGCCAAACTCTCTATCGACACTATACCAGAACAACTGGTTGGGCTGGTTTTTCCGGGAGGAGGTTCCCCGGCTTTAACCTTCTCAGACAAAGAACTGCCGCCTGAGAGCGTGAATCATAACAAACCTCTCTACATCTCCGTGGAATGTAGAGACAAGTGGATACCGGTGGTACTTGTTGATACCGGGTCTGCTATCAATGTCTGCCCAGCCAGAACAGCGTATGCAATCGGGTTGAAGCCCGCGCACTTCATCCCGACCACTCAGGTGATCAGAGCGTACGATAATACTAGCAGAGAAGTGATGGGGACCGTCAAGATTCAGACAAAGGTTGGACCTGGACAACACGAGATAGATTTCCATGTCTTGGAGGTTCCCGCAACTTTCAACCTACTTTTGGGGCGACCGTGGTTGCATCAGGTGAAGGCCGTCTCGTCCACTCTGCATCAGATGGTGAAATACCCCTATGGAAAGGGAGTAGCCATTGTGTTTGGGAATTCATCGATCCATCCCCCTCCGGAGGTATCTACACCAGTCCTAGAAATCGAGCACGGCATGGAGGACGTGTTTATATCAGGATTTACTTTGGCTGAGGCTCGGGTAGTGCAGAACATTATGGCTGTGAATGAAGGTATGTATGTCAGTGCTCAATCCGTCTACCTCATGAACAAGCTACAACATATCCCCGGGATGGGATTAGGAAGGAGCGGCAGGAAAGGCGTCGCAACATTGGCCGAAGTGCCACACAACCCGCATACCTTTGGACTGGGTTATCTGCCCACCAAAGAGGATTGGGTGAGGAAAGGGAAAGAAATGGCTGGAAGAGCCAGAGCAAAGCAGGCTGGGAAGCCTTTTGAATTAATGCATAGGCCCATCCAAGGTACCCTGAACGGACGCTTCATCCGGGAGGGGGAGGACTTTCCATTTTGCGGCTTCCCAGAGCCGTGGATAAACGCGGAGAAGAAGCGCGTGCCCAGTTTTGAGATCTTCTTCGACCCGCAGTTACGAGGTTGAGCAGTGTAGGGCAGTGGATCCTGAGGGCACAAAATTTGAAACGGGGGGTAGCGCTGGCATGTCTACTCTCTGATCCTCCAATCGACCATAAGTGCTTGGGGGATAACTTCGAGGTTTCCATGATTGGGGATGAAACGGCCGCGAGCCAACCAGCAGCTATCTTGGATGCATCTATCGCACCCTCTCTCACTTGGCAATACGAAGAGGGATTTTTGTCCAGCAGCACCGGGTCAGGTAGTGAGCCGGAATCTGATTCCACCGAGTCTTGTGAGTCGGAATCAGATTCCAGATCGACTGAGTCTGAGTCTGGTACTCCTGGGGATGTTAACCCGGATGCCACAGTCTTGTCTAGGTCGTCTTTTTCCTTTTCATTTGAGTCTGTTGTAAATGAATCGGACGATTTGGATGTGCCTAATGAGAATCAAGCAACTGTGGTTTCTGAGTACTTTTCTGTGCCTTTAATTTATTGCATTAATTCAGACTTTCAAAATTTTGAAAACGACGAGGACGAAGTTCCTCCGGTTTTGCAACGATTAATTGAGCAGGAGCAGGAGAGATTTGTTAAACCCCTAGTGGACGAAATCACTACCGTGAACGTTGGTACTGAGGAGGACCCGCGGCTGGTCCAGATCGGGTCCACGTTGTCTTCGGAGGAACGCGAGCGCTTAGTCGCTTTATTAAAAGATTTCAAAGATGTTTTCGCGTGGTCCTACGAAGACATGCCTGGAATCGATCCTGAGATTGTACAGCATCGGATCCCCCTTGACCCCGAGGCCCGACCAGTCAAATAGAAACTCAGGAGAATCCGCCCGGACTGGGCTCTCAAGATTAAGGAAGAGGTCACCAAGCAAATCGACGCAGGCTTCCTGCTGGTATCTGAATATCCGACTTGGTTGGCCAATATTGTTCCGGTGCCGAAGAAGGATGGCAGGATCTGAGTATGCGTGGACTTCAGGGATTTGAACAGAGCTAGTCCGAAGGACGACTTTCCCTTGCCGCATATTGATGAGTTGGTGGATTTCACAGCAGGGCACGCTTTGCTCTCATTCATGGATGGCTTCTCAGGCTACAACCAGATAGTAATGGCACCAGAAGACAGGGAAAAGACTGCATTCACCACCCCGTGGGGGACATACTGCTATAGAGTCATGCCGTTTGGGTTGAAGAATGCTGGAGCTACTTATCAACGGGCCGCGACCACGATATTACATGATATGATCCACAAGGAGGTTGAGGTGTACGTGGACGACATGATTGTCAAGTCCAAAGAAAGAGAGGGCCACTACACCGCCTTGCATAAGTTTTTTCAAAGGATTAGGGAATTCCGGTTGCGGCTGAACCCTCAAAAGTGTACATTTGGTGTTACAGCGGGAAAAATGCTGGGGTTTCTGATTACACAAAGGGGCATCGAAGTCGACCCTTCCAAAATCAAGGCCATCCTAGAAATGTCCCCACCAAGGACTGAAAAGGAGGTGCGAGGCTTTCTGGGTAAAGTGCAATTCATAAGACGGTTTATCTCAAAATTAACCTTGACTTGTGAACCACTTTTTGGTCTCCTAAAGAAAGGCAAGAAATTTCAATGGGACGGCCAATGTCAAGCAGCGTTTGAACAAATCAAAGAATATCTACAGAACCCTCCCGTTTTATCACCACCAGAACCAGGGAAACCGTTGATTTTGTACCTATCAGTGACTGAGACCACAATGGGCTGTATGCTTGCACAAGAGTCTGAAGACAGGGTGGAGAGAGCCATCTACTATCTGAGCAAGAAGATGCTAGAGTATGAGACTCGGTACACACCGCTACCAGGAAGCTGCGGCACTACCTGTTAGCTCACTCCGTAATGTTGGTTTCACGACTTGATCCCATCAAATATCTTTTCGAGAAACCAGCGCTTACGGGTAGGCTAGCTCGTTGGTTGCTGTTGCTCTCCGAATTTGATTTGAAGTATGTCACACGCAAGTCAGTCAAAGGAATTGCAGTAGCAGAGTTCCTTGCCGACCATCCGGTTGAGGGGGATGAAGCAGTTGAATACTTGTTCCCAGATGAAGCCATTTTGCAAATTGACGACGAAGCTTGGACGATGTACTTTGACGGAGCGTCAAATCAACATGGGTATGGGATAGGAGTGTTGCTGATAGCACCCGATAATGCCCGTATCCCTCTAGCCTTCAAACTCTGATTCAAAGTCTCGAACAATGAAGCAGAATATGAGGCGTGCATTGCTGGCCTAGAAGCAGCCCTGGAACTAGGGGCAAGACGATAGGACTTCATTGGGGATTCGAACCTTGTTGTATCTCAAGCGAAAGGAGACTGGAAAGTAAAAGAGGAAAAGATGATGATGTATCACCAGACCTTGGATTTGCTGATTCCTCGGTTTGAGAAGTTAAGTTTTACTCATCTACTAAGAGAGAACAACATGTTCGCAGATTCTTTAGCAACTCTATCTTCTATGATAGACATCCCGTGTGGAGTCCGGATGCGTCCAGTCATCATTGACCAGAAATTTGCACCTGCCTATGAGTCAATTGCAGCCATAGATGAAGTTCAGGACGAACACCCCTGGTATTACGACATTTGGAATTTCTTGGAGAAAGAAGCATATCCGCCGGGGACAAATGCCAAGGACAAAAGGGCAATAAGAAGATTGGCCGTTCAGTTCATCATCTGTGGGGGTAAGCTGTACAGAAGAGGTCATCTGGGAATGCATAAACTGTGCGTTGATGCCGAAGAGTCAAAGCGTCTGATGGAAGCCATCCATGGAGGAGAGTGTGGAGCACATATGAATGGGGTAATGCTGGCACGGAAAATCCTCAGACAAGGGTACTACTGGTCTACCATGGAGGAGGATTGTATCGGTCTCGTTCGGCGATGCCACAAATGTCAAATTCATGCAAATCGCATGAACATCCCGCCGACAAAGCTGTACAATATGACTTCACCATGGCCATTTTCAGTCTGGGGAATTGATGTGATCGGGGCTGTTACGCCAAAGGGGTCGAATGGGCATGAGTTCATCCTGGTTGCGATAGATTATTTTACAAAGTGGGTTGAGGCCCAATCTTACGCAGTGTTGAAGGCTTCGCACGTTGCAAAGTTTATCAGAAACAACATCATTTGTCGCTATGGGGTCCCAAATGAGATAATTTCAGATAACGGTTCCCACTTCAAGAAGGAGGTGATAGACTTGTTGGAAAAATACAATGTGGCTTTTCATAAGTCATCCACATACCGGCCGCAAACCAACGGAGCAGTTGAGGCCGCCAACAAGAATATCAAGCATATATTGCAGAAGATGGGGAAACCCTACCGGGACTGGCCAGATAAGCTGCCGTTTGCTCTGTGGGGCTACAGGACTTCAATCAGAACTTCTACCGTGGGCGACTCCGTATTCATTAGTTTATAGGATGGAGGCCGTTCTACCTATTGAGATTGAGGTTCCGTCATTACGAGTATTGGCCGAGTGTCAAATAGCCGAGGCAGATTGGCAGCAGAGCAGATTCGAGGAACTCATGCTCTTTGATGAAAGAAGACTGAAAGCACTGTACCACATTCAAGGCTATCAACGCAGAATTGCCCGGGCTTTTAACAAGAAGGTTAAGTCCAGGAATTTGAAGGAAGGAGATTTGGTACTCAAGGACAACCGAGCTCCTATCCATGACCCAAGGGCAAGTTCAGACCTAATTAGACTGGGTCCCTACATCATTAAGTCTATCTGGTTAGGTGGAGCTGTGGTTCTGATGGATTTGGATGGCTTAGAGTTTTCACAGCCGATCAACATGGACAAGTTGAAGAAATACTATCCTTGAGAGGCTCGCTAGGCCGAAAACCCGAAAGGGCGACCTAGGCAAAACTCAGAGCACAAAAAATTGGAAAATATAAAACTGAGCTCGCAAGGTTGAAAACCCGCAAAGGGCGGCCTTGGCAAAAGTTAGAGCGCAAAAGGAGAGTGAAAATACCCGAGCGAACCTAAGCCTGAACTACGTAAGGCTTGATTCCATCTTTGGGATATGTAGGCAGCTTCATCCTGAAGTTCAGCCATAAACATTTTCCCCGATCAACTTTGTCCATTCTGATCATCTCAGTCATCCTTGTCCATCAGCATTCATCGTAATCTCCGGTCCAGTGCTATTCAGACTAGGGGCAACTTTCCGTTGCCAGGAGGTGCTGTGGTACCATTCAGACTAGGGGCAACTTTCCAGTTGCTAGGATCCGGGGTTGTGCATCTCAGTGACAGATCTCAGGCGTGTCCAGTTCTGATCCGTATCAAAAATAGTTTTGAAAAGTTTTAATAAAAGTTGACTTTGTTCAAATTAATCTTTTCACAACTAGGACCATTTTTGGACCAAAGCGGAAAATTTTCAGTACCACAACCTTCAATTTCATTGATTTCAAAATAGAGTTCTCTTGCTCTTGCATACAATTGAGGTTGCTTTTTATTACACTCATAAAGAAAACTTGAAAGTACTAGTAAAGCAATAAATCCGGGGCATAGTCAAGTCAAGTGTCCCTGCGCCCCCTGCCAGAGCTAGTTGAAGCCTCTGATGCCAACCTAGGCCCAACCTGTGCTTCTTCGTTGAGCCAATCCCAGCACTCGTCAGACAAAGTGCAACTAAAAGTGGGAGCAGGGGCCAGGAGCTCTCTATTTCCCCATGCTGCGGCCTGCCGAGCTAGCTGTGCGCCTCGAATCGGGAATGTAGCCGGATACTCTATCCCCTCTGGTGGGCAAATCTGATCATGGCCAAACTGGCGTAGAATACGGAATGGGAAATAGAATACGCAGTGAGTCAAGCCGATCAATCGAATCCCGACCTGCCGAGACATGCTGTAGCTCATTGCCGGGAGATTGAGCCAAGGACAGCGCCAAGCAATGCGTTCAGCTGACAAATTGCACATCCATTCAAACCACCATCCTCATCAAGGGCGTCGACCAGGCGTTGTCGAAAGAAGTAGCCGCGGCTGAATAAGCAGGGCAAGAGTCCACAACTTGCAATTTATCCATCAACCATATCTGGGGAGGGACGAAAAATGAGAGAATAAAGAATAGAGAGATGTGCAATGAGAGAAAAGTAAGATAAGGGTTTTGTGAGAAAAACCGAGCCTGAGGGCCGAGCGATGTGAGCAAATACATATGTGAGATCGGGTGGGAAACATTACCTGCAGCAGTAGTGGACTCCCTGCAAACCTGGTTGTCTCCCGATGGTAGAAAGCATCCAAGCCCATCAGTGTCTCAGCCAATGTCATGGCGATGCAACTCTTTCCTTCTTTCAAGCCTTGAGCCACTTCAATCAAACGGATGTTAGCTCCCCCGGAGCTCGAGATAAACAGAAAATGAGATAGCATGCACAAACAGAGGGGCGTGTCGCCGGAAGCCTTGCCAATGATGGTCGCTGCGGTCACCAGCATCGGAGAACCGGTAAATCAGGCTTGGAATATCCAACATTCCGCTACAAATCAGGGATCGAGCATCGTGCGCGTTGAGTCCGCACATCCGCCCTAAGGTTTGGGCATAGCCAAAATTGAGTTGGGGCAAGATTCCCTCACCTCGCTCGGATTCTATCAAAACTTGAAAATCTTCAAAAGTGGGACATACCTCTTGCCCTCCGAAGCTGAAGATGTGCGTCACTGGGTTCCAAAATCTCACCGCAGCATGGAGGAAAGGAAGATGCAGTGAAGTCCGGCCCAGCGTGAATAGTGCATTCAAGCCGAAACCTCGGAAGTTCAACTTTTCCGAGCCATTTAAAGAAGAGATCCAAGATGTGAGATTTTCTGCGAGAAATGCCTCTATTTTTGTGCAAAGCAGTGATGAAATGAATGAGTTCCAAAGTTGGAGCTTTATAGGGGGGTAAAACACTATTCGAGGACAAGTGTCAGAATTCTAGGAGTTGCAGGAAAGGTGGCCGGCCGACCACCTATTCTAGCAGGCCGGCCATCTTTGTTTCAAAAACTGGCCGGCCGGCCACCTTTCAGTCCCCAGATGCAAAATGTGGCCGGCCATGCATTGGTCCTGTTTTGCCCTCCGGAAGGAAGTTTGAGGCATTTCTATGCATCGGGGATGTCGACGGCCTCCATTTCTCTCAGTTTCCGATGCGTTCCATCATCCAGATCGTCTGTCCGAAGTACGCTTTGTTGTATTTTGTTTATCGAGTTGTCGTTTTGTTTATCGAGTTGTAAGTTTTGTCGAGCTGTCGCATTTTGTGTTTTGAGTTGTTACTCTTTGTTTACGCAATTTTGTTGAGTCTTGTTTATCGAGTTGTTAACATTGTTGTACTTTGCTTATCGAGTTGTAAACTTGCTGAGATTCTGTTATTTCTTAGTGAGTCGAGTTGTTTGATTTGTTGCGTCGGTTCATTACCTGACCCGGTAAATACACAAGGCACATTTCCATTCAATTCCATTTTTGTGCAGAATAATGCGATGCGATGCTGAGAACATAAAAATACAACACCTTTTCAAAAGCTGTTTCATTCCGTCATGTTTTACAAAGGTACAAGTTTTACAGAAAATAAAACTGCCTGATAAAATGCAAAGTGCTACAAACTACTAGCAAAAAGTAAAATAAAGCAGGAAACAACAGCATCAATATCCTCGGGAGCGGGAATGAGGAGGCCCCCTCATCCTCTTTTGCGGGACAACCTCTGCACTATCATCACCATCCGGGTCGGAGCTGTCATCCTCAGGATCCCCCTCAGCCTCGCCTCCACTCCCGGAACCAAGGCCGGAGCCCCCCTCCTCAGCAGATGTCTCTGACTCACGATCTGCGACCTCCTCCTCCTCCTCCTCATCAGGCTCTGCCTCTATAACATATGCCCTACGTCTGCGAGACGACCCCGCTCCTCGAGCTCCTCGGAAAGGCCTAGATGGCCCTGCTCCCTGAGAAGGCCTGGATGGCCCAGCTCCTCGAAAAGGCCTAGATGGCCCAGCACCTCGACCTCTCTGGGAAGGCCCGGGTGGCCCGGCCTGCGGCGGAGCATATACAGGAGGCATCTGAAAATGGAAAGTCCAATACATCAGTTCAAATATGAAAAGCAGATGCAAGTACAATATGAGAGTAGGGTGTGTGTCAGATGTGCTCTACACAAATAGCCTGTCAATGCAGTAGGATGTTCAAAAACCAGCGTGTCATAAAAAATATGATAAATGCGAGAAAGATGAACAGTACCTGTACACCCATAATGGCCAGCTGTGCCCCCTCCGTAGGATCATGCCCTCGAATGTGGCCAGCATCCCAAGCATCTCATCCATGTACTCAACTGGAGGCTACAGATACAAATGCAAAACCATCAGTAAAGGAATGGATGTCCAAATATCCGACTGATAAATCAAAGCTGTAAAACATACTGGTGGTGAATCAGGGTCTCTGACATATCTATGGTCAGGAAGAGGAGGCTCTAGCGAGACCTGGTAAGGAGTCCCAAATCGCCAACTCGTCAACTCGGTCGGCATATCTGGCCACCCAGGATGATGAAGATCGGAGGGATCGGGGGAATCAACCCGCCCCCACCTCGAGACGTACCAGCCCTGCTGGAGGAGGGGATATCCGTAGCACGAGCCCGACTCGAAGATGGTACATCAGCAAACCTCAGTGGCGGAGCGCGCACTCCCGTCAAGGGAGGCATCAGATATGTGTGACGATAAGTGGCGTAGTCCCCCTCCGTAAGATGCAGCAAAGCATCGGTGCCCTGCATAGCGCTAACGACCTCCTGGGTAGAGAGTCTCTCAGCAGTCCGCATAGTGGCTGGAGGTGCTGCAGGAGGGTCCTGAGAAGTGTATCCCCACACCTGACGCAGAAAGCGTTCCCCCAGGAACCATGCTCTACCAACCGGTCCTTCAAGCAGGATCCTGTACTGGGAAGTGCCCGATCCTCCAGCATACTGAAATCGGAGACCATCGCCCAAGATCGCCCAGGGCTGCCACGTAATCTGCGGATAGCCAGTGCATGAATCAATCAGAAGTCGGGAATATACAAGGCAGATCAAAGATGAAAACGGAAAGGAACTGAGAGTTCTGAAATACCTCTGTCGTCCGAGCAGTGTCAAAATACTGTCGCAGGTAGAAGAGAGTCTCTCGAGGTCTCGGTCGGTGCTGGCCCTCGATACCAAGGAATACGGGGTCATAAGGGGCCCTGCCACCTCCATCTCCGGGGCTAACGTCGGAAAATATACATAGACCCATAACTGTGGAAAACAGTGCAGAATGTGAATACAAAATGCTGAGTGCAAAATACAGGATGTAAAATGCGCCGTGTGTGCAATGAACAAGTAATGAGGAGCAGGAATGTAAATCAAGAGGACATAACGTACCTCCCAGGCTCTCCAATAGCCGCCGAGTAAGTCTCCCTGCCCGTGGGAGGTAGCGCTCATATAGCAATAGAGGGTAGCCAGGCCGGCGCCACCCCAGTTGTACCGACTGACCTGTGATAGGTCCACTAGGGCACTCAAAAGATACAACCCGATAGTGTTCCCCCTATCAGCAAATAGAGTGGTGCCAAAGAGGAACATAAGGAAACCGCGGGCGTACTGCTCAACCTCCTCAGGAGACTCGGGCTCCATCTCCGGCCTCCGAAAATGGGAAGAGAACTAGGTGTACCGGACTCTCCCAGAAGCTCTGTCCACAGGCGGGCGGGCCCCCAACAGATGTACCCAAGCGGCCTCCCACTCGCCCATATCCTCGTCGTAAGGAATGGGCCAACCTCCTATGTCTAGGCCGGTAAGTACAGCAAAATCTAGCGAGGTCATGGTCAGATCCCCGGTGGCAGAAAAGTGGAAGGAATTGGTGGTGTCCCACTATCTCTCCACCAAAACGGCTAACAGTGTCCTACTGGCAGGACAATGTGATAACCCTACGCAGAAGGCCCCGAACCCTGCTAAATCAACTAAATCCCGGACAGCCTCTGGAAGCTCAGTGTACCACTCTCTCGCAGCAGTGGAGCCATATCCTCGCACGGTACGAGAGCCAACCTGCATTCAGAATGAATGCATGTGTCAGAATGAAATGAACAAGCCGTGTGCAAATCAAATGAACAAGCTGTGTGCAAATGAAATGAATGAGCCGTGTGCAAACGCAAGTAAATGGACTGTGTGTTCAGAAAATCAGGGTTTGGGCTGTGTGTTCAACTCTCAATCAGTGTGGGCTGTGTGTTCAGAAAATCAGTGTTTGGGACTGCGTGTTCAAATCTTAATCAGTGTGGGTTGTGTGTTCACCATCAACTTGGACTGTGTGTTCAGAAAATCAGGGTTTGGGTTGCGTGTTCAACTCTCAATCAGTGTGGGCTGTGTGTTCACCATCAAAATGGACTGTGTGTTCAGAAAATCAGAGTTTGGGACTGCGTGTTCTACTCTCAGTCAGTGTGGGCTGTGTGTTCAACATCAACTTGGACTGTGTGTTCAGAAAATCAGTGTTTGGGGCTGCGTGTTCAACTCTCAATCAGTGTGGGCTGTGTGTTCACCATCAAAATGGACTGTGTGTTCAGAAAATCAGAGTTTGGGACTACGTGTTCTACTCTCAGTCAGTGTGGGCTGTATGTTCACCATCAAAATGGACTGTGTGTTCAGAAAATCAGAGTTTGGGACTGCGTGTTCTACTCTCAGTCAGTGTGGGCTGTGTGTTCACCATCAACTTGGACTGTGTGTTCAGAAAATCAGTGTTTGGGACTGCGTGTTCAAATCTCAATCAGTGTGGGCTATGTGTTCACCATCAACTTGGACTGTGTGTTCAGAAAATCAGAGTTTGGGACTGCGTGTTCTACTCTCAGTCAGTGTGGGCTGTGTGTTCACCATCAACTTGGACTGTGTGTTCAGAAAATCAGTGTTTTGGGACTGTGTGTTCTACTCTCAGTCAGTGTGGGCTGTGTGTTCACCATCAACTTGGACTGTGCGTTCAGAAAATCAGAGTTTGGGACTGCGTGTTCTACTCTCAGTCGGTGTGGGCTGTGTGTTCACCATCAACTTGGACTGTGTGTTCAAAAAATCAGAGTTTGGGGTTGCGTGTTCTACTCTCAGTCAGTGTGGGCTGTATGTTCACCATCAACTTGGACTGTGTGTTCAGAAAATCAGAGTTTGGGACTGTGTGTTCTACTCTTAGTCAGTGTGTGCCGTGTGTTCACCTTCAAATTCGGGCTGTGTGTTCGACAAATCAGTGTTTGAGCCGTGTGTTCAATTCTTAACTAGTGTGTACTGTGCGTTCACAATCAATCAATGAGCCTAGTGTTCAGAAGTTCAGGTGTTTAAGCCACATGTTCAGAATGCAAGCAAAGTACTATGTCATAAGCTAAACTGTGTGTTCAAGCATGGCAAAGGTATGAAATGCACGAAAAATACAGAAAATGACATAAAATACCTCTCGTGCCTCGTAAGAGAGGTGATGCTCTGGCTCTCGCAGAAGTAGATCTCCGGGTGCTCGATCATTGAAGTCGGTAAAATGACGAAAAATGGCCCGCTGAAGAATGTGTACCGACGGGGCGTATCTCTCGGGAATAAAGGGGCGGACCCTCGGGGGCAGCGTCATGATATCGAAATCATCCCCGGCACCTGGAGGACCTCCACCATGAGGGAAATTACCCGCCATTTCGAAAAATCTGCAAAAGGAGCAAAAAATAAGCAAAATGAGCCAAAATTGGAAAAAGTCAACAAAAGTCAACTCCCGAGAAAATCTTCCAAATATTGAGACAAACTTACCTCAAGTGGTGAAAATGAGAAAAGAAGCCCCGAAATCAAAATTTAATCGGTCCAAAGTGCTTAAAATCGAATGTTTTTGCGAAAACAACTTGCGTGGGAGGCTGAAAAGCGCGTACAAAGTGCAAATCTGAAGGAGAAAATGGTTTGGGAGGCAAGAGGAGAAGTTTTCGCAGCTGTGGGTGTGAGCTCGAAGTGAATGGATGAGAGAATATAAAGAAAATGAGGCGAAAAGACCAAACTGCCCCCTGTTTTGGGCAGGTGGCCGGCCGGCCACCTTTTCTAGCTGGCCGGCCATTTTCTTTTTGGAAACTGGCCGGTGGCCTCCCCTTGGGCAACCAGCTGGCCGGCCATGTCCCCCACATGCTCACCTAGCTCTCTGCAAATTTTGAGGAAGATCGAAGTTCCCGGGACCTGAAAAAGTTTAAGAAAAGTACACTTTCTGGCGCGAAATTGCTCCGCCGGAACTTCAGCTGCAATTTCTGACATGTGTCTCATCATTACTCATCAAAATCAGAGTGTATCCTTTTTAAGCATGTTGTAACCTCTCCGGGAGGTGAACCAGAGGCCGCAGTCGAGACGCCTTCTCTGAAATGCGCGTTTCCTTACTCGTTGTTTCGCAACAAACGGGCACTCTGATTTGTGCTCATTTTGCATTGTTGTGCACATAACTTGCATTCTCATGAGCATTTTGCATCGTCATGCATGATTTCTTGGTATACCATACCTCTGTGCTTGAGCATGCATTGTCACGCACGTTCCCTTCTCGCATTGTGATGCATTCACTCGCCGACACTGCGTGTGTCAAACTTTCGGAATCACAGGAATCCCATTGAATATATGTTGTTAGCATATTGTTCTTGTTGAATTTCTCTTCTTTGCAGGCACGATATTGTATGTACAGTTCATTTGAGGCTGGTGCGACCAGACGAATCGCACAGGTATCGTATCTTCTCCGTGTGAGACGCGACGAGAATTGAATAATTCTCCGCATTCCCAACTGCATGAAATGTAGTTATTGCTTTGCATTCTTGCTTAAAACTGTTGCATCTATTTGCGAATACTTGCTTCATTACAGCTTGCTGCACTTGCATGATCATTAAGTTACATCTGGCTCCGTGCATACCGCTTTGCATTTTGCCCCTTGCCTACGGGCACGCCTGCGGGCACATCTCTGGTTATCTTGTATGATTGTCTAAGTCTTTGGCCTTGTCAAAAATGGGTCGTCTCTGGGCTTTGACATTCACTCCCGTCATTTCTTAACTTCCGAGTTCTGTCAAAGAGGGGCAACTGTAGACACCCCATTTTTGACCGACCTTAAGACTCAGACGTCACCGATTGAGTGCTCGGTGGTGTTGCATATCATGCTCGTTCAGAAGTCTCAGAGTCGCGGCCGTGAGCCCTCTCTCCGGACTTCCAAACCCTTTTCTGTACTCTGCCTCGGTTTGAAAACCAGGCTCGGTTTTCTCTGTTTTTCTTCCTGAAGGGAGGGAGAGGTCCCGTAGACCATCTCTCAGTGGCCGTGGGCTACATTTCGTGGGCGTAGGCCATTTTGCCCATTTCAGAGCCCGGTTCCCGGTTTTCGGAGCCGTCAGGCCGTGTGCCTCGGTTCGGGACCGTCTAACCATCTCCGACTGCTCCGGTTTTTGGCATGCATCTCATTTACTCCCTTTCGAGGGACACTGGGGCCTGAGAGACCCACTTCGTGGTCGAATGCCACTTTCGGTGCTTAACGGCCTATTTTCGGGACCCCGAACTGCGTGTTTTGGCCCTCGAGCATTCGTTTTGCATCGGTTTTCGTTCATTTTTGGCAGGTACCTCTGTTTTATCACCAGGAAGGTCACTGAAGGGTGGGAGGCCAGCAATTGTCTCAGCAACCAGTTATATTCCTCCGGCGCCCTCCGACGCCCGTTTTTCCCACTTCCGAGCCAATGTTGACCACCCTAGGGCCATTTTCTTCAACCCCAAACCACATATTTGTGTTGTACACACATGGGAGGACCCTAAAAGTCTATGGCCGGCCAGTAATTGTTGTTGAACCTTTTGAACCCCTCCTAAAAGTGGCTTGTTGTCTCTTCTGTTTTACAGTTGCCAATTTCTAACCACAGGGTCTTGTTGAGGACACATGGGAGGACACCTTTCTCTGGAGGCCGGCCAGAAAATCTTCTTGAGCCTTTTGACCCTTGGCCGGCCGGCCATAGGGGGTGGCCGGCCGGCCACCTGCAACAAAAATAGGTGGTCGGCCATGTTCCTTGGGATATGTGCTTTATAGCTGTATAGCTTTTTCCCCCAAAATATCTGATTTCGGGGGACTTGGGTAGAAAGAGGGAACTTAATCCCATTTCTCTACACTTTTTTTCTCCCCCTTTCTCCTCCATCCTTACATACATACAGCAGCTCTAGCTCTCTCTCAAGGGTTGAAAAACTTGCTTTGAGCACATAGATACATATCTCTCCATTTCTCTCTCATTTTCTCAAGTTTTGGCTCTATTTCTTCATCACTACCAAGCATCACCACCACCACTCCATTTCCAGCAGTTTGGAGGACTTTCCAGCAGCTAGGAAGCAACATTCCTTGGTCCAAAAGGAAGCTAAAGTGTGGTCTTCAAGGGTAAGTTCATCTTTCCCCCTTTTGTAGCACATTTTTGTACCATTGCTTAGGCCTATTTGCTTACTGTTTTGGGCTCTGACCCTAACTGAAAGGGTCATTTTTTTGAGCCATTCTTCATGTTTGTTTAAGGGCTCAACCCTGTTTGAGCCCCCCATTTGGTACTTGCTTCAATACCCTCTTGTATGCCATTATTTTGCATAGTATTTCTAGCCTATTTGTGATCTGTTTTGAGCATGATGTAAACTATGGTTAGGCTTATTTTGAGCCCCTCTACAACATTGTAAAAGGGCTCAACCTTGTTTGGGACCTCCATGTATGACTTGCTTCATTGCCCCTCTTTGGTCCCTATTTTTGCATGCTTTGTTAGCCTATTTTGCTTCTGTTTTTAGGCCATGATCAGAACTGAAAGTGGCTATATTTTGACCTTCTTGGCGTATTTTATTAAGGGTCTTTGGCTGTTTGGTGAATGCTTTGTATACCTCATGTTATAGCCTCTTGTTGGCCTACTCCTTGCATGGCATTTTTAGCATGTTTGTATATTGTTTTAGGGGTTGTCACCTACTGAAAAACAGCATTTTTTTAGGCCCTCTTCAGTGTTGTAGAAGGGTCTTTTGCCATTTGGGCTTTGCATCTATCACTTGCTTCATTGCTTCTCTTGCGGAGCCATTTTTGTATGCCATTTTTGCCCTACTTGTGATTGCTGTTTTGCCTTGATTTGAACTGAAAAAATGTGAGTTTTGGGGCTGCCTTGCTTCTGCTTTTTCATGTCATGTTCAAATTATGCATGTATTGTATAGCTACAAGTCATTTCGGATGCCTAGTTTTGCATTTTGGGAGAGATTCCTTGCATCGGGTTTCATTTCGCCGGGTTTCGGGGCTGTTTTGCCCCTCATTTTGCTATTAATTTTTGCATGTTTGCATGTCATATTCCGTGTCTTTGCCATGTCTCATTAGAGTGGCATTTCGGTGCTTGAGGGTCCGTCCTCGGTTTGCGTGCACGCGTGCACGCATTTCGAGGTGTCTTGTTTTTATCTGATGGCCTCCTATGTGAGTGTGGCTGAGGCTCTCTCATGTTGGTGTAAGCCCATATTGCATTGCGTATGCCATTTCATCCATAGCATTGTGTATGCTCGGTTGTGTATCACCTCGTGTAGCGTGTATGCCATTCCATGACATTGTGTATGTTAAGATTGCATATTAGCTGCATTTCATGCATATCATGCATATTGAATTGTGTTCGGGATAGGAGTTAGCCCGGGCACGGGAAACGAGGTACGTTCTGTACTTCGAGTGAGGAAACGTGTCTCAATTCCCGAGTCACCGACACTCCGGATTATCCGTGATGGAGTTAGGTTTTGTTGTAACATTCATATGCGTTCATCCTACATTGAGTTGTGCAATTCGGCTCCTCGGCTATCATGCATCGATATGCGTGATTGGTGGCACGAGGATCGAGGCATGCATATATTTGTGAAATACATTGCTATGCCCCTTTCCTGCTCTCTGTTGCAGCAAAATCAAGAATCAGCAAATTTTCGGGACCTGGCACGCATTTCAAGAAAGGGTGTAAACAGAGGCTAATCGGGGCATCGCCGTGGATTTCCGCGCAAAGCAGCCCAAACATGCATCATTCCATCATCCGAAGCAGAATCAAGGCAGCCCCTGGCTTGCATGCCAGTTTACAGTTTTTCTTAGTTAATTTGTAAATTAATTAGGGATTTGTATATTATTTGGACTGTATATTTTGGACTGTATTATTCTTTTATTCGGGACTGTATATTCTTTTGGACCCTTTGCGCGAGGGCATAATTGTAATAAGTGTGCGTGAGTGTGATGTATGTCTTCCAACCCCACGTCTTTCTTCCTTTTTATTTACTAGCTTATGATGGTTAGATTAGGGCATATTTCAATTAGCATACAGTATGATAGCATGTTTGCATTCATTCATCTGTTTTGCATGCACCGGGCTCGGCGCATCATACAAACTGCATTTGTATTTCAATTCCAAATTGAATACGTGTTAGTTGTAGCATTCCATATGCCATATTTAGAATAGCCGAGCCTGCTATAGTTTGCATCTTTGCATGTGTTGCATTAGGCATTTCTGTATACTTAGGATCATACATGATTTCTAATGTGGTTTCTGTTTTGGCTTGGAGTACTCGGTGGGTTTTTATGCTTTAGCATCCTTGCATGCATGTGAGTGACTGCCATGATAGCATGCTTGCCATGAGGCTATTTGCTTATATGATATAACTGCCTGAATGCCTGTGGGTGAAGGTTGAGTTATTTGAATTGGGACAATTCATCAAATGTTTGTTTTAAGCCCACTAGATAGTGGCAAAACCATTGTTTTCTAAGCCCACCCGAGGGTGGCAAAATCTGCATTTTAAGCCTACCTGCGGGTAGCAAACCATCTTTCAAAAAACAAACATGAAATATTTTGTTCCAATTCAGGCGACTCAGTCTATACTTGTATGCTGCGCGCATCACATAGTAACCTAGGCTAATAACCGGAATAAGAACACACAATGTTTTCAAAAATAGATATCATGGTTAGTAGAGGCCGGTCTTTGACCGGGCAAGCGGGGGTGCTCACGAAGTGACCTTCCCCAATCGTACCCAAGTTCCCGAGCCGAGGCAACTTTGGTGATGACGGACACATGGCCTTTGGCACCGAGTCAGGGTTTCCTAAATTTCCCAAAAATAAAATATTTAGGTGGCGACTCTGTATCTGGCAAAGCAGTCCATGTTTGGCACTTCTTTCAAAAAATCTATTTTCAAAACGATTTGCTGGATTTGGACTCTTTGGTTCAAGATTAAGAACCGTGACATTCGAGTCCTTGAACTGTAGTGAACCCAAATGAACAGAACGGGACTTAACCCTTCCGGGGCGTTCGGGGACGTCTACATGGGGGTTTGGGTTTAAATTTGGGAAGCTGGAAAAGAAGATGTGGAGGCCATGGTTTTGTCAATTTGGAAGGCTCATTAAGTATGTTTGTTTTTTTTTCTAACTACTGCTCTTGCTTGTTTGTTTTTCTCTACCTACTGCTCTTACTTGGCCTGTTTCGTCCATGCTTGTATTTGTTGTTGTCTTCTGACCCTTTTGCTCACCATGTGTTTGACAAAATGTTCAAATGAAACTGGACAATGCTCATGTGTTTGACATCTGTTTATGAGGTTTGGTAGTGCCCAAATTGAATTTAATTGTTTTTTTCAATTACCTGTTCATGAGCTCTTATTAGGTGCAATTTCAGTTTGAGATTGAATTTCATTTTTTTTGAATGTTTGGGCCTAATTCGTTTTTTTCATTTTCATTTATGAGCTCTATACATCCAGGCACTGCTTTGGGACTAATTCGGTTTTTCTCCACCAGTTGCTTTTCTTCTTTAATCCACAACATGTTGCTGATTTCTCTGCTCTTGTGGAGACATGCTGATTACTTCAACAGTTTGTTCAAGAAAGTGGTGCGTCTAACAGTCTTCCTTCTTAATGAAACTACTTATTAATGTTATTTGATGTTAGTAAATGCATGCGACTTTCATAATGGCCCTCCTCAACATACTTAATGAGGCCTAAGTTGTTAAATCATTCTTAGTATAGGGAGGGACCCCCTGCTCTCCCCTGCAAATACCCCCAAACCAAAAACCCCCCAATTTTTTTTTAGTTTTGTACAAAAAATAATTCAATTTAAAAGTTGATATTTTAAAGTTTTGAAAATCAAAATAAATGTTAAATCATCATGTTCCTTTATAGATAATTATAAATGTCGATTGAGGTGAAACGTCACTATTAGACAATTCTCATATATCAAGTGTGAAATTGAAGAAAAGAGTCACGCTTAATGCCAATTTAGTTAGGATAATAGTGATCTTAGTTAGTTTAAGGTTGTAGGAATATATGTTAGAAATAATCTAAGCAAATTAAAGAGTAGAGTTAGAAAGAAAAGAGTTATTAAAAATAGTCAAATCCTAATAATAAGAGAAATGTTTGGAGGACATTCAGTGAATAAAAATTATATTATTTCTGTAAACTCTTGTTTATTTTATTTTTATTCTCTCTAAGTTTTTCTAACTTGGACATTGGAATGCTTCCAATCAGGTAATACATTTGTCAGGTTTTTATTATTGGCAACCCCGTTTGACAAAACTCCTTTGAGTTGTAATTTTATTCGCATTTTTATTTCAGTGAGGCTATGAGTTGTTAGAGGCGAATCCAACCCGATTCGTGCTTTGCAGAGAAGTTTGTGATGTCAATGCTTTCAAGATTGCCACTTCGCTGATTATTACGGTCAGCTCGCGATCGAAGCAAAATGCAAAATTGCATTCAAAATTGCATGTTCGCCGTTGCTCGCTCGAGCCGTTGCTCGCTCGAGCCAAGGAATGCTCGCTCGAGCTAAGGCTTTCCCGCTCGAGCCAAGGAGTTCTCGCTTGAGCGACGGATTGCGTACACACAAAAACCTGAGAGAATTGATTGGTCGCTCGAGCCAAGGATTCGTCGCTCGAGCCAAGGCACTAGTAGAAATCATGAAAACTAAGCTCCTCGCTCGAGCGAGAAAATCTTCGCTCGAGCGAGCTTCAAAATCCGGATTTCTTAAGGAGTTGGTTTTCTTCCAAATCTAGGATTACTTTGGTTTTCTATAAATACTTGGTTTTCTCCCAAAGCTAATGGTACTTCTCCAGATCTTCTTTTTGGATCTTAAGGTTTATATCTGGAGATATTTTGTTAGATTTTTTTTGATATTTTTATTGAGTATTCAACTCATGGTTTAAAAGAGAGTACATCAAAGGTTTTGTTTGTTATACAAAAGAGGGAGTTGTTCTTTGGTGGATTCTGAAGAATTCGAGCCTGAAGCTTCGATGGATTCTAGAGTGGCTCATTGTAAAGACAATTCCGAGGTGAAGACGGGGTTGGAAGAGGCACATAGAGGTTGGTTCAATTAGGCGTGGATTCGCTAGGTAATTGAGAGTATACTTGTGTAATTCCTTTAAATCTTCTTAATGGATTGTTTTTGTGGCTGTTGGCCGTGGTTTTTTAATCACAGTTGGAGGTGTCCAATTGTGGTTTTTTCACGTAAAATCGTTGTGTCGATTTGTCTTGATTGTTTGATTGAGATTGTTATATACTGCTTAAAATTGATACATAATTACAAATCAACATCTAGGGGATTTCTAGATTTTTCAACATTAACCACGACGAAAGTGTTCTATTGACTTTGCTTGCTATCATCATCAATCCATCATCATGATGAATTTTTGCCCACACAAAAATATACTCAGCCTCTCACATTTCACACATTAAAGAGAATTAAATAAATTAAATTGTCTAATTTGTAAATGAGCTAAAAGTAAAATGGCCCAATTCATTTTTTTGAGACACCCAAATGGGCCTTAATGAAGTTCGTAGTGATTTTACTTTTATGAGTTCCATTGAATCGTAAAAATCTTCTTGGAACGACCAAAGATTCTATCTTCTAAAAGGAGTTCCAAACTTCCAATTGATTTTTTTTAGTTTCTATTTCAATGTCTCTGTTAGTGCTTATTTATTTATTTTTTATTATTGTTATTTTAAAAGTTGTTTGATAAAGTTAAATAGTCTTGAGTCCATGTCCATTGGAAAAATTATTGCTTCTCCAATGAATGTTATTGTCAAAAATTAAGATCAAGGCCAAATTGGAACTCTCGAAAGACTAGATAAACATTGTGTTGTATTTTAGAATTACTAAGTTTTGTGCCAAATTCGATACAAGATTTAGCTACAATGTGTAAAATAAGTTACGAGTTTGCTATGGGAATTGTGGAAATGATAGTTAAATTTTCTCATTTGAGCTAAATTTGTGTGAATTTAGGAGGGAGGTTGGTGTATCAGAGCACCAAGAAGAGGGCCAGTGGACCCAAATGTTCACTTTCCCAGAGCACCAAGAATTATATAGGCCATGGGTTGCATGAGTTCTAAAAGGGTAATCTATGTGACCCCACGTCCAACTCAAAGCTATGGTGGTCAACCTCCAGAGCCAGAAAGGAAGTTTGAGAACATAGACGAGGTAACATAATTTTTTAAACTTATTTCAGTAATAATAAAAGGGCAAGATGATTGCCAATAATGTGGAAAATTATGGAACTTACTAGAGATTGTATGGTTATGGAACTCCTGATCTCATAAGTATTTGAGACAACTTGCCCAGGCCTAAGATGGACTTCTACCCCTAAAAGCAGCTAGGAAATCTGAATGTGGATGATAAACCCCTCTTAAAATCTGAGCACAGAATGAGTGAGGACGAGTGATAAGTCTCCACATCTACTTTGCAAGAAGGGCTAGATTGAAAGCTTTGAAATCTCTAAAGCCCATCCCTCCCTTTGATTTAGCCAAACCCAAGCTGTCCCAGCTTGCCCAGTGAGGGCCACGGTCTAAAGGATCTCTACCCCACCAAAAATTACTCGTATATGAATTTAAATGATCATTAAACTTCTTTGGAAAGGCAAAACATGCCATAGCATAAGCAGGAATTGCCTGCACAACAGATTTGACAAGTACCTCCTTCTCTGCTTGAGACAACAAACTCTGTTTCCATCTTTGCATTTTTATTCACAGCTTTTTCAATTAAAATCCCAAATGCTTCGGACTTGATCTTCCTAAAAAAGAAGGTACAAAAAATTTCATATATATATACTTTATTAATGAGGTAGTTAATTATAGAAATATACATTAGCTTAATTAGTCATTTTACTAAGACTCAAGAATTTGTAAACTACAAGATCACAAAGGAAATAATAATTACTACAGAACATCTTATTATTCTTGTTAACTTTGTTGATAAAAGTGACACATTTGTTTGTCTATGATGAATGCAACTCATAAATCATATTAGTGCTTAGAGAATTGAATAACCTATAAACAGAAGAAACAGTTTCTGAATTTGTTCATAAATCACATTTGTTTTATATGAACCCTCGAATAAACAGAAGAAACATTTGTTGGTTCTAGTCAAATTGATGCTTACTATTACCTTCTTTTTTGTTTCTATAAAAAAAATTCCTAAATTTTGATTTCTATGTTTTTTTTATTGGATGTAGATTTCTCATTCCATGTTTGATAATATGCTTAACCAAAACATATCCTTTATTGTTCATGGTAGGGAATTGGTTTTTTTTTTTTTTTTTTGTCCAACTTTGTTTTGATTTTGAGAAAGTGATGCAAAAGTGGGGGCAATGACTAAGCCAGTATAGCAATCCATGGTTATTAAGGCATGGTTGAAGCCCTTGAGTTTTTGGTTCGTTTAATTATCTATACTTATTTGCTAAATGCTTCCGCTGATTGGGAGGTTGATTATTATTTTGCAGTTGGTGTCTTCAGAAAGAAAGGTACCAAACTATATGAAGCAAGCTTGAAGGATGAGAAGCCTTTAGATCAATGGCTTCATTTAGATCAATGGCTTCATTGTCAAATTAAGCAAGTGTTTTAGTAAATAAATTTAATTTTCCCATCATGTTTGCACCTTCAAAATATTCTGTAAATGACATTTGATGTAGAATTTTGTGTACAGAGGACATCTTTTTTGTATGATTTTGTGTTTGTATGGAATTATTATTTTGGGTTGGATTGTATTTGATTTGTATAGAATTTGATGTTAAAAGATCAAATTTTTGTATTGTTGAAATGAAATAGAAATAGATATATGTATTATTTTGTTTATATACAGGGTGCAAGTTGCACGAAATAAATACAGGTTGTGGAGAAATTAATTATAATAAAAAAAACACTAAATAAAGTTTTTGGCAACTAAATGTTTAGTAGCGAAAAAAGAAAAAAAAAAAGTGAATTAATTAGTGACTAACCAATTGGTAGCCAAAAAGGAAATCAATATTTTTAGTGACTAAATATTTGGTAGCCAGAAAGAACCCAAAGATTTTTGGTGACTAAAAATTTAGTAGCCAAAACTATATAAGACTTTAGGCGACTAAATAGTTTAGTAGCAAAAAATAAATGAAGACTTTCGGCGACCCAATGGTTAGTAGCAAAAAATAAAATAAAATGAAAAATAATTTTTTGGCCACTAAATTCTTTAGTCCCTCAATGTAGTAATGTTGTGACTAAAACTTATCTACGACTGAAATTTTTAGTCGCTGAAAATTAAATTAATTTTATTTGAACACTTTTGGCGACTAAATATTTAGTCGCCAAAATATCCCCTTTCCCGACTACTCAAAGTTTCGTAGCCAAATGTTCACTTTTGGCGACTAATATTTTAGTCTCCAAAAGATAACCTTTGCCGACTAACCAGAGTTTAGTAGCCAAAACGTTCACTTTCAGCGACCAAAAATAGTTTAGTCGCCAATACTAACACCAACAAAGTATGGGCTACGACTTTGGCGACAAAGAAAATTAGTCGCTAATTTGTTTCGGCGACCAAAAATGGGACTTTTGGCGACCAATATTTTGGTCGCCAAAAGTGTCATTTCTTGTAGTGAAATGTCACCTTAATTTTACAATTTTCTATTTAACTTTACAAAAATTTTAAAAAGTGTAAATAAAAACTTGTTTGGTTTCTATTTTTATAATCAAAAAATTATAAATAGTTTAAAAAATAAATTTTTATTTCTTCCTCCCTCCTGCCACCACCCGTTGCCTATCTGCAGATTACATTTGACCACTATCGCTGACAATCTCTACAATAAAATCACATCTTATAACCATTTCAGGCGGCCAACAATTATTTTTGTCCAGTATTTCTGACAATCAACAATCACCTTTCTCTGCTATCTCTTGCTTGAAACTATTTCCTTCCACCAATCTTCAACACCGACAACCATTTCCGGCCACCCCTTTCACTTATTTACATGTTTTAATGTTAGTTTTTATTAAATATAAACATGTTTGATGTGTATATATATATATATATTTTGATAAATAAAAAGAGTATTTCGTAAACGTTACCACGCAAGCTCTCAGGGTAGCTTTGGGGTAGGTAGTTTTGTCCTTTTCCATTTTTATATTCATTTTGTTTTGCAGTGAATGAATGTGTAATAGTCTATAATTTCCCGTCAATTAAACGTGGAAAGAATGGGGAAAACAAGTCCTCTATCATAGTGCACCGAAAATCAAGGCTATAAAAAGGGCCATTGGTGGATCGACACTCTAAACCAGAAACAAGTGTGTGTCTCATTCTGATCTGTAGTGAAAAAAATATGGAGTTGATGAAGATGAGTTTGAAGTTGGCGTTCTTAGGGTTTTTGGTTTTGAATGTGTTTGCTGTTCTTTCTATGGCTCAGACCCTCCGTACTGTCCACTGGGTTGTGAGTACTTTCACCATCGGCTCCCCTACAATAGCGAGTTGATTTTTTATTTTGATTTTCTAAAAGGAGAGATATTGCAAATTCAGAAATTATATTTAAAATTTTATTTAAAATTTTCAATATGTGATTTAAATTTATTTTACAGATTGATCTTACAATACATTTTTTCAATTACAAACAAAAGTCAGAACCCATTTTTTGGATTTCCAAACTAACTGTTTTAAAAACTAAAAAAATAAGTTTGGAAAGTTGTTCAATTTTTTTTTTTTTTTTTTTAAGTTAAAAAAGTTGATATGACATTTTTCTTAGTTGATTACAAACAGCTTACGACCTTTTTGACCTTTTTAATAAAGGATTAACTTTTTTGAAAATATTTTTGTAAAACATTATATATATCCTAAGCATGTGTTTTATTTTTATTTTTAGCAGATTAAAACGTAAATGCATTTTTTGCTATTAAATTAGTGTAGACTAGTTCTACTAGAACCCAATACATTTTTCATTCATTTTTAAACACTTTTTAACCTTTTCACCATTTTCAACACACTTTTTGCATCAATTCTAACATTAAACAATGCATAGGAGACACTTGTTAATATTTGTCGTTATTTTTAACGAAATTAAACATAAAACAGTTTGTATTTATGTCTAATCATAATTTATTAGAAACTAACTATCTATTTTAACTGATTTTTTAATTTTACAAAAACAAGTGCAAAAAAAAAAAAAAAAAAAAAAAACACAGAAGAGAGAGTTGATTTTTAATTATAATTTTTTTACTAAAATAACATATTGCCAAACTTGCCCTTTGTCTACCTTCGAGTTTGCATTTCGTTTAATCTATATATCTGGCACTCCAAGCTTCCATCCAATAGACAAACCATACAAAAACCAGTCAAATGTCACTGCTTTTTATTTTGAATAAATTACAAATACATCTTTTAAATTTATTTAAAATTCAAATTATTCCTTATAGTTTTAAAAATTATATCTAGTCCTTTTAAATTTCTAATCGCATAAAAAATGACTTATTTTATTAATAAATCATAAATTTAATTAACAATTTTTAATAATATGATAAATATATTTTAATTAACAATTCTAATAATTTTATTGTTGCATTGAAGAGTGGTTAGGAATTTAATTTTGTCTATTAATTCTGTAAAATAAAAAATTATAACAAGTGGATATTTGTAATTTTCAAAATCACAAAAAATAATTCATATTTTAAGAAAATTTCAAATGGTGTATTTGTAATTTACCCTTTTATTTTTTTCAAATGCAGATCTAATTTAACTTGCATCAATTTTCTTTTGCAGCTGGAAGAAACAAACTATACAAGGTTATGTAGCTCGAAGAATATCTTGACGGTCAATGGATCTTTTCCAGGACCTACTTTGCATGTCCACAAGGGTGAAACGTTGATTGTGAATATTCAAAATCAAGGGAAGTACAATGTCACCATTCATTGGTATCTCTCTCTCTCTCTCTCTCTCTCTCTCTCTCTCTCATAAACGAGTGCACACAGATGCACATTTTAGTTTATTTTATTTTTGACTATTTAAGCGTTGGTTTGAAAATAAATTATTTTAGTAATTTTTTAGACTTTTTGACTAAAATATGAGGTTAAAAATTAATGTTTTGGATATTTTTTGACTTTTATAAATAAAAAAAAAAGGTCCAAAAAATAAAGAAATTTTTTTTTTTTGACTTTTTATATAGTTTTTAGCTTTTTAAATTTGTTGGCAATTTTTTAACTTTTTGACTATTGTAGAGTTTCCAAACCATCAAACAAATATTTAGGTAGTTTGCTTTGAACTTATTAGTTAACAATTGTGTAAAAAAAGCTACTTTTTAACAGAACCTTCAATTTGGCAGGTGCTAAAAACTCATATTTTATAATTTTTGTTTTTTGATTTTTGAGATTTTTTTTAATTATTAAATTTGTCGTTTAATTTTTCAGGTCGTTTTAGTCTACAAGAATTTAAATATATATTTATATTATTTTTGACATTTTTGAATACATCAATTTTTTTAGAAACAACAAATCCTAAAAGGCAAAATTGCTATTAAAAATCATTTACCAAACAAGCGCCTAGTTTCTTGACTTCAATGTTAGTAAAAGAAAAACTAAATTTGTGTTTGACAATATCATGTTGTGATAGGCACGGAGTAAAGCAGCCAAGAAATCCATGGTCAGATGGTCCGGAGTATATCACACAATGCCCTATCCAACCAGGAGCGAATTTCAGCTATAAGATAATATTCTCAACTGAGGAAGGTACCCTTTGGTGGCATGCCCACAGTGACTGGTCTCGAGCCACAGTTCATGGTCCCATCATTGTCTACCCTGCAAATGGAACCACTTACCCATATTCTAAGCCTTCTGAAGAGTTTCCCATTGTTTTGGGTATGTCTCTCTTTCTCTCTCTCACACACACACAAATATGCACACAAAAACTTGTGTATTACCAGGAATTTACACTCTCCATGAACTTTAGTAATATTGTCTAATTGTCCCCAATTTTGATGTTTTGTGGTCTTTGGTCACACACACACAAAGCCTTCCATGTTAGTTTATCATTTATCCTGCATGTTTAGATTATAAATTACATATTACTCTACTTTTGCTATTTTAGCATCGTGGTTTAAGGGAGATGTGATGGAGTTAATTCAATCCGCACTTGAAAGTGGAGGCGAACCCAACCAGTCGGATGCTTTCACCATCAATGGCCAGACTGGAGACCTCTACAAGAACGAGAATTGTACCAATCCAGGTATATACATACACAACAACAGAATCCCAATTATGGTTGTTTTCATTGTTTAAAATTTCAAGTTGCACTGGTACTAGTTTTGGACTTTACATATGTAACCCAATCCATATGTCGCAGGAACATTCAGAATATTGGTTGATTATGGAAAGACTTATCTTCTTCGTATCATCAATTCAATTATGAACGAAGAAATGTTCTTTATGGTAGCTCAACACAATCTCACAGTTGTTGGAATGGATGGTGCCTACATCAAACCTATAAATACCGACTATATCATGATAACCCCTGGACAAACCATGGATGTGTTGATCACTGCAAATCAGACCCCAAGTGAATATTATATGGCTGCAAGAGCATATGCAGGACTTACCTATGATAATACCACCACAACTGCAATAGTTCAATACAGTGGAAACTATACACCACCATCAACACCTGTATCTCCTATCCTTCCTAATTATACTGATATTGATGCTGTAACAAATTTTACCCGTCGCTTGAAGGCCTTAAACAGCAAGGAGCACCCAGTTGATGTCCCACAAACAGTTGATACAAAACTCTATATAACTATTTCAGTGAACACACTTCCTTGTGTCAACAGTTCTTGTGATGGACCCAATGGTGATAGGCTAGCAGCAAGCTTGAACAATATAAGTTTTGTGACCCCAGAGGTTGATGTATTACTAGCATACCATAACCAACTTCAAGGGATTTTTACCAAAGATTTTCCGAGTCAACCACCTTATTTTTTCGATTTTACGGCAAACAATGTGTCTGATGACTATTTGACACCGCTAAATGCGACTAAGGTTAAGGTTGTGGAGTTCAATTCTACTGTGGAGATGGTGTTCCAAACAACTAATGTGATGAGTGCAGCAGAGAATCATCCGATGCATTTGCATGGTTACAGCTTTTATTTTGTTGGTTTTGGTTTTGGAAACTTTAACAATGAAACTGACCCTACAGGGTACAATCTGGTTGATCCACCAGAGGTAAACACTGTTGGGGTCCCTACAAATGGATGGGCTGCCATCAGATTTAGAGCTGATAATCCAGGTATGTTTGTTTCATAAGGCGTCTTTAGCATTTCCATGTCTTCTTTGATAATCTTATTATTTGAGTTGATCTAATTAGTGGGCTGCTAAAGATGGAAAACTACTCAGCATTGGATTATTTAATGCAGTAACGGGGAAAAATTACTAATACAATATTGAATTTTATTATAGGAGTGTGGTTCATGCACTGTCATTTGGAAAGACATTCTAGCTGGGGTATGGACACAGTGCTAATTGTGAAGAATGGCACCACCAGCGAAACAAGTATGCTAGATCCCCCTGCTTACTTGAATCCTTGCTAATTTTGAGCTAATACATGTATGATGGGATGGAAGGAACGTCGGATGCAATTTGGAAAGATTTTCTTTTCTGTACAGTGCTCCAGTTTGAATAAAACCATTAAAAATAATGAGGACTAGGGTGGTTGCTTGTTAAACAGTCTAGTTACCATTAAACAAGATGGCTAGAGGTATTGTATTCATGAGGTTTGCAGAATGGTTGGTGTGATTCATGTTAAGAATGTTGTCATAAAATGTATTTCTTTGTATTATGTGGTTGTATTCATGTCTAATGTTGTTTTCACCATATTTGTGGTATGTTTCTTTTCATTTTCAGTGTGAACAGTGTTATTTTTTTTTTTATCAACAAAAGAAAAAATTTTATTAATGAAATAGAAATGTACAAGTACAAATATACCATCAATAAAGAGGGGGAGTCACGTGGAGAAAGTATCATAATGACATATAATCATGTCAACTATATTAGCACCGAAATATGTCAATAGTGCTATATCCTTCTCTATCAACATATTTTATTCAACATATTTAATATTACTCACATAGTCACCATGTAACCAATAAAATAAAATAAAGTAAGAACCGTCAAAAAAAAAAAAAAGACAAACCATAAAACAAATAAAGTGATTGGCCCGTGTGCACAAAAGGCTAACTTGTACGTACTTATTCCTTTACTACAAGCAATCGAACACCAAAAAATGGAGTGACATTAAATTGAGAAAATAGTCTGAAAAAAAAAATCCAAAAAAAGAAAAAGAAAAGGATGTGAATTACTATTTTGGATTAATTACAGGGTCTAAGGTACAATGCAACACCAATCCCTAATACACGCATTCTTTGTGCACATAATATTCTAATTAGTTCTCTGCACATTTTCTGTGATGACCCCGTCACGTATAACATTTTATATTTGGTTAATTAAGGAGATTTGAGATTTTAATTAGTCGTTATCCTAATTTAATTTGGGATTTGTGAGAATTGTGGAATCTGATTCGTATATGATTCTCTTGAAGATTTATTTTAAGGGTCCAAATGGCTTAAGGAAGCGAAATTAAGAAGTTGAATCAATTTAATTTTAATTACGGACCCATTTGGGAGCTAATTAAGTTAATTATGTTATAAGATTTGAGAAATTATGATTATTATGAATTAAATCTATTTTCGAGGTATCCAATTTGAATATGAAATTTATTGATAAGGATTTTGGATTTGATTTGAAATTGAGGGTCTTGGTGATTTACGAAACAAAATTGATGATGATAATAAGTTCAATTTAATATTTGGAACCTTCTTGTTTTATTTTGGGACATTGATCGAAGTGGTAACATAATAGTAAAGTAGGAGTGAACCAAGAATTTAATTCGGATAATTTTTCCTACGAACAGCCGTCACACTTTTACCCTTTTCTTTTTTTACACTTTGAATTTAAATGTGAGGATAGAGCCATTGGAAAGCTTATTTCCGGGGCTTCAATTTGGACACAAGAACGACCTAGAACGGAGTCCGGATGAGAGAGTTATACCCGTTTGAAGTTTTGGAATCTGTGCTAGAAGCAGGTACGCTAAGCGACGCTCGAGCGGACTGTGCGAATTCAGCAAGTTTAAAAGTACTTTTCTAGATCATTCTTTACACTTCCATCTCCTCTTTTCATCCCTCTCACCTTTAGTCCGAAAACCCTAGACTTTTGACCCAAATATCTTCCAATCCTTTAAGATTTGGGCAAGATCTCTTACAAAAAAATGAAGAAGGCTTGAAGCTCAACATTTTCAGCCGATTGGAATTTGGAATTGCGAAGGATTATTCTTGGAGATTTGCTTTCTTGATTGATTCTTGAGGTAGGGGTCCTAGTTCTTCTTCAATACTTGCATTAATAGATAGATTTGTGGTATTTTGATTATACAAATGCAAAATTTATATTTTTGAGCATATAGTGTTATATCATGGAATTTGGGGGTTTAGGGTTTGAAGTGTTGGAGTTCAATTGTTGGGTTAAGATTATGGATTATGAACCTTAGGTGTACAATCAATGGGAAAATTGGAATAAAAAGTAATGGTTTGAGAAGTTTGAATTTTTCTTGAAAATCGTAAGTTGATTCATGATGATAATTAATGATTTTTGCCCAAATTGAAAATAGAATCATGAAATTGAGGTATTGAATTGTATATATACAAGTTTAATTAGATTTTGGAAGTGTTTGAAAATTATGCTAAAAATTAACGATTGAACATTTATTATGGATATTGTAAATTTACATGCATCATAGATTTTTTGGAATTGATTTCATGTGTTGATGAAATAAGAACTAAGCTTTGGAAAATTATGAATTTATGAACAAAGAACTTAATTTGTAAATTAAAGGAGTTTTGATGTAATTAATTTAAAATTGATCATGTTTAACGAAGATGAGCATCAATTGTGTTATTTAAGTTGAAAATGAAGCCTATATCTCACATGCATATGAAATTCAAAATGATATGGAAATTAATTTGCATGAGTTTTTAAAGATATGAAGTTGGTATGGGTTGTCAAGAAAAATGTGAAATAATTTGGGAATTGAATTGTGATTTTGGACAAATTAGACTCAATTTTCTTATGGCCTCATATTGTATAAAGATTTCCATAATTTTGTATCAAGAACATGAGTTTTAGACCCTTTGAATGCTAAGTTTGAGCTTCAAACGCAATTCTAGAAATTCCAGAATTCGGCATGTCTGCTCGAGCGGGGAAAGCGCCGCTCGAGCGTGAAATGTTGGCTTCCAGTATTTTTGCAGACCAAAGGGATTCGCTCGAGCGGCCAAATCCGCGCTCAAGCGGAGAGCCCTGTTCATGAAATTACGAAAAATGGTTTTGTGTTTTGTTTTCCGTTCTCTTTCATTTCTAAGCACTCTTAGGAATACATTGAGCTTTGTAAGTGACCTAAAGGGTAAAGAAAGAAGCCTAAGAGAAATAAATATATTAAAGAACGGATTGAATTGTTTGTGACCTAATATGTGTTATGAATTGTGTAGGGTCGAGCATAAGGACGAATCCACCAGCAGAACACTGTGAGTAATATCTTAGTAAAGACATGTTCAAATATGTTGTTTGTCCAAACGTTACTTCTGTACATACCTTATGGATTTGTATGTTTGAATTAAGAATGAGTATTCTAAATGTCAATCTTTTGCTTAAGACTAAGTGAATACAAATACGATCATGATCATGAGTATGAAACACACATAAATCCGTCTGACATGAATGATTGTTTGACATGAATGATTGAGCCAAAGACCGTCTGACATGAATGATAGTCTTGTTGGACAATCTTCATTGTATTTAAATAGATTAATTCTGTTGTGTACTTAACAACAACTACAATATAAAAGAAATAAAGAAAAATGAGAGAATTTGTTTGATTACAAAAATCAAACTAGAAATAGAGATAAATAAATAAAAACAAAATTAAAATCTGATTTAAATAAATAAATAAAACAGAATAATAAAGTACACAACTTACTTGATTAATTTCTTCGAATAATAATCTGATCAAGTCCAGTATTTGACACTGTGTCCTTGAGACAGATTCGTCCTCTCCACGGTGTTTTCAGAATGTGGACGTCTATCTCCCAGGATGAAATGATCAACTACAAACAATAGCAGCACTACAAATTGTTTACCTTACGAACACACTAAGTGTTTACACTCTTTCTTACAAGAAAATAATGCAACTAAATGAAGAATAAATTTGCAGAGCTCTTAAGGACAAAAATTCTGAATCTTAAAATCAAATGAAGGGCTGATCTATTTATAGATGGATTGGTGGCTTTCCATTTTGAATTAAACAGGTACAATACTAGTTCAATTTGAATTAAACAAATACAAATCTGTTTAAGGCACTGTTTGGTTTGAAATTCGGGTGGATTTGAATTTGAACATATAAAAACGGGAAGAGCCTTGTTTGGGTGTATAGGAAAAAATCGGATTCCGGAATTAATTCGAATTTTGGATTTTATTTTCAAAAAATAAAATTTAATTCAAATGTTTTTGACCCAAAAAGATAAGTATTGGGCCGGACAAGCCCAACCCAACCTCACACCACGCACCCGCGCCCAAGCCCAAGCCCAGCTCGCCCGACCGATCAGACGGACGGCGGCTGCCGCGCGCGCGCGCATGTGTGGTGATTTTTGGGTTCAATGGGTCTAACCCATTTTGCCTATAACCTCCCTCTCTAAAACACTTGGGTACCTCTTGGGGCACACCCCAAGTTCCAATCCCATGCCTTATAAACCCATTCAAAACTTCCCACCAAATCAATGTGGGACAAGCCTTATTCAAACCTTTAAAGATTTTTCACCAAAACTCCATTGCCATGGAGCATACTTTGGCTTTAATTTCCCATTCACTTAGTAATGGTTTTGAGCAACCAAATATACCACGTGAATCACAACGCGACATAGAACACGTTACCACTTTGACCTGCGAAAATCGATGCTCAGGGCCCACCTAAAAAATAGACCAAACTTAGCAAAAAATTTCTGGTTTTATCTAGAATTTTATAACCATTTTCAACAATTCCCTACATGAATGGAATTTGATGACAACGGAAATGCAACAATATGCAGACTTTATCAAAATAGTATAAGTCGAAAATATCTTGCATCAGGATAGGTAGCTTTCGGTCTTGAACCTTCCCTAGTGATAACCTATCAGACTTACTAGCTAACCAATGGACGCGATGCCTTGAATTGTTCAGCCATTTGTGTAAGCCAAGACAATAGATTTCACACAAAATATCTTCTAACACATCGTGGTTCTCACTGTTGTGTTCATTTTGGCCTTGAACGCTCCTGGTTTTCATGAGTGTTTCTAGAGAATTTAGCCTTTTTCATTCTCATAGAACCGGCCCCAGTTCGACACTCATATAGGTGATTCTTATTGTGAGTATCTCCTTATACTCGTCTTGATTTTATGCCTAAATCAAGGTATAAGTAATCATTAAAAGCAAAACTTATCCTTATATCCCTACAGACAACATATGTTGCAGATATCATTCTCACCATAGGAATGGGTAGGGAATTTTAATCCCTTGGTGATTTCTGGCGAGCTACACATAACTTAGTTGTCCCTTTGAACTTAGTTTTTGGGATCTCCAATCATATAAGTAGGGTTACCATTATGACGACTCTTATGTAATAGGCTTTAATCACATCCCCTTCGATGAACTATACACTAGCACTTTTGTCAAACCTTTTGTTAACGGATTTGCAATATTCTCTTTAGATTTTATATAATCTATTGAGATTATTCCATTTGACAACAAATGCCTAACGGTATTATGTCGACGACGAATGTATCGTGACTTACCATTATACATATGATTTTGTGCCCTGCCTATTGCAGATTGACTATCACAATGAATGCAAATAGCTGGCACAGGTTTTGGCCACATTGGAATGTCTTCTAAGAAGTGATGAAGCCATTATGCTTCTTCTCCTGCTTTGTCTAAAGCAATGAACTCGGATTCCATTGTGGATCGTACGGTGCAAGTTTGTTTCGTGGATTCCAAGAAACAGCAGCGCCTCCCAGAGTAAAGACATATCCACTAGTGGATTTTGAATCTTTGGTATCCGATATCCAATTGGCATCACAATAACCTTCGAGTACTGCTGGATATCGAGTAAAGTTCAAACCATGATCACGGGTGAATCTTAGATATCTAAGAACTTGAATAATCGCTTTCCAATGGTCTTCTCCGGGGTTACTAGTGTATCTACTCAATTTACTGATAGCATAAGCTATATCAGGACGAGTACAATTCATTAGGTACATTAGGCTTCTAATGATTTGGGAGTATTTTAACTGTGACACCGCATCACCTTGTTTTTTGATAAATAAAGATTGATGTCTGCAGGTGTTCTAGCTAAATTCAAATCATCCTTGATAATTTTATCAAGAATTTTCAAAATATAATGAGATTGAGATAATGCATATCCGTCAGATGTTTTAGTAATTTTCATTCCTAATATAACACCTGCGACCCCCATATCTTTCATATCAAATCTTTTGTTAAGCATTTGCTTAGTTGATTTGATCATGTTTTGACTACTTCCAATGATAAGCATGTCATCCACATAAAGACAAACTATGATATATCATTGGTCAGTGTTTTTAATATAGACACATTTGTCACATTTGTTTATCTTAAATCCATTAGTAAGCATTGCATGATCAAATTTTTCATGCTATTGCTTAGGTGCTTGTTTTAATCCATAAAGGGATTTTACAAGCCGACAAATTTTTTTTTCTTGCCCCGACACTACAAACCCTTCGGGTTGCTCCATATAGATCTCTTCATTTAGATCACTGTTTAAGAAAGCTGTCTTAACATCCATTTGATGTATTTCTAAATTAAACAAAGCTGCTATAGAAATAAGCATGCGAATGGATGTTATTCTTGTCACAGGGGAATATGTGTCAAAATAGTCCAGACCTTCATTTTGTCTGTAACCTTTTACTACAAGTCTTGCTTTATACTTGTCTATTGAACCATCTGCTTTCATTTTCCTTTTGAAAATCCGCTTATATTCAAGAGGTTTAGAACCTGGTGGAAGATCCACCAATTCCCAAGTATGATTTTGTATAATGGATTCAATTTCATTATTAACAGCCTCTTTCCACAAAGATACTTCAGGACCTGTCATTGCTGCCTCAAAGCTTTGAGGTTCATTTTCTAATAGGTATGTCAGAAAATCTGGACCAAAGGATTTTGATGTTCTCGCTCTCTTACTTCGTCTTGGTTCATCATCAGTTAAATCCTGTTGGTCGAGACCATTACTAGTCTCTTGTGTTTGATTGTCATTAGTCTCTTGACTTTGTGTACAATCATAAGTTCTTTTCTGTGAACTTAATTCCTGTCCTTTCTTGTAAGGAAAGACATGTTCAAAAAACACAACATTCCTTGACTCTATAATAGCGTTCACATTTATATCAGGTATTTCTGATTTATAAGTCAGAAATTGATATGTACTACTATTCTGAGCATAACCAATAAACACACAATCTACTATTTTTGGTCAAATCTTAGTCTTTTTAGGAACAGGAACTTCAACTTTTGCCAAACACCCCCACACTTTTAAGTATTTATAGGAAGGCGATCGACCTTTCCACAATTCATAAGGAGTGCTGTTGGTTTTCTTGTGGGGTATTCTGTTAAGAACATAATTAGCAGACAATATTGCTTCCCCCCATAAGTTCTGTGGCAAACCTGAACTTAGTAACATGGCATTCATCATTTCTTTAAGGGTTCTATTCTTCCTTTCAGCAATTCCATTTTGCTGTGGAGAATAAGGTGCTGTAGTTTGGTGAATAATGCCATGTTGTGCACAAAATTCATTTAATAATGCATCATATTCACCACCCCTATCACTTCTAACCATTTTAATGGTTTTACCAAGTTGATTTTCAATTTCTGTTTTGTAGAGTTTAAATATTTCTAAGGCTTCATCTTTATTTCTAAGTAAATAAATATAACAATATCTTGTGCAATCATCGATAAATGTTATGAAATACTTTTTGCCTCCTCTGGTTTGAACAAATTTTAGATCACATACATCAGTATGCATTAATTCTAGAGGTTCGGTTTTCCTTTCTATCGATTTAAATGGAGCCTTAGTTAGTTTCACTTCTACACAAATTTCACATTTATGATTAGGATTAATTTCAAACTTTGGTATATAATTTAAACCATTTAATCTACGCAAAGCATCAAAATTCACATGTCCTAATCTACCATGCCATAAATTCGACTTAAGAATATAAGTAAAAGATGTGTTATTCTTATTCATAGCAACTTTTGGTACAACTGTCATTACATTTAGTTTAAAGAGACCATCACACATGTATCTGTAGACGTCCCCGAACGCCCCGGGAGGGTTAAGTCCCGTTCTGTTCGTTTGGGCTCACTACAGTTCAAGGACTCGATTGTCACGGTTCTAAATCTTGAACCAAAGAGTCCAAATCCGGCAAATCGTTTTTAAGAAAACAGATTTTTGAAAGAAGTGCCAAACATGGACTGCTTTGCCAGATACAGAGTCGCCACCTAAATATTTTATTTTTGGGAAATTTAGGAAACCCTGACTCGGTGCCAAAGGCCACGTGTCTGTCATCACCAAAGTTGTCTCGGCTCGGGAACTTGGGTACGATTGGGGAAGGTCACTTCGTGAGCACCCCCGCTCGCCCGGTCAAAGACCGGCCTCTACTAACCGTGATATCTAGTTTTGAAAACATTGTGTGTTCTTGTTCCGGTTATTAGCCTAGGTTACTACGTGATGCGCACAGCATACAAGTATAGATTGAGTCGTCTGAATTGGAACAAGACACTTCATGTTTGTTTGTGAAAATGGTTTGCTACTCGCAAGTAGGCTTAAAATACGGATTTTGCCACCCTCGGGTGGGCTTAGAAAACATGATTTTGCCACTGTCTAGTGGGCTTAAAACAAACAGTTGATGAATTGTTCCAATCCAAATAACCCAACCTCCACCCACAGGCATCCAAGCAGGTATATCACATAAGCAGTTAGCCTCATGGTAAGCATGCTATTCATGGCAGTCACTCACACGCATGCAAGGATGCTAAAGCATAAAAACTTACCGAGTACTCCAAGCCAAAACAGAAACTCTTTAGAAATCCATGCATGATCTTAGATACACAGAATTGCCTAATGCAACACATGCAAAGATGCAAACTATAACAGGCTCGGCTATTCTAAACATGGCATATAGAATGCTACAACTAACACGTATTCAATTTGGAATTGAAATACAAATGCAGTTTGTATGATGCGCCGAACCCGGTGCTTGCAAAACAGATGAATGATGCAAACATGCTGTCATACTGTATGCTAATTGAAATATGCCCTAATCTAACCATCATAAGCAGGTAAATAAAAGGGAAGAAAGACGTGGGGTTGGAAGACATACATCACACTCACCCACGCTTATTACAATTATGCCCTCGCGCAGAGGGTCCAAAAGAATAATATATAGTCCCAAATGAATAAATAATACAGTCCCGAATAAATACAAAAATCCTAATTAATTTACAAATTAATCTAGGAAAAATAAAAAACTGGCATGCAAGCCAGGGACTGCCTCGACTCTGATGAATGATGTATGTTTGGGCTGCTTTGCGCGGAAATCTACTGGAATGCCCCAATTAGCCTCTGTTTTGCAATGATTCTTGAAAAGCGCACCAAGCCTCGGAAGACCGTTGATTCTTGATATGCTGCACCAGAGAGCAGGAAAGGGGCATAGCAATGTATTTTCACAAATGTATGCATGCCTCGATCCTCGTGCCACCAATCACGCATCTCGATGCATGATGGCCGAGGAGCCGAATTGCACAACTCAATATCGAATGAATGCATATGAACACCACAACAAAACCTAACTCCATCATGGATAATCCGAAGTGTCGGTGACTTGGGAATTGAGACACGTTCCGTCACTCGGAATACGGAACGTACCTCGTTTTCCGTGCCCGGGCTAACTCCTATCCCGAACACGATGCAATATGCATGGTATGCATGAAATGCAACTAAGATACAATCCTAACATACACAATGTTATGGAATGATATACACGCTACACGAGGTGCTACACAACCGAGCGTACACAATGCTATGGATGAAATGGCATACGCAATGCAATATGGGCTTACACCAACATGAGAGAGCCTCAGCCACACTCACATAAGAGGCCATAAGATGAAAACAAGACAACTCGAAATGCGTGCACGCGTGCACGCAAACCGAGGACCGAACCTACGGCACGGAATGCCACTCTAATGAGACATGGCAAGACATGGAATATGATATGCAAACATGCAAAAAATGAGTAGCAAAATGAGGGGGAAAACAGCCCCGAAACATGGCGAAATGAAACCCGATGCAAGGAACGAGTCCCGAAACATGGAATTAAGCACATGAAATGGCCTATAGCTATGCAATGCATGCATGATTCGCACATGAAGTGTGAAGACAGAAGCTAGACAGCCCCAAAAAAAGAATTTTTACAGTTCGAAGCATGGCCAAACAGTGGGTACAAATAGGGCAAAATTAGCATGCAAAAATGGGGGGCCAAGAGAGGTAATGAAGCAAGTCATAGCTGCTGATCTCAAACACAGAAGGCCCCTTCTAAAATGTTGAAGAGGGGCCAAAAATATGATGTTTTACAGTTTATGTAAAACCCCAAAAACAGATACAAGTATGCTCAAAATGCTATGCAAGAAATGGGCCATCAAAGGGGCAAAGAAGTAACTGATATATTCTGGCCCCAAAAAGGTTAGGGCCCTTCAACAATGTTGAAGAGGGGCCCAAAATATGGCTTTTTACAGTAGATGATCAAGCCCAAAACAGTGTATAAATATGCTCAAAATGCCATGCAAAATTAAGGCCACAAGAGGGCTATAACATGAAGTATACCAAGGATGTCTCGAACAGCCCTAGAACCTTAATAAAACATGAAGAGCGGGTCATTTTAGGGCCATTTTCAGTTCGGACCAAAGTCCAAAAACAGAGACACAATAGCCTAATAAATCATGCAAAAAATGGGAGCCTAAGAGGGGTACAATGACAAGTGATACATGGAGGTCCCAAAAAGTGTTGATCCCTTCTTCAATGTTGAAGAGGGGCTCAAGATAGGCCTATTTACAGTTTACATCAGGCCCCAAAACAGATCACACACAAGCTAAAAATATCATGCAAGAAAATGGCATTCAAGAGGGTATTGAAGCAAGTGCAACATGAGGGGCTCAAACAGTGTTGAGCCCTTAATGAAACAAGAAAATGAGCTCAAAAAAATGACCTTTTCAGTTTCGGTCGGAGCTCAAAACAGCAAGCAAAGAGGCTAGAAAAATGTTGCAAAATTGAGCTCGAAAGAGGGGAAATGATGCTTACCCTTGAAGACTACCCCTTGGATGCTTCTTGGCTTGAGAAGTGATGCCTCCTATCTGCTGGAAAGCTCTCTAAGCTGCTGGAAATGGAGTAGTGGTGGTGGTGCTTGGTGGTGATGAAGAAATGAGGTGTAGGACTTAGGAATTTTTAAGGAAATGAGAGAGATAGAGGGAGATATGTATGTATGAGCTCCAAGCAAATTTTCCAACCCTAAAACCAGGTTTGGGCAGCTGGTTATATAGACCAAAGTGGGGGAGAAATGGAGGGAAAAAGTGGGGGGAAAATGGATCAAGTTTCCCCCCCAAAAGTTGTCCCCCGGATACAGGTTTTTTGGGGGAAAACAGATATACAGCTGTAACATACACACTGCAAGGAACAAGGCCGGCTAGTTTTTGGAGCTGCAGGTGGCCGGTCGGCCACCCTCTATGGTCGGCCGGCCAGGGGTCAAAAGGGTCAACTTGAATTAGTGGCCGGCCACCACAAATTGGTGGCCTCCCAGGTGTCCTTAACACAACCCTGTGGTTCAAAATTGGCAACTGTAAAACATGAGAGAGAACAAGCCATTTTTAGGAGGGGTTCAAAAGGGTCAAATGGAATTACTAGCCGGCCATGTAATATTTGTGTCCTCCCAGGTGTCTACAACACAAATATGTGGTTTGGAGCTGAAGAAAGTGACCCTAGGGTGGTCAACATTGGCTTGGAAGTATGGAAAACGGGCGTCGGAGGCCGATGACGGAGATATAACTGGTTGCTGAGACAATTACTGGCCTCCCACCCTTCTACGACCTTCCTGGTGATGAAACAGAGGTACCTGCCAAAAATGAACAAAAACCGATGCAAAATGAAGGTTCGGGAGCCGAAACGCGCAGTCCGAGGCCCCGAAAACTGACTGTTAGGCACCGGGAGTGGTGTTCGACCACAAAGTTGGTCTCTCGGACCACAGTGTCCCTTGAAAGGCAGTAAATAAGATGCATGCCAAAAACCGGAGCAAACGGAGATAGTTAGGTGGTCCCGAACCGAGGCACACGACCTGATGGCTCCGAAAACCGGGAACCAGGCTCCGAAATGGGAAAAATGGCCTACTACCATAAAATGTAGCCCACGGGCACCGAGAGATGATCTACGAGACCTCTCCCTCCCTTTGGGAAGAGAAACAGAGAAAATCGAGCCTGGTTCGCAAACCGAGGCAAGGCACAGAAGAGGGTTCGGAAGTCCAGAGGCAGGGCTCACAGCCGAGACTCTGAGACTTCTGAACGAGCACAATATGCACCATCACCAAGCGCTCAAATGGTGATGTATGAGTCTTAAGGTCGGTCAAAAATGGGGTGTCTACAGTTGCCCCTCTTTGACAGAACTCGGAAGTCAAGAAATGACGGGAGTGAATGTCAAAGCCCAGAGACGACCCATTTTTGACAAGGCCGAAGACTTAGACAATCATACAAGATAAACAGAGATGTGCCCGCAGGCGTGCCCGCAGGCAAAGGGCAAAATGCAAAGCGATATGCACAGGGCCAGATGTAACTCGATGTTCATGCAAATGCAGCAAGCTGTAATGAAGCAAATATTCGCAAATAGATGCAACAGTTTTAAGCAAGAATGCAAAGCAACAACTACATTTCATGCAGTTAGGAATGCGGAGAATTATTCAATTCTCGTCGCGTCTCACACGGAGAAGATACGATACCTGTGCGATTCGTCTGGTCGCACCAGCCTCAAATGAACCGTACATACAATATCGTGCCTGCAAAAGAGAGAAACTCAACAAGCACAATATGTTTAGCAAGATATATTCAATGTGATATCGAAAATTCGACAAAAGCGGTGTCGATGAGTGAGTGCATCGCAATGCGAGGAAGAAGCGTGCGTGACAACGCAAGCTTAAACACAGAGGCATGGTAACATTAAACAGACGTGCATGACAATGCAAGTATGTTCATGAGAATGTAAATTAGATGCACAATGACGCAGAACAATCGCAAATCAGGACACGTGTTTGTCGCGAAACGGCGAGCAAGGAAACGCGCGTTTCGGCGAAGGCGACTCGATCGCGGCCTCCGGTTCACCCCCCGGAGAGGTTACAACATGTTTACGAAGGATACACCTTGATCCTGATGAGTAATGATGAGGCACATGTCAGAAATTGAAGCTGAAGTTCCGGCGGAGCGATTTCGCGACAGAAAGTGCACTTTTCTTGAACTTTTTCAGGTCCCGGGAACTCCAATCTTCCTCAAAATTTGCAGAGAGCTAGGTGGGCATGTGGGGGATACCACCGGCCAGTTTTCTTCCCCAGGGGAGGCCACAGGCCAGATTTCAAAAAGAGGAGGGCCGGTCAGCCAGAAAAGGTTGCCGGCCGGCCACCTGCCCAAATCCGCGGGTAATTTTGTCTTTTCACCTCTTTTTCTTTATATTCTTTTGCTCAATCACTTTGAGCTCATAACCACAGCTGCGAAATCTTCTTCTCCACCTTCCCAAACCATTTTCTCTCTCAGATCTGCACTCTATACGCGTTTTCCAACGCCCCACGCAAGTTGTTTTCGCGAAAACTTCCGGTTTTAAGCACTTCGAACCGATTAAATTTTGATTTCGGGGCTTCTTTTCTCATTTTCACCACTTGAGGTAAGTTTGTCTCAACATTTGGAAGATTTTCTCGGGAGTTGACTTTTGTTGACTTTTTTTTTCAATTCTAGCTCATTTTTGCTCGTTTTTGCTCTTTTTGCAGATTTTTCGAAATGGCGGGTCATTTTCCTCACGGTGGAGGTCCTTCGGGTGTCGGGGATGACGCCGATGTCATGGCTCTGCCTCCGAGGGTTCGACCCTTCATTCCCGAGAGGTACGCTCCGCCGGTACATACGTTCTTCCGCAGGCCGTTTTTCGTCACTTCACTGACTTTGATGAACGAGCACCCGGAGATCTGCTTCTACGGGAGCCAGAGTATCACCTTTCTCACGAGGCACGAGAGGTATTTACTTCGTTTTCTGTATTTTTCATGCATTTCGTGCCTTTGCCATAGTTGAACACACAGTTTAGTCTATGACATAGCATTTTGTTCGCACCTTGAACACACGGTTCAAACACTTAAATTTCCGAACACTCAGCTCATAAATTGATCGTGAACACACGGCACACATTAGTTGAGAATTAAACACACAGCTCAAACACTGGTTTTTCGAACACACGGCCGGAATTGATGGTGAACACGCGGCACACACTGATTTAGAGTAGAACCCACAGCCCTGACTCCGATTTTCTGAACACACAGCCCAAATTGAAGGTGAACACGCAGCACACATTGATTGAGAGTAGAACACGCAGCCCTAACTCAGATTTTCTGAACACACAGCCCAAATTGAAGGTGAACACGCGGCACACACTGATTGAGGGTAGAACACACAGCCCTAACTCGGATTTTCTGAACACACAGCCCAGATTGAAGGTGAACACGTAGCACACATTGATTTAGAGTAGAACACACAGCCCTAACTCGGATTTTCTGAACACACAGCCCAGATTGAAGGTGAACATGCAGCACACATTGATTGAGAGTAGAACACGCAGCCCTAACTCCGATTTTCTGAACACACAGCCCAAATTCGGATTTTCTGAACACACAGCCCAAATTGAAGGTGAACACGCGGCACACACTGATTGAGAGTAGAACACGCAGCCCTAACTCCGATTTCTGAACACACAGCCCAAATTGATGGTGAACACGCAGCACACACTGATTGAAAGTAGAACACGCAGCCCTAACTTGGATTTTCTGAACACACAGCCCAAATTGATGGTGAACACGCGGCACACACTGATTGAGAGTAGAACACGTAGCCCTAACTCTAATTTTCTGAACACACAGCCCAAATTGATGGTGAACACACAGCACACACTGATTGAGAGTAGAACACGCAGCCCTAACTCGGATTTTCTGAACACACAGCCCAAATTGATGGTGAACACGCAGCACACACTGATTGAGAGTAGAACACGTAGTTCGTTTACTTTACTTCGCACGCAGCTCATTTACTTGCACACAGCTCATTCATTTCATTTGCACACAGCTCATTCATTTCATTTGCACACAGCTTATTTATTTCATTTGCACGTAGCTCATTCATTCTATACTGACACATGTATTCATTCTGAATGCAGGTTGGTTCTCGCACGGTGCGAGGGTACGGCTCCACCGCTGCCAGAGATTGGTACGCTGAGCTCCCGGAGGCTGTCCGGGATTTAGTTGATCTGGCGGGGTTCGGGTCCTTCTGCGTTGGGTTGTCGCGCTGTCCTACCAAGAGGACACTGATGGCCGCTTTGGTGGAGAGATGGTGGGACACCACCAACTCCTTTCATTTTTCTGCCACTGGGGATTTGACTATGACCCCGTTGGATTTTGCGGTATTGACTGGCCTAGACGTAGGAGGTCGGTCCATTCCTTACGACGAGGACATGGGCGACTGGGAGGCCGCTTGGATACATTTGCTGGGGGGCCCGCCCGCCTGTTGATAGAGCTTCAGGGAGAGTCCGATACACCTGGTTTTCTTCCCATTTTCGGAGAGAGGTGATGGAGCCCGGGACTCCTGAGGAGGCAGAGCAGTATGCCCGTGGTTTTTCTTATGTTCCTCTTCGGGACTACTCTGTTTGCCGATAGGGAGAACACGGTTGGGCTGCATCTGTTGAGCGCTCTGGTGGACCTATCACAGGTCAGACGGTATGATTGGGGTGGCGCCGGCTTGGCTACCCTTTACTGCTACATGAGCGTGACCTCCCGCGGGCAGGGAGACTTACTTGGTGGTTATTGGAGAGCCTGGGAGGTACTTTCTGTCCTCTTGATTTACATTTCTGCTCCTCATTACTTGTACATTGCACACACAGCGCACTCTACACTCTGTATTTTGCCCTCAGCACTTTGCATTTACATTCTGCACTGTTTTCCTCAGTTATGGGTCTACGTATATTTCCCGACGTTAGCCCCAGAGTTGGTGGTGGCTGGGCCCCTCATGACCCCGTACTCACTGGTATTCGAGGGCCAACACCGACCGAGACCCCGAGAGACCCTTCTTTATCTGCGGCAGTATTTCGACACTGTGCGGACGACGGAGGTATTTCAGAACTCTCAGTCCCTTCTGTTTTCATCTTTGATCTGTCCCGTATATTCCCGATTTCTAATTGGTTTATGCATTGGTTATCCGCAGATTACTTGGCAGCCTTGGGCGCCCTTGGGTGATGGTCTCCGATTCCAGTATGTCGGAGGATCAGGCGCCTCCCAGTACAGGATCCTATTTGAGGGACCAGTTGGTAGAGCATGGTTTCTGGGGGAACGCTTCTTGCGTCAGGTATGGGGGTACACTTCTCAGGACCCTCCCGCAGCACCCCAGTTACTATGCGGACTGCTGATAGGCTCTCTTCCTGGGATGTTGTTAGTGCTATGCTGGGCACTGATGCTTTGTTACATCTTGAGGAGGGGGGGCTATGCCACTTATCGCCATGTATATCTGATGCCTTCCTTGACGGGAGTGCGCATTCCCTCGATGAGGCCTATTGGTGTGCCGTCTTCGAGCCAGGCTCGGGCTACAGATATTCCTTCCAGTAGCGAGGCCGGTACATCCAGAGGTGGGGGTAGATCGGTTCCCCCGATTCCTCCGACTCTTCATCATCCTGGGTGGCCAGACATGCCGACCAAGTTGACGAGTTGGCGATTTGGGACTCCTTACCAGATCTCGCTGGAGCCTCCCCTTCCCGACCACAGCTATGTCAGAGATCCTGATTCGCCACCGATATGTTTTACAGCTTTGATTTATCAGTCGGATACTTAGACATTCATTCCTTTACTGATAGTTTCGCATTTGTATCTACAGCCTCCCGTTGAGTACGTGGATGAGATGCTTGGAGTGATGGCTTGCATTTGAGGGCATGATCCTGCGGAGGGAGGCACAGCTGGCCATTATGGGTGTGCAGGTACTGTTCATCTTTCTTGCATTTATCATATTTCTGATGACACGCTGGTTTTGAACACCTTACTGCATTTATAGGTTGTTTGTGTAGAGCACATCTGACACACACCCTACTCACATACTGTACTTGCATCTGATTTTCATATTTGAACTGATGTATTGAACTCTTCACTTTTAGATGCCTCCTGTAATATGCTCCGCCGCGAGCTGAGCCACCCAGGCCTTCTAAGGGAGGTCGATCGTCTGATCCTTTTCGGGGCGCTGGGCCATCTGGGCCCTTTCGAGGAGCTGGGCCATCCAGGCCTTTTCGAGGGGCTCGAGGAGGGTCCTCTCGCAGACGCAGGGCACATATTATAGAGGCGGAGCCCGATGAGGATGAGGAGGAGGAGGTCGCAGGCCGTCAGTCGGAGACATCCGCTGAGGAGGGGGGGTTCCGGTCCTTGGTTCCGGGAGTGGGGGGCGCGGCTGAGGGGGATCCTGAGGATGACAGCCTCCGACCCGGATGGTGATGATGGTGCAGAGGTTGTCTCGCAGAAGAGGATGAGGAGGGCCTCTCATTCCCGCTCCCGAGAGCGTTGATGCTGCTGTTCCCTGCTTTATTTTCTTTTTGCTAGTAGTTTGTAGCACTTTGCATGTTGTTAGGCAGTTTTTATTTTCTGTAAAACTTGTACCTTTGTAAAAGGAAATATGATGGGGTGAAACAGCTTTTTTGAAAAAGTGTTGTATTTTTATGCTCTCAGCATCGCATCGCATCATTTTGCACCAAAAATGGGATTGAATGGAAATGTGCACTGTGTATTTACCGGGTCAGGTAATGAACCGACGCAACAAATCAAATAACTCGACTCACTAAGAAATAACCGAATCTTAGCCAGTTTACAACTCGATAAGCAAAATACAACAATGTTAACGACTCGATAAACAAGACTTAACAAAATTGCGTAAACAAAGAGTAATAACTCGAAACACAAAATACGACAGCTCGACAAAACTTACAACTCGATAAACAAAACGACAACTCGATAAGCAAAAATTACAATTTGATAAACAAAACAAAGCGTACTTTGGACGATATGGGCAACGGAACGCATCCGAAACAGAGGGAAATGGAGGCCTTTGACACACCCGATGCTTGGAAATGCCTGGAACTTCCCTCTGGAGGGCAAAACAGGACCAAAGGCATACATTGGAGCATGGCCGTGCCACTTTTGGGAGCCGGCCGGCCAGTTTTTGTATCTGAGGGGGGAAAAGGTAGCTGGCCTGCTAGAAAAGGTGGTCGGCCGGCCACTTTGCCCAGCAGCCACCAAATTTTTGACACGTGTCCCCTGAATAGTGTCACATCCTCTATAAAAGCTCCAACTTCGGGACTCATTCATTTCATCACTGCTTTGCACAAAAGATGGAGGCATTTCTCACAGAAAATCTCACATCTTGGATCTCTTCTCTAGATGGCTCGGAAAAGTTGAATTTCTGGGGTTTTGGCTTGAATGCACTATTCACGTTGAGCCGCACTCCGCTGCACTTTCCCTTCCTCCATGCCGCGGCGAGGTTTTGGAACCCAGTGACGCATGTCTTTAGCTTCGGCGGGCAAGAGGTATGTCCTACTTTTGAAGACTTTCAGGTTTTGATGGAATCTGAACGCTGTGAAGAAATTCTGCCTCAATTTCGCTTTGGCCACGCCCAAGCTTTAGGGGAAATGTGTGGGCTTTCTATGCATGATGCTCGGTCTCTGATCTGCAACGGGGGAACTGGACGTTCTTGGCTTGATCCATCGTTTTTCCGACACTGGTGACCGCGGCAACCATTATTGGCAAGGTTTTCGGCAACACGCCCTTTGCTTGTGTATGCTATCTCATTTTCTGCTCACTTCAGGCTTTGGCGGATCTAGCATTCATCTGATTGAAGTTGCTCAAGGCTTGAGAGAAGGAAAGAGCTGTATCGCCATGACATTGGCCGAGACACTGATGGGCTTGGACGCTTTCTATCGCCGGGGAGACGACCAGATTTGCCGGGAGTCCACTGCTGTTGCAGGTAAGGTTTCCCACCCAACCTCACATATGTATTTGCTCACATCACTCGGCCCTCAGGCTCGGTTTTTCTCACAAAACCCTTTTCTCGCTTTTCTCTCATCGTACATCTCTCTATTCTTCATTCTCTCATTTTTCATCCCTCCCCAGGTATGGTTGATGGATAAATTGCAGGTTGTGGACTCTTGTCCAGCCTATTCAGCTCGCGGCTACATCTTTCGACAACGTCTAGTCGATGCTCTTGATGAGGGATGGTGGTTTGACTGGATGTGCAGTTTGTCTGCAGATCGCATCGCTTGGCGTTGTCCTTGGCTCAATCTCCCGGCGATGAGCCTATTAGCATGTCCCGGCTGGTCGGGATTTAGTTGATTGGTCTGACCCACTGTGTATTCTACTTTCCGTTCCGGTTCCTGCGTCAGTTTGGTCATGATCAGACTTGCCCACCAGAGGGGCTTGAGTATCTAGCTGCTTTCCTGGTCCCGAGGCGCACAACTTGCCCGATATGCCACGGCATGGAGGACTAGAGAACTCCTAGCCCCCGCCCCTACTTTCAACTGCACTTTGTCTGACAAGTGCTGGGATTGGCTCAATGAGGAGGCACAGACCGGGCCCAGCTTGGCATCAGAGGCTTCTACGAGCTCCGGGAGGGGGCGCAGGGACACCTGACTTGACTATGCCCCAGATTTATTGCTTTATTAGTACTTTCAAGTTTTCATTATGAGTGTAATAAAAAAGCAACTTCAATTGTATGCAAGAGCAGGAGAACTCTGTTTTGAAATCAATGAAATTGAAGGTTGTGGTACTGAAAATTTTCCGCTTTGGTCCAAAAATGGTCTCAGTTGTAAAAAGATTAATTTGAACAAAGTCAACTTTTATTAAAACTTTTCAAAACTATTTTCGATATGGATCAGAACTGGACACGCCTGAGATCTGTCATTGGGATGCACAACCCCGGATCCTAGCAACTGGAAAGTTGCCTCCTAGTCTGAACGGTACCACAGCACCTCCTGGCAACGGAAAGTTGCCCCTAGTCTGAATAGCATTGCATCGGAGATCACGATGAATGCTGATGGACAAGGATGACTGAGATGATCAAAATGGACAAAGTTGATCGGGGAAAATGTTTATGGCTGAACTTCAGGATGAAGTTGCCTACGTATCCCAAAGATGGGAATCAAGCCTTACGTAGTTCAGGCTTAGGTTCGCTCGGGTATTTTTACTCTCCTTTTGCGCTCTAACTTTTGCCAAGGCCGCCCTTTACGGGTTTTCAACCTTGCGAGCTCAGTTTTTATATTTTCAAATTTTTTGTACTCTGAGTTTTGCCTAGGTCGCCCTTTCGGGTTTTCGGCCTAGCGAGCCTCTCAAGGATAGTATTTGTTCAACTTGTCCATGTTGATCGGCTGTGAAAACTCTAAGCCATCCAGACCCATCATAACCATAGCTCCAACCTGACCAGATAGACTTGATGATGTAGGGACCAGTCCAATTGGGTCTGAACTTGCCCCTTGAGTCGTGGATGGGAGCTCGGTTGTCTTTGAGCACCAAATCTCCTTCCTTTAAATTCCTGGACTTGACTTTCTTGTTAAAAGCCCGGGCGATTCTGCGTTGATAGCCTTGAATGTGGTACAGTGCTTTCAGTCTTCTCTCATCAAAGAGCATGAGTTCCTCGAATCTGCTCTGTTGCCAATCTGCCTCGGCTATTTGACACTCGGCCAATACTCGCAATGACGGAACCTCAATCTCAATAGGTAGAATGGCCTCCATCCCATAAACCAATGAGTACGGAGTCGCCCCGGTAGAAGTTCTGATTGAAGTTCGGTAGCCCCACAGAGCAAACGGCAGCTTATCTGGCCAGTCCCGGTAGGTTTCCACCATCTTCTGCAATATATGCTTGATATTCTTGTTGGCAGCCTCAACTGCTCCATTGGTTTGCGGCCGGTATATAGATGACTTATGAAAAGCCACGTTGTATTTTTCCAACAAGTCTATCACTTCCTTCTTGAAGTGGGAACCATTATCTGAAATTATCTCATTTGGGACCCCGTAGCGACAGATGATGTTGTTTCTGATAAACTTTGCAACGTGCGAAGCCTTCAACACCGCGTAAGATTGGGCCTCAACCCACTTTGTAAAATAATCTATCGCAACCAGGATGAACTCATGCCCATTCGACCCCTTTGGCGTAACAGCCCCGATCACATCAATTCCCCAGACTGAAAATGGCCATGGTGAAGTCATGTTGTACAGCTTTGTCGGCGGGATGTTCATGCGATTTGCATGAATTTGACACTTGTGGCATCGCCGGACGAAACCGATACAATCCTCTTCCATGGTGGACCAATAGTACCCCTGTCTGAGGATCTTCCGCGCCAGCATTACCCCATTCATATGTGCTCCACATTCTCCTCCATGGATGGCTTCCATTAGATGCTTCAACTCTTCGGCATCAACACACAGTTTATGCATTCCCAGATGACCTCTTCTGTACAGCTTACCCCCACAGATGATGAACTGAACGGCCAATCTTCTTATTGCCCTTTTGTCCTTGGCATTTGTCCCCGGCGGATATGTTTCCTTCTCTAAGAAATTCCAAATGTCGTAATACCAGGGGTTTTTGTCCAGAACCTCATCTATAGCAGCAATCGATTCATAGGCTGGTGCAAACTTCTGGTCAATGATGACTGGACGCATCCGGACTCCACACGGGATGTCTATCATGGAAGATAGAGTTGCTAAAGAATCTGCGAACCTGTTGTTCTCTCTTAGTAGATGAGTAAAACTTAGCTTCTCGAACCGAGGAATTAGCAAATCCAAGGTTTGATGATACATCATCATCTTTTCCTCTTTTACTTTCCAGTCTCCTTTTGCTTGAGACACAACAAGGTTCGAGTCCCCAATGACGTCCAGTCGTCTTGCCCCTAGTTCCAGGGCTGCTTCTAGGCCAGCAATGCACGCCTCATATTCTGCTTCGTTGTTCGAGACTTTGAATCGGAGTTTGAAGGCTAGGGGAATACGGGAATTGTCGGGTGCTATCAGCAGCACTCCTATCCTGTACCCGTACTGATTTGACGCTCCGTCAAAGTACATCGTCCAGGCTTCATCGTCGATATGCAAAATGGCCTCATCTGGGAACAAGTATTCGACTGCTTCATCCCCCTCAACCGGATGGTCGGCAAGGAACTCTGCTACTGCTCTTCCTTTGACTGACTTGCGCGTTACATATTTCAAATCAAATTCAGAGAGCAACAGCAGCCAGCGAGCTAGCCTACCCGTAAGTGCTGGTTTCTCGAAAAGATATTTGATAGGATTGAGACGTGAAACCAACATTACGGAGTGAGCTAACAGGTAGTGCCGCAGCTTCCTAGTAGCCCATACCAAAGCTAAGCAAGCCTTTTCCAGCGGTGTATACCGAGTCTCATACTCTAACAACTTCTTGCTCAGATAGTAGATGGCTCTCTCCACCCTGTCTTCAGATTCTTGTGCAAGCATACAGCCCATCGTGGTCTCAGTCACTGATAGGTACAAAATCAACGGTTTCCCTGGTTCTGGTGGTGATAAAACGGGCGGATTCTGTAGATATTCTTTGATCTGCTCAAACGCTGCTTGACATCGGCCGTCCCACTGAAATTTCTTGCCTTTCTTCAGGAGACCAAAAAGTGGTTCACAAGTCAAGGTTAATTTTGAGATAAACCGTCTTATGAATTGCACTTTACCCAGAAAGCCTCGCACCTCCTTTTCAGTCCTTGGTGGGGGCATTTCTAGGATGGCCTTGATTTTGGAAGGGTCGACTTCGATGCCTCTTTGTGTAATCAGGAACCCCAGCATTTTTCCCGCTGTAACACCGAATTTACACTTTTGAGGGTTCAGCCGCAACCGGAATTCCCTGATCCTTTGAAAAAACTTATGCAAGGCGGTGTAGTGGCCCTCTCTTTCTTTGGACTTGACAATCATGTCGTCCACGTACACCTCAACCTCCTTGTAGATCATATCATGTAATATTGTGGTCGCGGCTCGTTGATAAGTAGCTCCAGCATTCTTCAACCCAAACGGCATGACTCTATAGCAGTATGTCCCCCACGGGGTGGTGAATGCAGTCTTTTCCCTGTCTTCTGGTGCCATTACTATCTGGTTGTAACCTGAGAAGCCATCCATGAATGAAAGCAACGCGTGCCCTGCTGTGAAATCCACCAACTCATCAATATGCGGTACCTGAAGTCCACGCATACTCGGATCCTGCTATCCTTCTTCGGTACTGGAACAATGTTGGCCAACCAAGTCGGATATTCAGATACCAGCAGGAAACCTGCGTCGATTTGCTTGGTGACCTCTTCCTTAATCTTGAGAGCACAGTCCGGGCGGATCCTCCTGAGTTTCTGCTTGACTGGTCGGGCCTCGGGGTCAAGGGGGATCCGATGCTATACAATCTCAGGATCGATTCCAGGCATGTCTTCGTAGGACCACGCGAAAACATCTTTGAAATCTTTTAATAAAGCAACTAAGCGCTCGCGTTCCTCCGAAGACAACGTGGATCCGATCTAGACCAGCCGCGGGTCCTCCTCAGTACCAATGTTCACGGTAGTGATTTCGTCCACTAGGGGTTTAACAAATCTTTCCTGCTCCTGCTCAATTAATCGTTGCAAAACCGGAGGAACTTCGTCCTCGTCGTTTTCAAAATTTTGAAAGTCTGAATTAATGCAATAAATTAAGGGCACAGAAAAGTACTCAAAAAACCACAGTTGCTTGATTCTCATTAGGCACATCCAAATCGTCCCGATTCATTTACAACAGACTCAAATGAAAAGGAAAAAGACGATCTAGACAGGACTGTGGCATCCGGGTTAACATCCCCAGGAGTACCAGACTCAGACTCAGTCGAGCTGGAATCTGATTCCAACTCACAAGACTCGGTGGAATCAGATTCCGGCTCACTACCTGACCCAGTACTGCTGGACAAAAATCCCTCCTCGTATTGCCAAGTGAGAGAGGGTGCGATAGATGCATCCAAGATAGCTGCTGGTTGGCTCGCAGCCGTTTCATCCCCAATCATGGAAACCTCGGAGTTATCCCCCAAGTACTTATGGTCGATTCGGGAGAATCAGAGAGTAGACATACCAGCGCTACCCCCCGTTTCAAATTCTGTGCCCTCGGAATCCCCTGCCTTAACACTGCTCAACCTCAGCTGATGGGTCCGTATGCTCTTCGGCAACATCCCTCCCCGAATAGTTGCAGGTCGGAGAAGATCTCGAAGCCGGGCACGTGCTTCTTCTCCGCGTTTATCCACGGCTCTGGGAAGCCGCAAAACGGAAAGTCCTCCCCTTCCCGGACGAAGCGTCCGTTCAGGGTACCCTGAATGGGCCTATGCATTAATTCAAAAGGCTTCCCAGCCTGCTTTGCTCTGGCTCTTCCGGCCATTTCCTTTCCCTTCCTCACCCAGTCCTCCTTGGTGGGCAGATAACCCAGTCCAAAGGTATGCGGGTTGTGTGACACTGCGGCCAATGTTGCGACGCCTTTCCTGCCGCTCCTTTCCAATCCCATCCCAGGGATGTGTTGTAGCTTGTTCATGAGGTAGACGGATTGAGCACTGACGTACACACCTTCATTCACAGCCATAATGTTTTGCACAACTGGGCCTCGGCCAGAGTAAATCCTGATATAAACACGTCCTCCAAGCCGTGCTCGATTTCTAGGACTGGTGTAGACACCTCCGGAGGGGGATGGATCGATGAATTCCCAAACACAATGGCTACTCCCTTTCCATAGGGGTATTTTACCATCTGATGCAGAGTGGATGAGACGGCCTTCACCTGGTGCAAACCACGGTCGCCCCAAAAGTAGGTTGAAAGTTGCGGGAACCTCCAAGACATGGAAATCTATCTCGTGTTGTCCAGGTCCAACCTTTGTCTGAATCTTGACAGTCCCCATCACTTTTCTGCTAGTATTATCGTACGCTCTGATCACCTGAGTTGTTGGGATGAAGTCTGCGGGCTTCAACCCGATTGCATACGCTGTTCTGGCTGGGCAGACATTGATAGCAGATCCGGTATCAACAAGTACCCACCGGTATCCACTTGTCTCTACATTCCATGGAGATGTAGAGAGGTTTGTTATGATTCACGCCCTCAGGCGGCAGTTCTTTGTCTGAGAAGGTTAAAGTCGGGGAACCTCCTCCCGGAAAAACCAGCCCAACCAGCTGTTCTGGTGTAGTATTGATAGAGAGTTTGGCCTTGTCCATAGCAGATAGGACAGCCTGTCTGTGTACTCGCGACGCCATATAAGCAGTCCCCAGATGGAGATGTCTGCTTGTATCTTCTTCAATTGCTTGAGCACAGCAATCTGTTTCTCTCTGTGTTTCTCAGCTTCCTTGTCTTTCCCGGATGCCTCAGGTTGGTCTAAGTGCGGAGGCTTGAAATACCGCCCACTTCTTGTCATATGAGCAATCTCATCGAGATACCAGGTGTCATCTGGTTGATTACTTCCCCAATCCTCGTCTGTGTGGGCAAGACATAAGTCATCGTCTTCCCACCACATTCCGTCGGCAGCCAACAGACACTTGTCCGGCTCCGGTATGATCGTACTCACAGCACCTTCAGTCTTCATGCTCGCAGCATTTCCTGTTCCTGTGCACACAGCACTCTCGACCCCCACATGGGCCTTGGCTTTTCTGATTCTCTTGGAATCCTCAAATCTTTGTTGCTCCAACTGTGTCAGTATAGCTGGTTGGTCAATATTCCCTGTATTTACAATCCCCAAATTCTGAGCGAAACTCTTAGTGCCGGCGCTCTCCGGCATTATATTCTGACTCTCGGCCCTTCCGGCCACCACTGATACTCTTGCCCTTGCCGGGCCTTGTTCTGGTTGATATTCTACGACGTCTGGTTGATCATCTAACCATCGGTAACTTCTACCGACTCCTCATATTCAAACCAGTTGATTGTTGCATCGCCTGATTCTTGGTCGTTGAAGAACTGGAGGTTGGCAAGGTCCTCTCCTACAGCTGTTAGATCATCCGTTCCCCACTCAAAACTGTCCCCCTGAATCACACACAGTTCATCTTTATCTGGCAGTCCCACACTCGGCTCAGACTGGCCCACTGACTGGATGTATTTACTTGGATCATAGGCTCCTGCAGCGAGATTCTCAGACTGTTCCATCCCAAACTCAACAACCCTACTTTTCTCTGAAATCTGCCCTGCCTCATCTTCAGTGGTCACCACCTTTGGCTCAGATCGGGTTGTGGAGATGTCTATCATGCACAAGTCAGTGCAGACAGGAAGAATCACCTCCGGCTTAGGTAGGTGGGATGGGGTGATATAGACACTAGGATCGTAAGACACGACCCCAGTTTGGATGAAGTTGATTCTGTTGGGAGGAGGGGCTTGGTTATGTGGTGGGAGGGGATTTGTTGTGACGTTGGGTTTTTCGGGAGGCGCGATCACCTGCTTATGGATAAGATCCTGGATCTCATGACGCAACCTGAAGCAACGGTCGGTGTCATGACCATGCTGTTGGTGATACGCGCAGTACCTTGCCGGGTCATGAGAGGGAGGGAGTGGATTCGGTAGTGGCCTCGGCTCTAGGGGCGTCAAATGCTTCTTCCTGATTAATACCCCTAAAGCCTTGGACAGGGGCATATAGAGGGGTGTAAAGGTTCTTTGGCCTCTGGGCGGATATTTTGTGGTTTGGGTGTTACTTCCGGATTCACCGGAAAAGGGTGTGGCCACCGCGGGCCTTGGATGTGGAGGGGGAATGGTGGTGACCATACTGACCTTCCGGAGCTCTTGTGTTTGCAGCGCCACTCGGGCCTGCGTTGTTGTTGTGGTTAAATGTTCTCCGGGGTTGCTCCTGGTCCTGGTCAATCAGACCTTGTTTCATTGCATCCTCGATCTGTACCCCCATCTCGTGTAGGTCTGAGAAGGTGGGAAAGGGGAGTACAATCATCTTCTGCATCAATTTCGATTGGAGATTGCGCACAATCATCCTGATTTGGTCTTTATCTGTAGGCCTCAAAGTCATCATCGATGCTTTGCCCTCTATCGAGTCACAAAATCGGAGAAAGTCTCCTTGGGCTCCTGCCTCGTCGTCTCAAGATCACGAGTTGTAATCTCGATCTGGGTATTGTACGAGTACTGTGCAACAAAGGCCTCAGCCATTTCATCCCAATTTCTTTTGACATCATCTTCCAGCTTTGCATACCAGATGGCGGCCACACCTGACAAGGTTCGTCCGAATAGTGAAAGTTTTTGTGGTCTAGTCAGGCCCATTGGCCGCAGAATGTCCGAGAATAGCCGAAGATGGACCATGGGGTCCACGGATCCATCAAAGCGATCGATCTGGGGCATTTTGAATCTGTCTGGCAATGTCACGGCCACGTCGGTATATCCGTCCTTGATATCCGGAATAGCCTTCACCCCTTGGGCCTTTTTGAAAAGCTTCTCAAGCTTGCTCAATTTCAGAGCTGTATGGTCTACCTCGAACTCGAAGGGAGAGTCCGGGTGGTTGGGTGTATGGGTCTTGGACAGTTGAGGCGGAAGCGGGGGCGGAGCCAGCCCCGTTGGAAGGCCCGTGTCCTCTTGTATGTTCTGGGCATTGGGTAGGGTGTTTTGGGTGTTTGGGAGGGCATTCTGAACAGTAGGTGTCTGCTCGGGTAATGGGACTCCCGACGGAGGAAGAGCTGGGTGTGAGGTTGATGTTCCGGCCTGTTGCTGGAGCCTAGTAATGAGCTCAGCTTGCTGGGCCATGACTGTGGCCTGTTGCTTCGAACATTCCGCTTGGCGGATGGCATCCTCCTGCATCTGTCTCATGCTCTCTTGCATTTGACGCATCATTTCCTCTATCCCGGCCATATTCTGTTGGTCCAACTGACTGATCGGTAAGTGTATCTCTATGGCGGAAACAGAAACCCCAACCTGACTGTTTGCTGCTAAAGTAGCCCGCTGCCCCGGTAATCCCTGCTCTGACACACTGCGCCTCCTTGGCTTTCTCCTAACAACTGGGGGTAGGGAGTGGAACACTGGATGTCCGTCAACCAGATCCTCAGATCGATTGAGTCGGCGACCTCTCGTCCAAAGTGCTTAGGGAGTATCTACTGGTTCGGAAGCAATTGTGCTAAAAACCTGCCCTAGCAAAAGATAAATAAAGCGAAAAGGAAATAAATAACCAGATAAACGGACAACATAACAGCTTAAATTAAATACACAACACACGGCTGGGCATAACAACACACGGTCAATAAGCTGAATACACATTGTCCTCAAACACTGATCAATATCCCTGAATCGCTGTCCCCGAAACTGAATCGGATACCCGCAGATAACTGATTCTCAAATACTGACTGATGCCCGCAGGCCTGATGCCCAAACTCATACTGATACATGCATTCCTGTAGAGACGCACTCTAAAGCACATAACAGATAAGTGAGAGCCAAAAACACCCCTATGTTGGGGTAAGGTTTCCCTGTCCTATTTTGTCAGGAACTAGGGTTTCACTACGCACGCGGCGGTTTCAAACAACCTATAAACGGGTAAGCAACCTGTCCTCGTTTGGAATGGTCACTATGGATCCGAATATGCACTAGGTCGAATGGTCAAAAAGGGTGCCCCGGTAAAACCGGGGTTTGTGTTCCCATACTGGCAGAGCCCACAACCGGTCAGCCTTATGGACATGCCTTGACAAGACAAGCCTCCGGCAAACCGTTCAGGAATAGCAGATGGCAAACACGGTGTCATAGGCGCACTAATGCAAATGCAATGCAAAGAAACACACAAGTGTAGTCAAAACCAGATATCATGAGTTCGAGTCAAGTTCTCTAACTCCCCAACAGAGTCGCCAGAAACTGTAGACGTCCCCGAACGCCCCGGGAGGGTTAAGTCCCGTTCTGTTCGTTTGGGCTCACTACAGTTCAAGGACTCGATTGTCACGGTTCTAAATCTTGAACCAAAGAGTCCAAATCCGGCAAATCGTTTTTAAGAAAACAGATTTTTGAAAGAAGTGCCAAACATGGACTGCTTTGCCAGATACAGAGTCGCCACCTAAATATTTTATTTTTGGGAAATTTAGGAAACCCTGACTCGGTGCCAAAGGCCACATCTCTATCATCACCAAAGTTGCCTCGGCTCGGGAACTTGGGTACAATTGGGGAAGGTCACTTCGTGAGCACCCCCGCTCGCCCGGTCAAAGACCGGCCTCTACTAACCGTGATATCTAGTTTTGAAAACATTGTGTGTTCTTGTTCCGGTTATTAGCCTAGGTTACTACGTGATGCGCACAGCATACAAGTATAGACTGAGTCGTCTGAATTGGAACAAAATACTTCATGTTTGTTTGTGAAAATGGTTTGCTACTCGCAAGTAGGCTTAAAATGCGGATTTTGCCACCCTCGGGTGGGCTTAGAAAACATGATTTTGCCACTGTCTAGTGGGCTTAAAACAAACATTTGATGAATTGTTCCAATCCAAATAACCCAACCTCCACCCACAGGCATCCAAGCAGGTATATCACATAAGCAGTTAGCCTCATGGTAAGCATGCTATTCATGGCAGTCACTCACACGCATGCAAGGATGCTAAAGCATAAAAACTTACCGAGTACTCCAAGCCAAAACAGAAACTCATTAGAAATCCATGCATGATCCTAGATACACAGAATTGCCTAATGCAACACATGCAAAGATGCAAACTATAGCAGGCTCGGCTATTCTAAACATGGAATATGGAATGCTACAACTAACACGTATTCAATTTGGAATTGAAATACAAATGCAGTTTGTATGATGCGCTGAGCTCGGTGCGTGCAAAACAGATGAATGATGCAAAGATGCTGTCATACTGTATGCTAATTGAAATATGCCCTAATCTAACCATCATAAGCAGGTAAATAAAAGGGAAGAAAGACGTGGGGTTGGAAGACATACATAACACTCACCCACGCTTATTACAATTATGCCCTCGCGCAGAGGGTCCAAAAGAATAATATACAGTCCCAAATGAATAAATAATACAGTCCCGAATAAATACAAAAATCCTAATTAATTTACAAATTAATCTAGGAAAAATAATAAACTGGCATGCAAGCCAGGGACTACCTCGACTCTGATGAATGATGTATGTTTGGGCTGCTTTGCGAGGAAATCCACTGGAATGCCCCAATTAGCCTCTGTTTTGCAATGATTCTTGAAAAGCGCGCCAAGCCTCGGAAGACCGCTGATTCTTGATATGCTGCACCAGAGAGCAGGAAAGGGGCATAGCAATGTATTTTCACAAATGTATGCATGCCTCGATCCTCGTGCCACCAATCACGCATCTCGATGCATGATGGCCGAGGAGCCGAATTGCACAACTCAATATCGAATGAATGCATATGAACACTACAACAAAACCTAACTCCATCATGGATAATCCGGAGTGTCGGTGACTTGGGAATTGAGACACGTTCCGTCACTCGGAATACGGAACGTACCTCGTTTCCCGTGCCCAGGCTAACTCCTATCCCGAACACGATGCAATATGCATGGTATGCATGAAATGCAACTAAGATACAATCCTAACATACACAATGTTATGGAATGGCATACACGCTACACGAGGTGCTACACAACCGAGCGTACACAATGCTATGGATGAAATGGCATACGCAATGCAATATGGGCTTACACCAACATGAGAGAGCCTCAGCCACACTCACATAAGAGGCCATAAGATGAAAACAAGACAACTCGAAATGCGTGCACGCGTGCACGCAAACCGAGGACCGAACCTACGGCACGGAATGCCACTCTAATGAGACATGGCAAGACATGGAATATGATATGCAAACATGCAAAAAATCAGTAGCAAAATGAGGGGGAAAACAGCCCCGAAACATGGCGAAATGAAACCCGATGCAAGGAACGAGTCCCGAAACATGGAATTAAGCACATGAAATGGCCTATAGCTATGCAATGCATGCATGATTCGCACATGAAGTGTGAAGACAGAAGCTAGGAAGCCCCAAAACAAGAATTTTTACAGTTCGAAACATGGCCAAACAGTGGGTACAAATAGGGCAAAATTAGCATGCAAAAATGGGGGGCCAAGAGAGGTAATGAAGCAAGTCATAGCTGCTGATCTCAAACACAGAAGGCCTCTTCTACAATGTTGAAGAGGGGCCAAAAATATGATGTTTTACAGTTTATGTAAAACCCCAAAAACAGATACAAGTATGCTCAAAATGCTATGCAAGAAATGGGCCATCAAAGGGGCAAAGAAGTAACTGATATATGCTGGCCCCAAAAAGGTTAGGCCCCTTCAACAATGTTGAAGAGGGGACCAAAAGATGGCTTTTTACATTAGATGATCAAGCCCAAAACAGTGTATAAATATGCTGAAAATGCCATGCAAAATTAAGGCCACAAGAGGGCTATAACATGAAGTATACCAAGGATGTCTTGAACAGCCCTAGACCCTTAATAAAACATGAAGAGAGGGTCATTTTAGGGCGATTTTCAATTCGGACCAAAGTCCAAAAACAGAGACACAATAGCCTAATAAATCATGCAAAAAAAGGGGGCCTAAGAGGGGTACAATGACAAGTGATACATGGAGGTCCCAAAAAGTGTTGAGCCCTTCTTCAATGTTGAAGAGGGGCTCAAAATAGGCCTATTTACAGTTTACATCAGGCCCCAAAACAGATCACACACAAGCTAAAAATATCATGCAAGAAAATGGCATTCAAGAGGGTATTGAAGCAAGTGCAACATGAGGGGCTCAAACAGTGTTGAGCCCTTAATGAAACAAGAAAATGAGCTCAAAAAAATGACCTTTTCAGTTTCGGTCGGAGCTCAAAACAGCAAGCAAAGAGGCTAGAAAAATGTTGCAAAATTGAGCTCGAAAGAGGGGAAATGATGCTTACCCTTGAAGACTACCCCTTGGATGCTTCTTGGCTTGAGAAGTGATGCCTCCTATCTGCTGGAAAGCTCTCTAAGCTGCTGGAAATGGAGTAGTGGTGGTGGTGTTTGGTGGTGATGAAGAAATGAGGTGTAGGACTTAGGAATTTTTAAGGAAATGAGAGAGATAGAGGGAGATATGTATGTATGAGCTCCAAGCAAATTTTCCAACCCTAAAACCAGGTTTGGGCAGCTGGTTATATAGACCAAAGTGGGGGAGAAATGGAGGAAAAAAGTTGGGGGAAAATGGATCAAGTTTCCCCCCAAAAGTTGTCCCCCGGATACAGGTTTTTGGGGGGAAAACAGATATACAGCTGTAACATACACACTGCAAGGAACAAGGCCCGCTAGTTTTTGGAGCTGCAGGTGGCCGGTCGGCCACCCCCCATGGCCGGCCGGCCAGGGGTCAAAAGGGTCAACTTGAATTAGTGGCCGGCCACCACAGATTGGTGGCCTCCCAGGTGTCCTCAACACAACCCTGTGGTTCAAAATTGGCAACTGTAAAACAGGAGAGAGAACAAGCCATTTTTAGGAGGGGTTCAAAAGGGTCAAATGGAATTACTGGCCAGCCATGTAATATTTGTGTCCTCCCAGGTGTCTACAACACAAATATGTGGTTTGGAGCTGAAGAAAGTGACCCTAGGGTGGTCAACATTGGCTTGGAAGTGTGGAAAACGGGCGTCGGAGGGCGATGAAGGAGATATAACTGGTTGCTGAGACAATTACTGGCCTCCCACCCTTCTACGACCTTCCTGGTGATTAAACATAGGTACCTGCCAAAAATGAACAAAAATCGATGCAAAATGAAGGTTCGGGGGCCGAAACGCGCAGTCCGAGGCCCCGAAAACTGACTGTTAGGCACCGGGAGTGGTGTTCGACCACGAAGTTGGTCTCTCAGACCACAGTGTCCCTTGAAAGGGAGTAAATAAGATGCATGCCAAAAACCGGAGCAAACGGAGATAGTTAGGTGGTCCCGAACCGAGGCACACGGCCTGATGGCTCCGAAAACCGGGAACCGGGCTCCGAAATGGGCAAAATGGCCTATTACCACGAAATGTAGCCCACGGCCACCGAGAGATGATCTACGAGACCTCTCCCTCCCTTTGGGAAGAGAAACAGAGAAAATCGAGCCTGGTTCGCAAACCGAGGCAAGGCACAGAAGAGGGTTCGGAAGTCCGGAGGCAGGGCTCACGGCTGAGACTCTGAGACTTCTGAACGAGCACAATATGCACCATCACCAAGCGCTCAAATGGTGACGTCTGAGTCTTAAGGTCGGTCAAAAATGGGGTGTCTACAGTATCCCTTACCAACACACATACCACTCTTTGTTAATACAAATTTATCAGACTAAAAAACAAGCCTAAAACCATTTTTACTTAAGAAAGAATCAGAAACTAAATTCTTCCGAATGTCAGGTACATGCAGTACGTTGTTGAGGGTCAGTTCTTTCCCTAATGTCATCTTCAAGATCACTTTTCCTTGCCCAGCCACAGTAGAAGTAGAAGAATTTCCCATGAAAAGTTGTTCACCATTTGCAGCCTCATTGTAGGTAGTGAACATCTTCTTGTCCGCACAAATGTGACGAGTTGCTCTAGTGTCAACCCACCACTCTTTGGGATTTCCAACCAAGTTAGCCTCAGACACCACAGCAGAGAGGTTGATGTCATTTACTCCATCAGAGATGTAATCTAGTTCAGTTTCATTGGCCTGATTGGTAGTCTTCTTGCTTGTGCTTCCATGATCCTTCTTAGGGCGGCGGTAATCAGAAGCTCGATGTCCAGTCTTGCCACAGTTATAGCATTTTCCTTTGAACTTCTTGTTGCTATCACCTTGTTTAGGACCATCTCCAGTAAACTTCCTCTTTTTGTTATGTGGTTTATGAACTTGTTCAACCACATTAGCCTTGGACTCAATGGGATTTTTCCCATTCCTCTTCTCAGCCTTTCGGTTATCTTCCTCAATTCTCAGTCTTACAATAAGTTCATACATGGTCATCTCTTTGCGTTTATGTTTTAAATAATTTTTGAAATCTTTCCAAGCCGATGATAACTTTTCCACTAAAGCAGCGACTTGGAAATACTCGCTTAGAGACATACCCTCAGAATGAATATCATGTAAAATTAATTGAAAACTTTGAACTTGAGAAATTACCATTTGGGAGTCAACCATAACGAAGTCTAGAAATTTACCGACCACAAATTTCTTCGTGCCGACATCCTCTGTCTTGTATTTCTTTTCCAAAGAATCCCACAATTCTTTTGCTGTTTTCAGAGGGCTGTAAAGATTATGTAGCATGTTGTCAAGGCCATTGAGGATGTAGTTTCTGCACAGGAAATCTGAATGTTTCCAAGCATCTACAGCGGCAACAACTTGTCGATCACTTTCACACTCTTTAAGTGCTGGAGCCTCTTCATGGAGAAATTGGGCCAAATTAAGAGTTGTAAGACAAAACAGCGTCTTCTGCTGCCATCTCTTAAACTCAGTACTGTTAAATTTTTCCCGTTTTTCTCCATGATTTATTGGTACATGAACATGGTTCTGGATAGGGACCGGTGTTGGTGTAACAATCGGAGTACCACTACCAGTTGCAGTTTCAGTTGCAGTAGCCATAATCTCTGATTACAAAAATTAGAAAAAATTAAAACACAAATTAATTTTCTAGTTACTAAAACTAGAAAATAAATTAATACACAAAATAATTTTATTTTCCTTGTTGCTAAAACTAGAAAAATAAAATACCACAATAATTTTCTGTAACACAAATTAATATTCTGCAATTGTTAATAACACCAGTATATTACTACTAGTTGTCAAAGAAAAGAGACAGTATATTACTATTATCTGTCAAATAGCATAAATCACTATTTGTTTTTCCAACCAGAATATGTCTTTATGAAATTAGAAAATTAAATACAATGAAGATACCAAAAAATAGGCCTGTCTTAAGATTGTTGGACAATCTTCACTGTATTTAAATGGATTAATTCTATTGTGTACTTAACAACAACTAGAATATAAAAGAAATAAAGAAAAAGAAGAGAATTTGTTTGATTACAAAAATCAAACTAGAAATAAAGATAAATAAATAAAAACAGATTTTATTTTGTTACAAAAACAAAATTAAAATCTGATTTAAATAAATAAATAAAACAGAATAATAAATTAAACAACTTACTTGATTAATTTCTTCGAATAATAATCTGATCAAGTCTAGTGTTTGACACTGTGTCCTTAAGACAGATTCGTCTTCTCCACGATGCTTTCAAAATGTGGACGTCTATCTCTCAGGATGAAATGATCAACTACAAACAATAACAGCACTACAAATTGTTTGCCTTACGAACACACTAAGTGTTTATACTCTTCCTAACAAGAAAATAATGCAACTAAATGAAGAATAAATTTGCAGAGCTCTTAAGGACGAAAATTCTGAATCTCAAAATCAAATGAAGGACTGATCTATTTATAAATGGATTGGTGGCTTTCCATTTTGAATTAAACAGGTACAGTACCTGTTCAATTTGAATTAAACAGATACAAATCTCTTTAAGGCACTGTTTGGTTTGAAATTCGGGTGGATTTGAATTTGAACATATAAAAACGGGAAGGGCCTTGTTTGGGTGTACAGGAAAAAACCAGACCAGTTTAATTCCGGAATTAATTTGAATTTTGGATTTTATTTTTCAGAAAATAAAATTTAATTCAAATGTTTTTGACCCAAAAAGATAGGTATTAGGCCGGACAAGCCCAACCCAACCTCACACCACGCACCCGCGCCCAAGCCCAGGCCGCCCGACAGACCGGATGGACGGCGGCGGCAGCGGCGCGCGCGCGCGTGTGGTGATTTTTGGGTCCATTGGGTCTAGCCCATTTTGCCCATAACCTCTCTGTCTAAAACACTTGGGTACCCCTTGGGGTACACCCCAAGTTCCAATCCCATGCCTTATAAACCCATTCAAAACTTCTCACCAAATCAATATGGGACAAGCCTTATTCAAACCTTTACGCTGTCTTTGGTTGGGAGATTTGGGGAAGGATTTGGAAAGGGAAAGGGAAAAGGTGTGTGAAACTAGATGAAATATATGTATGTTTTATTCACATTTCACCTACTTTTTCCATTTCCCTTTCTAAATCCCTTCTCAAATCCTCCAACCAAACACAGCATTAAGGATTTTTCACCAAAACTCCATTTCCATGGAGCATACTTTGGCTTCAATTTCCCATTCACTCGGTAATGGTTTTGAGCAACCAAATATACCACGTAAATCACAACGCGGCATAGAACGCGTTACCACTTTGACCCGAGAAAATCGACGCTCGAGGCCCACCTAAAAAATAGACCAAACTTAGGAAAAAATTCTGGTTTTACCCAGAATTTTATAACCATTTCCAACAAGTCTGACATGAACGATTTGGCCAAAGGCCGTCTGACATGAATGACTGGGCCAAAGGCCGTCTGACATGAAAGATTGTTTGACATGAATGATTGGGCCAAAGGCCGTCTGACATGAATGACTGGGCCAAAGGCCGTCTGACATGAATGATAGTTTGACATGAACGATTGGGCCAAAGGCCATTTGACATGAATGACTGGGCCAAAGGCCGTCTGACATGAATGATTGGGCCGAATGTCGTCTGACATGAATGATTGAACCAAAAGCCGTTTGATACAAACAAATTGGGCCCGAGGCCGTTTGATTAGAGAGAATTGGGCCTAAGGTTGTTTGATATATTAGATAAAAACGTGAATGGGCCTAAGGCCGTTAGATATGTCTGTTACGAATTTCATTCATGTAACTTCTTTATTTTGATATTATTCACTGGGCTATCGCTCACTCTCATTTACATGTGTGTAGGTGAGCAAAGGGATGTCCAAACCCAGCCTCAGTGAAAGATATGAGAGGAAGTCAAGTTTTGTGGAGTCAACCCACACGTCTCACGCACGAGACTTTATTTTTGTTCATGTGTTTACACTTTTGCTTTATCGGTGAATACGTTGGATCATCCATGCATATAAGTTTGTTTTGTTTGGCTGACTGCATGTCTTGGAGTTCCTGGATGTATAAGATATTAACTTTGTTTTTATGTGTGAGTTATTATGGATTGTTTATGAAATGTTTCGCTTCATCATGTAAAAGCACAGTTCATTGGATAAAATTTTTAAGTCTGTTTCCGATTTTGGCCCCGTATAATTATTTAAAATCTGTTTTCTGTCTGAGGCCGTAAGTAATCTAACGATTATTGGCCGGTTATGATCTTAACCTATAGGGGCGGGTTCGGGTCATGACATTTTCACCATTTTGGGACTCCATTTTTAATTTTTTTTTCCTCTTCTATCAATTTTATTATTATGTATTTTTTTATTAACAAAAAGAAATTTATTAATAAAAATATAATACAATATCAATAAAACAAAGTGAGTGCATATCATCATCCTAAATAAAATCATTCCAATTATATTAACACTGAAATATATATATTCCCAATTATATACTAATAATACCGCCCCAAATTGGTGAGTAACCAATGAAAGCACAACCACCAATATAGAAACAAACCAACAAAGCCCCCCAAAGCTACAATAAGCAACAAAACTGAAAAAGAGTACCCCACTAACAGTAATCCTCAAGAGCGGCAACAGTCAGCCAAACCATTACCAACAACACTCCACCCTTGCACCACTGCCTCTGCTTGCAGCCTCTCCCCTGCACATTCCCCTGTTACTCAAGGTAAACAAAATGAATACATTAAAAAAGAAAAAAAAAAATTCTAATTATAATTTACAAACCATTAATCCTATTATTCCATTTAGTCACCAACTAGTTGCTTGACCTATTTGTAAAATAAAATTGACACGTTTGATGTGAATGCTTAAATGAATTATGTCCACTGAACAATCATCAATCAGTGGGCATTTGTGATAATTTAAAAAAAAAAAAAAAATTTAAAAAACACTATGCTATTTTTAATCATCTAATAAAGTAAATGTCACATAACGTTTTTTACCCAAAAAAAATAATTTTTTAAGAATTTTCTAATAATATCTTTCTAATAACTTTTCAATCACTTTTATTTTTTTCAGATTCTAAAAAGGACAAAATAAATTAATAAATGCTAATGAATCTTACATCCATGACTTATGGACCATCCCACTTTGGAGAGTAATTATTTTAGTCAAAAAGTCATTATAAGTTGTTATATCATTCTCTCTACTTTTCTGTATATTTTTTCGTAAAAGTAAAAAAGTTACTAAAATAGTTTGTTACCAAACAATGCTAGTCTCAAAGTATTCTTATCAATCTATAAGTTCTATCTCACATTAAAATCTTCTAAATGAAGTATACCTACATTTAGAAACGTAATAAGACAATAATGCACGCATTAGAATGATGTTTCATTGTCACATTTTTTACTTTTTACGAAAATGTATGCAAAAAAGTAAACATGTGGTAATTCAAATAAGTGCACTTATTTATAGTTTTTCAGGGAATGCCAAACAAACCCCAAGACAATAGTGTACAAATGTCTTATTGTCATATTTAAAAAAAAAAAAATGACATATTTGATAAAAGTTTAAGGGTAAATTGCACTTTCCACCCTTACACTTTGTATCAGATCTCACTTTAGCCCCTACATATTAAATCATAATAGTCATCTGTCTGCACTTTTAGTCAAATTTCACTTTGGTCCTTACACATGAAATCATGACAGTCAATCTCTTGTATTTTTGCTCAAATCCTACTTCGATCCTTACACAAGTATCAATGTCTTTTTTTTATTACTTCATTTTTTAATTTTTAACAAAATCCAGTCAATGTGACAAAAATGAGACTACGAAATGAGAGTAAGAGTGAAAAATCATCCATGTTTTCCATCAATACACTTTATCCTACATTATAAACATGTATGTGTGTATGTGTGTGTGTGTGTTCATTTGCTAAAAATTGGGACAAAGAGACAAGAAAATAAAACTTTTGAAATAAAAAAATGAGACAAAGAAATCAAAGAGAAAGGAAGATGAATGGACAAAAGACTGTGTTATCATGAAAAATAGAGTTTTATGATTCCAATTTATACATAACCTTAGTTCATCTTCTTAATTGTTCACAATCTGCATTTTGTATTAGCCTAATATACTCATAATTTGATGTAAATTTTGGAACAAAGTGTATTGGTGAAAAATGTAAATGACTTTCCTCTCTTACGTTCATGTCGTAGTCACATTCTTATCATATGACTAGATTCTATTAAAGATTTAAACAATTGAGTAACAAAAAACAGATATTGACACTTGTATAAGGATCAAAAGTGAGATTTGACCAAAGATACAGGGAGTTGACTGTCACAATTTCATGTGTAGGGACTAAAGTGAGATTTGACCAGAAGTGCAAGGAATTGACGGTCATGATTTCTTGTGTAGGGGCCAAAATGGGATTTGATACAACGTGTAGGGCTGCAAAGTGTAATTTACTCAAAATTTAATAAGACAAGTGCATAAATGTCCCATAATCAAATTTTAAGAATGATGCATTTGATAAAGTTTAATAAGACAATAATATACATACTAGAATTATGTCCCATTATCACATTTTAAGAATGACACATTTAGTAAAAATTTAATAAGATAATAGTGCACAAATGTCCCAGTGTCATATTTTAAAAAAAAATGACATATTTGACAAAATTTAATAAGACAATAGTGCACACATTAAAATGATATCATATTATTACATTTTAAGAATGACACATTTGACATAAATTTAATAAGACAATAATACATAAATGAAGCATACTCACATTTGGAATATAGTGAAAGGACCTAATGGTTTACTTTTTCAAATTCAATTAAACTTAATAATTTACCTAAAAAAAAAGAAAGCGGGGAGGGGGGGAAGGGGGGAGGGGGGAATTACAAAAAAAAAAAAAAAAAAAAAAAAAAAAAAAAACCCCAGGGTTTAGCACATTTTTTAAATTAAACCCCAGGTTTCCAATTGTGACAATTTGTACCCCACCATTCCACTCGTGTTTCAATCTGATCCTTCTGTCCATCTCCGTCTGTATCAATTATTGGAAGACTGATTTGGGCGCCAAAATTGCCCTAATCTTCATGATTTAGGGCAAAAGGCACCCCTTCATTTTTCAACCCGTCTCTTTTCCTCCAAAGTCCACTTCTAAGACATCACAATCACTTTCCGATTGATCTCCGGCTCTGCCATCAGTGCCAACACTTCCATCCCGCTCTCCACAACTTTGGTCGATCTCTACAGCTATAACTTCATCGATCAAGCCACCGCTTTCAAGAGCTCTACATCTTTCGCTTCCATTCCTCTTCAACCCATTCCCTGGAATTCCATGAGCTCAGTTCTTTTGCTGCCCAGTTCTTGGGAAATTTCAGGTTCGGGCCTGATGGAAAAGGGGTTCATGTCGGGTCCGATCGAGAGAGAGTTTTTGTCGGAAACTCTCGATTGTGGAATTTCTCAGGGCCTCTCGAAAACACTAGCGATGATCATTTTCAGAGGAGCTACTCTCATGGGGGTTTTGCTTTTCGAGCTAGATCGAGAAAATGGTCGTTGATTCGAGTCCTGCAGAGACCGATATCGAAGACAATTTCATGAGGCAGAATTTGATTGATGTGCCGATTAAGGGGTTGCTTTTGTGAAAGAACATGATTGGATTGTTGGGTGTGAGAAACAAAATGAGTTGACAATCAGCAGTGTGAATCTGAGCACTGATGGTAGTTTAGATGATGATGATGATTCAATGAGTAGTCAAAATCTTCAATGGGCACAAGGAAAGGCCGGTGAGGATCCAGTTCATGTCGTTGTTTCAGAGGAGCATGGATGGGTTTTCATTGGAGCTTACAATGGGTTTAACGGTCCTGATGCACCTGATTATCTTCTCTCCAATCTCTATTCTGTTGTTTATAAGGAGCTCAAGGGTTTGTTGTGGGATGACAAGTTTGAGTCCTCCAATCCCAATTCCTTTGTTCTATCCGAAAACTCGAATTCGGAAAATAGAGAGGTGTCTTTTGCCATAAATTGTAAAGATTAAGGCAATTTTGGCGCCCAAATCAGTCTTCCGTTAACTGATAGAGACAGAAATGGACAGGGGGATCGGATTGAAACACGGGTGGAATGGTGGGGTACAAATTGTCACAATTGGAAACCTGGGGTTTAATTTGAGAAATGCGCTAAACCCTGGGGTTTTTTTTGTAATTTTCCAAAAAAAAATATATATATCATGAGAATTTTTTATACATATTTTTCCAAAATGAGACATTTGGATAAATTTCCCATAAGATCAATCCTGAACCCACGTTTTAAGTCTACTCATAGAAATAAACCACAAAGAATAATTCTACATAAGCTAACGATCTTACTGAAAAAGTACAAATGGTCAAATATAATTGGTTGTCAAAAAAATAATAATAATTAAACCTTCAATGATACTTGAACATATAAACTTTTAATAATATTATTAATAAGATTTTAAGTAGACGCAACTTATTCACAAAACTATTATCTCATGCATTATGTGAATCTCACAATCACATATGAAGGTGTGAATGTTATGATTATCCAGTCTATTTACATTTTCTTACAATTTTTCAACAATCATAAAAGTTTGGTTGAAGCTTTTGCATATCAAAAAGTACTAATGATCTATAAAAAGAAATACATATATGAAATTTATACAAAATAATTTAATAGATTTATATTTTTTTTTATTTCAGAACTGATAAATTTATATTTATTCATTTCAAAATGAAAGACCAATCAAAGTGGTGGCTCATTATTTCGAAAATATATTTTCTATATTACTGAGACTACAAAGTTATTTTGAAACACTATTATTACTTCTATGTACATAAATTAGCTGCCCATATGTTTATGTTGTTTACATCAATGGAATTACAAAGCAAATAAAAAACGGAAAAAAAATAAAAATGCACTTATTTCCAAACTAGTTGTTATCAAGTCAATTCTTCATGACAAAGTAAGATTCTCAAATATATATATATATATATATTTATGCTCACTTTCTCTCCAGTTAAGAGAATAGATTGATCATATAGTTGGGTTTTTGTGGGTTCACCACAGATTTTCTTTAATAATTTATTTTTATAATTTTTTAAGCCCTATATAAAGATCATTTATAAAAAAAATAAAAATCAAACCGATTTGATTCAATTGTATAACGACAATTATCAATTTATTTTAATGAGATGATTTGCACGTGAAAAATTAAATAAATGGATCAACAAAATAAGTTCATGGGCTCACAAGTGTCCAACAATAAAGTCTACAAGTTGGACTCCATATTTATATACATACTCATAAATATATTACAACATGTTCCCATTTATTAGATACCATAGTGACCTCGCAATGCTAGCACTTTCGAAATCCAAAAAGACTATATGCAAATTGTCACATGCATTTTATTTTTCATCTAAATATATATATATGGAAAATTTATGTGCATCTTATCATAAATTGGCTTAATTTTATTACAAAATTTAGTAAAATCAACTATAAAACGAGTAATCTTGCCATAAATTAGTGTAACTAAATATATAAAATTTTGCGGTTGATATTACAAAAGTTTGTGACTTGGTTATGACCTTTTTTATTACGTCAATGTGTGACGAGATTACACATTTTGTGATAAAATTACCTCAATTTATAGTAGGGTGTATATGATGTGCACCCTCATACACTACAAAAATTTTAGTTTTTTGCGATGGCAAAATGCTATCGCTAATACTTCTAATGCCGTCTGAAAAAACTTTTAGCGGCGGCAAAGGGGGGATCACAATAGAGGGCGTTGCTAAAATGTTTTAGCGACAGCATGGTGCCGTTGCCTTTTTTTCTACGATGGCAAATGTGGCATTTTGTGACGGCATTTTACTTTCACCTAAAATATGTAAAAAATTGAAACTTTTTGTGACGGCAATGTTGCACCGTTGTTAAAAGTTTTATTTGAAACGGCAAAAAAAATGTTGTCATGAAATTTTTTTTGTTGTCGCAGCATAACCTCTGTCGCCAATTTATTTTGCAATGGCATTGCCTATGTTGCCAAAAAAAAATAGATTTTAGTTCTAATATTTTTTGCGACGGTGTGGTGTTGTCACAAAAAAAAAAAAAAAAAAAAAAAAAAAAAATCGATAATAAAATTATTAAAAATATTAAAATTACCTATATTAAATGAAAAAGAAACCAATAATAGCATAACAATATAAAAATTCCTGTATAGAAATAACAATTTCTCCATAATAAAAATATTCTTGCATTCATAATTACATATCAACAAAATTACCCCACTACATAATGTTTCATAATACATATATAATGTTTAAATACATAATGTTGTTCACAATTCAAAATAACATAAACCAAAAACTAAAGTTTTCCTCATCATTCTCCTTTGGTAACCAAAACAAATGTTAGTCGCATTCTTCACAAGCATGCATTCCACAAGAAGCAAACTCCTACTCAGAAAATATTTGAAAACAAAAAACAAAAATAATTAATGACAATATAATTATGTATTAATATGTTAATTACCAAAAAAACATAAAAATTTAATTACTATACAATTACAAAGATAATTAAGTAAATAATTTAACCGGCTCTAACTCCAAAATTGGGAACTCGATTCGAGTCCCATCTTCTCCCACAAGTCTCTCGTGCCAATGCGGTCATGTGTGTCAAGTTTCGTGCTAATCTAATGCCGTTTGGTGATTTTGGGGTGTCAATACCTCGAATTCTAAGTTTCTTAAAAAACTAGTTTGCTTAGACCAAAATTCAGCTCTAACTCCCAAACCAAGAACCTGATTCGAGTCCCGTCTTCTCCAACAAGTCTCTCGTGCCTAGGTGGTCATGTGTGCCAAGTTTCATGCTAATCCGACATTGTTTGGTGATTTTGGGTTATCAACACCTCAAATTCTAAGTTTCTTAAAGAACTAGTTTGCCTAGAACGAAATCCAGCTCTAACTCCCAAATCGGGAATCCGATTCGAGTCCCGTCTTCTCTCACAAGTCTCTCGTGCCAATGTGGTCGTGTGTGCCAAGTTTTGTGCTAATCTGACACCGTTTGGTGATTTTGGGGCTTCAATACCTCGAATTCTAAGTTTCTTAAGGAACTAATTTTCTTAGACTGAAATCCTACTCTAACTCCCAAACCAGGAACCTGATTCGAGTCCCGTCTTCTCCCATAAGTCTCTCGTGCCTAGGTGGTTGTGTGTGCCAAGTTTCGTGCTAATCCGACGCCGTTTGGTGATTTTGGGACGTCAACACCTCGAATTCTAAGTTTATTAAGGAATTAGTCTACTTAGACTGAAATCCAGCTCTAACTCCCAAACTGGGAACCCGATTCAAGTCCCGTCTTCTCCCACAAGTCTCTCATGCCTAGGCGATCGTGTGTTCCAAGTTTCGTGCTAATCCGATGTCGTTTGGTGATTTTGGGGTGTCAACACTTAGAATTTTAAGTTTCTTAAGGAACTAGTTTGCCTAGACTAAAATGCAGCTCTAACTCCCAAACCGAGAACCCGATTCAAGTCCCATTTTCTCCCACAAGTCTCTAGTACGAAGGCGGTCGTGTGTGCCAAGTTTCATGCTAATCCGATGCCATTTGGTGATTTTGGGGCGCCAGCACCTCAAATTCTAAGTTTCTTAAGGAACTAGTTTGCCTAGACCGAAATTCGGCTCTAACTCCCAAACGGGGAACTCGATAATATGCATGAGCTTAATAACATAAAACTAAATTATAAAGATGATTTTTTTAGGGACTTGATTTAATAAGAACCTATTCTGAGGATATGCATATTTGAATTTTGAATAAACATTCACTAGTTCATTGAATTGAGCTTACAAGAATTATGGCAATTAGAACAACCTTCCCAAATCAGCAGTTTCACGAAGATGAGGTTCAATATACCAAATTACCTTTTTCTAACGTAGGACAACGTAGAAAACTTGGGACAAAGCTGCCTACGCAGGTTCTATAATTACTTTAGGACCTTCAAGAAGTTGAGTACCTTTCATAGCCAAAACCTTCAAGAACAAGTGAACCAAACTCCCAAAACTTGATTGGCTCCATATTAATTACCAAATATGCCTGCAAAACCAACATGATATTGTAAATTTGTCAATTAAAGCCTTTCAAATTTAGAAAATGTCATTGACCAACTTATGGGCAAATTACATAACAAAGCTTGACTATGCCATGTTCCTTTTTATTATTAATAAATTGCTCTACTTGTATATATATATACACACAGAGAGAGAAAGAGAGAATTAGATTTATAGACCAATCCATCTTGGCCATATTACATTAATAGTCAAGAAGCAGTTACCAAAAATCTTTTACACGTATAAATTATTAAGTCTCTAATGAAGATGGTTAATTTATGGACCAAAAAGTTTAAAACAGAGTGCAAGAATGAAATACAAAAAACACTACTTACAATGAACAATTTAAGCCATGGATATTAAGTTGGGAATAAAGAAGAATTAGCATTTTTGTGATGAAAAACTAGGTTAAAAGGTAGTGGTAAGGACATTATGTGGTACAAGCAAGAATAATTGTCACAAGATCTGCCTTATCAAGAACTTACCTCGTGAAATAAATGGACTGATAATAAGAAGAAAAAATGAGACAAAAATGGGAGAAATGCTATACGTTGAAGTATTAACCTGAGTCCTAGAAAAATTTATATACAGATATGTAGTCTTTGATGGGTTATCATAATCCAACCACATGAACTGAGCAACACGAAGCTCAATTACTGCTAGCACAATCTGAAGCAATTAGATAAAAAAAAAAAAACTATTATTATAGTGTAACAGCAAGAAGATTGATAAAATTTATCAACCATATAGCCACTTAGATATACCGTGAATAGAAATAAAGCAACAAGTAAAGAGAATAAACCTCTGTGACACTTTCAGACTGTCAGCGGACGAGATTATCTTCAGTCTTGAACATGTCCATTTGTGAAGGACTTAAGCCATAAAGATATTGAAGGGCATTCTTGTAATTGTCCATCACTACAAGTAAGAACATGGGAAAGTGATAAGTAATCATCTAAACAATGCTTGTTTTAGATAAAGTCATAGAACTCAAATTCAAGATTTGACTTCATAATCCACATCAAAATTAGATTGCATTTGAGTTCTTACACAACATACCTCCCAATTGGGGCAAAACCACATCTATTGCATCAGATCAGGTAAGATACATTCAACATGGATGTAAAGGAAATATATATACAAAAGATTGATGTTACACCATTCTCAAATACCTATACGTCATGTTTTTTAATTTGTAAATTCACTAGCAAACACATGTTTCTACACAACCTAGAGTGGGCTAGAATTCTCTAACAAATCTTATAACCCAAATCTCTATATATTTGAATTACCAAAATCCTTGACCTAATATGAGCAATAGAAACAACCAAACACAAATTCAAACCACAGTTCTACATAGACTAAAAAAACCCATATCAAGGACTAAAACGTTGGTTTCATGAACCACTATATAATAAATTAATTTTTGTGTGCTATTTTGTTTGCTAATTTCGATAGATATCGTTGTTGGACTTATAGTTAGGTATAAATGCATTAACCTTTCCATGTGTATTCGAATAATAAATGTCAATGTGTATATGTGGAGTCTATTATATTAAAAAAATAGTAGAACCCGTTATGCCCACATATAAACGAAGGAAGTGAAAAGTTTGGGGAAAATATTTAGGTGATCTTGAAAAGAATTCAATTAACTAATATATGGAAACATAATTATTTAATTTTTAAGCTGAGAATTAAAGAAACTTGAGTTTGAATTGAATAAAATTGAATTAATAATTGCATCATTGAATTAGAAAATAGAACCAATTTATATAAATGGAACAAATTTCTAACATAGGAAGTACATAAGAATTTATTGTTACAGTAGAAAATTCCCACAATTACAGTATTAATATATCTCAAAATTCTATGAAATAAATACATTGTGGCACAAAAAAATCAATTAACAAAATATAATTTTCAATAAATATATATATGTGTTGAGCAACTATGGCACAAAAAAATCAACAAGTCCAATTGTTAATATTTTTATTTTCTTTTTTAATTTTTTCGGTAGTTAATATAACAATAATTGCTAGTCTACCAATATATCTACAACTACTACAAGAGACCAAAAAAGAAACAGTACAAAGAAACAGAGACTAAATTCAAAAGAAACAATAAACAATAAAAAACCCTAATTAGGTATCTAAAACACAAAGCAAAGCACTAATTCAATAGAAACCATAAATAATTTATCATAATCAACAACACATAGGCTTAATTTATACTAAATTGGAGAAATTGAAGAAAAGAAGCAGCAATGGAATGGCCAAAAACCTAAAATTAAATAGAAGTGATATATATATATATAGAGAGAGTGAGAGAGAGAGAGAGAGATAGAGAGAGACAGAGAGACAGAGAGAGTGCCTTAACCTTAGCTCAATGGATCTATGATTTCCATTTTGAAGGCTCTGATCTGATAACAAACGAAGGGTCGAACCAGTGACTTCGTAGAGGCGTATGAGGCGGCAGATTTGGAGGAAGAAGAAAAAGTAGTGGTGACAGTGGATGTAGATATTTGGTATTGTCGTGGTCAAGGTAAGAGTCATGAAGCGATGGAGGAGGAGCAATGGTAGACCAAAAAGAGATGTTGAGCGATTCAGGGACTCGCTTTTTCATCGCCGATGCCGCTGCTAGCCGTCATCACTGCTCACCGTCGTCGCTCGCTGCTCGCCGTTGTTCCCCCTTGTTACTACTGCCATTGTCGCTGCTTGCAGTCGAGAGAGAGAGAGAGAGAGAGAGAGAGTATTTTGGGAATTTTTGAAATTGGGGATTTTTTGTTTAAGGGATTGGGGATTAGGGATTTGAGATCATGAGAAAAAAAAGAGGGAAAGAAAATGGAGGAATTCAGATAGAAAGAGCAGGAAAACGAAAAGAAAAAGAAGAAAAGAAGATGAAAGTTAGGATAGGCGGTGCGAACGACGTCGTTTTATTTATTTTTTGTTAAAATAAATTTTTTTTTTTGCAGTTAATGAATTTTTTTTTTTTTTTGATTTTTTTTAGTTACTAAGGTTGAAAATATATTTGTTTCATTTTTATTTTAATTGAAAAAAAAATATTATTATTTTTTATTTGGTAGAAGTAGGGGTAATATTTTAATGAAAAATATTTTCTGTTAAAATAAAGTTAATTTTTTGTGACGCATTTTTTTTTGGTTACTAAAAATCAGGAACTAATTTTTTGTGGTAGAAGAGAGGGAGTGTCAATAGTGGTGAAGGTAGTGGATAAGAGGTGATGGTGGTGGTGGTTGTGATGGCGAAGGAGATTAATGGTGAAGTTGTGGTAGTGGCAGAGAAGATGGAGTGGCGGTAGTAGAAGAGAGGTAATGGTAGTAATAGTAGCAGTAGTGGTAGTGGAGTGGTGGCGATGGTGGTAATAATGGTAGTCGTAGAGGTGAAGTGGCAACAATGGTAGTAGTGGTGGTAGTGGAATAACATTTGCAGTAGTGGTGAAGGTGGTAGAGAAGATGGATGGTAAGAGAAAGAGATGAGTGAGAGACAGATAGAGAAGAGAGATAGAGACAGAGAGACAGAGATAGAGTGATGAGCCAGAGAGAGAGAGAGAGAGACAAAGTAGTCACTAAAAGTACATTTTCTTGTAGTGGATCGATAAATCGAGAAAGAGCTAGATATATAGAGAAAAGAGGAAGGAGAGAGTGAGCAAGGTGAACATAGTGGTGGAGAGAGAGACAGACAAACAAATAAATAGACAGACAAAGAGAGAAGAGAGAGAGAGAAAAGAGTGATGAGTGAGATAGAGAGAGAGAGAGAGATAGAGCGAGAGATAAAAAAAGAGAGAAACAAGCGATGGGCAAGAGATAAACAGATAGAGAGAGAGAGAGAGAGAACAAAAGTAGATGAATGAGAGAGAGACAAAGAGAGAAGAGAGATGAGCGAGAGAGACAGAGACAGACAGACAGACAGAGAAGAGGGATGAATGAGAGAGAAAAAGAGAAGAGACAGAGACAGAGAGACAGGAAGATGAAAAAAATGGGTGAAAAGAGAAATGTTATATCAAAAGAGTAAGACGATGTCGTTTTTTGTAATTTTTTTTGCGACAAAAAAATACCGTTGCATTTATTCAAACAATTTTGTGACTGTATATATATGAAGTCGTCTCAAAGCCACAATATTTTTTTTTTCTTTTTTTTGCAGCGGTACTTATTACAGTCGCAAAAAACTCTTTTTCTTTTTTTTGTGACTGCAGCTGGTGCTGTCGCAAAAACTCTATTTTTTCGCGACAGCAATCTTTGTCATCGCAAATACTTTCATTTTTTTTGCGACAACAATTTCTGCCGTCGCAAATACTCTCATTTTTCATGATAGCATTTTCTGTCGTCGCAAATGCTCTATTTTTCTGAGACAGCAGATTGTGTCGTTGCAAAAAATCACTTTTTGAGACAGCAAATGTACCATCGCAAATGCTTCTGTCTTTTAAGCCTACTTTTCTTGTAGTGATATTTTTAAATTTGACTGATCAGTCTTGTTATAATTACAAATTTATTTATTTATTTATTTTGAATTATTTACATGTCTTGTTATCGAATTTGTTTGACTTTAGTAAAATTTCATGGACTTTAGATTAGCCTTATATTAAGTACTGTTTTTTAGATTAACTCAATAAAATTTTACTGACTATAGTCAATCAAACATCATTAAATTATTAGTGAAATTTCACGGACTTGACTAAAAAAGTGAGTCAAATTTGACTAACTAATTTAATTCAAACTTAACAAAATTTCAATGTCTTTACATTGAAAGTCAATTCAATGTTTGTTATTTTTAATTTCACAGAAAGAAATTTCTCAAAGTGAAATTTCATAAATTTTACTATGATGGTGATATTGTACAGTCTGAAAGTGAAATCACTTTATTGGTTTCACATAAAAAGTAGCAAGAGAGAAATGAGAGAAAATATATGAATGTGAGACAATAGACCGAGAAAGAGAGACACAGAGACAAAGAGAATTAATAAAGAGCAATGATTTATAGTCCTAAATTTGAAACTCTCTCATTGGTTTTAATGATGTAGCACTGAATAAAAAAAAATACATATATTAAATTATTTATCAGTAGAGATCACTGTCAAGGGTTCTCGTTAGAACTCTAGTTTTACTCTTCTTATACATTTTTCATTAATAAATACATGTTTGGGACCCCCACTGATGTACTGACCATTGATATATTTGATTTTTTTTTTTTAAATTGTGTCTAATAGTGACATAAATGGTTCAAATCATTTTAGAAGTTGTATTTTGTGAAGATTTCTATCATTACTGTAAATACAAATATGGATTAACGATAGAAAGAGAGAAACAGCAAGGTGAAGATGGTGGCAACAACCAAATAGTGAATGAGAATATGGAGATAGTTGCGAATGTTGAATGATGGCAGAGATCTAGACTAGTGAAGCACAAACGATTTAGATATAGCCCTACGAGATTCAACCAATCGAAATAGATCACTACAAGAAAATACAGATTTCGCGACTAAAATTAATTTTTTCGTCGCTGAAAGTAGTACAAATGGCAACTAAAATGGATTTAGTCGCCAAAATTGGTGACTTTTGCCGACTAAAAGGGTTTAGTCGCCGAATACAAGGCTTTTAGCGACTAAAAGGTAGTTTAGTCGCCCAATGTGGGGGTTTTAGCGACTAAAGGTTGTTTAGTAGCCAAAAGTGACTGTTTTTGGCGACTAAAAAACAGATTGGTCGCCGATTGTAGGTGTTTTGCCGACTAAACACAAATTGGTCGCTGAAAGTGAAGCTTTTTGGCTACAAAAAAAAAATTAGTAGCTAAAAACTAAGTATTGCCGACTAAAATTCAGTTTAGTAGCCAAAAGGGGACGTTTTTGGCGACTAAAAACAGGTTTGGTCGCCAAAACTACTTACTTTTAGGCGAAACTTAATTTTTTTGCGACTAAATTATAATTAGTAGCCGAAAATGATAGAATTGGCGACTAAAAATTTAATTTAGTCGCCAAAAGTGGCCTTAATTTTTTTTTTAGTAAATAATTTATATTTTACATAAAGTATATTGAATTTAAAAAATTATATTTATATATATTATTTTGTATTAATACCGGTTAATATACTATATAAATAATATATATTACATATATATTCATGTGATATTATAGTGGCATAGTAGAGGGAGTGTGTTGCAAAAAGTTTGGCGTGTGGTGGTGGGATGTCTCAGGTTCAAAACTTGCGAGCAACACGTTCAACACTTTTTTTTTTTTTTTAAATATGCTTTTGGTGACTAAAACAGGTGGTCGCCAAAAGTTTCAGTATTGGCGACGAAAAAAATAGTCGGGAAATGTATAAATTAAAAAAAGAATAATTTACTATTGGCGACTAAAAATTTAGTCGCCAAATGTATAATTAAAAAAAAATAAATGAGCTTTGGCGACGAAATTTGTGGTCGCTACAGAGTTTGTTTTTGGCGACTAAAAGTGGGTTAGTCGCCAATACCTTCCGCGACGGTTTACCAGCGACCAACATGGCGACTAAAAAATTTAGTCGCGAAAACCTAAAACCCGACTTTTGGCGACTAAAAATTTAGTCGCCAAAAGTAATTTTTTTTGTAGTGGATGTACGAACAATGGTGGAGGCGAAGCCAATGGATAATCAACAATGGCGATGAATAACGTTGGTTGAGGTCAAATTATGGTGGTTAAAGCAGCTCTGGTCAATGTGGTTGAAAGGCACCAATGGTGGAGATAAAGAGAGACAATTGTAGAAAAGATTAACTGATATAGGATCTTTCATGATTGTAAAGTTATTGTTTACTATTTGTATTAAGGGGAAGATTACATCGGTAGGCTTTGCTTTAATTTTACCTATTATATCGTTTTGGTCCTTATTATTTTAATTAACTTGATTTTAATTCTTAATTTTAAATTTTGTAGTATTAATTTAGTTTAATTGATGATGGCTGATTAAGATTTTTAAGGAAAATGTTTCTTAAGTTGGATGAGGCTAACACATTAAGTAGAATAAGCTCACAATTTTACCTATAAAAACATGACACATGTCGTTTATGTGTAATTTTTCCTTTAAAAAAATATTAAAAATTATAATCAATTAGACTAAATTGAACAAGATCATATATTCAATGTGAATATTGAACAAATTAAAATTATATAGACCAAAATATTACAAGAGTCCAAAGTACAAAGACGATTTGTATAATTTGCGCTTTATAGCAATATTTGTTCATAATCTTTTAAAATTTGAAGGTTTTGAGACCTTAATTTTAAGCAAACTTTTAATATCCTATAACTCTAAAAAAAATAATAAAAATAATAAAAAAAAACTTGTAAACAAATGTATAAACAAGACATGCGTTAAAATTACTAATAATTGGAATATCACTAGAATGTTCCATATGCTTTTGTTAACTCAAAAAACTAGTGAATTGAATTCACAAGTATTTGGAATGAAGGAATTTAAAAGTGAAAGAAAAAGAAAAAAAGAATTAGATGCAGGTGGGAGTTGTTAAAAGAAAAATTATCAACACATAAAAAGGGACAAGTGACACTTGCATCCCCACAACCTTTTATTGCATCCTACTAAAGGCACACTTATACCTTAAATGTTTGTAATTTTTTTTTTTTACTCTCACTTGTATGTAATTTTCCTTTTAAAAAATTGGTACATAGATGTTATGTAATATTAATCCAAGTTACTGAATTGAATCAACAAGTACAAATATATATGTGATGTAATATTGAGTTTGTATTTGATATACCCAAGGGCGTTTCTCTTTCCTTGTGAAAGTTCTCTTTACCTTTTGGTAGTTTTCTGGGCCAATCCCAGATTCTAGACTCGGTGGTCTTGATTACTGGTCTTTAGGTGTTGATTCTGCTTATTGATTCAGGTATTGGTAGTATTCCTTCATGGAAAGCCTTCGCATTTCCAGAAGTTTCGGATGAATGTGATGATGTTTCAGATCTTTGCCTTGTGGGGGAAAATCCTTACTCCCAAGAGTCTTAATAGAACCTGCGGTATCTAATATTCTCTTGGGAACGTGGAAAACCAGGGCTTTGGTGTCCATTTCACCTTGGACGACAAAGTTTTTTCTCTTCCAATTTGTTGAGGCACAGGATCGGAGAAAAGTGCTTTCGGAGGCTCTGTGGTCTATCATGGGCAATCTCTTGGTTCTTCACCTCTTCAGATAGGGTTAGCGGCGGCGGAGATGGAGTTTCGGTGGTGCCCCTTTGGGTTCAAGTCCATGGTTTACCGCTGGATAAATTAACCATATCGCATGGGGAGGTTATCAATAATAGAATTGAAAGCTTGTAGAAGTAGAAGCTTATTTGGAGGGACTTTGTTGCATAGGAACTTTTTGCGCCTTCGCGTTGAAGTGGATGTTTCTAAGCCATTGTTACAAGTGATTCATCCTTTATCGTCGTGGGAGTAAGGATCAGGGTGAAGGGGACATCATAGTTTGGTACAAGTTTAAAAAGCTACCAGAGTTTTGTTATGATTGTGGTCATATTGGCCATGATAATGTCACATGTACGTTCCTGACCAGAGAAGAGAAGAAGGATTCTAGGTATGGACTAGAGATAAGGACTGGTATAGCTCGAAGTTTTGGTTTGCGTTTGAGCCATCTCGAAAACATATGGAAGGGAAAAATTTTCTGGTCCAGCCACGAAGTCATCATTCCTATGAGACGGCGAGCAACTTGGCGACGACAGCGTGGCCCCTAGCGTGTTACAGGAGCATTTGCCAACTACTTCCAGTAGGGTCGTAGACGAGTCTATACGACCTGTACGCTAGAAAAGAGTGGCGAGTGAGGCTTGTGCCGCTGGTTCATCCTCTGGCCTGGAGACAGGTGCACTAAAGAATATCCAGATCCTTCTAACAGTGATAGTGGGAGGTGGCTCGGTGTGATTTTCTTTTTGGGCCCAAGGATTAAAGGGCTTTGTCAAGTTGCAAGACTAATAGTGTGATTAGTACCTCTAGCCTAGGCCCACGATAGTAGAGGACCAGGTTTGGCCAAAGCCCAACCAATGTTGTTTTGTTATTGAGCCTGCTGATCAGATCCTTGCGGCAGGCCTGGTCCAAAATTGTCATCAGCAAGTCCAGCTTTCAAGTGAGGTTAATATTGTTGGAGATCAGCCCAAATGCAAGCCCAACGTAAAGTAGGCCTACCAATTAGGCTGCGGATATGTGTATCTCCACGGTTTTTAGTGATCTTTCTCTAAAAGAAAGGCCCAAGACGATGACAGTCTTGATACACGACAACTGAAACTGTTGAAGGCAAAGGAGGACGGGGGCGAACTTCTGAGCTTGGGGCCAACCTTTACTATGGGGGCTGTTTCCTTCCCTGTCGGGCACACGTCTGTCTCTAAGTTGGTGGGACGTAAAGTGGGAGGCCGAGGAAAGTTTAGCTTTTTGATGTGGTTGTTTAACAATCTGAAGTGGCTAAGCAGCCCTTACCCGAAAAGGTGGTGCATGTAAGTCACCCTTCCCTTGATGTTGATGACTGTTGCTCTCAAGTCTTTAGTAGTTTTCCTACCTCTGATTGTGAGTATGGTGATGAATGGGCTCTAGTGGCTGGCCTTAACAGCCCCAAAACCCATGTTGATCATCAACTGGAATTGTCAGGGTTGAGGCGTCCCTGACAATCAGATCTTACGAGGGTTGTGCACAACCATCGTCTCTTCGTGATTTTTCTCATGGAAACCAAGAATAAATTGGCAAAGTTGGAACATCTCTGTCGGAGTCTGAATTTTCCAACAAATGTTACATAAATCCTGTTGGTATGTCGGGTGGATTGGCGCTTTGGTGGGCAGAGAAGGTTTAGTTGGATGTGCGTTTCAAGTCAAAAAAATATTTGGTGTTTTATTTCCGGGCCTTGGTGTAGGCAATGGGCAGTTTTCTTCCTTTATGCTCCTCCTTCCTGTCAAGAGAGGTCCAAATCTGGAAATATTTGACTCAAATGGCTCGTGAAGTTCGATACCCTTGGCTGTGTTTGGCAATTTCAACCAGGTGGGCACGCTGTGGGAAAAATAGGGAGGCAGTGCATGTAGCAAGTCCCAAATTGAGGAATTCTAAAATTTGATGTCAGATTGTGGTTTGTTGGATCTAGAATTCAAAGGGAATGCTTATACATGGACCAACAATCAAGGCGGTGGTAGTACGGTCTGCAAGAGGCTAGATAAAGCTCTGGCTACTGTTGATTGGAGAAATGAATTTCTTCATGCCTAAGTTTTTCATGACATTTTGTGTCGCATCTAACCATTGTCCTTTACTTTTGCAGTGTTGTATCCCACCTAAGCGAGTTCCTTGGTAGTTCAAATTTGAGTCGATGTGGTCCACTAGCCCTGTCTATGGGGAGACAATTCAGGAGGCAAGAAATCTTAATCGAGTGGGCTCTGCTATGTATTAATTGGCTCGGCAGTTTAAACGATGTAAGTAGAAGCTTCGTGTCTGGAGTGGATCTAAGTTTGGTAATTGTAAATCGAGAATGACAGAATTAAAAGCCCAAATTGCTATTATTCAAAGTCAACTTCCGACGGATGATAATTTATCCTTTCAGGATCAGTTGGTAGCAGAGGTCACAATTTTGTTGCAACGAGAGGAAATGTATCTTCATCAGAGGTCTCGGATTAATTGGCTCAATTACGGGGAAAAAAACTCAGCCTTTTTTCATGTAACTATTAATCAAAGGAGACAGCGAAATCAAGTCCTTACATTGCAACATGATGATGGCAGTTGGGCGTCTATGGATGATGAGATTGATGGCCTTCTCTTTGAATATTTCTCTTCTCTTTATTCGACTGCAAGCCCAAATGAGATGGGGCGTGCTTTGGCAATGGTTGAGTCTGTTATTACCAATGACATGAATGCCTCATTAACTCGTGATGTCTCCGATGAGGAAATCCGTGTTGCGGTGTTTCAGCTTGGTGCTCTCAAAGCACCTGGACCTGATGGTTTTTCGAGATTCTTTTATCAACAATATTGGGATGTGGTGGGACTGGCGGTGTACAAAGCAGTTAGAAGTTTTTTTAGAGGTGGGTTTTTACTAAAGGAACTCAACCACACCAATCTGGTCTTAATTCCGAAAGTTATGGCTCCAACTAAATTGACACACTTCAAGTCTGTTAGCTTGTGTAATTTTATTGTCAAGATTATCACAAAAATTCTTGCTAATACACTGAAAAAAGTTCTTGGGGTTGTGGTGTCTCCTAATCAATCGGCATTTGTGTCTGGTCGCCTTATTCAGGACAATATTATTGTGGCACATGAGGCTTTTCATGCCCTTAAGATCAGGAAAGGGAAATCAGTGGACCTTGTTCTTAAATTGGACTTCAATAAGGCCTATGATCGCGTTCGCTGAGATTTTTTAAGAGCTGTTTTGGTGAAGATGGGCTTTCATGGGAGGTGGGTGCAATGGGTGATGGAGTGCGTTGTAACTGTTTCTTTTACGATGGTTATTAATGGAGCCAAAAGGATAAGTGTCATCCCAATAAGTGTCATCCCATCTCGAGGTCTCCGTTAGGGTGATCTGCTGTCTCCATACTTGTTCATCTTGGTGATTGATGTCCTTTCCAAGTTGCTAGAGAAGAGTGTGTGGGAATAGAGACTTGTTGGCCTGCGCATTTGTCAGTCGTGCCCTATCATGTCTCACCTTTTGTTTGCTGACGATGCTTTGTTATTCTTTAAAACCACGGAGTCGCAGTGTAGGGAGGTGCTCCGAGTGTTGCAGATTTATGAGGAAGCTTCGGGTCAGTCTATCAACCTTGATAAGTTGGGGATTCAATTCTCAGAAAACATGGATAGGACCCAACGACAGCTGTCATGTGGAGTTTTGGGTATTTCAGAGATTGGGGAGCATCCAAAGTACTTGGAGCTCCCTTCCTACTAGGGCAAATCAAAGGTTGACACTTATAACTTTATTTGTGAAAGGGTGCTATCTAAATTGCAAGGTTGGAAGGCAAAGATTTTATCTCCTGCTGGAAGGAAGATTCTCATTAAGGCTGTGGCTTAAGCTATTCCGTCTTATGCAATGGCTTGTTTCAAATTTCTTCTGAAGTTATGTGACAAGCTTAGCTCTTATATTTGGAATTTTTGGTGGAAAGGTGATCCGATAGGCAAAGGTATCCATTGGGTTTCTTAGCAGAAATTGACTTTACCCAAGTGAAGCAAGGGTTTGGGCTTCCGTGATTTTTGAGCTTTTAATGATGCACTTTTAGCCCGTCATGGCTGGAGGCTTATCCAATTCGCTGAGTCTTTCTTTGCCCGCATTATGAAAGGAATCTACTATCCTAGTTCTGATTTCCGCCATGCTGCTAAAGGGGCTTGTGCCTCTTGGGCTTGGGCTAGCTTATTGTAAGGTCCGGTTTTGTTGGAAAGGGGTTTGAGATAGCAAGTGCGGAATGGGGCGTCAATCAACTTCTAGGAGGACTGTTGGATTCCAGCAGTCAGGGGCTTCAAAGTGGTCTTTAACAGGGCTAATGAGTGTGACAGCCCAAAGTTAGTGAGTTCATCACAAATTCTACTAAAGTGTGGGATCGTGGGAAGATTCAAAGTGCGGTTTTAGTCGAGGAATGCCAAGCAATTCTTTCTATCCCTATTTCAGTTGTAGATCAGGCTGACCGTTTGGTGTGGCATTTTGATTCGAAAGAGTATTACTCGGTTAAATTGAGGTATCATTAGGCTGTTCGCCAAGCTACCGAACGAGCCTCATTGTCTTCGTCATTGTGGACGGATAGAGAATGAAAGCTTCTATGGAGCTTGGAGGTCCCTCCAAAACTAAAGCACTTTCTTTGGCGGATTTGTAACAACTCTTTGGCTACGAGGCATAACTTGTTTTTTCAGAAGTGTTCTCCTAAGCCTGTTTGTCCCGTTTTTCATTCCAAATTGGAATCTGTTGAGTATTTGTTGTTTTGGTGCCCTTGGACTAAAGTAGTGTGGTTTGGCTATGGTTTAGGCCTTAGAATTGATACTTTGCCCGAAACTTCGGCCAATCTTTAGTTTGGCGACTGACTGTCAGAATTTGGATCCATATCGCAGGGCAGAGTGTTGTTGACTAAACTAATTTGGTTAGCTTGGACCATTTGGAAGACTCGGAACGAGTTTATTTTTGAACATATCCCTGTCAACTCGTGGGAAGCCTTAGCCAAGGCTTGTCGAGAAGAACGAGAGTTTCTGAATGCTCAACTGACTGATCCATCTACTAGGCGGTCTCATGTTCCCAGTTTAGAAGGCTCTAGTGCAGGATAGAGGGGTCCCATTTGGTCACCTCCTCGTATGGGGGCGCTTAGAAGTTTAATTGTGATGTGGCTTCTAATTTACAATCTGGGAAGGGCGCTATAGCTGTTCTCCTTTGGAATGGATGGGGCTGCTTGGTTGATGGACTAGCGAAGAGGATCCGAATGTCTTCCGTTGCACAGGGGGAGGCCTTAGCAATTTGTTATGCTTGCCTAATGGCCGTTTCTCTAAACCTGTCATAGGTGAAAATTGAAGGTGATAACATGGATGTTATCCAGTTGTGTGTTTCCGGAACGGTTCCACCTTGGGAATTTGGTGTCATTATAGATGATATTAGACATTTGCCTGGAAAGGCTTCTGCGTCCTTTAATTGGTGCGCCAGAGTAGCTAATGGGGCGGTCCATTGGATGGTTTGTGCATGCCTAGTTGAATCTTTGCCTTTGAACTGGGTTTCCTATCCTCCGGTTGATCTTGTTTGCGCTCTTTCTTTCAATTCTATGTGATTGTAGTTGATTTGATTAAAAAAAAAAAAATTTTGTAATATCAATTCGATTTCTATTTCCTAAAATGAGTTGCCTACCGCACTGGGGATGGCTCCATTTTATACTATTTTTTTTATATTTTATTTTGTGAATCTCATTTTAAGTTTAAAGTCTATAATGATAATTGGAATGGAGGTACAACAAAGAGAGACCGAAATCATAATTAATATAATAATTAAATTATAATTAATAGTACAATAAATTATAATTAAACACTACTTAACACTTTATATGTTGTAATCAAGTTATAAGTAACATCATAATGAATAATAATTAAGTTTTTTTTTTTTTTCCTTGATATTGTCAGTTAGTATATTAGTACAATTGGATTATAACTGAAAGGGTTCACTATTGTTTTATCAATTTGAACCACTAATCTCTCTCTCACCATATTTTAAGGTGTCTACTAGACAATTGGGCCAAATCCCAATGTCAATAATAATTAAGTCATAATTAATATAATAATGCATCATAACCCTCCAAAAAAAGTCACGATTAAACATATGATATATACATAGTGGTGATCATAAGCTGTCCTTAGGTTATTTGTAATAAGTATGGGTGAATAGTGGATATATCGATCTGTCCAAACTGATCGAACCAAATCGATCCATTGCATTTTGGGCAGATGTGTGATGACGAGCGGGAGTTTGCAGATTATTTTTCCCAATCCTCTTGGTTTTGGATAGATAGCGGATTTAAAATTCCTTTGGCCGCAATCGAACCGTCAAACTGCAAGTATCCTAGTAATTTGTAAGACTTTGTATTTTAAATTTGTTTAGATATTCTATTTGTGTTTTCAATTGAAAAAGAGTTTAAATATTATGTTGAAAAAGAGTTTTCAACTTGAATATATTTTTTGATTTTTAATTCTAACTCTAAAAATAATAAATAAAAAAGAAGATATATGTTGGTTCTTTTTTATTTTTAAAAATAGATATAGATGTAATAATATAGAGGCATATAATCTCTACTACTGCGATATTCATAGTTTTGGTGGTTTGAATTGTTTTTATATTTTAAGAATTATAGATTGTAATACTTTATGTGGATGATGCATGCTGTGATTGTAATATTCTAAAGTTTCAAACTTTCTTTCTTTGGATGAGGCATACAGTGATTGTAATACTTTTTTTAAGTCATTGATTGTAATATATATATATTTTTTTGAGGAAGTGCACAAGTTAAATTATGTTGAAAATTTATAAAATTTTAAACTATTAAATCGATTCGCATCCATCCGTCAATCCGCTCAATCCACATCCGCCGGATTGGCAAACAAATGTAAATTGATTTTCTTCAATCTATCAATCTGACGAACGAATGACGAATTGAAGGTTCTGTAACCTCAACTGACCGGCGCCCTTCCCTAGTAATAAGAATTGATTTGATGAAGGTTGGGTTAGGTAGTTTACGCATTCTCAATTTGGAGTTGACATTGTCCTTATTTGGGAAGTTGGTTGGAACTAAAAAAATTTAAAAAGATAAAATAAATTAAATAAATTAATAAGATAAAATATCACATCTAAATTATAATTATTTTATTTTATTTTATCACAAAAAATATTAAAAAGTCAAGAAAATTTTAAAAAAAATTCCAAATAAAACTAATTTAACCAAGCTAAATTTATCAAAATATTAAAAAATTAATTTTTTTTTTTTTTTTTTTTTTTTTCACCAATCGAACCCATTGTAGTTAACTTTTCATGATCCCAAAATGTACTGAGGAATCACAAAAAATGTGACTAGTCTCTGTTCCCTTTCTTTTTTACCGACTGGCACAAGACATAAATCCTCGAATTTTCCTAATTATTATTAATAGGTTCAATGCATGTCTCTGCATATACTTTTGAATTTACGCAGAGATGAAAAAAAATGAGAAAAGCCAAGAAACTCAATTAAATTGAAAGAAGTGGAAGTTTTGGGCGATTATACCATACTCCATATAGTTTGTTTGTTTGGGTTTATTATTATTTTTTTGTTGGTAATTTAGGGGTTGTTTGGGATGTTCTAAATAAATACGCTTTTGACTTTTTATGAAATATGAGTTGAGTTTGAAGTGATGTGGTAGAGAGGTGATGTGACTTAAATAGGATAGTGACTTTTTGATTTTTTTTTAAGGTGCCAAACTTAGCCTATAGTTGTTATTGTTGTTGTAATTAACTATATCAAATTTTACGGTTAAATTTTTCATATGATGTTTATTTAATTCAATTGTAACATCTCTTTCCAATCTTAAAAGAAAAATAAAAAAAAAATAAAAAAAAAAAATACTGAAGTTAAGAAGTAAATCATTCAATCTCTTCAAAATGATTGAAGGGTTGGTGTTTAATTTAAAAGGGGGAGTTACTTAACAGTGAGCTAAAAGATTTGACAAAGTTTGACTTTTGATTTTTTTAGCCAAAAAAGTTAACTTTTTGGATAGGAACTTGGGTAAAAAAGTTAATTTTTTTGGCTAAAAAAAGTTAATTTTTTTTGGCTAAAAAAACTAAAAACTAGCTTTTTGCAAGCTTCCCAAAATAGCCTTAGCAAAAATTAAAATTGTTTAAATAAATAAATAATTTATCATTTTTTCATTGTTTTCTCTTTTTGAGATTTAAAAAAAAAAAAATTATAGTTCTTTCATATTTATTTTAATCCAATTAATTTTAAATTTTGACAATAAAATACAAATTTTGAAAATTCATCCAAACGTATTATTCTCAAAGGAAGAAGTGTGTGACTTCCTCTAGTACAAACTAATTCGAATCTAGCACCAACATCCCGCCCCACCCCCAATGATGTAGATGTTATAATGCAAGAAGAAAAAAATAATAACTAAACCCCCACTTGCATATGAAAAACAGCTTAGTTTGAAATTGATTTTTTAATAATTTTTTCGTTGATTTTTTTTTAAATTTAAAAAAACTTAAACTTTTGAATTCTACTCAATTAGACAGCCACAAAAACTAAAACAATAATAATAATAACAATAAATTATGAAAAAAAAAAGTCTAGAAAGGACATAAAGTAAAACAAAAACATATAAGACTTTTTTTGCCTTTTTTTTTTTTTTTTTTTTGATTTTTTTTATAAAAATTTTTCACATTTGTTTACTTTTTAGATTCTTTTATACAAGACATACCTTAACAGTAAAAAACTTTTGAAAAAATATCATTGAAGACAAAAAAAATTTAAAAAACTTGCCAAACACCACCATTGTCTTTTTTAACTGTATGTCAAACTAACTTAGGCTAAAAAATATTTTCTACAAATACTTTATATACAAAATATTTTTTGAAGAAAGCACTTTTTTATGTTTGGTGGTGATCGTGGTGCAACGAAGGTAGAGGTGGAGGTGGTGGCATGGTAGTGGGGTGATGGTAGTAATGATGGCAAGAATGATGATGAGTGGTGGAGGCGAGAGTGATGGTGATAGTATGGTGACATTAGAAAGATTTTAATACGGAAAATATTTTTTCGTCTTTTAAAAATAAAAAATATTTTCTGCCTAAATAAGCTTATTTTTCATCGACTATAAAAAAATATTTTCTCGTTGACTTTTATTTTTTATTATAGCAAACACCAAAAAATAAATACAAAAAATATTTTTCGTCCAAAACAAACAGAGGATTAATATTTTATTCCTAATACAAAGTGATTCCATGCGATTGTCTACAAGAAGGTTAAGGATATTTTGATGTTTTGGGCACGTCTTATCTTTTTTTTATTGACGTTTGTCTCGCTATTTGTTTTTGTATATTGAATTTTTTGTCAATAAAATTTTATATTTTTTAGACAAAATAAAAAATAAAAAATTATTCTTGAACTCTTCTGTTGAATATTTACTGTTTGAGAAAATGATTCACATAAAATATTAGAGTGGGTACAACACTAGGGAACCTAGGATCACAAATAAATTATTTATGTCAACTTCCAAGATATAAATTAATATTTAATATATTTAACGATAAATTACCAGCCAATCCTAATAGTTGGATTTAATTTTCATTAAATCTTATCAATTCGTCGTTAAAAGTTGGTTCTATTAAAATCGTCACTAAAAATTTCTAAATCTGTCACTAAAAACTGACAATTAGTGACGTTTTTCTATGAATATTTTTTAAACTGTCGCTAAAACTTACAATTATTGACTTTTTTGTGTTCAAACTGTCATTAAAAAAATTAAAAGAAAAAAATTATAATTTAGTGTAAATTTTTAAAAATAATTTCAGTTTAGTGATAAATTTTATGAATACTAATAATTAAAATTTTAAATTTTTTTTATAAATTTATAATTATTTTGTGAAGACAATACTAAATTGTAAATTTTTCAAAACTTAACAACGTTCTTGGCTAGGCCTTCAAATAACACAACAAAGGCTGCCTATTTTATGGTACAATTTTTCACATGGCGATGTCATATCATGGTACCTACCATTAATCATTCTGTCTAACAATTCCATCATTTTTGTAAGATTGGAATCAAACATGTGAAAATAATCACCGGCGTGGTCGTCTAGTGGCTCTTCATCCTTATCTCCACGTAAGTTGTCCGTGTTCCGCGCTCAGGCACAAAGTCTTTGGATACACTACAGTGATGTTTGTTTTGAGAGATTAAAAGTTATAAGATTGGATTAATAGTCTTTTCGGATTAATAGTTCATTATTTGGTTTAAATCGAGGGATAAAGGGATATGAGATCAGGTGGTGAAATGACTATTTTAATCATTTATTATTTAATTATGTATTATATTTAATAAAATTGAATAAAATTTAAACGTCTCAATTTAAAAATAAAATAATTTTTATTGATATTTTATTGATGTTTTATTTTAGAATTTTGTTTATATTTTATTTAATTTCATTATTTAAATTTTAATAGATGTTTTATTTAATTTTGTTATTTAATTATTATTTAAAAAAATAAATTTATTTAAAATTTTAATTAAAAAAATAACATATATTTTTATTGATAATTTATTTATTTAATTAATTTAATTTTTAAAAAAATAAATTTATTTAATTGTGCAAAAAATAAAATAAAATAAAATTTTATTTAATGTAACTAAAAATAATTAAAATATTAAAGATATGTTTAATATTACTATTACTTAGTAAATAATTGAAAAGGGTAAAATAGTCATTTGAACATTTATCTTTCTCCATAATATCCTAAACAAACATAGGATTCAATAGAATAGTTCAATCTAGACATCTAATCTCATGACTAAACAAACATAGGATACAAATCCGGTCCAACCAAATAGTCCAGGGATAATTGTATCACAGGATTAACAGTCCGATGGATTTCAATCCCTCCTTATCTAATCCGTCCAAACAAACACACCCTATGTATTCTTATTGGAAAGTTTTACGATCTTTGTGTGGAGTGAGTGCGGAGTTTTTGGGTGATTATTTAGTATTTTTAGAGTATAGACACGTGGTATTCTATATGATTTTGATTGATAGAGAGATATAAATGTCCAAGATTTATGTTAGGGATGAGTGAATAACGTGGAGCTAAGTAAGTGTTTATTGACTTAGAGTATAACCACGTAATATTTTAAAATTATTGGATAATTTCTCGCGCTTACTGTTATGTGGGTGAAGGATCTCTTCCTTTGAATTGTATTAAATTTGACTGCCAACCCCGTTGCCAAGCGCCAAGGCCTGCGGAAGCTTATGCCCCCACGGAGCTTCCCTTATTTCTGTTCAAAAAAATAAACAAATAAAATAAATGTGGAATTTTTTTAATTATTTTTGTAAATCAATTAAAAAAATAGAAAAAATACACATCAATGACCTAATTTCACTACAAAAAATTAAGGTTTTAGACCAAAATTTAGGGACAAAATCAATTTTAGGAAGCAAATATTTTTGTTACAAAAAGTTTTGTTAATATATTTTTAGCAACGAAAATTAGATATTAGTGATGAATTATTATCTTTTCGGAACCAAATTTTTTGTCTAAAAAAATAATCATTTTGAGACCAAATTATTTTGTCTCTAAAAGTTTATTTATTAGTGACATTTTTAAAATTTTGTATTTTTGCCTTTTTTTTACTTTTCAGGACGATTTTTTAGTGACTATATATCCTCACGACAGTAAAAATTGATTCCTAAATGTCTTAACAAAATTTTCGGATACTACAAAAATTGGTCTCAAAACTCTTATATTTTGTAATGTTTGAAAAACAAAAAAATTACAATGTATACGAGAAAATTTTGAATACAATCTAACATACAAAAAAAAACTTACTATATACATAAAAAAATAAAAAAATAAATAAAAATACACAAACAAACAAACAAACAAACAAACAAAAAAAGACTTATGCCATACACAACAAAAATTTACACCTCATAAAAATCAGATTTTTTTCCCCCACTATCTTATTAATTTGTGATTTTCCTTAAAAAAATTACATTTTACACAGGATCTTATTAATGGCCTTAGGACAACGAATACTTTAATTAAAATACTGAAATAAAATATCAGAATTTTTTTTTTATTAATTCAGCAGAAAAATATTACATTTTACAAAGAGTCTTGCTAATGATGTTAGGACAAAATACAAATGTTTAAAATACTTCAAAAAAATTGTACAATACATTCTCGCAAATTCAATTAAAAAAAAAAAAAAAACAAACAAACAAAACTTCCAAATCTAACATCAACAATCAATACGTAGTACACAAAATAAAAACAACAACAAAAAACAAAAGATCATAATGCCAAAAAAAACCAAACAAACTGTATAAATAAATTAAGGAACACAATTTCACATCAATAGCTGGCATTATAATTGTGATAACGCAAGTTGTAAGCAAATAATAATAATAATCATAATAATTATTCAAAAGGCTGCCTTTCAAAAATATGAAAAATGTAAAATGTGATAAAATTCTCTATCCGAATTTCTCCTGTTGCCATTCATTGTAAAATGAGAAGGTGAAGACATAATCAAACACCTTTGTTTGCAAGTCAACAAATGTGTTGGAAATATTACAATTATTGTCATTGTTATGATAGTGGTGGTGCTACTGTTTTTGATGTTGTTGTTATTGTGGTTTTGTTAGCCCATGTGTTTCATGCCTTTTGTCCGTTTGGTTGTCATAACTCGATTATTTGGTTTTCAAATTCAAAACTTATCCTGTAACTATTTAGGCTAATTATTATTATCTTATATTATTATTATTATTATTTTTATTAAAATAATCCTTATTTGGCTAAATAACCCATAAATTTTAAGTAATTATCAGTGTGTTTGGTTTCAGTGTTTTAAATTCATTTTTTTTAAAATTGAGTTTTTTATTTTTAAAATTTTTTTTTAGTGAATAATTTTTAGGGTGAAATACCAATAAATATCAAAATATGATCTTGGGAACTATTTAATCTTTTTTTTTTTTTTTTAAACACCCAAAAGTCTCATTAAAGTGAAAATTATACAAAAGGGTAGTCAGTTACATGTTTGGGTTTAATTTTTTAGGGATAAAAGCGAGTTTCTCCAAATGTGAAATTACACATTTGGGCAATTCGCATTATAGAGATTTTGGATTTTTCATCATTCTAGAACAAATCCCACATTACAAACAAGAATGTAACACTCCAATGTAATACTTCAATAACGTAACATTCTAATGTAACACACTAAAAAATTCGAAAAAAGCTTGATAGCCCGAATTTGTATGATCCGAATGTCTCAAAACGACGACGTTTTTGAGGTAAAACGACGTCATTTTGAGACATTTGAGTCATTCGGACCATGAAAATTCGGGCTACCAAGCATTGTTGAAAAAACTCTTTAGCGTACTTTTTTCAAACATAACAACATAACACTCCAAATTTTTTTCAAATGTAACATTTTAATGTAACATACTCTAATGTAACACAAAAACAAAAAACTCATTAGTGTATTTTTTTCTAAACGTAATACTCCAATCAATTTAATCTTAAATGTAACACTCCAATCAATGTAATCCTAGACGTGTGTACTTTTCTAAAACGTAACACTCCAATCAATGTAATCTCAAATGTAACACTTTAATCAATGTAATCCTAAACACAACACTCTAATGTAACACACAAACAAAAATTCCTTACTATACTTTTTCTAAACGTAACACTGTAATCAATGTAAAGCATAACACTCCAATGTAACACACAAAAACACTAAAAAATTTCATAGTGTACTTTTTCTAAGTGTAGCACTCACAGTTTGAAATTATACATTTGTCTAAAACTTACTACGAATTTTTTGTACTCCTTTTTGAATGGTTTTGAAGAATCTCGCATCCTTTTTTTAGAGTGATACATTTGGAAAAAGTATACTAATGAGTTTTTTTGAGTATTACGTTGGAGTATTACACTAAGTAGTTTTTTTTTTTTTTTTTTTTTTGAAATGTTACGTTTTACAAAAAGTATACTAAGGAGTTTGTTTTTGAAATTTTATATTGAAGTGTTACATTAAGGAGTTTTTTTTTTTTTTTGAAATGTAACATTTGAGTATTATGTTTAGAAAAAATATGCTAATGAGCTTTTTTAAAGAAAAAAAAAATCTTACATTTAAGTGTTATGTTTAGAAAAAGTATACTAACAAGTTTCTTTGAAATCTTACATTTGAAAAAATTATATTAAAGAGTTTTTTTTTTTTTTTGTTTTTTTTTTGTTTTGTTTTGTTTTGTTTTTTTTTTTGGAATATTACATTTGAGTGTTACGTTTGAAAAAAGTGTATTAAGATGTTTTTTTGAAATCTTAAATTTGAGTGTTACACAAAGGAGGTTTTTTTTTTTTTTTTTTTTTTTTTTTTTTTTTTTTTGTGAAGTGTTTCATTTGAGTGATAGGTTTGGAAAAAATATATTAAGAAATTTTTTTGAAGTCTTACATTGGAGTGTTATATTTGAGTATTACATTTGAGTGTTACATTGAAATGTTATAATTTAAATTATACATTTACCCAAAACTTATTAGTTAGTTTTTATATTCTTTTTGAAATATTTAAAGAATCTCATATTTCAAATCATTTATAGTATTTTTGAAATGCTTGAAAAATATCACATTTTAAGCCATTTCAAATAAAAAATATTCTCATATAAAAATTAATCTCAAATTTGATTCCCATATATTGTGTATGTTACCTTTCTAGTAAAAAAAATAAAAATAAAAATAAATTAAAGAAAAAGAAGAAGAAGAAGAAGAAGAAAATATAATAGAAATAAGGGTATAATTGTAAATCTAATTTCCAAATAATATATTAAATCTCCCTTTCCAAAATCAATGGAACTAATTGGTTTATAAGAAAACTTTTGGAACTAAACGGATCACCATTATTAAAGATGGGATTTATAAGTACATTTTCCATAATTTTAAAATTTTAAGCAATTGTTTTATTTTTTAATATGCACATTACTTAGATGTATCTAAATAGTAAAATATTTGTGAAAAAAATATTTTAAAAAATTGATAAATACACAAAAAATATAAAAAAATGTATTGAATTTTCATATATATATATATATGTATTTTTGGTATTTAGTGAATTTTTAAAAATTTTGTCACAAATATTATACTTTTTAAATGTACTTATGTTGGGTGTGTCTAAAAATTTTTAAAAAATTCTTAAAATATTAAAAAAATCATTGAAAACAAAAAATATGAAAAATAAAAAAAAAAATTTGAGAAGTACTTTCTGAAAATCAAAGCCAAACAAACTGTATAAATTGGTCCTATTGACTAACCATATCGACCAATAAGTTTTGCTCCTACTTACAGTTGTTACATCATATTTCATTACAAACTAACACATAAATTAAAAATTAATAAAAACTCATAAAAAGATGTCAAAACGTCCCAATTATTTATTACTTTAATAAATTTCTAGGATCATTAACAGTACTAAATAATCATTTCACAAACAAAAAAAAACATACATTTAAAAAGTTTGAAAATTTTCTCAGTATTAAAACAAGAGACAAATATGTAAAAAAATAAAATTAAAAAAAAAATTATTCAAGATTTATGAGTAAATAAATCCAGACATGTTAGTAATTATTCCTTAATACATGATTCTTATTGGGCTATATAGCCCATATATATATATTGGGGAACTTACTAGTAACTCCCATTCACAAAGTTCATAATCTATCTAACTCCAAAACAAAACGTTTGTACTAAAAAATCCTTTTTTTTTCTTTGCTAAATTACACTAACACCCCTTGAGATTTGATCTAATTACATTCAACCTCTTGACACTATGAAAATTACATTACCACCCATGTGATTAATAGTCTTATTTCACAAACACTCCTATACTTATATAAAAGACAATAACTCCTGGACAAAAAACAGAGGAAATTACATTGAAAAAAAAAGAAAAAGCAAAGTAAGAAAAGAGAGAGTGTATGAATTTAATGTCTTTTTAATACCAACGTCAATTTCTTCTAAATAATTACAATGACAGGGATATCAGTGTAATTTTCCAAACGTTAGGGGGTGATATGTATCAAACCCAAACCTTAGGGGGTGTAAGTGTAATTTACCCTTTTTTTTTTTTTTTAATTTATAGATGTTGCTACATCCCACCACCGTCAAACCTCCGTTAGACGGTTGCCGGAGACTTGTCGGAATGTTCAACATCACTGGAAAATCGTCTGAATATCGTTAGAGTGTTTTGAACATTACTAGAAGCTGTCGGAATGTCTAAAACGTTCGTTGGACGTTAAGAATATCGTCGAAGACTCACTGGAATGTTTTGAATACACTACAACAAAAAACACATTTGGCGACCCAAAAATTGGTCGCCAAAAGTACAAAATTCGTCACCAAAAGAATCGGCAACAAGTATACAATTGGTCACCAAAGGCCTATCACTAAAAGTATTGGCGACGAAATCAAAAATTGTCACCGTATATAGACATTTAGCGACAAGCAAAATTTGTCGCCAAAAATCATATATTTTGTTGTTATAAAATTACAGTTTGTCGCTAAAAGGTTAAAATTTGGATAGGTTATGTAGTTTTAGCGACAAATAAATGCGTCGCCAAAAGTACTATTTAACGACAAAATTAATTTGGTCGCTAAAAATCACGTTTTTAGCGACGAGTAAGTTTTGGTTGCTAAAAGTTCTTGGAATAACCACTAACTTTTAGTGACAAAAACAATATGTTGTTGCCAAATATATTAACAGCGACCAAAATAGCACCTGTCACTAAAAATTCACTATAAAAATTTTGATTTCAATAATTTTCCTGGTCAAAATAATCCAAAACACCTGTTTTCCTGTGCAAAATATATACACAAATGTAATGTAAATAATAATACACCTGTGCAAGACATTCATAATAATTCAAAATTAATAGCTATGAAAAATCTTAATAAACATAATTACAATTCTCTGACAATCTAAAACATGCACACCAAAGTACTTACAAACTATTAACATCAAATCCATAAATACATTACCAAATCCTATGCCAAAATATTTTCAAAAACACAACCAAATATTTTGATGCTAAACATTTACTAAAATCCTATGTCAAAATATTTGCAAAAACACAATACCAAATATTTTAATGCTAAACATTTAATTCATAAATCATTTACCAAAATCCTATGTCAAAATATTTCCAAAAACACAAAATCAAATCTTCTGATGTAGCCCAAACTATTTTCCACCATTGCCAATCTGTCACATGAAAAAAGAAAAAACAAATTATAGATTGACAAAAAAAATAAAAAAACACTTCGACATGAACTTCACAACTTTAATTTTAATTTTGTAACGGGAAGTCCAATCGGGTGCTGTTTGCTCATACAAGTTTGCTCATACAAGTCTATTTATGCTTGAACAAGCTGCCCGTGCCAAGTTTCGATGGTTTCAGTGGTCATTTTGCAATTTCGGCCCCCGAATGGGCCTTTTAAGTCTTGTGTTTTACATTTTTTCTTATAATTTTTTAACCGGAAATCCAATCAAGGTCCCATTTGTTCCTACAAGTCTATTTAGGTTTGAACAAGCTGTCTGTGCCAAGTTTTGGTGGTTTCGGTTGTCATTTCGCAATTTAGGCTCCTGAACGAGCTTTTTAAGTCTTGTGTATTACAATTTTTCTTCTAATTTTCTAACCGGAGATCCAATAGAGGTCCCGTTTGTTCCTACAAGTCTATTTAGGCTTGAAAAGGCTATCCATGCCAAGTTTCGGTGGTCATTTTGAAATTTTGGCCCCCGAACGGGCCTTTTAAGTCTTGTGTTTTACATTTTTCCTTCTAATTTTTTAACCGAAAATCCAATCGAGGTCCCATTTGTTCCTACAAGTCTATTTAAGTTTGAACAAGCTGTCCGTGTCAAGTTTCGGTGGCTTCGGTGGTCATTTTGCAATTTCAGCCCCCGAACGGGCCTTTTAAGTCTTGTGTTTTACAATTTTCCTTCTAATTTTCTAACCGGAGATCCAATTGAGGTCCCATTTGTTCCTACAAGTCTATTTAGGCTTGAAAAGGCTGTCCGTGCCAAGTTTTTGTGGTTTTGGTGGTTTCGGTGATTTCGGAGGTCATTTCAAAATTTCAGCCCCCGAACAGGCCTTTTAAGTCTTGTGTTTTACATTTTTCCTTCTAATTTTTTAACCGGAAATCCAATCGAGGTCCCGTTTGTTCCTACAAGTCTATTTAGGCTTGAACAAGCTGTCCATGCCAAGTTTCGGTGGTTCCGGAGGTCATTTCGTAATTTCGGCCCCCGAATGGGCCTTTTAAGTCTTGTGTTTTACAATTTTCTTTCTAATTTTCTAACCGGAGATCTAATTGAGATCCTGTTTGTTCCTATAAGTCCATTTAGGCTTGAACAAGCTGTCCGTGCTAAGTTTCGGTGGTCATTTCGCAATTTCGGCCCCCCCGAACGGGCCTTTTAAGTCTTGCGTTTTACAATTTTCCTTCTAATTTTCTAACCGGAGATCCAATCGAGGTCCCGTTTATTCCTACAAGTCTATTTAGGCTTGAACAAGCTGTCTGTGCCAAGTTTCGGTGGTTTCGGTGGTCATTTCGCAATTTCAGTCCCCCAAACGGGCCTTTTAAGTCTTATGTTTTACAATTTTCCTTCTAATTTTCTAACCGGAGATCCAATCGAGGTCCCGTTTGTTCCTACAAGTCTACTTAGGCTTGAACAAGCTGTTCGTGCCAAGTTTTGGTGGTTTCGGTGGTCATTTTGCTATTTCGGCCCCCCGAACGAGCCTTTTAAGTCTTGTGTTTTACAATTTTCGTTCTAATTTTCTAACCGGAGATCCAATCTAGGTCCCGTTTGTTCCTACAAGTCTATTTAGGCTTGAACAAGCTGTTTGTGCCAAGTTTCAGTGGTTTCGGTGGTCATTTCGCAATTTCGGCCCCCGAACGGGGCCTTTTAAGGCTTGTGTTTTACAATTTTGCTTCTAATTTTCTAACCAGAGATCCAATCGAGGTCCCGTTTGTTCAACACAACCATACATATTAAATGAAATGCTTGTAGTGATTTGAAAAGTAAATTATGAAAAATATACTTACAAAAGTGTTTGTCAATAAGATTCCTCTAATGGATAATCATTTTCATCAACCTGCATGTCTACTCGATCCTTGGTCATCCTCATAAACTTCTCAATCTCTTCAAATCTTTTGTTTTGCATTTCAATCATTTTAGCTTGCTCTTGTGCTACCAGGTTTTGGGCTACAATTTGTTCTTGCTGGACCTCGGACAAATTCTTCAATGACTCTAGTTCTTTTTATAGGCTCGAAACCACCTCACTATGTGCTTGTACAGTAACAGAAGATCTGGATGATGATGGTTTTGGACCAACTCCAAAGCCTTTTAAGTATCCCAATTTCTTTCCAAGAATCTCGATTGACAGTTGCTCCTGAGTTAAAGGTATTGCCCCAGGCTCTAAAGACTCTTCACGTCGCTTTTTCAAAGCTTCCTATCAATTTGCAAACAACTTCAACAAATACCACCATTTACATAAATATGTAACTCTATTAATTGGCATACTTACATGTAATTGACCACATACTGGGGCTACCCAATCCGACTTTCTCTTGCTCCAATGGAAATCTTTGAAGAAGTCTACAAAGTCAGTCTTCTCGATACCCTAATTCCATTTAAAAGTAAGCATACATAATTAATTTTCACACTTTTAAATATAATAAATGCATCACCTGTTTATACATTGCAGCTTGAAATGACTTGGAGCCCATTGTATGATTATATGGTAACCTCGCTCGACTATCCCTTGCTTTTTTAGCCAAGTTTTGCAAAATTAATTGATTAGTAAAATTAAATTGAAATTACAACATGATTCTTTAAATTAGAAAATTTTACCTGATAATCGCCATCAAGCCATACATGATCGATCATGTATACCCAAGCCTCAGAATCGACCCCTTTGTATGGTTTACTATAAGGGTCAACACCAATGTCTACCAACTTCGAGTAAAGAGTCTTCATCTTGTTACGCCAACTTCTGTAAGAGTTTTACACTTTTTATTGACTCCTTTCCGAACCTCTTCATCCTCATCATAATCAACAATCTCAAATTTATCCTGCAAATATGATGAATGCTTTTATTAATATCAAAATGCAAGTAATGGTGATAATCTAATTATCTGAAAAGTAGCAAATACATGTACCCGAACTGCTTGAATGATTGGAGCTTTATGAATCTCATCAATCTTGTCCCACTTTTTTATACCAATGATTGGAGCAACCATCCTTATCTGTAAGCCAAGTTCATTTGCAAATGGAGTGGCATAAGGCCCTACTGGCACCTTTGCATCTGCAGGGATCCAAACAGGAAGTTTTTTACCACCATTGTTAGCTATGAGACGTGCTATGCTCTTCCCTCGAGTCTGACCCCTAACTTGTCTAGAACGAGTACGCAAACTAGTGGTAGATGGTACATCATGGGTAGTAGTTGCATTTGTAGATGGTGCAGCCTGAGTAGTAGCTGCATTTGTAGATGGTACAGCCTGGGTTGTAGTTGCATTTGTAGATGGTGCAACTTGGGTAGTAGTTGCATTTGTCGGTGGTGCAGGCTGGATACTTAGAGCATTTGTAGATGGTACACTATGAGTAGATGTGGTTAAATTAGGTGGTGCATGCTGAGTAGGGGCAGCAATTCTAGCTGCAGCTTGTTGGGAAGGTAGAGGAACTTTGGATGATGCTGCACGTCGAACTTTACCAGGGCCTGCCATCTAGCATAATGTGTGAAGCATATGTAAAATAAGTAATTACATTAATATCAATGGCTATATAATAGAATCAATATCAGAACAGAAGTGATAACTAAACAATAATATAACATAAGAAACAAAAAAAAAAAAAAAATAGACAAAGAAAGAGACAGATAGGGGACACACACAAACACACATATACAAAACAAAACAAAAAAAAAAAAAAAAAAAATCTTTTTGAATTGTCATTGTACTCAAACTCAAGGCACTTAAACAACAGTGTCATAAAAACATAAAAAATGACAACAACAATTAAAGTTCTATGTCAAAATCTATAATACAATCAAAATGATATGTAGCTCATCTTCTCGGATAGTCAATGCTTGTAGTAATCATCTTCATTATCGCACCCCTCTTCCTCATTAACACCATCGTTGTGTGCTCGATCTAACTGATTGTAAAACCACCTCACTTGGGATAATTTGAGGATCAATGTCATTCCTATGAAGTGAGATTGTCACGGGGTCTTCAACGCTCACTGGGACAGCATCAGTTGTTTCATTTTGTTGCAATACATTATCAGGTTCAAAGCCATCTTGTTCTGGTACATCCCATATTCCTCGATGTTGTCGTCTTTCTACGACTTTCCAATGCCCGGCCTAACTTTGTATCATCAACGTAGAAAACTTGTTTCACATGACTTGGTAAGACAAATGGATCATCTTTATACCATCGACTTCTAACATCAATACTTGTGCAATGTGTATCGGTATGTAATGTTCTATTGCTACTGGTATTGAACCATTCGCATTGGAATAAAACAACTCCGATGTCCAAGTATGTAATGCATCTCCACACACTCTATTCAAGTACCCATAAAAGTTAATTGTTTTGTCTCTCATGCTCCCCTTTCCACAACTAACCCACAATTTTGGGCATTTATGACTACTATCACGATCCTTACTATGAAATCGAACACCATTGGAAATGAAAGCTGAATACAAATTAACATTCACACTAGGACCATTTGCTAATGACCATCAAATCATCAGTTGCTTCTGGTAATCCTTGAGCTCGTATTGGTTCATCTACATAACGACATCAATTTTCAATCATAATGTTAGTATTCATATAAGTGTAGCTGAATAAAGTTTGGAATTATATCTTACATGTTCTTTGAACCACTTGGGGAATTCCTTTTTTCTATCTATATATGATGTCACGTATACCTTCATTTTTCTAAAAGATTCTTGTGTTGTCTACTTACAAACATATGATTCATAAGTAACATATTATATTGAAAACATAATTCTACAAAAAAAAAAAAACAATATTAAGAACGTACTCTGGATAATGGTCCAGCTCAAGGCTATTATTCAAGACAAACCAATGAGCCATTTTCACGTTCTTTTTTAGACACATTAGAAACCCTTGTAATTAGCCCAAAGGACGAACATTTTGCGCGAAGACCTCTAACCCCGACTCATGCATACTAACATCGACATTCTGTTCCTCTCGATTAAATACAGTTTCAATCCCACCCAGATACATTGAGCAAAATGTGAGACACTCCTTGACAACATAAGCTTCTGTGATCGAACCTTCTGGACGAGCTTGATTTGCAACATATCATTTTAAAGTTCCAAGTAGCCTATGAAACAAACAATAAATAATCTTATTTCACACACTCACATTTTTATAAATATATATACAGGTTGTGCTACAATTTAAGTATTCTAGTGTTTTAATAAGTTAGTAAGTACCTTTTAATGGGGTACATCCACCGATATTGCACAGGCCCACCAAGAATGGCTTCACGCGGCAAATGAATTGCCAAATGGACCATCACATCAAAAAACGCTGGTGGAAATTTTTTTTCTAACTTGCATAGTATGAATATTATGCGATCTTCTAATATTTCCAAATTCTTCATCTTCAATGTCTTCGAGCAAAGCTCTTGGAAGAAATTTCCCAACTCAAATAATGCGACACAAATATCATTGTGAAGATATCCACGCATTCCAATGGGAAGAAGTCGCTGTATGAGGACATGACAATCATGACTTTTTAGGGCCTGTTAACTTATCACCTTTTGTGTTCACACACCTTGAGATGTTTTGCTGCATAACCATCAGGGATACTTAATTGACTTTAAAAACTCACAAAATCATATCTTTCATCTGAGGACAAAGTGTACAATGCTGGGGGACTTTTCAAAAGACCCATCGGCACGCCTTTTTAAGTGCAACTCCTTCTTATTTTCATATCTTCCAAATCCATGCGTGCTTTTTCTATGTCTTTGTTCTTCCCATCTATACTCAGTAATGTTCCAAGCAAACTATCACATATATTCTTCTCTATGTGCATAACATCGAGGTTGTGTCGGAGTTTAAGCGTTTTCCCAATATGGCAACTCAAAGAAGATGCTTTTTTTTTGTCCAGTTCAATACTGGATTTTCCCTTTTTCTTTTCTTATTGGTTGGATGCTTTCCAAATGGTTTTGAATGTTCCTGAATCCAATTGTTCTAAGATTTGTTCCCCCTGATAACTCTAAAGGTCTTGACAGGAACTCAGTCTTACCATTATAAAGTCGACTCCTCGCCAGGGTGGTCATCAGGCAGGTAACGGCGAGCGCCTGTGTACCCTATCTTACCTCTCAACCGTTGTGAGGAAGCATTTTTTGTTAAGGTGGGACAAGCTAAATAACCTTTCGCACTCCATCCTAACAAGTTGCCATATGCAGGAAAGTCATTAATTGTCCACATAATAGTCGCATGCATTTGAAAACATAATTCAGTTGAGGCATCCATAAGTAAGCATATCATCTTCCCACAACTCCTTCAACTCATCAATTAATGGTCGCATGTAAACATCGATATCTCTCCCTGGTGCTTGTGGTCCAGGGATAAGCAATGACAGCATACTAAATTATTGTTTCATACATTTCCAAGGAGGCAAGTTATAAGGCATAACAATCACAGGCCACATACTGTACGAGTTGCTCATGTTTCCAAAAGGATTGAAACCATCAGTGGCCAACCCTAACCTCATATTTCGACTCTCTTGGGAAAAACAAAGGATGTTGCCTATCAAAATCCTTCCATTGCCTCACCATCAGCCGGGTGTCTCAATAGCCCATCATCTACTCGTTTTCTCTTTATGCCATCTTATATCTATTGTTGTTTTTCTCAACATATATAATCTCTGCAACCTTGATGTCAACGGGGAAGTATCTTAAGGTCTATGTGAGGAATTTTTTTACCTTTTCCATAATTCAACTTGTATCTAGACTCTGACAAAATCGGACAATTCTCTAAATTTGCATTCTCTTTCCAAAAAAGTGCACAATCATACTTGCATGCATGAATCGACACATATCCTAAGCCTAAGTCACGTAAGAATTTTTTTGGCTCTGATAAAGGTCCATGGAATCACTTGATCACTTACCGGTAGAAGGTCCTTTAATATCCCCAACAACATGTTGAAAGACTTATTTGCTCCACTTGTTCAACACCTTCACATGAAGCATCTTAACAACAAATGATAAAAGGGAAACTTACGACACCCAGGGTACAACTCTTTTTGAGCATCATTCAACAATTTGTTAAAGTTGGACACGCCCTCTTTTTCAACATTGTTAGCCACATCATCGTCATTGTCATTGTCATTGTCACCGTTCTCCTCATTCTCTTCATTTTCATCATCATTTATGGTAGTCCCCATGTAAACATCTTCCAACAAATTTAGGATTTCATCTTGATCTTCGCCTGTCTCTGCTTCCATTCTATCCCCAACAGTCCCCAAAGTCATTGTGGTTGTCATCATTCAATGCATGAAATTGATTCATGGGAACAGTATTCCGCGTGATACACCCAAGTCTTATAAGAAGGGGACATCCCTTTCACAACTAAATGATACTCACGATTTTACAAGTATGTTGTTCACATTCAAAACAGTCCATACAAGGGCAACGAATTCTTTATCATTTGGCCCTACATTCATCATTGCAAATTGAACAAAAGCCTTCACCCCATCTCGATACTGGGAACTCATCCTATTCTTAAAGTAACATCCAACTCTTGTCTATATTTGGTCACCTACAAAAGCCATGGTTATGTGAAATTCCTTTGAATTAGAGAATTTACAAGATTATAGTTCCATATCTTTTGGTCCCACAAGATTATGGTTCCATATCCCTTTCATGACCAAATGATGCATCACAATAATAAGTGATAAACAAGAATTACAATTCAAGTAAAATATGCAATTTAGAATAAAGGGTGAAAAAAAAAAATCATATAGTAAGTGATGAAATTGATATATAGATTACAATTGCTATATAAATTGTGGTCTTGAAATTGTTACAATATTAGTTTACTTATTCTTGGAAAAGCATATTCATCTATTTTAGCTATTTGACGTATTTCTTTGTTGAGTTAGACATAAAATTGAGATTTTGAAACCAAATATAGCAGCCATCCCTAATCATCGCATTTGGTCTTCCTTGTGTTTACATGTCAAAATAGTTCCTTGAGTCATCTAAGTGTTTGTCAATCATGAATGCTCAAAACATTAGGTAAAAAATGTGAAGCTTCTAACAGCCACAAATTTAATAAAAAAAAAAAGTGCCAAAAATTCTCTAAATAAAATTAAAAATGCCCTAAAATATAGTCAAAGCTTACTTGATGTAGTAATTGCCCCCAACGAATGATTGCAGCTTTTTTATCTCTTTGCATTAGCCAATAACCTATAACATTTGAATGTAAATCAAAAGTTTAAATAAAAATCGCACTATACATGAAATTAATGGAGAGTGGACATGAAATGAATGTTATATTACCTGTACTAATGGCCCTGTTTTTAGCAGGATATGACAAGCATGGAGTATATTCAACAGTAATAAATCATGTGCAGCTTGTCAAGATTTGAGAAATTCAAATTCAAATCAATTACCTAAACAAGCTGAGGTTAAAGATCTGAGAAATTCAAATTCAACTCAATTACCTAAAGGTGCTGAGGTCAAGGACAAACTAGAGCTTTGAAAAACAATTAAACTTGAATTAATATGCACTTTCACAGAGAGAGAGAAGATTACAAGCATAATATTAAAAAATGTTGATATTATTAACAATTTTCATATATCAAGTAGAGAGAGACAGAGAGAGTTGTTACCAATTGCTACAGTGACAAAATAAGTTAATTCGGCTTAATACATGGATCCTAATATATCCTAGCCTCACAAATTTATCAGCAAGTAAATAAATGACATTAGACTAAACTCAAGAAAGAAGAGGAAAAGCCAATGCATGTTCAATAGATCTCTAAAATTCAGATTGAAACATGGACGTGCCATGTATGGAATTAGTACAATAAATGAAGAAAGTGTTATTATTAATAATAATATTTTTGCTTACATTTCTATTCTATTTTGTAAAAAATGTGTAATTAAATTTACTATGGATCCAATTCCACTCCCCAGAACCAACAATCACATAGCCTTACTGCCCCAATTCAAAAAGAAAAAAAAAGAAAAACACAGCCTTATTGCCAATAGTAGTATTGTGAATTTAGTAGTTTGGTTAGGTAATGTGTCATGATTGATGTAGCAATTTTGTGAATTTAGCATCAAACGGCCTGTTTTCAGTCTTCAACTCAATATAAATTTCATAGCCTTACAAAAATAATGATGCAATAAACAGATCATATTTCAAAGAATTCACCAACCAAAAAACACTTTTTCAATAGTGAATCATTCTGTCATGTTGTGCTATAGTCAAATACTTCAATTTTTTTAAGCTGTACAAAATTCAAAAAAGTAAATAAATAAACAAAAGTGCCATGAAGACCCTACATGGACATTATGCATCAATCACTATAATGAATTTAACATTGCTGTCCAGGTTCCACATGTATTATATTTTGAACTAAAGAAATTAGCTTCTTCATAAAAGTGCCAAAACCACAGCATCAATAAAGCATGTTGAACACTTAATCCAAGTTTACTATGAAAAGCAAATATAGCATGCCTGATGAGAGAAAGAAAAATACTCAAATACCACATTCATAACAAATTTTTGATTAGTGAATATTATTTATAGGACAATAAATCTATGAAGAAAAAAAAATAATTTAAACCCAAATCAGTCCCAAAATCAAAATGAACAACAAAGTGTTGTCTATGAGCCTTTGATAATGAACAACAACAACAAACAAACAACGAAGTGTTGTCCTGTGTTCCAAAATCAATCCCAAAATCAAAATATCAGCCCCAAAATCAGTCCCAAAATTAGAATATCAGTCCCCCAAAAATACAAAATTAGAATATCAGTCCCAAAATCCAAAAATCAGTTCCAAAATTATGTCTAAAATTCAGAATATACCAGTCCCGAAAATCAGTTTCCAAAATCAGTCCAAAAATTAGAATATATCAGTCCCGAAAATCACAATATCTGTCCAAAAATCACAATATCAGCTTGAAAAATCAGAATATCAGTCTGGAAAATTAGATTGATGACAAAGAAGAAAAAGAGGAAGATGAAAGAGTGTGAGAGAGTGAGGGAAAAATCAGTCCCAATATCAATGTTGTCTTGTGTTCTGCCATGTCGAAGAAGAGAATAAAATTGATGATAAAGAAGAAAGAGAGGAAGATGAGACAGTGTGAGAGAGTGAGAATGAGAAGGAGAGGGAAAGAGAAACGAAGAAGAGGGAGAGAAGACATACCTCTTTGTCTTCTGTTGTGCCGCTTCAGGTTGTGGAATGAGATGAATGCTATTAGGTCAATCTTGTTTATTTACCTAAAGGCCCATTAAAAAAGAAAAAGAAAAAAAGAGACAGATTCAAAATGATGTCGTTTTGACAAAAATATTTATTAGCGACGAAAATCATTATGTTGCCATAAATATCATTCACCTTCAGCGACTATTTTAATTCCGTCGCCAAAAAGTCACAATTGGCGACAAACAGTTTTGTCGCCATATATTAATTTGGTCGCCAAAACTGTTTTAGCGCTCCCCCTGCAAAAAATTAAATTGGCGCCAACCTTTTTTGGCGTCCAATTGAGATATTTGTTGCTAATAGTGTATTTTTTGGCGACCAACACGTATATTGTTGCCAAACGCATACAATTGGCAACTAAATTCAATTTGGTTGCTAAAAAACGTTGCCAAAAAATGCTTTTTGTTGTAGTGATATTAACCTGGAAAAAAAAAAAAGAATAAATGGAAGAAATTAGAGCGAAAAAAACATAGCAAAATGTGCTAAATATTGATAAATTGAAAAAAAAAGTAATAGCAAAAAAATAAAATAAAAAATAACAACAACGGAAAAAAAATATGTTATTTTTTAATTTTTGTAGAATTTAAGTAAATAATCTCCAATATTGATCAAACTGAAAAGTAAACTTTAAAGTTGTAAAATATTACAGTTTCAAAGTAAAATTCGATTAAGAATTTATCCTTATTAATCAAAATAAAAAACATATTATGAAACTACAAAATTTTACAATTCTAAAAAAATGTTATGAAATGACAACATTTTGCAGTTTTAAAGGATGATTCATTTCAGTATAAAAAAAAAAAAATTGAAATTGTAAAATTTTACAATTTTTCACCACCAGTAACTAAAACTTGAAAATAACTTGTTTAGAACTTGAAAATTTTCTCCATTAAAATATAAAAAAAAGAAGTGTGTAGCAGAGAAAAATGTAAAAAAATTGAGAAATCGAAGGAGAGACAGATATAGAAAGAGGATTGTACTCCGGCAATTATTTTTGGTTTTAGATCTAACTGGATCTAATGTAGATCTGAGTAGATCTACATCAGATTCGACTAAATTGATTCATCTTCTTTGCTAGAAACTCACCTCATTCGTCATCGGTGAGGGTGAAGTAATGAGTCGGTGGTTTGGTAATTGTTGGTGAATCCCAATCAATAGTGGTCGTCGGTTGCCGATGACTATATATCAGCAAAGAAAAAGAGAAAGAGAAGAAGTAAGATGTGGTCGCTAGTCACCTATCGCCGGAAATCAAGAAGAGAAAGAGAGACAAACGAAGGCAGAGAAGAAAAAAGCCATAAGACTTTTGAGTGGACTAAATAGGTCACACCTCTTTTAAAGAGGACTTATTGATAATTTATCCATATATTTTTGAGGATATGAGGGGGTTAGACAAGGGCGGGTTTGGACCGAACTTGGAATAAAATATTCATGAACGAAAATTCTGGCCTAAGTTTGCCTCATTTCTTAAGTCCTTGGACAAGAGATTTGAGTACAAATGTCCAACCTAGCCCAAAAGGAAAATGAAGTATTTGGTGGTGTAGAAAACTACATAAATCTTATCCAAGTTGTGTTTCATCTTCTTTCCAGTCACTTAATATATTTGAGAACAATATATTTTTTATAACTGGGCACAAGTCGGTGAAGTCGCGGCTATGGGTCTCAGAAAATTGATTATAAAAAAAATTCCAATTTTTTTTAATTATTATATTAACTTATAAAAAAATTCTCATTGGAATTTAGAAGGACTCAACAAAATTCAGTTATGATTTAAAACTAATAAATGATTAATATGATAAATTATTTAAAAATAATAGATAGTTGTTTTTTATCCCCCCCCCCCTCCCCCCCCAAAAAAAAGGCAAAAAACTTATTGATGTGGTGAGTTATTTAAAATTATTGAATGGTTATTTTCCAAATATATGGATTATATATATAATACAATTAATTATACTACTTAAAATTACTCTTTTTAAATTAAAGTTCATTAAATCTTACTTTTACTCGACCACGTCAAATGAAAAATTAAATGGATTAGCAATTTTATCCATAAAAAATGATTTAGTTTATAAGTTGGATTATGTGAGCTAAATTAGTAATTTTACAGCTAAAAATGTCTGAAGAATGATGTTTAAGTTATTTTTGTTATAGTTTGTTTACTTTTTATTTGACACTTTAGTTTATATTATTTTGATCATTTTCTTATTGTAAACTTAATATATATTTAAGTAAATTTTAATATATATATATATATATATTGGAAGCAGCATTTTTACAAGTTTTGTCAAAAAAAAAAAAAAAAAAAATTAGACACATAATTTTTATAAAAAAAAATATGTATGAAGGTACTGTGTTGAAAGTTCGCTTTAGGCACCAAAAAAGTCAGAGCCGGCCCTGATCAGCTTAAGTGCATCTTAATTAATCTCAGTGTCCTGATTGGACAAACCTCCAGTGGCCATTTGGGGTGACGCGAATTCAAGATCTTATTCTCATGTCTTTACCGCTCAACATATATATATATATATATATTAGGTACATAATCATGATTAAAATAAATTCTAAAAATGATATGAACTGAGATAATATATTGTATGCAAATAAAACTCCCTGGAATAATATATATATATATATATTTTTGTTGATGGCCCATGGAATATCTTTTAGGCAATGAAAATGTAGAAATTTTTTGAACACTAGGAAAATAGGTATTGTGCGGTGCGGTTTGGGCGGTTTGGTGCAATTTCAATTTGCTAGTTGATTGAGAAATATTTTTAAACAATTATCAAACATTTGCATAATATATTATACTAATTTGCATAATATTTTTCATATATATAACACAAACTAATTTTACATAATATTTTTAATGTATATAACTACTCATTTGTAACAAATTTTGTATATTAAATTTATCTCATACTCATTTTTACTTCGATATTTCATTAGAAGTTAAAAAATATATATGTATTAACTATAGCAGAATGGATTAGTTTCGAAAGCGGATTATAAATTTAAAAGTTTAATCCAAGGTTAGCGGATAGATCAGTGCAAATTGGTACGGATTGGGAGGTATTTTACATAGCCCTAGCTATTATGGTCTCTTATTTACATGTTGTGGTTATACGTTGAGGAAATTTCATTTTCCCACCAAACTATACTCCTCTAATCAATTTCACACCCGAACTTTTGATATTGTCAATTTACCCCCTCACTTATGTAAATCGTGATCAATTTGCCCTTTACTGTCACATCTAAATAGAAGAAGTTAAAAAAATTACATTTTGGCCCCATATTTCAAATTATAAATTCAAATTCACCCATTCTCTTCTCATCTCTCATTTATACCACCCTCTCTCCTCTATCAACTAAACAACCATCATCACCACCACTACTTGGGAATTTCATCGAACACTTCATCTACACCCTCCTCTCCCTCTCCTTTCAACAACCCCATGTCAAACCCCAACAATAACAGACCCATCGACCAATTGCCTCACTCTTCGCCTAGAATCATCGTCCCCAACAATGGGTTTCACATCAACGCCTCTTTGACTTCTTCGCTGTGGTCTGTTTCTGGGTTTTCCAATCACTGAAGCCTCATAAATTAGATGAGTCTCAAACCTCCCCATTTTCTCTCTTACGTTGATATTGTCAATGGAACCAGTGATGGCGATTCTGGTTCGTTTTCACTTTCTACTAGTCGTTCATTCTCACTACCACCAATTTATAGTAATAGTAATAGTAATAGTAATAGTAGCGATTTGAATGATGAGTTCAACATTCAAGTGCGAGATTAACTAGATTTTGTTGTTGATCTGATAATGAGTCCGAGTGTCCGAAGCGATTTGATTCTCTTCCTTTATACAAACACTATCGACTCTGCTCGTTGGAAATCATATGTTGGAAACCATGTGGTACACATGATGTAACCTAACCTTGAAGGCCACATGGTACACATGGTCCATCCACACATAGCCTAACCATGAGAGATACATGGTCTTGGAAACCTCGAGGGACACATGATCTTGGACATGTGGTACATATGGTGTGGCCTAACTAGGGGTGTGCGCGGTGCGGTTCGCGTGGTTTGAGAGTAAAATTACAAACCGAATGGCGGGTTAGCGAGTTAGCGGATTGACAAATTGTTGTTTGGGCGGTTTTTGGCGAATTGAACAATATTTTAACTAATTATCATACATTTGCATAATATATAACATTAATTTGTATAATATTTTTTAGATATATAACACAAAGTAATTTTACATAATATGTTTCATATATATAACCACTAATTTGTAATAAATTTCATATCTTAAATCTCTTTCACACTCATTTTTACATTGATATTTCATTGGAAATTAAAAAATATGTATGTATTAACTATAGCGGAGCGGAGCAGTTGGGTTGGCGGATTATAAATTTTAAAGTTTAAACCGCAGTTAGCGGTTAGAGCAGTGCGGATTGATGCAGATCGGTGCGGTTTTAACGGATTGGGCGATATTTGGCACAGCCCTAGGCCTAACCATGAGGTACACATGGTTTGCCATATATGCATATATAAAGGCTCATGCTCAACATTGTATAGACACACCAAAAATAATAAGTTATGTGTCTATTCATCTATCTTGAGGCTACCATCTTGAAAGCGAGTGTGGATAAATATTGAGAAACTCAAGTAGCTTCTCAATTGACAAGGGGTTTTATAGACGAGTCTTGTAATTCAAGCATCCGATCCAAACCATTTCTGCATCAAGTAATATGATTACCCATATATTTTTCCTTCATTAGTATCAAAGCTATATTGCTTATATTCGCCTCATATGACTTGCATGCCATAAATTAGTTTTATTCATGTTTAATTCAATGTTATTGAATATCGTGGCACGTTGAGAAGAGTTTTTGGAAAACTCCATAAGAGCAGTTTTCTTATCTCAAAACTGTGGTTTTCTTATCTCAAAATTTTGTATCAAAAATTTCATTTATCGTAACTGAAATTTACATATTTTGAAAGTACTCTTCATGAGCTTTCCATCCATATAAAATAGGCTTTAATTGGAATTATATCAAAAAAGTTATAATTTTTCAAAGATTTTTTGTCCAAATCGTTGTTTTTGGAGGAAGTTTTAGAAGGTTATTTTTTTCCTATCATATTAATTATTGTGTATAATTTGATGACTCCTTTTAGTATTGTAACTTTGTTTATTATCCATCTTCAATTACTACTTTGCCTAAAGCAAAGAAATGCTGAAGAGATGTTTTATCTCTGCGTTACTTATGAGATCTTATACTAATACCTCTTAAGATCTGTTAAAATGATAGTTTTACTATCTAAGGTAGTTGGAGTGAGAAGGGAGGCTATATTGACTCCTTTGACCTTCTTGGGATCTTACTTGGTTATTGACCAAAAAGACTTTGTAATGACGTTACCTTGATTTCAATTTGTTTTAGAGTAGAATTTGAAGTGTCACATATTATGCATGGTTTCATGTTATGGATTTAAGAGATGGTTTTGTCTCTTATATAATTTTATTCAAAAATTAATTGGGTGCTATATTTTAACTCATATATAGGGAGATGATTATGAACTTAGTGAAATTTTCAATTTCTCTACGTAAGTAGACATATTGTATGCCAATTGTGTTTTTGGGAATAAAATTTAAAATTAAAAAAATGTATGCTAATGTCAAACCTTGTGCAATACCATCAGTGAAATGGCCTCTAAGAATGTTGTTGTTGACCTCATCAAAGAAAAAAAATTGGATGGGTCTAATTATGATATGTGGCATAGAAAAATTTATTACTTGCTTAATGAACAAGAAGTCCTAGATACTTTGACCACCCTTATGATCTATCTTGAACAAGGGACCACTGCCCAATATCACCGTGACATGGAAAACTATGAGAAATGGGTCAGGAGAGATCGGTGTGCACTATACTATGCTTAGCACTATGCACAATGATCTCAATGGGGTGTTTGAGATAAGCCCTATTGCTCATGATATGTGGAATCAATTGAAAATTACTTATGGGACCACATCTGCAACTAGGTTATGTGCTCTAACTTTGGAATTTGAGCAATATGCTATGGATCCAAAACACTTAATGATTGAGCATCTTAGAGCTATGTCAGCCATGATACGTGATTTGAAGGCTGCTGGCAATATTCTTACTAATGAGCAGCAGTTTACAACTATGATACGTTCTTTACCCGATTCATGGGGGCAAATGAAACTTGTTCTTACACACAATGAGAATATCAAAAATTTTGTTGAAATTTCTCGCCACCTTGAGCTTGAAGCGGATCGCCTAGGGTCGTACCACAACACTGTCATTGTCGCTCAAGATGGGTAGCGTAAAGCATTCAAGCCTAAGCGCAACAAACAAGGAAAACATGGTGGCATAGCTAGTAACCTTGGTCCTAAGCAAGGTAATGTGATGAAGCGCCGTCAAGCCAAGCACTCTGGAAACAAAGATAAAACCAAAGTCAAGTGCTATAATTGTGGGAAGTTAGGTTATTTTGCTTGAAAATGCCCTGATGCAAAGAAGGTAGACCTTTTCTTTAACTCTTTCAATACATGTGTTTGTTCACATGTATGTGTTGCTAATTCTCTCCATGGTTGGATTGTAGACTTAGGAGCAACCCGCCACATAACCAGAGAAAGAGTTGGGTTTATAGATGACAGAAAGATACATGTTTGTAGGCAGTACGTTACCTTGGGTAATGGAACTCGTGAGGATGTCCTTGGAGGTGGTTCTTATCAGCTCAAGACGCGTCTGGGGCGCACCTTACTCCTTCATGACGTGCTTTATGCGCCTAGTGTCCAATATAATCTTTTATCAGTTATTGCTTTGTTAGGATTTGGTTTTCGTTTTCATTTTGATGGCGATTAGTTGGATTTCTATGTAAATAAAATCTTGTATGGATATGGTTTTCTAGGGATGAGCAAGGAATCCATGAAATCTATAATCCTATCCGATCTAGTTCGATCTGGTAGATTTGGATTGATTTTTTGAATCCGTGGTTCGGTTTTGGATTGAAAATTTAAAAATTCTTAGTCCACGGATTGGTTCTGGACTGAGCCCCACGGTTCTGGATTAGAACCGATCCGGACCGCATACAAATAGCCTATATTTATATTATACACCCTCTCGCATAGTATCTTCTTTTATTCCATATAAAACCTAAATCTAAACTTAAACCCGTATAGAATCTTTTTTTATTGCTTTTATTTGTTGGTTTTTTATCTTAATTTGTAATAGTCTAAATATTTATTATGGAACCAGTTTTCTTATGGTTGTTTAAATTCTAGAATAGTATGTCGCTATTATGAAAAAACATGTTGCTATTGTGGAAATAATATGATACTATGTTTATATTTTTATGAAATTAAAATATTCTATATATATATATATATTTTTATTTAATGATGTGAATCCATGATCCTAAACCGATCCAATCCGTGTTTAAATGGATTGGTTCGGATTGATTCCACTATTTAAATAGATTAGATTGGTTTCAATTTTTCAGGAACTGTAGATAATAGATTGGTCCTAGTTTTACCCCAATCCGGACCAATCCAACCATGCTCACCCCTGTGGTTTTCTTTCCAATAGTTTCTTTGTGTTAGATTTGGATTTTTCCTCATATTCTTATGTGTCTTGTAATAATGACTCATTAAATTCTATTAATTGGCATGCTAGACTTGGTCACATAGGCAAAGATAGAATGACTAGACTAGCTAAAGAAGGCCTGTTGGGGCATCTTGCTAATGTAAGTCTGCTTGTGTGTGAACCTTGTTTGGCAGGAAAAGCATATAGGAAGCCTTTTGGAAAGGCACCTAGGGTTTTATATCCTCGAGAGTTAGTTCACTCTAACATTTGCGGACCTATGAATGTAAAGGCACGCCATGATGCTTCTTATTTCCTTACATTTATTGATGATTACTCACGATTCAATTATGTCTATTTGATCTCATATTGCTTTGAGGCATTGGATTGCTTCAAGCGCTTTTGCACTGGTTGAGAATTAAACAGACAGGAAATTAAAAATCCTTTGAACAGGTTGAGGACGTGAGTATTTGTCACATCAGTTTCAGGGATTGTATGAGGAAAATGAGATACGCAGGTAATTAACAATTCTAAGGACTCCACAATAAAATGGTGTAGCAAAGAGACAGAATTGCACTTTACTTGAAATGGTTAGACCGATGATAGTGCAAGCCAACCTCTTTATATCTTTTTGAGGGGATGCTCTTTCGACTGTTGCCTACATCCTTAAATGTGTGCCTTCAAAGTCAGTTCCAATAACTCCATATGAATTATGGAAAGGCGCAAAATCAGATTTGGAGCATTTGCAGCCTTGGGGTTATGCAGATTTTGTTAATAGTACTTCTCATAAGCATAGGAAGTTATGCCCTAGAGCAAATAAACAAAGTGTTTGTGAGACACTCAGAATGCTCAAAGGGTTATGCAATGTATGGTGAACACCCTAATGGTTGGATGACTGAAAATGAGTCGCGAGATGTCAATTTCATTGAGAATGAATTTCCTGGTATTGGTGAAGTAAAGAAAGATCTTGCACTATTTGAGTTGCAGGATTCTAAGGAAATCACACGATCTTTTGGTGAGAGTGGAGAATTAGAGACCTATCCTGAAATCACCAAAGATAGTGGGAGTGATTTACCTCATAGTGGTAGTGTTCCACTAGAAAATGACTCACTAGGATCCCAGTTAAGTAGAAGTGAACATAGAACCATTCCTTGTCGTCATTATGAGATTGAGAAGGAATCTTTCATGTGTATTCTGTTGGATCTTGATGAGCCTGCTTCCTATGAGAAAGCATTAGTTTCACCTAATGCTAATGAGTGGACAACTGCTATGAAGGATGAAATGAGTTCTATGGCTCGAAACCAAGTTTGAGAGTTGGTTGACCTTCCACTTGGGCGCAAGACCATTGGTAACAAATGGAGCTTAAAAATTAAATGCAAGGCTAATGGGTCAATCGATAAGTGCAAAGCCCGTCTCGTGGTGAAGGATTATACCCAAAGAGAGGGTATAGATTATGATGAGACATTATTCGCGATAGTGAGATTTGCCTGTATTTGCCTAATTCTAGCTATTGTTGCGTATTTGGATTTGGAACTTTTCCAAATGGATGTTAAGACTGCATTTCTCAATAGAGAACTAGATAATGAGATCTATATGGATCAACCAGTAGTCTTTGAGGTCAATGGACAAAAACGCAAAGTATGCCGCCTCAAACATTCCATTTATGGCTTAAAGCAATCATCTAGACGATGTTACTTTAGATTCCATAAAGCCATCATTTCAACTAGGCTTGAGATGGTGGAAGAAGACCATTGTGCGTATGTCAAATGATCAAGAAAGAGTTACCTTATTCTATCGCTGTATGTTGACGACAATTTGTTAGCTGGAAATGACGTGGAGATGATTGTCGCCACTTAAGAATGGTTGTCTTCTACTTTTAAATGAAGGACATGGGATAGGCAAATTAAGTGCTCGGAGTTAAGATCCTGAGAGATTGCTCCAAAAGGCTTCTTAGTTTGTCTCAAGAGACTCACATTAAGAGGATCTTGGAACGGTTTCGTATGTACTATTCCAAACACATTGACACTCCAATTGAGAAGGAACGTAATTTGTGCATTGACTCTTGCCCTAAGACAGGTGAGGAAAAGAAACAAATGGCAAAAGTTTCCTATGCGAGTGCAGTTGGTAGTCTGATGTATGCTATGATGTGTACTCGACCAAACATATGTTTTGCAGTGGGATTGGTTAGTCGTTACCAGAGTAACCAAGGACTTGTTCACTGGCAAGTAGTGAAGAGGATTTTTTGCTATCTTCGTGGGACGATGGATCTCATTAGTTGCTATCAGGGTGGAGATTTGAGACTAAAGGGATACAATGACGCGGCCTGGGATGCCGATAAAGATGAGTGCAAGTCTACCATTGGTTATTCGTTCCTACTTTGTGGAGCGGCTATTTCTTAGTGTAGTAAGAAGCAATCATGCATTGCTTTGTCCATGACAGAGTTAGAGTATGTTTCTTGTTTAGCAGTAGTACAAGAGGCTGTTTGGTCGAGGAGATTCCTTCAACACCTTAGTGTAGACACCCCATTTTTGTGCACTCAATGATTGTGCTTGTTTGTGCTCGTTTTGAGTGCCCGAAGTTCTCGGTGGAATGCTTTGTCTTTGAGCCTCTAAACCCTCTTTGTTTTGTGCTTGTTTTTGGACCAAACCTTGGTGCCTCTTGGCTGGAGGGGGGAAGGGCCTTGTCAACCACTTTTCCCCTTTGTCGGCCACTTGAAGTGGTCAGTCGGCTAGGTAAAGTGGCCGACGGCCATTTTTCTCATTTTTCAGATATTTTTTTAGCCAACTGTGCCAGCTGTTGTTCACTGAATGCCATCTCCATACACATGTATGGAGGGATGAATGCAAGCCTTTGGCTTGGATTTCTATATAATGGGGGGTCTCTCCCCCCATTTGAGGGGTTGGAAATTTTTGTGAGCAAATTTCCTCTCTCTCTAGAATCCTCTATCTCTCCCTATTTTGTGCTTGAGAGTGGGAATTCTCTACACAGTTGCACTAAGAGCCTTAACCAAACATCTTCATCTTGGAGCTAAGGTTCTTTGAGGCTTTGTTTGAGCTCTTAAGACTAGTTTTAGCTCAGAATTGTGGTAGTTTAGTGTTGTGCTTCAAAGGTATAAGGCTTACCTCATTTAAGCTTTGTTTTAGTTGCTTGCTTGGCTATCTTTTCACACTGTTTTGACTTGGTTTTTCAACCATAAAAAAATCTGTTTTTAAGGTTTCAAAATGGTGGTTTAAGTCTTGTTGAGTTAGGGGGTTGTCTCCTCTTTTTGCTTTTTGGCTTGTGAAGCCTTTTGTGCCATTCCTTACCACCTTTAAATTAAATTTTTTGAGCCTTTTTACCACTGAAATTCAGAGTTATTTCAGTGGCAAAAAGTATGTTTTGAAGTCCAAAAATGGAGGGGTTAGCCTCCCTTCCTTGTGCCTCTTTTGCATGCCTAGTTAGCTTCACATGTTAGCTTGATTTTGTAGCTTGTGTTAGCTTAGTTAAAGCATGTTTTAGGCTCTGTTTTTCCATGTTTCAACTCTGTTTTGGGTTGGTTGGAGCATTTGTTTCTTGCTTTTTGTACTTGTAGTGCAATTGTGCTTGTTAGTCTAGCATGCTTAATGGTTTAACCTATTTTTGTAGCTTGTGTTAGCTTAACTTCAAGTTGTTTTAGCTACTATTTTGGCCTACTTTAACTCTGTTTTGGGCTGGTTAAGTCCTTCGAGGCTTGTATTGCATGGCTATAGTGTAATGGTCTTCACTAGCTCATTGTTTTAGGCCTCTAAACATGTTTTGCTTGAGATGATTGCATGTTGTAATGTCATTTAACATGTGATTTCAGTGTATATAGCTCTGTCACACTCTCACTTATTAAACTCTTTCATTTCTTTTGAGAGTTGTGTCTTGAGTCTTGTTTGGGAGCTAATATATGAGCATGTTTTTCTAGCCTTTTATGCTTCAATCTCAGCATGTTTTAGCCACTATTTTGGCATGTTTCAACTCTGTCCAGAGCTGGTTTGGTCAGTTGAGCTTTGTGTTGCATGCTTATAGTGTTGTGATCTTCACTAGTTTAATGCTTTTGGCTTTTAAACATGTTGTGCATGAGTTGCTTGCTTGATTTAGTGTCATTTTGCATGCCATATCAGCAATGAAATGTCTGCAACCTCCCTCTATTCTTCACTTTTTACTTTGTTTTGAAAGTGGCCTTGAGCACCTTGTTGGCTTGAGTGTGGAATTGAGGCTCTCATGCCTAATGGTTTTAATCCTCCCTTGAGGGTTTCTACTAACCAACAGCATAAGGCCTCTTTCATGCTCAAGGTACTTGAGGTTTAGGCCCTCTTTCCAATTATGGACTTTCACTTTGGACTTAACCAGTTAAAGGACTAATCGGTAATCTAAAATGAGTAAACAAAACATGACAAGTAAAACATGGACAAGATAAGCATGTTGTGTTGCATTGCATGTGTTTGGATCAGACGTTAATCCAAACACAAGAAAAATGGGACGTTTCAAACTCAAAGTGATGAAACATGTCACTTTTCTTGGTCGCCATCACCCTTGATCACGCATGATAGGGTGGTGGTCCTTTAAGTCTTATTTGTGCATTCATTAAGCTTGTACAAGCTTGACTCTTTGGTCATCATGCATTGAAAATGCTTGGTTGATGGCTTGAGAGCCAAGTGCTACACTCCTTTAAGCTTGAGAAATGATAAAGAGGGTGACAGTACACACATTCCTTGAAAAATGCATTGCTTTGCCTCTGTTGCTCTCTGTTGTAGCAAAAATAGAAGTCTGGGCAAAGGAGTGGCCGACCGGCCACTTGAAGTAGCTGACCGGCCAGTTAAGGTGGCCGACAGCCACCAGTGAATTTTTGTGCAAAAGTGTTCCTATGTTGGAGCATAGGCAATCTGGAAGTTAGTACAGTTTTCAGAGATCAAGCGAGCGCAAACTGAGGCAGCCGATGGCAAGGCGATGGATTTTCGGGAGGAAGCCAACCGAGCATGCATGTCTCCCTCGCCTTCGAGGCCATTTACTTGCTTTATTTAAATTGCTTTAGTTAGTTAGCGTAGCTAATTATTCGATTCAAGTGTTGTACTTAATTAGCTTAGTATAGCTAGTTATTCAATTCGGTTTGTAATAATTAATTAGCTTAGAATAGTTAATTAGTTTCAATTGTGTTGTAATAATTAGTGTAGCTAGTTTAGCTTATTCATTCGGACCCTCCTTCGTGAGGGCATAATGTTGTAAAAAGTGTGCGTGCGTGTGTGCATGTCTTCCAACCCGACGTCTTTCTCCCTTTTATTTATCCGCTTTTGATGGTTAGATTAGAGAGCATATTTTGATTAGCATACCTTATGCTTGCATGTTTGCATCATTCATTTGTCTTGCATGCACCGAGGCTCGGCGCATCATTCAAACTGCATTGAATTTCAACACTTCTTTGAATACGTGTTTCAAAGCATGTTATCAAATTGTATCACATGCCATATTAGTAGCCGAGCCTATTAATTGCATTATTGCATGTGTTGCATTAGGCATCTTAACATAGTTAGGATCATGCATTCTTTCTAACTAGTTTTTGTTTTGGCTTGGAGTACTTGGTAAGTTTTACGCTTTAGCATGCTTGCATGAGTGTGATTGCCATATTGCCATGTTTCGTATGCTTGCCATGAGGCTATGTGCTTATTTGCAAAACTGCATGAATGCCTGTGGATGAAGAATTTGTTGCTTGAATTAGAACAATTCAACGAATGTATGTTTTAAGCCCACTTTGTGAAGTGGCAAATCATCATGTTTTAAGCCCACTTGAGGTGGCAAATCTGCGTTTTAGCCCACCTGAGGGTGGCAATTTAAACCATTTTCGAAAATAAACATGAGTTGATTTGTTCCAAGTCTTGCGACTTAGTCTATCCTTGTATGTGTGCATCACATAGTAATGTTAGCTAATAACCGGAATAAGAACACATGAGGTTTATAAAACAACGTATCATGATAGTAGAGGCCGATCTTTGATTAGGCGAGCGGGGGTGCTCATTTCAAGACCTTCCCCTCTCGTACCCAAGTTCCCGAGCCGAGGTAACTTTGGTAATGACGGACACGTGGCCTTTGGCATGAGTCAGGGTTTCTTAAATTTCCCCACAATAAAATATTTAGGTGGCGACTCTGTAATCTGGCAAATTAGTCTAGTTTTGGCATTATTTGATTCAAAATTGATTTTCCAAAATGATTTGCCAGATTGGACTCTTTGGTGTTTATCAATTTCACATTGCACTTGTGAAACTAGATTCAGAACCGTGACAGGAGTCCGAACTGTAGGACCAATTCGAGCTCTCCAAAAGGGGGCGCGAAAAAGTCAAGTCTACAGTTTCTGGCGACTCTACTGGGGATTTAGATAACTTGACTCGAACTCATGATATGTTGTTTTATCTACACTTGTGTGTTTTTTTGTATTGCATTTGCATAGGTGCACCTAAGTCATAGTGTTTGCCATCTGCTATTCCTGAACGGTTTACTGGAGGCTTGCTTGGAAAAACGTGCCATAAGGCTGACTAGTTGCGGGCTCTGCCACGATGGGAACACAAACCTTGGATCTGGACTACCGCTGTACCGTTTGATCCTCCTTTCACTTCTCAGTGTTAGGAGCGAGAGGTATATTAGGTAGTCTTGCTGAGGCACCCTTTTCGACTAATTGACCTTGTTGCATATCGGAAGCCTCAGAGACTATTCTAAACTAGGATAGGTTGCTCCCCCGAATGCAGGATTGTATGAAACCGCATGCGTGCATAGCGAACCCCTAGTTCCAGACGAAATTAGGATAGGGAAACCCTACCCCATCACAGGGGTGTTTTGGCTCTCACTTGCTTGATATGTGCTGTTAGGGCGTGTCTCTGCAGGAATGTATGTATCTGGGTATCAGTTTGAGGGTATCCGTTTTGAGGCAGAAATTTGGGAACAGAAATCAGTGTTTGAGTATAGATTGTCCAGCTTATGGTTTCAACTGTGTGTTGTCCTTGTCTAAGCCGAGGTGTTGTGCGTTTTCTGATTGTTGTTTCCTTTTTTTGCTTTATTTTCTTTTTGCAAGGTAGTATTTCACAATTGCTTTCGACGAGGTAGATACCCCCCGAGCACTCTGGACCAGAGTCAAGAGGATTTATTGATCTGAGGATCTTATTAGAGGACAACTAGTGTTTGCTTCGATACCCCCGGTTACGAGACAAAGGACAGCCAAGCATAGATCACCGGTTCAACAGTCGCCAATTCAGCGGTCACTATCTACGTCACTTGTGCACAGTTGGGCCCAGTTTTCTGCTTCCACCTCAAAAAGAGAATATACACCGGTTTTGATAGATCAATACCCCTCAGACAGTATGGAGGATATGATGCGTCAACTTCAACAGACTATCGAGGCCATGTAGCTGGACACTGCTCGCCAAGCGGAAGTTACCGCTCGCCAAATAGAGATTGCAGCCCAGCAAGCTGAACTCATTGCTAGGCTTCAACAGCAACAACAACCACAACAAGCAGCAGCTTCTGCTTCGCACCCACCCCCAGTCAGGGTTCCAATGCCCGGGGATATAGCTAATGTCCAGGAGAATGCGAACATTCCAGCAGGGCCAGTCCCACCTCAGACTTCCAAAGCGCCGGCCTACCCAACGGACGCACCGTTTGAGTTTGAGGTTGATCCTACCGCTCTGAAAGTGAGCAAGCTTGAGAAGCTTTTCAAACGAGCTCAGGGCGTCAATTTAATCCCAGATATAGAGGACGACTATACGAATTCGGCGGTGACATTGCCAGATAGATTTAAAATGCCACACATAGACCACTTCGACGGTTCGAGTGATCCCATGGTCCACTTGCGGCTATTTTTAGACATTCTGCGGCCGATGGGCTTGACTAGGCTGCAAAAATTATCCCTTTTCGGCCGGACCTTGTTGGGTATCGCGGCCATCTGGTATGCTAAACTGGAAGATTCTATGAAAAGGAGTTGGGAAGAGATGGCCGAGGCCTTCATTGCCCAATATTCTTATAACACTCAAATCGAGGTCACAACTTGTGATCTCGAGGCAACTCGGTAAGAGCCGAAGGAGGGCTTCTCCGACTTCATCACTCGGTGGAGGGCCAAGGTGTGACAACCCTCACCACTGTTTACTGATAATACCACTGATTACTGCTAAACTGTGACTGAACATGATTAAATAACTGATTTGACTGACATTTTGAACTGATTGATTGAGTGTATTAGTTTAAACGCATTTCTATCTGTTTGACTGTTAATTGATCTGTTCATGTTTTAAGTTTGAACTGTAAATTGAAGGCCTTATCGATGGCCGAATTTGAAATCAATTAATGTTTTATGCTAATTAGAATTTATATGATTTTATGGTAGATTTGATTGAAATGTGATTTTGAATGATTAAATTAGAGTAAATAATGGTAAATTACATTAGTTGGCTTATTTACCAAAATGCCATAGAAGTGGGCCACTTTGTTAAGTCTTGTTAGAGCTTATGTGTTGCATCATTTTGTTCATTCTTGAGACCAAAACCGATTGAGAGAGGGAGAGTAGGAGGAAAGACTTGAGTTCATCAAATTGGCTTGGAGAATTAGAAGATTTGGAGGATAATTGCACAAATTGAGCTTCCATTCTTGAAATTGAGGACCGAAGGTAGGAGAATCATCTTCTTGAACTTGTATTTAAGTTGTATCTTGCATGTTTCATGGAAGTTTGGTGATTAGAGTCTAGAATTGGTTCAAAATGTTGAATTGAAGCTTAAATCATGCATGCATGTACATGTTCTAGCATTTTGAGGTTGTTTTCATGGAAATCGCTACATGCATGTCCATATCTTGATTATAGTTCATGAATTCATCATGTTTTTTGAAGTTTTGACTCATTTGATTACGTATTGGAAGCTTTGATTTCAATTGAATACATGCATGTTACATACACTTTATGTTCTTGAAGTTTATTTGAAATTGTGTTTAATTGACTCACCTTTGGGCTTTGATTTTGCAAATTGATCTTCAAAACATGTCATATTATGAGTTTTAAAGTGTTTTCCAAAAAATTGGCCCAAAGGAATCGAATTTGATGCTTTAAATGTTGAGTTTTGTGCTTGGAGGCAAATCTGGAAATTCTAGATTTTGGATCCACGCTCGAGCGTAAGACTTCACGCTCGAGCGTACACTCTGAGTACATGCATCCAGCTCGAGCGGGGAAAGTAACGCTTGAGCGTGAAATGCATGTATCTAGTACTTTTCATATGTTTACAGTCCGCTCGAGCGAGGGAATGCACGCTCGAGCGAGGACTTGTGTCTCACGCTCGAGCGGAGGTCGAGCGCCCATCGAGCATGAATTGCATGCATCCAGTACTTTTCCCTTTGTTTGCAGTCCGCTCGAGCGAGGAAAGTCTCGCTCGAGCGGAGCTCCTTTATCTACATGTCCGCTCGAGCGTAGAAAGCCACGCTCGAGCGTGGACCCCTGTTTCAGCAAATTTTGAAAAGTGTTTTAAAGTGCATCTTTGCATCCTCTTTCTATCCTAGGCATTCCTAGGGCATGTTTAAGGCATCTTAATGAGGATATTGATGTAGAACCACGCCGAGACAAGTTAAGGACTAAGTCATTGATTCTCAAGTGTGTAACTTAGTGTGTGTTCATTCTGTAACTGTGTAAGGTTGGCATCCGAGGACGCTCATTAGCCGCTTATAGCCCAATGCTCTGTAAGTAACAATGTTGTAAAGATATGTTCAATCATGAATATTTTCTGAAAGATCAACTGCTCTGTTTACTAAAACATTATTGTTTAATAAATGAATGTTTGTCCTATTTATAAACTACATCCGTGGCATCCATAGCAATTTACCGTTACTGTACTGTTACTGCTACTGTCACAGAGATCTCTGTCGATTCCCATGTTTGGAACCACTACTGTTTACTGATATGATGGCCATCAACTGACTGTTCGGTCTGTTAAGACCTACTGTACTGTTTTGCTATTGGATATACCACTTATAACTGCTATGGTTTCTAAATGACTGATATGACTGTTTAATGACTGAAAGGACATTCATTCTTAACCTCTTTACACAGTTGTTATTCACTGGGCTTTAGCTCACTGTTTATATATATATATATATGTAGGTGTCTAGGCACCGGATCGGAGCTAGGAGCGTTGGGTTAAACTCCCTTTTTGTCAAGCCAACCAACGTGCTTCACTGCAAGGTTCCAAGTGTGTTCAAGCTTAGGCTCGTTTGGGGTGTCTCAGTTCACCCATTTGTCTCTGTTTTGTAATACTGTATAGACTTGTACTGTACTGTTATGGTAGGGATTTGGTCCCTAACCTGAATGCCTGTATATGATGTATGTACATACTGCTTTTTGTTTCGAATGTGAATGTGTTATGAAAAGTTTTTTTGCATACAGACTGTCGCAGCTCATTGGACATCTTTCATTTACTGTTTTGGCTTCCGCCAGCCCCTGTACTCTGTATTACTGTTAGTACTGTTAAGCAGGCCTTCGGTAATCACGAATCAGTGGCCGGTTATGGTGCTAAACCCATAGGGGCGGGTTTGGGTCGTGACACAAGGCCTCCATGATGACAACCTGACCAGCTGAAAAGGACCAAATAAGAATGGTCGTTCGTAATTTGCAACCGAAGCTGCTACAGAAGATGATTGTCTTACCCCTCCCTATATTTGCCGACCTTCATGAGATAGGGGTGTAGATAGAGGATGCGATTAAACAGGGTCTGATTGACCATGAAAAGGAGCAGCCCAAGAGGGTTTTTTCACGCAGTTCAAATGCGGCTGCGAGTAGCACTGCAGCTGCAAGGACTTCTGATGTTGGTATGGTCACCACCACACCGAAAACAGCCACACCCTTTACCGGTACATCTAGAACCACCTCACAACCTGCAAAGTACCCACCCCGGGGCCAGAGGGTTTTCAACCCACTCTATATGTCTCTATCCAAAGCCTTGGGAGTTCTGATCAAAAAGGGACATTTGAAGCCCCTGGAGCCACGCCCGTTACCTAATCCCCTCCCTTCTACACACAACCTGGCCAAGTATTGCACCTTCCACCAGCAGTATGGTCACGATACCGACCTATGCTTTAGACTCCTTCATGAGATTCAGGATCTCATTGACAACAAAGTGATAGTGCCTCATAAGAAGCCAAACGTCACTACAAATCCCCTCCCACCACATAACCAACTCCCACCATCCAGGCAAGTAAACCTTATCCAAACAATTGCCATCCCATACAACCCCAGCATATACATCACCCCCTCCCACATGCCTAGGCCGGTTCTGTTCATCCCAGAAAGCACAGACTTGTGCATGATGAGCACGTCCATATCCCAACCCGAACCCGCGGTGGTGGCTGTGGTAGAAGAAGGCATGCCTGAGGGCTTTACAAGCTTAATTGAGGAAGCATACAACCCCTACTGCTATATTGCGCCAACTAATCAGGCCAAGCTAGTGATGGAATTGCCGAAGGGAATGGAGGTTAATTTAGTCCGGGAGGACGAGCCAAGCCAAGGGCTAGATGATTTAGCTGAGCTTGAGGAGGACATCAGTAATCTATAGTTCTTCGATAAACAGGATCTGGGGAATGTACAGATTGGTTGGTTTGATATGAATAGATCATCGGATAATATATGGTGGCTTAGTGACAAGCCGGATGTTGATGAGGGGTCTCAACCAAAGCAGGAACAGTTGGAAACAGGAACATCTGCAATAGCCGGAACGGTCGACAACAAGGGAAAATTGCCGGAGAGCACTGGTATTGAGAATTTTGCTCAAGAATTTGGTAGCTTGTGTACAGTCAATATAGAACAAGAGGCCACGCTGAAGGGTTTCAAATAGGAAAGAACTGAGACTGATCAGAAGGCGAAAAAACCCAAAGGTCCTGTAAGGATTGACTGTGTTTCAGATACAGGAATGCTTACAACGGAACCTGACAGTTGTTTGTTGGTTGCCGAAGGAATGTGGTGGGAAGACGATGATTTGCGTCTTGCCCATACTGATGACGACTGGGGACAAAATCTACCAGATGATACATGGTATGCCGAGGAAATCGATCACATGACTCGGAGTGGATGATATTTTAAGCCCCCGCACCTGGACCCACCGGAAGCGTCTGGAAAGGATAAGGAGGCAAAGAAATAGAAAGATAAACTGCTAGAAAAAGAAGCTGTACTGAAGCAGCCGAAGAAGATTCAAGCGGACATCTCCATCTAGAGTTTGCTCATGGCTTCACGGGTGCATAGACAAGCCGTCCTATCAGCAATGGATAAGGCTAAGCTCTCTATTGACACAACCCCTGAACAGTTAGTGGGACTGGTGTTCTCGGGAGGCACCTCACCGACTTTGATGTTCACAGATAAAGAATTGCTGCCTGAGGGCTCAGAGCACAACAAGCCACTCTACATCTCTGTGGAATGTAAAGAGAAGTGGATACCAATTGTCTTGGTTAATACCGGGTCTGCAATTAATGTGTGTCTGTCACGCACGGCCTATGCTATCGGTTTGAAACCCACAGACTTCGTACCAACAGCCCAGGTGATTCGGGCTTATGACAATACAAGTCAGGAAGTGATGGGGACAGTGTAAATTAGAACTCAGGTTGGCCCGGCGCAACAGGACATTGAATTTCACGTCTTGAATATTCCAGCCACCTTTAATTTACTCCTTGGACGGCCGTGGCTGCACCAGGTAAGAGCTATCTCTTCTACTCTGCATCAGATGCTGAAGTACCCCCATGGGAAGGGGGTAGCTACTATTTTTGGGAACTCTTCCATACATCCTCCGCCGAAAATTACTACACCGGTCTTGGAAATTGTACACGGCGAGGAGGATGTCTTTTTGTCTGGATTCACCTTGGCCGAGGCCCTGGTAGTGCAAGATATTCTGGCTATTGATGAGGGACTGTATGTCAGTGCATAATCCGTCTACCTCATGAATAAGCTATAACATGTACCCGAAATGGGATTGGGAAGGAGCGGCCGGAAGGGCGTCGCTGCGTTGGCCGAAGTGCCGCACAACTCTTATACCTTTGGTCTAGGTTACACGCGCTACCAAAGAGGATTGGGTAAGAAAGGGAAAGGAAATGGCAGGAAGGGCAAAGGCTAAACAAACTGGGAAGCACTATGAGTTGGTGCATAGACCTATTCAAGGAACCCTGAACGGCCGCTTTGTCCGGGAGGGGCAGGATTTCCTATTTTGTGGCTTTCCTAAGCCATGGCTGAATTCTGAGAAGCGGTGTTCGCTCGGCTTCGAGATCTTTTTCGACTTACAGTTGCAAGGGGATAAAGTTGCGGAAGAGCAGACTAACCTACCAGCTGAGGCTGAACAGTGCATCGAGGATGAGTCCGATGGCACAGAACTCAGGATAGAAGCAGTGCTGGTTTGTCTCATCTCAAATCCTCAGATCACACCAGAAAGCTTGGGGGATGACTTCTCTGTTTCCATGATTGGAGATCAATCGGCTGTGGGCCCTTCTTCCGGCATTCTGGATGCATCTATTCTACCCTTCCTCGTTTGGCAGTTCAAGGAGGGCTTTTTGTCCAGCAATTTTGAGTCAGATAGTGAACCGGAATATGATTCCACAGAGTCTGTGGAGTCAGAATCAGATTCTAGTTCTTCTAAGTCAGAGTCCGGTATTCTTGGTGTTGATAACCCGGATGCTATTGTTTTGTCCAGGTCGTCTTTTTCCTTTTCTTTTGAGTCGGCTGTAACTGAGGAATTGGATGAGCTGGAAGTTGTGAATGAGAATGGTACCACTACTATTTTTTAGTACTTTTCTATGCCATTTGTTTATTGCATTAATCAGGACTTTCAAAACTTTGATAAAAATGACGAGGAAGGAATTCCTTCAGTTTTAAAACATTTGATTGATCGAGAGAATGAGAGGTTTGTAGAACCCCTGGTTGATGAAATCACTTCAATTAATGTTGGTACTGAGAAGGATCCGCGCCTGGTCTAGATCGGGTCCACGTTGTCTTCGGAGGAACGCGAGCGCTTAGTCGTTTTATTAAAAGATTTCAAAGATGTTTTCGCGTGGCCCTACAAAGACATGCCTAGAATCGATTCTGAGATTGTACAGCATCGGATCCCTTTTGACCCTGAGGCCCGACGCGTCAAGCAGAAGCTTCGGAGACTACGCCCAGATTGGGCTCTGAAGATTAAGGAAGTGGTCACCAAGAAGATTGATGTAGGGTTCTTGCTAGTATCTGAGTATCCTGCTTGGTTGGCCAACATTGTTTCGGTGCCGAAGAAAGATGGCAGAATTCAGGTGTGTGTGGATTTTAGAGATTTGAACAAAGCTAGTCCGAAGGACGACTTTCCTTTACCGCACATCGACGAATTGGTGGACTTCACCACAGGCCATGCTTTGCTCTCCTTTATGGATGGGTTTTCTAGGTACAACCAGATTTTGATGACACCTAAGGATAGGGAGAAGACTGCCTTCACCACGCCGTAGGGAACCTACTGCTACAGGGTGATGCCGTTCGATCTGAAAAATGCTGGGGCTACTTATCAATGGGCTGCAACTATTATCCTACATGATATGATCCACAAAGAGGTTGAGGTGTACGTGGACGACATGATTGTCAAGTCCAAGGAAAGAGAGGGCCACTAGACCGCCTTGAAGAAAATTTTCCAATGGATAAGAGAATATCGGTTGTGACTGAATCCTCAGAAATGTACTTTTGGTGTCACAGAAGGGAAAATACTGGGGTTCTTGATTACACAAAGGGGCATTGAAGTTGATCCTTCCAAAATCAAGGCCATCTTAGAAATACCACCACCGAGGACTAAAAAGGAGGTGCGAGGCTTTCTAGGGAAAGTGCAATTCATAAGACGGTTTATTGCAAAATTAACCTTGACTTGTAAACCACTGTTTGGTCTCCTGAAGAAAGGAAAGAAATTCCAATGGGATGACTGATGCCAAGTCGCTTTTGAGCAGATCAAACAGTATCTACAGAACCCACCCTTGTTGTTATCACCAGAGCCGGGGAAACCGTTGATTTTGTATCTGTCAGTAACCGACGCGACAGTGGGTTGCATGCTTGTGTAGGAATCTGAAGATAGAGTGGAAAAGGCCATCTATTACCTGAGCAAGAAGATGCTGGAATATGAGACTCGTTATACTCTGCTCGAGAAGGTTTGTTTGGCCTTGGTATGGGCTACCAGGAAATTGAGGCACTACCTGTTAGCTCACTCCGTAATTCTAGTTTCGAGATTAGATCCCATCAAATATCTCTTCGAGAAACCAGCACTTACGGGTGGGCTAGCCGTTGGTTGCTTCTTTTCTCCGAATTTGATTTGAAGTATATGATTCGCAAGTCTGTGAAAGGGAGAGCGGTAGTGGAGTTCCTAGCCGATCACCCAGTGGAGGGAGATGAAGCAGTACAGTATTTGTTCCCAGATGAGGCCATTCTGCAGGTCGAAGAAGAGATTTTGGACTATGTACTTTGACAGAGCATCTAATCAGTACGGGTATGGGATAGGGGTATTGCTGATAGCACCCGATAATTCCCACATACCCTTAGCTTTCAAACAACAGTTCAAGGTATCAAACAACGAAGCAGAATACGAGGCATGTATCGCTGGCTTGGAAGCCGCCCTGGAACTAGGGGCAAAAAGGTTAGACATCATTAGGGACTCGAACCTGGTTGTGTCTCAAGCGAAAGGAGACTGGAAGGTTAAAGAAGAAATGATGAAAATCTATCACCAAACCTTGGATGTTCTGATTCCTAGGTTTGAGAAGCTAACCTTCATGCATCTGTTAAGAGAGAGCAACAGGTTCACTGACGCTTTATCAACTTTATCTTCTATGATAGACATCCCTTTGGGAGTCCGGATTCGTCCAATCATTATTGAACAAAGGTATGTGCCAGCCTATGAGCTGATTGCCACAACAGATGAAGTACAGGATTAGAACCCCTGGTATCATGACATCTGGAACTTCTTGGAAAAGGAGATTTATCCACAAGGGGCAAATGCCAAAGATAAAAGGGTAATACGGCAAATGGCTACTCAGTTTATCATCTGCGGGGGTAAATTGTACAAACGGGGCCATCTGGGAATGTATAAACTGTATGTTGATGCAGAAGAGTCGAAGCGCCTAATGGAGGCCATCCACGGAGGAGAGTGCAGATCACACATGAGCGGAGTGATGCTAGCTCAGAAAATTCTCAGACAGGGTTACTACTGGTCAACCATGGAGGAGGATTGTATCGGTTTTGTTCGGCGATGCCGCAAATGCCAAATCCATGCAAATCGCATGAACATCCTGCCGTCGAAGCTGTACAACATGACTTCACCATGGCCATTTTCAGTCTGGGGAATTGATGTTATTGGGGCAATTACTCCGAAGGGGTCAAACGGGCATGAGTACATCTTGGTGGCAATAGACTACTTTACAAAGTGGGTCGAGGCCCAATCTTACGCAGTGCTGAAAGCATCGCACGTAGCCAAGTTCATCAGGAATAATATCATCTATCGCTATGGGGTTCCGAATGAGATCATCTTAGACAATGGTTTTCACTTCAAGAAAGAAGAGATCGACTTGTTGGAGAAATACAGCGTGGCTTTTCATAAGTCATCCACATATCGGCCGCAAACCAATGGAGTTGTTGGGGCTACCAACAAGAATATCAAGCACATTCTACAAAAGATGGTGGAAACCTACAGGGACTGGTCAGATAAGCTGCCATTTGCTCTTTAGGACTATAGGACATCAATTCGAACTTCTACTGGTGCAACTTCGTATTCTTTGGTTTATGGGAGGGAGTCTGTTTTGCCAATTGAAGTTGAGGTTCCATCGCTGCGGGTTATGGCTGAGTGCCAGATAGCAGAAGCGAATTGGCAGCAGAGCAGGTTCGAGGAACTTATGCTGTTCGACGAGAGAAGGCTGAAAGTACTGTACCACGTCCAAGGTTATCAGCGAAGGATTGCCAGAGCTTTCAACAAGAAAGTTAAGTCCAGGAATCTTAAAGAAGGGGATTCGGTGCTCAAAGACAACCGAGCTCCCATCCACGACCCTAGGGGCAAGTTCAGACCTAATTGGATTGATCCTTATATCATCAAATCAATTTGGTCGGGTGGAGCTGTCATTCTTATGGACCTAGATAGCCTCGAGTTCTCCCAACCAATCAACATGGACAAGTTGAAGAAATACTACCCTTGAGAGGCTCGCTAGGAAGAAAACCCGAAAGGGCGACCTAGGCAAAAGTTAAAGCACAAAAAATTAGAAAAAAGAAAAACTGAGCTCGCAAGATTGAAAACCCAGAAAGGGCGGCCTTGGCAAAAATTAGAGCGCAAAATGAGAGTTTTAATACCCGAGTGAACCCGAACTGAACTACGTAAGGCTTGATTCCCATTTTCGAGATACGTAGGCAACTTCATTCTGAAGTCCAGCCATAAACACTTCCAAATCACTTGTGTCCATGAGATTGTTCTAGTCATTTTTGTCTTTTCTGCATCCAAGAGTTCAGTTGTGATCTCCAGTGCAGTGAAGTGCTATTCAGACAAGGGGCAGCTTTCCAGTTATTGGATTCGGGGTTGTGCATCTGAAGAATAGATTCCGGGTGTGTCTAGTTGTGATCCATATCGAAAATGGTTTTAAAAAGTTTTACTAAAAGTTGATTTTATTCAAATTAATCTTTTTACAACTTAGACTATTTTTGGACCAAAAGGAAAGTTTTTAATACCCACAACCTTCAATTTCATTGATTTCAATACAGAGTTCTCCGACTCTCGATACAAATCGAAGTTGCTTTTTATTACATTCAAAAGGAAAACTTGAAAGTACAGATTAAAGCAATAAACTTGGGGCATAGTTAAGTCAAGTGTTCATGTGTCCCCTCCCAGAGCTTGTGGAAGCTTTATACGCTAAAGAAGGCCCGGTTTGCGCTTCATCTTCAAGCCAAGCTATGCATTCGCCAGAAAGGGTGCAACGAAAATTGGAAGCGGGAGCCAGAAGTTCTCTTGTCCTCCATGCAGTGGGATAGCGAGCTAGTTGTGAGCCTCGGATTGGAAATGAAGTCGGGTATTCTATCCCCTCTTCTGGGCAAGTCTGGTTGTGTCCGAGCTGGCGCCGGAACCAGAAGGGAAAATAGAAGACACAGTGTGTCAAGCCAATCAACTGAATGCCAAGCTGGCGAGACATGCTGTAGCTCATCTCAGGCAGATCAAACCAGGAGCAACGCCAAGCAATGTCAACAGCGGATCTGTTGCACATCCAGTGGCACCACCATCCCTAGCCACACCTGGGGAGGGATGAAAAATAAGAGAGATTAAAGAATAGAGAGGTGTATATGGAGAGAAAAAAGTGAGAAAAGGGTTTTGAGAGAAAAACAGAGCCTGAGGGCCGACTGATGTGATATACACATGTGAGAAGGGTGTGAAACATTACCTGCAAGAGTAGTGGACTTCCTGCGAACTTGGTTGTCTCCCGACGATGGAAAGCATCCAAGCCCATCAAAGTCTCTGCTAATGTCAAGCCAATGCAGCTCTTGCCCTCTTTCAAGCCTTGGGCAACTTCTATCGAGCAAATGCTAGATCCTGCAAAGCCAGGGGCAAGTAGAAAATGGGCCAACATACACAAGCAGAGAGCATGCTGCCGAAAACTTTGCCAAAGACGGTCACCGCGGATGCCGGCGTCAGAAAACCGGTAAATGAGATTGGAAATGTCCAACTCCCCATTGTGAACCAAAGATCGGGCATCATGTAAAGTAAGCCCACACATCCTTCCTAAAGCCTGGATGTGGCCAAAACGAGACTGGGGCAGGATCTCCTCATCACGCCGAGATTCCATCACAGCTTGGAATTCTTCGATTATGGGACATATCTCTTGTCCCCCAAAGCTAAAAATATGTGTAACCGGATTCCAACATCTAGCCGCGGCATGAAGGAATGGAAAACACAGCGAAGTACGACTTAGCGGGAATAGTGTATTTATCCCGAAACTCCGGAACTTTAGCTTTTCCGAGCCATCTAAATTCGCAATCCAATCGAAGAGTTTTTCGGTGAAGAATGGCTCCATTTGAAGTAAAAACAAAGTTGGAATGAAGAAACTACGAAGTCCTAACTTTTGTAGAAGATAAGGCACTAAGTAGAAAACAGGTGGCAGCAATTTGGAGATTCCCTGCATTACTGGCCAACCAACCAGTTAAGGTAGCCGACCGGCCACTTTAGTGGCCGACAATCATTACTAAGTGGTCGACAGCCACTGTTTGTCTCCAGCAGAATGTCCTTGGCCTTCCTGTGTGTTGAGAATGCTGAGAACCTGTGTTTTGTTCTACTCTGGATGCGTTCTGCTGTTTTGTTTTAGTAGTTTTGTTGAGTCACTCTCAAGTTTGTTGCAATTTGTTTATCGAGTTGCATTTGTTTCGTTTATCGAGTTGTTTTGTTTGTCGAATTGTTGTATTATTTTTTTTATTTGAGTTGTTTTACTCTGTTTGTTATGTTTTGGTCGGTTCACTACCTGACTAAGCAATTGTCAAGACAATGTACAAATATTCAATTTTCATCAAATCCCGTTTTTGTGTGAAATGGTGCAATGCGATGCTCAGAATGTAAAATGCAACACGTTTTCATCAAAAAGCTGTTTTCATTCCAATCATGGTTTCTTTTTACAAAAGAGTACAAGTTTTCAAGAAAAAAAATAAAACTGCCTAAGGCTGTACAATGTGCTAACACTACTAACAAAAAAAGAGAAACAAAGCAAAAAGCATCTAAATTAGTGCCACCTATCTCAGGATCGAGAGGCCCTCTTCGTTCTCTTCCTGGGCATGGACTTAGAGCTATCGCCATCGGCGCCACTGTCTGAATCTGAGCCGAAGCCTGAACCAGAGTTGCTTCCGCTCCCATTCTCGGAGCCCTCCTCAGCATTGTCACCACCCTCAAAACCCGAGCCGGTGCCGTCGCCTCCACCCTCAAATGACTCTGACTGGGGACTCGCTGGCTTCTCGTCTTCACTGGTCTCATCATCGTCATCGTGCATGACAAGCTCCCAACGTCTCCCTCGGCCGCGTGCCGGAATCTCTCTCCCTGTTACTGGAGAAGGCTCTGCTGGTCCTGTCTGTAGAGGTGTGACCTGAAAAGGCAGTTTGAATATATCAGCCATAGTATATGTATCAGATGCAAGTATGGTGTGCAGAGCGAGTACATGCAGAAGTCAGATATAGTATGTGAATGCAATGTGTCAGATGTGATCTATGCATGCAGTGTATCAGTGCAGTGTGGGGAAATGTTCAGTTAAGATGTCAGTTTCAGTATATCAGCAGAAATATGATAACCGAAATGCAAGAAAACTAAAAATTATCTGAATGCCGTAGGAGCTAAGCATCGTCTCTTTCCTTAAGATCATGCCCTCGAATGAGGCCAACACCAGTAACCCCTCGACATAGCCCATGGAGGGCTGCAAATGCAAGTTGAAACGACCAATGAATGAATGAATGAGTATTGTGAAAGTGAAAAAAATGAAAGCTGTAAAGTATATCGGTGGTGAGTCAGGTGTCCTAACATATCGGTGATTAGGCAACGGGGGCTCAATCAGAATCTGATAAGGCACTCAGGAGTACCACCAACTTGTCAGCTCGGTCGGAAGATCTGGCCATCCAACACTCTGCCTGGTAGGAGGCATCCCTCTAGCCCCATCTCTCGGTGCCTGGGTCCTGTTCGTCAAAAGGGCATCTTCTGCCCGGGCCCTGATTGTCGAAGGGGCATCTGCTGCTCGGGTCCTGCTTGACGAAGGGATATCAACTGCCCTTCCTGTGTAAGCGCGAACACTTATCAGAGAAGGCATGGGGTATGTCTAGAGATAAGTCGTATAGTCCCCCTTCCCAATGAAGAGGTCTGCATCTCCACTCCGCATGAAGTCAGTGATCTCCTGAGGGGAGAGACTTTCTGTGGCTTGCATAGAAGGCGGAGGCGGTAAGGGAACCGACTATAACGGCAGACCCAGCGTATGGCATATGAAGCGCTCGCCTCAAAACCAGGCTCGGCCTACTGGCCCCTCAAACAGGAGCCAATACCAGGAAGCGCTCCAATCTCCGGCGAACTGAAATCTGGCACCCTTTGGCATCGTCGCCCAGGGCTGCCGTGTGACCTGTAGATAGCAAGTGCATAGGTTGGTTAGTTGCCATTAGACATGTAAAATGAATTGATGTTGAAAGCAGAAAAAACTGTGAGTTTTGAACTACCTCTATTGTCCTCACTGTGTCGAAGTACTGGTGAAGGAATAAGAGGGTCTCCCGGGTCCTAGGCTGGCATCGACTGTCGTATCGAAGCCAGTATGGCACCTTAAGAGGCGTCTCAACCTCTGGCTCTAGAGCAAGCGCCAGGAAATAGGCGTACACCCATAGCTGTAAAAAGCAAGAGGGCGGCAGTGAGAATACAGATAAACACAGATAATATGGAAGACAAAGTATGTGTATAATGTCCAGAAAATACAGAATGCAAAGAATACAGAATACAGAAAGTGCGGAAAGCAAAATGTGTAGTGCAATGTATAGAAAGTGCAGATATAGAGATTAGACTTTGTGTATGCAGTGTGTGGTGTAATGCAGTGTACAGAAAGTGCAAAGCAGAAAGCATGGCAGAAAATGTAAAGCTGAAAAGTAAAGCACACCTCCCAGGCTCTCTAATAGTCGCAAACTCTGTTCCCGCTCCTGCGGGAGGTCGAGCTCATGTAGCAGTATAGGGTAGCGAGGCCGGCGCCGCCCCAATCATAATGACGAACCTAAGATAGGTCCACTAAGGCGCTCAAAAGATACAGCCTGACTGTGTTCGCCCTGTCGGCAAACAAGGTAATGCTGAAGAGGAACATTAGGAAACCTGAGGCGTACTGCTCAATCCCCTCTACAGTCACTGGGTCTGTCCCTCTGTAGTGGTCTGCGAACCAAGTATATCGGACCATCCCTGATCGGAAGATAGGCGGGTGTGCTCCCAGCAAATAGGTCCAAGCAGCCTCCCACTCACCCATATCGGAATCATAAGGGATCGGCCGGCCTCCCACCTCAAGGCCCGTCAACATGGCGAAATCATATGGGGTCATCGTCATATCCCCAGTGGTAAAGAAATGAAAAAAGTTAGTGGTGTCCCACCATCTCTCTACCAGTGCGCCCAAGAGGGTCCTACTCGCCATGAGGTGCGACAACCCCATGCAAAACAAACCGAACCCCGCCTTATCAATGATCTTCCGGACGCCGTCGGGGAGGTCCATGTACCACTCCCTCGCTGCGATGGGCCCATATCCGTAGGTAAAACGGGAGTCTACCTGTGTTCATAATGAACAGAAATACAGTGTGTGAATGTGTTCAGAATGAGCAGAAGAAATACAGTGTGTACATGTGTTCAGAATGAGTAGATGGAATACAGTGCATACCTCAGAGGAATCATATGACAGGTGAGACTCTGGCTCTCGCAGCAGGAGATCTGCTGGTGCGAGTCGTGCAAATCCGCTAAAGTGACGGACTGTGCTGGGTGGTAGTGCATGTGCCTCAGGGCGGTACCTTTTGGGTTGAAAGGCCGGACTCTGGGCGGCAACAGTATGTACTCAGGCTCTCTCTCCATCCCTGGAGAACCCCTGTCATGTGGAGCGTCGTCTGCCATCTGGAAAGAAGGTGAGAAAGTAGGCAAATATGAGCAAAATAGGTGAAAAATGCCAAAAGTCAACTCTCGGAGAGAGAAAATGGCAAAAAAAGTCAAAGCCTGGGAAAAGGCACCAAACTCAAGATAAACTTGAGGGAAACAAACCTCAAGTGGTGAAAATAGAGAAAAAAGCTCTGAAAACAAATTTTAATCGGTTCAAAATGGAGAAAATCAAAAGGTTTTAGCGAATCAACTTCGCAAGGGCGTTGGAAAACGCGTGTAAAGTACGCATCTAGGAGGAAAAAGTGTCTAGGGATGAAGAGCAAGTGATTTCGGCACTATAAGTGTGAAGAAATGTGATTTGGGAATGTGTATTTAAAGATCCCCACGCAAAAAGACCGAAATAGCCCAGAATTATCACAATTGGCCGACTGGCTAGTTTTTGTGGCCGACATGGCTTCAGGGTGGCCGGTAGGTGTTCAATGTTCTCCATGTGCATTTTTATGCTATTTTGTGTCCTTAGCTCTCGATAAAGTACAAGAAAAGTTCACTTTTCGGCTCAAAGTGTTTATGCGGAAGTTTCAACTCATGTCTTCGATGCATGACTCATCGTCAGTTGGCATGAACGACGTGTATCTGTTTGAAATACATCGTAACTCCTCCGAGAGGTAAATCGGAGGTTACAACTGAATTGGTCTTGTTGAGACGTGCATTTCTTTGTTTTGCATCAAACATGCTATTGATGTTGCATTGAATATGCATTAATTGTTGTGCACAGAATGTGTATGCTACATTGCATTGCACTATACATGTTCTCATGTTTACATAGAATATGTATGTTGCATTGTATTGCATTGTGCATGCCCTTACATTCGCATAGAAATTGTCCATACCTGTTGCATTGAACATGTATTTGATGTTGCATAGAACATGCTCCATGTTTTGTTGTATAGAATATGCATTTGTTTTGTTCCTCGCATGATGTGTAGGAAGCATGCCTCTCTAAGCATTGTGTCATGGTTATTCGCCTTGCATAGAACATGCATTCTTACTGTATTGTACTTGTCAAAGTTTTTTTCTTGTGCAGGCGCGATATTGTATGTACGGTTCATTCAAAGCTGGTGTAACCAGACGATATTGTATGTACAGTTCATTCAGAGAAACTCCAGGTACAGTTCATTCCTGTCCATTGACTCCCTTGTTTTGGTTAGAAACACTTGGGTACGCCCAGTGTTTATACCACTCCTTGGCTTTGGCTAGAAACATTGGGTTGTGTGCCCGATGTTTATGCCCTCCTTTGGTTAGAAGCGCTTGGAACGTGTTCCAACGCTTATACCTTGCTTTGGCTAGAAACATTGGGTTGTGTGCCCGATGTTTATGCCCTCCTTTGGTTAGAAGCACTTGGAACGTGTTCCAATGCTTATACCTTCTTTGGTTAGAAGCATTAGGTCGTGTGCCCGATGTTTATACCTTGCTTCGGTTAGAAGTGTTTGGAACGTATTCCGACGTTCATACCTTCTTTGGTTAGAGGCATTGGGTCATGTGCCCGATGTTTATACATTGCTTCGGTTAGAAGCATTTGGAACGTATTCTGACGCTTATACCTTCTTTGGTTAGAAGCATTGGGTCATGTGCCCGATGTTTATACCTTGCTTTGGTTAGAAACATTGGGACGTGTGTCCGGTGTTTATACCACCCCTCTGGTTAGAAGCGTTTGGAACGTATTCCGACGCTTATACCTTTTTTGGTTAGAAGCATTGGGTCGTGTGCCTAATGTTTATACCTTGTTTTGGTTAGAAACATTAGGATGTGTGTCCAGTGTTTATACCACCTCTCCGGTTAGAAGCGTTTGGAATGTATTCCGACGCTTATACCTTCTCTGGTTAGAAACATTGGGTTGTGTGCCCGATGTTTATACCACCCTTCCGGTTAGAAGCGTTTGGAACGTGTTTCGACGCTTATACCACTCTGTTTTGGTTAGAAACATTGTAATGTGTTCTGATGTTTATACCACCCTCCGGTGTTTGCACCGCTCCATTTTCCCTCTCGCGCGGCGCATTAGGATGCTTTGGTTAAATGCATCTGGACGGATTCCAATGCTTATACTGCTCTTTGCTTTGATTGCATAATGGTTGGATGTGTTTCACCTGTTATCACTGTTTTCTGTGATTCGGAGCCTTAGGGTGTGTCCCTGGGTTCACACCACTTCTCTTCTCGCGTGTGCCACGCGTTGGGATCTTTATCTTTCCTGCGTGATGCATAGTTAAGATTGCATAATTTTCTTACATCCTTTCTACATGGAATGTGGTTTGGTTCTTGTTAAACTCGCTTATGTATAAGTTTGCTGTAGCATTTCTTTGCATAACATTTGCATCTAGATGCTTCATTACAGCCCTCATTGCATGATCATAAGTTATATTTTGCATCGTGCATATCATTTGCATCTTGCCCCAGAACTACATTGGTTTGATTCCTTGCAAAGGGATACGTAGGCAGCCTGCAGGCGCAACCGTTCTTTGTTTTGTTTGCTAATTTGTCTGAGTCTCCGGCCTTGTCAAAAATGGGTCGTCTCTGGGCTTTGACATTCACTACCGTCAATTCATGACTTCCGAGTTCTGTCAAAGAGGGGCAACTGTAGACACCCCATTTTTGATCGACCTCAAGACGTAGACGTCATCATTTGTGCACTTGATGATTGTGCTTATTTGTGCTCATTTTGAGTGCCCGAAGTTCTCGGCGGAACGCCTTGTCTTTGAGCCTCTAAACCCTCTTTGTTTTGTGCTTGTTTTTGGACCAAACCTTGGTGCCTCTTGCTTGGAGGGGGGAAGGGCCTTGTCGGCCACTTTTTGGCCTTGTCGGCCACTTTTTGGCCTTGTCGGTCACTTGAAGTGGTCGGTCGGCCAGGTAAGGTGGCCGGCCGGCCACCTAAAGTAGCCGACGACCATTTTTCTCATTTTTCAGATATTTTCTTAGCCAGCTGTGCCAGCTGTTGTTCACTGAATGCCATCTCCATACACATGTATGGGGGAATGAATGCAAGCCTTTGGCTTGGATTTCTATATAACGAGGGGTCTCTCCCCAATTTGAGGGGTTGGAAATTTTTGTGAGCAAATTTCCTCTCTCTCTCTCTCCCTATTTTGTGCTTGAAAGTGGAAATTTTCTATACATTTGCACTAAGACCCTTAACCAAACATCTTCATCTTGGAGTTGAGGTTCTTTAAGGCTTTGTTTGAGCTCTTAAGGCTGGTTTTAGCTTAGAATTGTGGCTATTTAGTGTTGTGCTTCAAAGGTATAAGGCTTACCTCATTTAAGCTTTGCTTTAGTTGCTTACTTGGCTATCTTTTTGCACTGTTTTGACCTGGTATTTCAACCATAAAAAACTCTATTTTTAAGGTTTCAAAATGGTGGTTTAAGTTTTGTTGAGTTAGGGGGTTATCTTCTCTTTTTGCTCTTTGGCTTGTGAAGCCTTTTGCGCCATTCCTTACCACCTTTAAATTAAACTTTTTGAGCCTTTTTACTACTGAAATTCAGTGTTATTTCAGTGGTAAAAAGTACGTTTGGAAGTCTAAAAATGGAGGGGTTAGCCTCCTCTCCTTGTGCCTCTCTTGCATGCCTAGTTAGCTTCACATGTTAGCTTGATTTTGTACCTTGTGTTAGCTTAGTTCAAGCATGTTTTAGGCTTTGTTTTTACATGTTTCAACTCTGTTTTGGGTTGGTTGGAGCATTTGTTGCTTCCTTTTTGTACTTGTAGTGCAATTGTGCTTCCTAGTCTAGCATGCTTCATGGTTTAGCCTATTTTTGTAGCTTGTGTTAGCTTAAATTCAAGTTGTTTTAGCTACTATTTTGGCCTACTTTAACTCTGTTTTGGGCTGGTTAAGTCCTTTGAGGCTTGTATTGCATGGCTATAGTGTAATGGTCTTCACTAGCTCATTGTTTTAGGCCTCTAAACATGTTTTGCTAGAGATGATTGCATGGGGTAGTTTCATTTAACATGTGATTTCAGTGTATATAGCTCTGTCACACTCACTTATTTTACTCTTTCATTGCTTTTGCGTGTTGTGTCTTGAGTCTTGTTTTCGAGCTAATATATGAGCATGTTTTTCTAGCCTTTTATGCTTCAATCTTAGCATGTTTTAGCCACTGTTTTGGCATGTTTCAACTCTATCCAAAGCTGGTTTGGTCAGTTGAGCTTTGTGTTGCATGCTTATAGTGTTGTGATCTTCACTAGTTTGATACTTTTGGCTTTTAAACATGTTGTGCATGAGTTGCTTGCATGATTTAGTATCATTTTGCATACCATATCAGCACTGAAATGTCTGCAACCTCCCTCTATTCTTCACTTTTTACTTTGTTTTGAAAGTGGCCTTGAGCCCCTTGTTGGCTTGAGTGTGGAATTGAGGCTCTCATGCCTAATGGTTTTAATCCTCCCTTGAGGGTTTTTATTAACCAACAGCATGGGGCCTCTTTTATACTCAAGGCACTTGAGGTTTAGGCGCTCTTTCCAATTAAAAGACTTTCACTTTGGACTTAACCGGTTAAAGGACTAATCGGTAATCTAAAATGAGTAAACAACACATGACAAGTAAAACATGGACAAGATAAGCATGTTGTGTTGCATTGCATGTGTTTGGATCGGACGTTAATCCAAACACAAGAAAAATGGGACGTTTCATACTCAAAGTGATGAAACGTGTCACTTTTCTTGGTCGCCGTCACCCTTGATCATGCATGATAGGGTGGTGGTCCTTTGAGTCATATTTGTGCATTCATTAAGCTTGTACAAGCTTGACTCTTTGGCCATCATGCATTGAAAATGCTTGGTTAATGGCTTGAGAGCCAAGTGCTACACTCCTTTGAGCTTGAGAAATGATAAGGAGGGTGGCAGTACACACATTCCTTGAAAAATGCATTGCTTTGCCTGTGTTGCTCTCTGTTGCAGCAAAAACAGAAGTCTGGAAAAAGGGGTGGCCGACCGGCCACTTGAAGTAGTCGACCAGCCATTTAAACTAGACGACTGGCCAGTTAAGGTAGCCAACAGCCACTTTTTGTGGCCGACCAGCCACCAGTGAATTTTTGTGCAAAAGTGTTCCTGTGTTGGAGTAGAGGCAATCTGGAAGTTGGTACAGTTTTCAGAGATCAAGCGAGTGTAAACAGAGGCAACCGATGGCAAGGAGATGGATTTTCGGGAGGAAGCCAACCGAGCATGCATGTCTCCCTCGCCTTCGAGGCCATTTACTTGTTTTATTTAAATTGCTTTAGTTAGATAGCGTAGCTAATTATTCGATTCAAGTGTTGTACTTAATTAGCTTACCATAGCTAGTTATTCAATTCAGTTTGTAATAATTAATTAGCTTAGAATAGTTAATTAGTTTCAATTGTGTTGTAATAATTAGCGTAGCTAGTTTAGCTTATTCATTCGGACCCTCTTTCGTGAGGGCACAATGTTGTAATAAGTGTGCATGCGTGTGTGCATGTCTTCCAATCTCACGTCTTTCTCCCTTTTATTTATCTGCTTTTGATGGTTAGATTAGGGAGCATGTTTCAATTAGCATACATTATGCTTGCATGTTTGTATCATTCATTTGTCTTGCATGCACCGAGGCTCGGCGCATCATTCAAACTGCATTGAATTTCAACAGTTTTTTGAATACGTGTTTCAAAGCATGTTATCAAATTGTATCACATGCCATATTAGTAGTCGAGCCTATTAATTACATTATTGCATGTGTTGCATTAAGCATCTTAAGATAGTTAGGATCATGTATTCTTTCTAACTAGTTTTTGTTTTGGCTTGGAGTACTCGGTAAGTTTTACACTTTAGCATGCTTGCATAAGTGTGATTGCCATATTGCCATGTTTCGCATGCTTGCCATGAGGCTATGTGCTTATTTGCTAAACTGCATGAATGCCTATGGATAAAGGTTTTGTTGCTTGAATTGGAACAATTCAACGAATGTATGTTTTAAGCCCACTTTACGAAGTGGCAAATCATCATGTTTTAAGCCCACTTGAGGTGGCAAATCCACATTTTAGCCCACCTGAGGCTGGCAATTTCAAACCATTTTCGAAAACAAACATGAGTTGATTTGTTCCAAGTCTTGCGACTTAGTCTATATTTGTATGTGTGCGTCACATAGTAATGTTAGCTAATAACCGGAATAAGAACACATGAGGTTTATAAAACAACGTATCATGATAGTAGGGCTGATCTTTGATCAGGCGAGTGGGGGTGCTCATTTCAGGACCTTCCTCTCTTGTACCCAAGTTCCCAAGCCGAGGCAACTTTGGTGATAACGGACATATGGCCTTTGGCACGAGTCAGGGTTTCCTAAATTTTCTCAAAATAAAATATTTAGGTGGCGATTTTGTAATCTGGCAAAACAGTCTAGTTTTGGCATTATTTGATTCAAAATCGATTTTCCAAAATGATTTGCTGAATTGGACTCTTTGGTGTTTATCAGTTTTACATTGCACTTGTGAAACTAGATTCAGAACCATGACAGGAGTCCGAACTATAGGACCAATTCGAGCTCTCCAAAAGGGGGTGCGAAAAAGTCGAGTGTACACTTGGGATCACGGCTCTTGCAGATGAAGTCATTATAATCTATGTTGACAGTATGACAGCTTTGGCATATTCTAAGGATCCTAAGTATCATGATAGAACCAAACACAGCGACATTCGATTTCACTTTATTGGAGATGTGGTTGTATAAGGGGAGGTAGTCCTACCGCATATCTCCACTAGTAGGATGGTGGCTGATCTACTTACTAAAGGCACTACTAGAGACATTTTCCAAACTCATGTTAGGAGTTTAGGGTAGGATTTGATGTTTTTATGGATACCTCATTGACTTTGTTGAATATTTTTTAACCTTGTAACAGTAGGTTCCCCTTGGAGTGAAGAACCCTGTCTTGTCTTGATCGGCAGGGTCCATGGCAATTTGGTGATACCCTCTGTAAGCATCCAAGAAACTCATGCGCTAGTGTTGGGCAGTTGCATCCACAAGTTGATCAATTCTCAATAGGGGAAAACAATCTTTTGGACAAGTTTTTTTTTTAAAATATGTAAAATCCACACAGATACGCCATGACCCTGTCTTCTTCTTCACTACAATGGTATTAGATAGCTACATGGGATAAGTAACTTCTCACATTACCACAACTTCCAGTAGCTTATCAACTTCATCAATTACGGCTATGGTGTGTTCAGTAGCTGAATGGCGACTCTTTTGAATAACCGGCTTAGCCTTTGGATCAACATTCAAGCTATGCATAGCAATAGTTGGGTTGACTCCTGGCATGTCATAAGGCATCCATGCAAAGACGTCGATATAGCCGAGGAGAAAAGATATCAGCTCTTGCTGTTTGGCGGTATTGAGACCTGTGCTAATTATGAAGAATTTTTTAGGATCCTCAATCATTATTTGATCCAAATCCTCTGTAACTTTATCAGCTGGGACTTTTTAGACATCTTCTAGACTTTCTTGATTTGGAATTTCAATTGAATTTACTTTCAAGTCTTTGGGGCTTTTGATTAGGACCGAAAGGTAGCAATCTCTTGCTAACCTCTATGAACCACAGATCTATTCAATTCCATACTGAGTTGGAAAACGGAGTAATTGATGGTAAGTGCTTGGTATAGCTTGCATTTTATGAAGACATGTTTGGCCCATGATTATGTTGTAGGGCAAAGGAAGTTTCATGACCAGGAATTCAACTTCCAGTGTTTGGTGCTTATACGCACTGGTAGCACAATTTTTCCTAAAGGGTATTCTGGATTGGCGTTGAAGCCAAAAAAAGGGTACTTGGCTAGAAAAAAGTTTGCATCTGTGAAGCCGAGTTTGAGAAATTTCTTGTAATACATTATTTCAGAAGTGCTTCCCTGGTCAGTCAAGATGTGCTCAATGGCAAACTTATTAACTCACAACTCGATTACGAGAGCGTCATTGTGTGGAATGGTAACTCCTTTGAGAACTATATCTGAAAAGCTGATCTCATTTGACAAACGAGGCCATTTGACTGACATGTTGAACTCAGGGTTAAACCTGGAAGATTGTAGTTGAACCAAATTTATCTCATTTGATGGAGGTACCCTGTATATCATGTGGATCATGCCGACAGGTGGTGAATCGAGGCATACATCGAGCACACCCGGTGGGTTCTCCGTCTTTGGAAGGTATTCTGCCAATCGGCCTCCTTGGACCAACTCTTCCAGGTAATCTTTTAAAGCATAGCATATGTCGGTTATGTGTCCATGGTCTTTATGATATTTACATCTCTGATCCCTTTGTCTCTTGTCGGGGGGCCCAAACATCTTACTCGGCCATCTGAAGAAAGGATGATGTTTGATTTTGCTTAGAATTTTACTAACTGGCTCAATGAACTCTGTATACTTTTTATTTGGTCACCTTGAATGCTTGCTATGTACTTAGTATTGCTCACTTCGCCAACGAGAATCTCGGTGATTTTCTGTTCTTGATCGGCTTCTTGTTTCTGGATTTCTAACTGGGAAGGTTCTTTCTGGTGGTGCGACTGTTAGAGGTTGTACCATAATAGACACTACCGATTTAGCCGCCTGTAATCCGGCTTTAGTTCTTATTGCATCATCTTCCACTTTACAATACTCCTCGACTTTCTTTTTTCATCAGGGACCAGACTGTTTTAGGGGGGTCTTCGAGTTAATGAACTCCTGAATGGACTATTAGGATGTAATCCCATCTTGAAGGCGGTGATCGCCATGGAAGCATTGCAGTCATCATCCACTAAATTGAAGCATTTCCAATGGCAAGCTGAATATTCGCATACGGTCTCCCCCTACTTTATCCTTATTGCCCAAAGGGAGTCTGCTTGTTTCAACTGAGTTTCATTAGTGATGAATCAAGACCTAAAGGATTTCTGGAGTTAGTGGAAACTCTAGATCGAAGCCGGCTCAAGTTTGTAATACCACCTGACGGCGAGCGGTCCCAAACTACTAGGGAATATTCGACACGTGAGTGCTTCATCGTTTGCATGTAGTGTTATGGCCTGTTTGTAATGACGGACGTGATCGGTAGAATCTGATTTCCCGTTGTATAGAGTGAATGAAGGTGCTTTGAACTTCTTGGGCAAGACAGCTTTGGCTATGCGTTGTACGAAAGAGTCATGCCTATCTTCCAAATCTGAATCATTATGTCTCGTTCTATGGTCGTGGCGCATTCTTGGACTTCCATCCGACAAGCTAGAAGTGCCCACTCGGCCTCATTTTTTGGGTTCATCGTCTGATGATGGCGATGTATTGCTGTTATTGTCGTGCCTCCGGCGATGATGTCTCTGTTTGGCTTTCCTTTTTGGTGATTGACTTCGACGTTGTGCAATCTGTTGGGACTTGGCCAGCTCTTGACGTAGGCACTCATTATCAGCTGCCATGTTTTCCAAAAGTTGCTCATTGTACTTCGCTTGGGTGATAAGGGTTTGCATGGTGTCTTCTACTAATGTTGAAGGTAATGAAAGAGTTGTCAAGTCAAAGTTCAAAGATCTTCTAGCGGGGGTTTCTTCAGGACCAAAAATTGTTCCTGGTGGATTACTGTCTCCTGTGACCAAGGGATCTCGGGTTAGGTCTGCCATAGATGAATTTGAGTATTCCCACAGACGACGCCAATTGTGAGGAAGTGGATTTGAAATACTCCTTTATCCAGTTAGACCCTTGAAAAATCATTCGAACGCCACCTGAAACAGAAGAACAACTCCGGTTGGTGGTACCGAAATTAGCACTCTGATGAGCAAGTTAGTTTCTTAGAGAGAGAACTATTGCTATTTTTGTACTAGCAAATATTTTTGAACATACCTTTTTCTTGAGTCTTCCCCCATCTTTTATAGAGTTTCTTCCCCTGGGCTTTTATCCTATTTGGGGTACTTTCTTATCATTTTCTTGTTAGGGTCCACTTCCCCATTATGCTTCATGGAAAATAAACAGCTGCCATCCAATTGGACGATGCCGAGTTCCTTTATAAATTTCGTTTGGTCACGTTGAAGTATACGTCGCTCAGCAACCACTTTTCTTCATGATGTTTACTCGATTCTGACTCAACCCAGTGGGCTGTTCTTGGATTGGGCCTAATCGAAATAGGCTGGGCTGTTGTCTACCTTTTTCAGTCTTTATATTTTCGCTCTCAAAATATTCAAGACATTGTGAGATATGTTGTATCCGTGTGGATTTTTCATACACAATTAAGAACATTTGATGTAGAGATTGAATATTATTATGGGGAGTTTCATTAGATTTCACGAAAAATCACATTGAAATATTCAATAATTGAACTACTTTTTTAGGTTAACGCCAAAGCATAGCTTATTTTTGTCCTCAAAAATAAAAAATAAAAAAAAATGAAAAAAATAAAAATAGAGGCAAAGAAATTACTTGGAGAAAATTAATAGATAAAATACGACAAGACTTCATTTTGTGGTTCACATCAAAATAAGGTACAAACTTTAAATATCTGTACTATTGTAGTGAATATATAAATTACTTTCTCTGGATAGGTGTGATTTAATGTGGATAGAGATGGGTTAGCGAACAGGACTTTTCTTAGGTGTGCAACCCTCAAGGTTGTACACCATGTGCCACTTACACAAAAAGTGTAAGTGGAAGGTGAAAACAAAAGCAGGACTGCAAACAGAAAAAGCGTAAGTGTAAGGCGTAAGTTGCACACCATAACAGAACCCTAGCGAACAATACAGTAGCAAGTCATACAAAGTTCACTGATTTTTTATACATAATTATGTGAATTAATACAAAGGTCACTGATTTTTTATACATAATTATGTGAATTAATTTGAACTATTCAGTTTCAAACAAAACACTAATAAAATTAATATATATATATTATATTATAATGTTTTATGTATAGTTTTTTGAATAAATTACATTCACCTTTTTAGAAATTTTTTTAAAAAATTACAGCAAGGCTCACGCTTTTGACATAATTATATTGACTTCATTTTGGGATGGTTAAAATGATCAAAACTAATACAGATAGTGGGTAAATACTAAAAAAAATAAAAACAAATATATATTTTAATAGAAAAGAAATGACAACATCAATTTTTATTCATAAGACTGATGAATTATTAATGAAAGATAGACAGAATTGTTATGTGAATTAAAACTTTAAAAAAGAGCAATGTAATTATTTAAAAAATGTAAAACTAACTGTATTTTTTTGAAATTTCAAGAGAAATGAGTGTAATTATTCTAAATTTTTTGGTATGGATAAATTTTTTCTACGGAGATAGAATTGTGGTAAATGAAGCTTGCATAAACCAGACATTTAATGTGTTGGTTGTGTAACTCTTTTTATGGTGTGAGGTCTTATGTTCAGTTTTAATGAAGAGGAGTTTGATATTTATTGTGGTGGTGGTTAATTTCTCTCATATTGTGGGAATTGTATGTAGTGGTTGTTAAATTTAGACTTGGTTGATATATTGATTGTGCAGCAATGTTAGGTATCATGAAAAACCTTTCATGAAAATAATCATGAAAGCTTTGTGACCCTTGGATTACACTTAGAATAAAGCACCACACACTAATTAAGGTATTCCAAGAATCATAACTCTTTCATGATCATTTTCATGAAAAAAATTTCATGATCCCTAACTTTTCTCTTGATTGTGTAAGGCTTTATTGACTTTAACTATTATGAATTTAATTATGTAAATATTTTTATATTTAAATAAACTCTCGTATTGATTGGAAAAAAACAATAATAAATAAAAAGCTCGCAGTTATAGGAAGAACGACTGTAAAAAAACAAGAATTTCTAAATTAAGCAAACATTGGCATGAAAGTCATATTCATGCTGTGGTAATGTAGCCAATCTAAGTAAGGGGTAGTGTTTGGGTGTGTAAGGTGTATGTTATATTTATTTGTATAACTTTTTATAAATATGTATAAATCATTTTATAAAATTACATAAATTTTTATAAATATACGTAAGTTGTGATTTCTTAAATTTTTACGAGTTAACTTATGTATATTTATAAAAATTTATATAATTTTATAAGATAATTTAAATATATTTATGAAAACCATAATATATATTTGCACACTTAAAAATTACCATGAAGTAAACTAGACATAATGATTGCTTGATATCGCATATACATCCCCAAAAAGTAATATTTTGTTGTTTTAAATAGTTGCCAAGCTTTTCTAGCAAAGTAATTCCGTGTTTGGGTATAATTCTCAGAAATTATTTTTAAATGGATTTTTATTTGCCTTTATTAAAAAAATTTATATTTTAATTAATTATTTTTATTTTGTAATACATAAAGATTATATATATCTAAAAAATAAGAAAACTTAACTAAAATATGAAAAAAAATACTAAAAATTAATGAAAATATGAGCAAAAATTAGCAAAGATTTTTGTTCAAATTTTGGTCTATTTTAAATAATTTATTTTACTTTTTATATGCATCTTGATTAAGTGCATCTAAACAGTACGAATAAATTGATTAAAATATAAAAACAATTTGCTAAAACTTCCGTTTGTTTAGATGAAAAATATTTTCTAATAAAAAACATTTTATAAAGAAATTTTTTTCTAGAAAATGTTTTTTAGAGAAAATATTTTTCTACGTTTGGTGGTGGTGGTGGAATGAAGGGGGGATGGTGGTGGAGGTGATGGGGTGACGCCTGTGGTGATGGTGATGGTGGTGTGGTGGTGGAGGTGAGAGTAGTAATAGTGGTGTGACGATATTGGTAAAATTTTAATTTAGAAAATGTTTTCCGTCTTTTAAAAGTGAAAAATATTTTCTATCTAAATAAATTTGTTTTTCATTGACTATGAAAAATGTTTTCCATTGAACTTTATTTTTTATTGTATCAAATATTAAAAATTTTGATAAATATTTTACACCAAAACAAATGGAATGTAAAAAATAATTTTTAAAAATTTAAACGAAACAGAGACGGAAGTTTTGTATCCAAACGGGTCAAGCAAACAAGTGAAACATCACTATCCCTTTTGTACTAGAGTCGTATGATTTTAAATGTTTCGTTTGTCAATTATATATTTTAGTTAAAAAGTTAAAAAAATTATTATAAATTATCACATCATTCTTTTTATTTTTTTATATATTTTTTCGTAAAAAATTTAAAAATTACTAAAATAATCTATTCCCGAACGAGACTTAAGTTTTTTCTTTCCTTGCACACATTCTCTCCTTTCTAATTTCTTGGCTTATGAACTAATCATACTAGCGTAAAAGAAAAAATAATAATAATAAGATAAAATAAAGGGGAAATAACATGTTAGTGTAAAAGTTGAAATTTTTTTTTTTAAAATTAATGATAATTCATAAACCTTTTTGTCTATATGCAATTATTTTTAAAAAATACCTAGACAGTAATTTTCCCTAAAATAAATTTACTTTCACAAGTCCAAAAATGTATGCCACGTGGAACAACTGGCACAATACTCTCCATTGGGCACGGATTTTGGCAAAGAAATTTATCAGCAATAGAACGAATTTAGATTTAATTAGTTAGAAATTATATAAAATTATTATTTTGTGATTTAAATTTATTATACACATGAATTTTACAGTACACAAATTTTGTAAGATGGTCTTAACAATGGCAATGGATCGGAGTTCCCGTGAGAGTGTTTATCATGCCGAAGAATACAATCTGGAAGAGGAAAATACTGAGAGAAAAACAAATAAATTGAACCCATGTTCTGTCCATATATTTATAGTATATATGGTGGTTGTTGATCAATGGTTGCAACCATTGAAATCAAACTCAATAGCCACCATGTTTCCAAACATTGTGACTCCTCATTCAAACGTCAAACTTCCAGTTTGTAATGGCCTAATTTTTTTTTTTTTAAAATAGCCAGGGCATAATTTAATTGAGCAAATTTTCGAATTTAATTGCCGTGTAAATTTTGTGCGAAAAGAGATCGGTTTTGTATTTTTTAAAAATAGCTCCCGATTTCAAAAAATTATGAAATTTTTATATGTTGTTCCCATATGAGTCTAGCACGCTGGATATAAATTTCAGAATTTAATGATGAGTATTTATTGTATGAAAATTCACGGACTGATTAGTATTCAGTTCAATTTATAGCAGAATTTAAAATTGAGTTTTGGGTGTCCAGATCATGATTTGAGATAAATTTGTTAGGGTCTATTTTGGCATATAATTGGACCATATTTGACTTATGGGTGAAGCCCATGATTTAGATTTAATTTAAATTGAGTCTGTTTCATGACTCACATTTAACTATTTGGTCCTTTTAAAATGTGATTGGTAATAACCACATTGGGAGTTGTTATTATTTATTATATAAGATTATAATAAATATTTAATAGTTGATTTTATGGTGCGTACCATTTGCTTGTTTCTCCTTCTAGCTTGAGGTAGGGATTTTTCCTACACTTCTTTATGTACTTTTACTTGATTATAGAGAGTTTAGAGTTGTATATAGTTTAATTAGAATTTTTGAAAAAATTTGTGATTTATTTGCTTAAAAGAGAAATTTTGAGAAAAATAAAAAGTTGATACCCAAATTGCGAAATATAAACTTGGAATATGTTTGTAAGGTAATGAAAGAGTTATGTTTTAAATTTGAACAAAAACGGACTTCGATTCAATTGGTTTTGAAATTTTTACCGGTTTATGACCAAAAGAGTATTTTTAAAGAAAATAAAGGAATTATGTTTAATTTTTGGGGCTTTTGATCAAAATAGGATGTTATAACTAAATAATGCTTGGAGAATGAGTTTGGAAAGAAAATAATGTTTTCTTGGGTATTAACGGTGTTATTTTGTTTAATGTATCTATTGGAATAAAACCGACACGGTTAGAAATGGACCTTGAGAGGTTACCAGACGTGATTGTGATATGAAAACTAATGTAGTTGTTCATATTTGATAAGATGTGGAGTAGATTGTATTTATCAGAATTTTTTTGGAATTTAATTGTTCAAATATCTATTAAGAAATATCTGTTTTGGGCTATCGGTGGAGGATAATCATGATTGTTGTAGAAATGCATGAGACTTAGGTAAATTGAATAACATTCCTCATTTGTTGCATTGTACATTGCATTACATTCATTTCAGTGGAAATGTATCTGTTCTTTGAGAAATGTTTGGAAATATATCTATTTGCGAAAAGATGAATACTTAGTGAATCTAGATAGGGGGTGTAGAACCACGCATTTAGGTGTCGAGCCTTCCAGTTTACTGGTAAAAATGACAGTGGTAGTGCATTGAATCCGGATCCTCGGCCGCCCTTCTCGGCGACCGTTTCCTGCAGCCCCCAAAACGACGTCGTTTTGAGGCGTAAATTTTCAAAAAAAAAAAAAAAAACGCAGGGGAAGAGGGAGGAAGGAGAGGAAGAGGGAGGGAGGAAGGAGGAGGGAGGAGGCTGCGAGCTCGCCGTCGCAGCTCGTCACCTCGCCGCCCGTCGTCGCAGTCGTCCGATCGTCACCCGATCCAGCTCGTCGCAGCAGCTACACTGCCGTCGCCTCCGCCTCTGGCCTCGCCTCTGCCTCCTCCTCCTCCTCCCCCTATGATTATGGCCCCCTCCAGTCCGGCCCTTCCCTTCCTCCCTCCTCCTTCCTCTATCTTCCTCTCCTTCCTCCCTCTTCCTCTGCATTTTTTTTTTTTTGAAAATTTACCCCCAAAACGAGGTTGTTTTGGGGGCTGCAGGAAACGGCTACCGAGAAGGGCGGCCGAGGATCCGGACCCGTAGTGCATTAGGGCCTACTTGTAGACACTCACTTAGAGATTCACAGAGCTTGTATTCATGTAACATATATGGTTTAAAATGGAAATGATTGTATATCTATTATTGCATCTCAGCATTGCATGCTTTATAAAAAAGATAGAGATAAACTGTTTATTTATGAGCATGGCATGAGCATACTCCTCTTTAGTCTTGTCATGGTCTATATGTTGTGTAGTATATCTCTACTGGGCTATGGCTCACCCTATAAGGGAAACCATTTCAGGTACAGGTGCTATGCCTCTGCCAAGGCATTGACTTGGGAGGACTCGGAGTTGAGGCTTCATTTTTGTTTTATTGTTATTTGTTGAATGTAAGCCCAATGCTGTATTTGCGTTGAGTTGAAACTCCATTTTGTGTAACTAAGAATGTTTTTGGATAAATTTGTAAGCTTGTAGGGCACTTATTATCTGTTTGGTTTCCATTTCATACTTGTTGTAAAATGTATGCTTGTGATTGGAACTGGGGCATTGAGATGTGAATAACATGTACTTGGCATTTGGGATTTAATGGAAATGGATGTATGGAATAGTTAGCTATATATATGTGTTTGTTTATCAGGTGGGTTTTGTAACATAAATAGATATACCCTGCCCAATTTTCGGGGCGTTACACAGTTGCTTCTTCTTGAGGGAAAATTGTATCATTATATAAAGATTTGATTCAGTGTGAGAGGGTCCACCATATTATGGTGTGATCACTTCTCATACCTTCATTTCCAACTTGATCACATTATAATATTGGTGATAAAACCTGAGTTGGATATGTTTACCTTGGTACCAAAATTTTGCCTCATGCCAACTTTCATCTATGAAATTACCTCATAGATCGATGTTTGATTGTGACTTGGCTATACGTGCGCAAGTTTTTTTCCACCAATTTGACCACACCCGTACAAATGTGTACTCCCACTGACAACACACTCCAGATGGCTTCAATTTACTATATTTCAAGTGAACGACATCAATTATCAGTGCTGGGTTCATAGCCCATACCCAATCACCATTGGCGACTTCAAGCATACACATTTTTCATGTGTCAACTTGCGCTGAAATTATTGTTAAGTACTTCTTTTAAGGCCCATTTCTGAAGGTTTTCCTTACCACACCTTATCAGCGACTTTTTGCTGATCAAGTAGACAACATCATCTAGTCAGCATATTGCATATTATGGACTTTACATTTCATGCTAACTATGATGTCCCTACCTTGTCAGTTCATCTACTTTATTACCTGACCAAACACATGTTTCCATGCAAGATGATGTTATGCAAGCGTCCCCAGAAACATTCGACTATGCTTTTATCCAAGTAGCTAAAACCATCTAGCTAGGCATTTTCAATCCTATATTAGCTACATGTTCTCTGAATTTTTCCAGAGACAACCCTTTGGTCATAAGATTGGCCACTATCTCTTTTGAGGGTATATAGTTGATTTTAATTTCTCTCATCTCTACTATATCTTGAATATAGTGGTAATTTACATATTGGCTCCACTTTTTATTAATGAGATGGCAAACTGATTGTCACAAAACATATTGACCGGTCTGGTAGGTATACCTAATTGTAAACAGTCAACAAATCGTTTTATTCAGACCGCATTACTCACGACTGTGCTGCAAACTATGTATTCAGCTTCCATAGTGTACTTTGCAACACAATTTTGTTTCTTAATTAACCAAAAAACTGCTGTTCCACCAAACAAGAACACATGACCACTAGTAGATTTTCTATCATCTACATTGTCACGCCCCGTATTTTATTACTCGGATAATATTACCAATATTCATTGATTAAGTCCATTTGCAAATGACAATTTATCCTTTGATGAAATGATGAATAACTAAATATATATATTCTCTCTCGTTATACAACAATGACATTTGCATACAAATAAAATAAATGTCCTGAAACTTACAATAAATAGGATAATGTTGCCCTTTACAAAGCAAATAGTACTCAGCCAAATAAACAAATGAAATAGTACAATCCATCACTACATTACGCTTATGAAATGGTAAAACCCATTGTTTGATCTTCAAACCCGAAAGGCATTCCTTGTACACATGTACAGGTAGGCGGTGAGCAACCACTAGCTCACCAAACAATCTCATATTATAACATTAGAAGATATACGGGTACAAAGATATATATACATATACGTGAAATCATATCATGTCAAAACCAAATGATTTTATTACATACCCTTTTAAATCTAATTTATTTTAATTCACCACAACTAGTTAACTTAAATAAATAAACATTGCTGCCATTTGTCAATTGAATCAAATAGTTAAACAATTCATAATGACATTTAACAAAGCATCAAATACATTTTATACAGTCTTATGAGATGAATGCATATACCATGTCATGCTCAAAATATTTTTTTCATCTTTTGAAAATCTTATGCACAATGCCAATTTGAAAACACATTAATCTAACAATTTCAATATAATTCCAAAATGGTAAATACGACTTAGGTAATCCCTAGGCTGGTGTCTGCAAGTAGGCATATCGAGCACTACCAAATCCTCACTTTACAGGTCTCTCACCGGAAGACACGTGGTACCTCATCCGCGCGTGTTTTTGGTCTTTCATCCTGGACACTCAGGCAAACTTAACCAATATCAAACTACACCCCCTATCCGGACTTACCAACGTATTTACCAAAAACAAATCAAAATGATCTCGTTTCACAAAAACAATTGCTTTCTCAAAACAATGGTTTTCAATTTCAATTCGAAACCCATGATAACAATGGAATGACAATGCAATATGTAACAATACATTAGAATAGTTCCAATTTCAAATCAACTACAGAATGATCCATTGTGATCAAATTACATATGTCTATCAATGTAATACCATAATACAATCCCAAGAGATAATATAATAATTTCAATATTCATGTATTTACCACATGTAAATCAACAACTTCCAACTTAGTCTTTTCAAGACAATTCAACAATATCATTTTCAAGACAATTCAACAATATTCTTTATACAAAACAAGCTTCCAAAATCAAGCATTTTCTTACATTTCCAAAGATCTCCTCATTTAAATACCAACATGGTAATTCTCTACCGGTTACCAAAGCCAAAACTTCTAAACAATAGGTTCATCAATTTCTAACTCACATATTTTATCAATGAAATATAATTACAATCTTTCCAGAATTCATCACCATTCCAAATAGAATCAAAGTCTCATTTTTCTTATGCAAATAAAATCTCGGGATCTTCAAGTTAAATCATAATTCTTAATAAGCGTAAGTGAATATTCCAACACTTAATCAATTATATCAAAATCTTCCCTTGACTATAATTATAAAATATAACACGAGTGTTCACTTTCCAATTATCAACATCATAATTCATTCTTGTTTTAATCCAATTCATCCTTTTACTCCAAACGAGTTAAAATCATATTCTTTTCTTGTCAAAATCTGCCAAAACAATTTTAATATCTCATATATGAATTTTAGGTAATATTATGATAACATAACTCAACTAGTAAAACTAGGGACCAAATACCATACCACATCAACTTAATCTCGTTTATTTCTCCAAATCTCATAGTTGGTCAACATCATCACTTTTAATCTCATAATATTAAAAGTTAGGAATTTAACCCAATAACACTCCTTTAATTACGAAGGATTTTAAATATTAACCAAGCTAGTTTAATCCATTAATTTCGTAAGTCCATTATGTTCACCATTTTCCAAATTAATAATACCAAACCTAACTTCACATGTCTCATCTCTCAAATACACCCATATTTCATGCCTAGCCAATTTTTCCAAATATCTACAAACAACAATTTCACAACTTTTCTAAAATTAATAAATCAAAATTCACAAAACATCACAGATATAACACTTTTAGAGTTTTTAAATCCCAAAACCACTCTATGATTCCAACTTAGCAATTTACCCAATACTCATAAACGTCAATTTATTTTTCTCACAAAAATTAATTCAAAAATCAAAGATGAGACAAATATTTCAACACTATTTTCTCAAAATAAATTATCTAACCCTAATATGAGGTAGATACAACTCATACAATTATAAATTTCATTTTTGGATTTTTTTTAACAAATATTATCAACACAAAAATGATTTTTTTTTCCAAATCAATTTTAACATGTCAATGTTCTTATCATTTCAACATAATTTTTGTTCCAAAAATTATCAAACAAAAATCTGAGAAATATATATATGCAATACCTCCTATAATGATAAAACAACGTAAATCAGAGTATTAGTCAATGCATAAAACAATGTCATGTAATGTTGTGTAAAGTTAATTGAGTGATATTTGGATTGGATTGGAGTGTTGTGTAAAGTTATCACTCAATTAATTTATGCACTGACTATTGTATAATGTGCTTTTCCTCCCACTATTAGATGGTTCTGGGAGAATTTGTGGATCGGTTAGCAAAGAAGGAAGAGAAGAATCCTGATATACTTCGGAAAGCAATTCAATTTGTTCAATAGAAGTAACAAGATCAGTGGATTCAAGAAAAATAGCATCTCTACTTTCTATTAATCCACGTTCAGGATGGTAAAAACGATAACCACTCCCATTTTCAACATAGCCAATAAACTTGCATTCCCAAGTTTTACTTACCAATTTATCCCTTAAAGGTTTGGGAATAAGTACATGTGCTTTACATCCCCAAACTTTGAGATTTTGAACATTAGGTGTAATACCACGCCAGCATTCATAAGGAGTTAGAGGTTTGGCTTTTGTGTTGACTCTATTTAATATGTACACAACGGTGGACAAGGCTTCCCCTAAAAAATGAATAGGGAGATCAGCATGAGCCATCATAGACCTTGCCATTTCCATTAGAGCACAATTTCGTTTTTCTGCGACCCCATTTTGTTGTGGTGTGTATGACATTGTAAAAAAATGTTTTATGCCATTGTCCTTGCAGAAAGAATCCATAGCTTCATATTCACCACCTCTATCATTATTCAAGTGTTTAATGGACCGACCAAGTTGCTTTTCTACCTCTAATTTATATCTTTTAAACTTGTCAATTGCCTCTGATTTGTGTTTAAGAAGGTAGATATGTCCATATCTTGAATAATCATTAGTGAAAGTAATAAAGTATTCCATGCCTCAATGAGTTTTAATTCTTAAAGGGCCACAAATGTCCGAATGAATTATTTCAAGTAATTCTGATGATTTCTAATGTTTGAAAAATGGCTTGCTAGTCATTTTGCCTTTGATACATGGTTCATATATATCAAAATCATCGGAACATACTTTAGGCAATAAACCAATTTTAAACATTCGAGACATTTTATTTTTATTAATGTGCCCTAACCTTAAATGCCACAAATAAGAACTATTACTTGTAGAAACGTGTAAATAATCAGAAATGCATACTTTATTATTATCAATAGGAAGAGAGTACATGTCATTCACTGTAACACCTTTCACTAAGACACTTTATTTCTTAATCAATACTGTGTTAAACCTAAAATTAATCTCAAAACCCTTTTGGGTTAACACCGGAACTGAAATTAAATTTCAACGAATGCTAGGTACATAAAGCACATCATGAAGCACAATGAAAGTTTCATTAATAAAAAATTGACAGTTGTCAATGCCTAAAACATCACTATAGGAGTTGTTGCCCATGTAGATTCTGTGTTCACCAATCTTTTTTTTAGTAAACTCCACGAACATGTCTTTATTTTGCACGATATGCCTAGTTACAGCAAAATCAATCCACCATGAATTTGATGAAGGTTCAAGCACCATTGCTTTAGAAACGGTCATCGCAATGGGATTGTGATCCTTGTTCTGCTTGTTTTGAGGACAAGTGGCTTTGATATGACCTCTTTGACCGCCCTTGTAACATGGACCAACTTGATGCTTGTGATGTTGTTGTTTTTCCCATCCTTGCTGCTTTTTCCATCCTTTTTGGAACCTGTTGGCTACATATTTTGTACAAGCCAGTTACAATTCAACACGTGGCAGAATAAGGGTAATATAGGAAGACTATTCAAGTCTTCGATCCTGATCGTACACGTGGCAGTTAGTATTGGTTCTCACGTGATCTGAGTAGCATTGGATCAATAAAGAGGTGCAAGGTGACGTGGCTTCAACGGTTACTCAGATTCAAATTCAAATATAGGAGGGAAGCCTAACTGCAAGTGATGGCGTAGTGGAACTACTTATAAGGTAGCATGATCAGCGATCATGGAGGAGCAGTTCGACGGTTTGAAGTGCAGTTCGATGGTCATCCTTGAAAAGTATAAATAGTGGGGAAGACCCCAAAAAAAGCCCCAGACTCAGATCATACAAACCAGTCTTACTTTACATATTTTTCTTTTCCAGTGTTACATTTTCAGTCTTTACATTTTCTGTTCTTTAAATTCCTGCTCTTTACTTTCCTGTACTTTAAATTCCTGCACGGCACTTCATTCATAGGAGTAGTTTCAAGTAGATCGTTGCTGTAAACCTCTACGAGGCTGAGTTTGGATCATTGTAAGTTTTTATTCTAATGAAATACTTCAATTGCTCTTCATTTAACTGTTATTTTGCTTAATTTCTCCTAAGTCAAGCCACCAGTAAAAGTCCTCTTCATTGAGGCTAAAAGAACTAAAACACAATCGTCTGATAATTGGTTGGCAATTAACATTTCTGTAAGGACTGATTGATCCTTGCTAGCACGCTCGCATTTACAAAAATACCCTTCGAAAGCCAAAAAGCCAACATATATTTTGGCACGCCCAGTGGGACTAATTGAAATGGCTAGACGAAGAAGACAAGGAGAAAATGAACGCTTGGAGGAAGGCGTAGAAGGAGAGGTAGAAATACCTAATCCAGAGGATAATGTGGTAACACATCCTGTGGAAACTCCCATATTATCATAACCTATGGTCGAACAGACCAGTACTTCAGGACAAGAACCACATGTTCATAGTATTGGACGAAACCAAGGAATTGGACCATCCACTGTTCCATCTACTCATCTAATAAATCCATGGGATGGCCTAGTAGATGCCATGGGACAGCAATTAATGAACACAATGGAAAGGTGGGCAACATCCTTTTTGGATCGAATGAATAACCACCAACCAACAAACACAAGACACATCGAGAAAGTTTTAAATGTCCCTCAACAAAGATTGGCTAGAGATAAACAGCCTATGCAAGTTAATGGACATTCTAATGGTCAAACTAGTAATTAGAACTATGAAAGACCATCACCTCAGTCTTGGTATGAACCCATTTCGAGGCCTATAGCAGGTCAAAATGCCTCAGTACTCAACAATGAAGCCACGCAAATTGGTGGATCTGGCCCAGTACAAGAAACTGGCATAAGAATGGTCACAAACCCCATGTTCAAAGCCATACCTGGTACAAGGGGGTTCACTAATCCCTTATTCGAATTTATACCCGGGGGGTTTGAAGGTTTGCCTGCAAATGGAAGAGACACAACACCTGTTCTAGCACCTTTCGCAGGTCTTTTCGCAGGACAGGCTCAAAGGGGTTACCCACACCCCCAACAGCAACCTGCACCATAGGGACAACCAGTCCCAAATGTACCACCTTATGGACCAAGAGGACCACAAGCACAAGTTTGTCCACCAAATCCTATGTTTGTCCCTCCAGTAGTGGCTCAGCAGACACAAAATATGGTCCCTAGGGACCAAATTGCTGATATTGTTAGGGAGATGTGCGGACCGATGGCTCGGGGGGTCCAGACTCCTGTATACAGAAAACCAAACCCAGAATGGGTAGATATGGTACATGAATACCCAAGGGGGTTCAGGAAACCAGATTTTACCCTTTTCTATGGGAGTAGAAACCAATCAACAGTAGAGCATATTGCTAGGTTTGCTGCTCAATGTGGTGAATTTACTAACCGTGACTATATGAAACTAAGATTATTCCCAAATTCTCTAACCGGGGGAGCATTTGCATGGTACATCAACCTTACACTTGGCTCCATTCAAACTTGGCAACAAATAGAAGAGGCATTTTATGCCCAATTCTTCCAACTGGAGCCAGAGGTTTCCATGGCAGACTTGGCAAGATTGAGTCAAAGGCCTGAAGAAAAAGCTACTCAGTTTATTGCAAGATTTAAAAGGGCTCGAAATAAATGTAGAGTCATCCTGCCAGAGCCAGAATTCGTAAGATTGACTCAAAATAGTTTAGAGTTCAGGCTTCGAAAGAAGTTTGACTTAACTGAATTCGGAGATTTGGTAGAACTGACCTATAAGGTGTCTAGGTATGAAGCATTACTAGAGGAGGAACAAGATCGAAATAATGCATCGTACAAGACATATTATAGGGATCCTAATTATGAGATCGATGCAGCAGAGATTGTGGGCAAAGAACCTGTGATCTGTGAGGCATTAATTCATAAGGATACAACAATTGACCAGCAGTTTAAAAAGAAAGACCTTCACAGAAAGTGCTCTTTCAATTTAACAAAGGCAGATGACATTTTTGATCATTTGCTTGCGGCCAACTTCCTTAAGTTACCTAAAGGAGTAAAACTGCCATCTCCAGATGAACTTAAAGGAAAAGTATATTGTACATGGCATAACTCTTGGTCTCACTCGACTAAAAACTGCATTGTTTTTCGAGACAGGATCCAAGAACAAATTCGGAAAGGAAGTTTGAAATTCCCAGCCAAAGCAGAAAAGGCCATGGGGATCGACAGTAATCCATTTCCAGAAGTTGGAGAGGTGGCAGCCAATGTCATTATGTCAGACTTCCAGAACTTGTCCTTGACGGAACTGGAAGAAGTCAATGTGCAGATGCATGTTGTTAACCAAACAACCATCAAAAAGGACACCAGAAATCTGCCAGTTATTGGATAGGGTTTCTCACACCAGAGGGAACACTCTGATGAAGAATCACTGGATGATGATTCCTTAGAGGCAGCAGTAATGCAAAGGATGTGTCCCAGGTGCAGACTGAGTTATAAATGGTTGAAGGGGCTTCCAATTGATGGGAAGCAATACTATAGGGATGTGCAGAGACGCCCTAAATCAGCCAATGCTTATAACAAAAGGCCGTATCTGGCTAGTGTTAGGCAGCAGCCATTGGTAGTTGAACCAGCAGTCGATAGAACGCATACTAAAGGCAAGAGGCCCTTGTATGAGTCCAGGCCACCTAATTATTACAGAATAGAGAGCAGTCATTCTGAAAGAAGACTGGAGAAGAGTTCAGGTTATGGGATCAAAGCCAGGGATTAGCCCCCTAGACCAACCTCACGCAGGACAGAAAGTGGCCACCTTCATTGAAGGCTTGAATCAGGCTCGAAACATGAGGTCAGGACCAAGCAATTGCCCTCACAGCCAGCTTCGAAGATGGCTTCGAAGGTAGAAAGAAGCAGTTCAACATCTGAGTCAGTAAGTTCGTGGGTACCTGGAGTTCTAGATTGGTTTGTGATGCAGAACAAGCCTAGGGAAGTGCCTACTCAGAAAGATGTTGGAAACCAAGGAAGAATGGTTAAACCTCCTTTGGTGGCTCCGAACAATTGGGTATTGCTTAAACACCCAAAGACGAAGTAACCAGATATGGTCCCAGTCATTTCGAGATCACAAAGGAGAAAGATTCAGCGCAGGTACACTCAGTACCAGAAAGATATGAAAGAAAATGGAGAGAGCTCTTCATTGGTCCAGACAGAAGGAAAGAAGACTCCAAAGTCAGACCATACTCCAAAGACAACTCTACGAAGCAAGGTGGGTTGCAGCAGAGAACAGTTGGCCAAGGCTCATTCTGAACTAAAAGCCAGAGAGAAATCTAGCTTAGCAGGATTGGAGAAAGCTCTGATGGAGAGTGGTAGCGAGACAGAAGAAGAAATTGGCGTAAGCCAAAAGAAAGAAATGGTGGAGGAAGAAATGTTCGAAGCCTTCATGGCTGAGCAAACATTTTTTGTTGGAAAACCAGTCGAGAAAGATCCTTTGAAGGAATCAGTTAACAACGAAGTGCCAGAGTGCAGCATAGAGGATGCTTCTGAAGTAACTGAACAAGGTGGCCAAGAGGGAAAACAGGTACAGCCAGCCATCCAATTTGGCTCATTTCCTCCAGTATCAGTCAATATGGTACACATACTGCCTCATGAGTTCCAGGCTGGAGATGAGGACCAAGATGGTCAAGAAATTGATCCTATTCCTGTCTCTAGTGAAGACTCACAAATGAGTATGGTACAAGATGATTCTGAAATGGCTACCCCAATGAAAACTGAATATGAGAGTGAAGAAGAGGTGAGCATTAACCTCTCATATCCTTTTGAGTATCCCTCGAATTCTATGACACAACATGTCAAGCCTTTGTACATCAAGGCTCTCTTCGATGGGATACAACTGAACCGAGTCCTGATAGATAATGGGGCAGCAGTGAATTTACTACCGAAATCTTCTTTGAAGAAACTAGGGAAAAAGAATCCTAGGTTGATCCCAACCAGTACAACCATCGCTGGCTTTGCTGGAGACAAACAGATGGCTCAGGGAATTCTACCCATAAACCTGAGTGTGGGAACCAGGGATTGTATGACAGCATTCTTCGTAATCGACAGTAATGCTAAATACAATGCTTTACTTGGGAGAGATTGGATTCACACTAACAAATGTGTGCCTTCCTCTTTACATCAGAAAATTATGATGGCCTTAGGCAATGGAGAGACAGAGGAAATTGATGCAGATCCTCAACCTTTCATAGCCTGTGCAGACTTCGCAGAGGCCAAACTGTATATTGAGGGAGTGACACCACTCAGTATACCGAGGAAACCTGATGGCTCAGCCGAAGTGACGGTTGATGAGGAAGTGACACACCTGAAGCACTTAGTCCAGGAGAGTGCTGATGAGGAGGTTGTCGTTAAGGATGACAATGATGCCTGGTTGTAGGCAAAGAAGTGAAACACAAGAAACCAAGTCTTTGGCTCTAATTAAATTCTCAACATTGGATGTAAAATCAATAGTCCAGAAAGTACTGGAGCAAGAGAGAGAAGCCATGATAATTGGCTGCAAGCAGAAGCAGCAACAGGTCAAAGTTTTGACCCTTGATAAATATTGTGCATTGGACATTGAAACAAAAGTCCAGGAGATATAGGAAGAGGAAGCCTTGTGGACAAACTTTGTCTATGAGGAGGAGGGCAAAGATGTTGAATTAAAGAACCTGGGAGCAGAACAAAGCAGAGAGATTGCTTCGAAGATAGAAGAAATCAAAGAAGAAGCTTCAGTAAGTTCTCAGACACAAGACCCCTTAGAAGAAGTAAATTAGGGGAAGGTTCTATACAGCAGCCCACCTACATAAGTGCTTGTCTGAATGTTCTGGACAGGGATCAGTTGTTGGTTGTTCTAAAGAGATATAAAGATTACTTTGCATGGTCTTATAATGAATTACCAGGATTGGATAGGTCATTAGTGGCATATAGGCTCCCTATGAAACTTAACTTCAAGCCATACAAGCAAAAACCAAGAAGAATGAGTCCAGAAGTAATCCAGAAAGTCAAGGAGGAGATTCTTAGACTACTCAAAGCAGGCTTTATTAGGACAGCCAGGTATGTAGAATGGCTATCTAATATTGTGCCTCTGGTTAAGAAAAACGGTAAAATGAGGGTATGCATTGATTTCAGAAACTTGAATTTAGCAACTCCAAAAGATGAGTACCCCATGCCTATAGTGGATCTGTTGGTAGATAGTTCAGCAGGGCATCAAGTTTTATCAATGATGGATGGGCACTCTGGTTATAACCAGATCTGCATTGCAGAGGAGGATGTCCACAAAACAGCATTCAGATGTCCTGGAAATATTGGCACTTTCGAATGGGTTAAAATGCCATTTGGCCTGAAGAATGCTGTAGCTACATATCAGAGGGCTATGAACACTATCTTTCATGACCTCATTGGAGGGTATTTAGAATGTTATATTGATGACATTGTAGTGAAATCCCAGTCCATGGAGGAGCATCTGTTTCATTTAGAAGCATCTTTTGAAAGAATGAGGAGGTTCAAGTTAAAACTCAATCCCCTTAAGTGTGCTTTTGGTGTGTCATCTGGAAACTTCTTGGGTTCTGTAGTGCACAAGAAAGGAATACAGATTGATCAGAACAAAGCTAAAGCCATCATTGAAACCAGGCCTCCATCAAGTAAGAAAGAATTACAAAGGTTCCTTGGACAGGTTAACTTTCTTCGAAGGTTCATTTCTAACACTGCAGGGAAAACTAAAGTATTTTGTTCCTTGTTAAGGCTGAAAGATGAAGAGAAATTTGAGTGGACAGCAGAGCATCAAATTGCTTTCGAAGGTATCAAAGCCTACTTGGCCAACCCTCCAGTGCTGATGCCACCACAGGGTAATAAGCCCTTGAAGTTGTACATAGCTGCAGCAGAAGATTCATTGGGAGCTTTCTTGGCCCAAGATAATGAAGAAGGCAAGGAGCAAGCTATTTATTACCTTAGTAGGTTTTTAAATTCTTGTGAATGTAAATATTCAGCTGTTGAAAAGCTGTGTCTTGCTTTGTACTTTGCTGCAATGAAATTAAGATACTATCTTTTACCTACAACTGTCTTGGTAATTGCAACCACAGATTTGGTTAAGTACATGTTATCTAGACCTATGTTGAGGGGAAGAATTGGCAAGTGGATACTAACCTTATCAGAATTTCATTTAGAATATGTCCCTCAAAGGGCAGTAAAAGGGCAAGTTTTAGCCAATTTTCTGGCAGACCATCCATCTCAAACAGAGAGCCAAGAGATAATGGAACTTGGTATGGCTAGTGTTGAGCCATGGCAGATGTGGTTTGATGGGTCGAAAGCCAATGGCTTAGCTGGAATTGGTATTGTAATTAAGTCTCCACAAGGGGTAGAAACCACACATGGTTTCAGAGTGGATGAAGCTACCTGTTCTAATAACCAAGCTGAATATGAAGCCCTAATAGTGGGACTAGAAATTCTTATTGGATTACAAGTTCATGCAGTTGACATATTTGGAGATTCTCAATTGGTGGTTAACCAAGTGAAAGGGATTTTCAAGTGTCAAACCATAAGCATTTTGCCACACTATGTTGTTGCATTACATCTGCTTTCTCAATTTCAAATAGCAAATGTAACTCATGTTCCAAGATTCTTGAATAATAGAGCTGATGATGTGGCTCAGAAAGCTTCGAACTTTAAGAGAAGGGATAATGCCCAAAGGAACATAAGCCAAACAACATATCAGAAATTGATACCACCTTTAAATAAAAGGAATGTGGTCTTGGAAGTCAATCATAGTGGCTTACAAGAACAAGATTGGAGGCATCCAATAATGCAGTACTTGGCTGGTTGTAGACACCCCATTTTGACCGACCTTAAGATTCAGACGTCACCGATTGAGCGCTTGGTGATGTTGCATATTGTGCTCGTTCTGAGGTTGCGGAGTCCCGGCTGCAAGCCTTGCCTCCGGACTTTCGGACTCTTTTGTGCTTTTGCCTCGGTTTGCGAACCAGGCCCTGTTTTCTCTGTTTTCTCTTCCGAAGGGAGGGAGAGGTCTCGTAGACCATCTCTCAGTGGCCGTAGGCTACGTTTTGTGGTCGTAGGCCATTTTTCCCATTTGGAGCCCGGTTCCCGGTTTTTCGGAGCTGTCGGTCGTGTGCCTCGGTTCGGAACCGCTTAACCACCTCCGTTTGCTCCGGTTTTTGGTACACACCTTATTTCCTCCCTTTTGAGGGACACTGTGGTCCGAGAGACCGACTTCGTGGTCGGACACCACTTCCGGTGCCTAACAACCCACTTTCGGGGCCCCGAACTACGTGTTTTAGCTCCCGAACCTTCATTCTACATTTTTGGGCTCCAACCCAAACTTGAGATAGTCATATTTTGAGGTCCTTTTCATGTTTTATTAAGGACCTTTTGCTGTTTGAGATCTCCTACTGCCACTTGCTTCTTCGCCCCTTTGTATGTCATTTTCTTGCATGATAGTTTAGGCCTACTTGTATTTATTTTCGTGGCTTGTCATAAACTAAAAAGTGTCTTATTTTGAGCCCCTCTTCAACTTTGTTGAAGGGCTCTCTTCGGTTTGAGAACCGAAGCTATCACTTCCCCCTTTATCTCCCTTTAGGCCAATTTTGGGGGGAAAATTGAATTTCATTTGCACCCCATTTTTCCCCCTCTTTTTTCACCCTCTTATGTCTATATAACAGACCCCCCCAGCTCTGGAAAAAGGGTTAAAAAATTTGCCTTGGAGCCTTGTATACACACACTCTCCATCTCTCTCTCTCAAGCATCAAAACCTCCAAAACCTTACACCATTTCTTCATCACCACCTAGCACCATTCCACCAACTTCCATTCCAGCTACTTGGAGCTGTCTTCCAGAGGTTACAAGCCCCCAAACTTGGTCCAAGAGTTGCTAGAGACTAGGTCTTCAAGGGTAAGTTCTATTTCCCTCTTTTTGGCCCATATTTTGCTCAATATATTAGCCATACTTTCTTGCATTTTTGGGCTCCGACCCTAACTGTAAAACACCATATTTTGAGACCCTCTTCATGTTTGTTCAAGGGTATTTCCCTGTTTGAGGCCCCCATTTTGCACTTTCTTGATTGCCCCTCTTTATGCCATTTTCTTGCATGTTATTTTTGGCCTATGTGTAATCTGTTTTAAGGCATGTAATAATCTGTGAAGTTGCTTATTTTGAGCCCTTCTTCAACATTTTTGAAGGGCTCATCACTGTTTGGGGCCTCCATATATCACTTGTCTCTTTACCCCTCTCTAGGCCTCATTTTTGCATGATTATTAGCCTCTTGTGCTTCTGTTTTTGGGTTCTGGTCCGAACTGAAAGAGGCTTTATTTTGACCCCCTCTTCATGTTTCATTAAGGGTCTTTGGCTTTTTGAGGCACCCTTTGTATACTTTGTGTTTAGACCTCTTGTTGGCCTTATTTTTGCATAGCATTTTAGGCCTACTTGTGTCTGTTTTTGTGGTCTGTCACAAACTGTAAAACATCATATTTTGGGCCCCTCTTCAACATTGTAGAAGGGACCTTCTCTGTTTAGGGACAGAAGCTGCCACTTGCTTCATTACCTCTCTCTTTTTGGCCAATTTTGCATGCTAGCTTAGGCCCACTTGTCCTCACTGTTTGGCCATGCTTTAAACTGTAAAAATGCTTGTCTCGGGGCTGCCTTGCTTCTGTCTTTTCATTTCATGTTCAAATTATGTTTGCATTGTATAGTTATAAGCCATTTCATGCACCAAAATTCATGTTTCGGGACTCGTTCCATGCATCGGGTTTCATTTCGCCACGTTTCGGGGCTGTTTCGCATATCATTTTGCTACTGAAATTTGCATGTTTGCATATCATATTCCATGCCTCGCCATGCCTTGTTAGAGTGGCATTTTGGTGCCTTAGGGTCGGTCCTCGGTTTGCGTGCACGTGTGCACGCATTTCGAGTTGTCTCATTTTCATCTTATGGCCTCCTATGTGAGTGCGGCTGAGGCCCACTTGTGTTGGTGTAAGTCCATTATGCATTGTATATGCCATTTCATCCTTTGCATTGCGTATGCTAGGTTGTATGTTAGCGCATTGTGTATGCCATGTTACCTCGTGCATTGTGTATGCCATTTCATAGCATGTTGCATGTTAGGTTGTATCTTAGTTGCATTCATGCATGTCATGCATATTGCATTATGTTTGGGATAGGAGTTAGCCCGAGCACGGGAAACGAGGTACGTTTCGTACTCCGAGTAACGAAACGTGTCTCAATTCCCAGTCACCGACACTCCGGATTATCCGTGATGGAGTTAGCTTTTAGTTGAGTTTTCACGTGCATTCATTCTATATTGAGATGTGCAATTCGACTCCTCGGCCATCATGCATCGAGATGCGTGATTGGTGGCACGAGGATCGAGGCATGCATACATCTGTGAAAATACATTGCTATGCCCCTTTCCTGCTCTCTGTTACAGCAAAACAAGAACCAGCAGCCTTCCGGAGCTTGGCGCGCATTCCAAGAATAATTGCAAACAGAGGCTAATCGGGGCATCGCCGTGGATTTCCGTGCAAAGGCAACCCGAGCATGCATCATCCATCATCCGGAGCAGAATCAAGGCAGTCCCTGGCTTGCATGCCAGTTCATTTTTCTTAGTTAATTTTGTTAATTAATTAGGAATTTGTACATATTTGGACTGTATTATTTGGACTGTAATATTTATTTGGGACTGTATTATTCTTTCGGACCCTCCGAGTGAGGGCAATGTTGTAATAAGTGTGCGTGAGTGTGATGCATGTCTTCCAATCCCACGTCTTTCTTCCCTTTTATTTACCTGCTTATGATGGTTAGATTAGGGCATATTTCAATTAGCATACAGTATAATAGCATGTTTGCATTCATTCATATGTTTTGCATGCACTGGGCTCAGCGCATCATACTAACTGCATTTGTATTTCAATTCCAAGTTGAATACATGTTAGCTGTAGCATTCCATATGCCATGTTTAGAATAGCCGAGCCTGCTATAGTTGCATCTTGCATGTGTTGCATTAGGCATTTCAGCATAGTTAGGATTCATGCATGGATTTCTAATGAGCTTCTATTTTGGCTTGGAGTACTCGGTGAGTTTTATGCTTTAGCATCCTTACATGCGTGTAAGTGACTGCCATGAATAGCATGCTTACCATGAGGCTAACTGCTTATGTGATATAACTGCCTTGAATGCCTGTGGGTGAAGGTTGGGTTATTTGGATTGGGACAATTCATCAAATGTTTGTTTTAAGCCCACTAGATAGTGGCAAAATCATGTTTTCTAAAGCCCACCCGAGGGTGGCAAATTCATGTCTTAGCCTACCTGCGGGTAGCACCATCAAACCATTTTCAAACAAACAAACATGAAATGTTTTGTTCCAATTCAGGGGATTCAGTCTATACTTGTATGCTGTGCGCATCACATAGTAACCTAGGCTAATAACCGGAATAAGAGCACACAATGTTTTCAAAAATAGATATCATGGTTAGTAGAGGCCGGTCTCTGACCGGGCGAGCGGGGGTGCTCACGAAGTGACCTTCCCCAATCGTACCCAAGTTCCCGAGCCGAGGCAACTTTGGTGATGACGGACACGTGGCCTTAGGCAAACGAGTCAGGGTTTCCTAAATTCCCCATAAAAAAAATATTTAGGTGGCGACTCTGTATTTGGCAAAGCAGTCCATATTTGGCATTTCTTTCAAAAATCTGTTTTCTCAAAAACGATTTGCCGAATTTGGACTCTTTGGTTCAAGATTTAGAACCGTGACAATCGAGTCCTTGAACTGTAGTGGGCCCAAATGAACAGAACGGGACTTAACCCTCCCGGGGCGTTCGGGGACGTCTACAGTTTCTGGCGACTCTGCTGGGGAGTTAGAGAACTTGACTCGAACTCATGATATCTGGTTTTGACTACACTTGTGTGTTTCTTTGCATTGCATTTGCATTGGTGCACCTAGGACACCGTGTTTGCCATATGCCATTCTCGAACGATTTGCCGGAGGCTTGTCTTGTCAAGGTATGACCATAAGGCTGATCGGCTATGGGCTCTGACAGCATGGGAACACAAACCCCGGTTTTACCGGGGCACCCTTTTTGACCATTCGACCTAGTGCATATTCGGATCCATAGTGACCATTCCAAACTAGGACAGGTTGCTTACCCGTTTATAGGTTGTTTGAAACCGCTGCGTGCATAGTGAAACCCTAGCTCCTGACAAAAATAGGACAGGGAAACCCTACCCCAACATAGGGGTGTTTTGGCTCTCACTTATCTGCTATGTTCTTTTAGAGTGCGTCTCTATACGAATGCATGTATCAGCTTACAAGTTTGGGCATCAGGCCTGCGGGCACCAGTTCAGTATTTTGGTATTCAGTTTACCTGAGGGTATCAGATTTGAGGCAGAATTTTGGGGCAGAAATCAGTAACGAGTGCAGTCATTCAGCTACGCTCGTATCTGTTTTGGTGAAGTTGAGCTGAGGTGCTGTTTGTTTTCTCTTTTGCTAGAGTAGTCTTGGAACCATAGCTTCAGAAGGGTCTAATATCCCTCAGGTACTCTGGACCTGTGTTGTTATGTGATCAGGGGATAAACCACCTGCAGGCGGCACTCAGTTTACTCCAGATGTAGTGTATGGCACGCACTGTTTTGAGCATTTATGAATGCTGGTTTTTGTACTCTCTGACTTGGGTATTGAGTCTGTCTTGTTGTATCGAGTCAAACCTATTGAGTCGGTCTTGTTGTATCGAGTTAGTCTTGTTGAGTCTGTCTTGTTGTATTAAGTTAGTCCTGTAGAGTCTGTCTTGTTGTATCGAGTCAGTCCTGTTGGGTCTGTCTTGTTGTATCAAGTCAGTCCTGTCGAGCCTGTCTTGTTGTATCGAGTCAGTCCTGTTGAGTCTGTCTTGTTGTATCGAGTCAGTCCTGTTGAGTCTGTCTCGTTATATCGAGTCAATCCCGTTGAGTCTGTCTTGTCGTATCGAGTCAGTCTTGTTGTGTTGAAGTCGGGTGATTTCGGGGGTGTTACCTCGGACGTCACTTTCCTGTTTTGTGATTGTCTTTTCTCTTTCTTTCGAGTCTGTTTCTGCTGTGGAGCCAGTTATGCCAACAGATTTGAATGAAACAGCAGTGATTTTTACGCTCGCGCGTTTGCTTCTGCCTTGTGCCCGTTATGCCAGAAGTTCTGAAGGAGATGACAGTATTTGACTAAGGACTCTGTCTTTTCTGTGCCTTGAAGTCATTGTAATGACCTAAGTTTTTCAAAACCTTTTGAACACTGCGGTGAAAACGAAGAGGAAGGAATTCCTCGGGATTTGCAAAACTTTGATCAAGTGAGAGAAAGAGAGCCGTGCTAAGCCCTTAATGAATGAAAACATGCTTGATAGTGTGAGTACTGGGAAGGACCCTAGCTTTGATCCAGATTGGTTCTACACTGTCTTCAGCGCGAGCGATTTGTCGCTTTCTTAAAAACTTTCAAAAAATGTTTTGCGCGGTCCTGCGAAGACCTGTGTGGAATCGCTCTTGAGATTGTGCAGCCTAGGATCACTCTCAGGCTCGAGACTTAACCCCTTTGCTTCCAAACTTCGAACTTGAATTCAGAATATTCAACGGTCAACTACAATGTGAGGCCTGTGTGGCCAGATTTGAAGCAGCTCTCGAACAAGAGGCCAGGAAAGTCGGATGAAGAAGATCAGAAGAAGCTTGCAAAGGTAGAACAAAAGTACCCTTCGAACTAGGGGCAAAGATATCAGACATGCTCGAAGACCTGAAGATGAGTCCTCTTGCAAATCAACAGCCACTCTCCTGGATACGGATGGCTTTGAAACCCTACAACCATTTGGCATGGACCAAGCTACACTTTTACCCTTTGAGAGGCTCGTTGGGCCGAAAACCCGGAAAGGGCGACCCAGGCAAAAGTTAGAGCAAGAAAAGATATATACAAAAAGCAAAAAGAAAAGAGAAAAAAGAAGAAAAGCAAAAAAAGAAAAAAGAAGAAAAGAAAAGAAAAGAATATCACAAAAAAAAAGAAGAAAAGAATTGAAAAGAGAAAAAAAGAAGAGCAAAGCTCGCAAGGTCGAAAACCCGCGACGGGCGCCTTGGCAAAAGTTAGAGCCTAAAAAGAAGAGGTTAATACACGAGTGTACCTTAACCCCGAACTACGTAAGGCTTGATTCCCATCTTTGGGATACGTAGGCAACTTCATTCTGAAGTCCAGCCGTAAAACACTTCAAATTTGATTGTGTTCATGCAATGGTTCTAGTCATTTTTGTCTTCACTGTATCCGAGAGTTTGGTTGCGTTCAGCACTCTGAGGACTGACTACAATGCACTGCGGTGCCATTCAAACAAGGGGCAGCTTTCCGTTGCCATTCAACGGGCTGCGGTGCCATCCAAACAAGGGGCAACTTTCCGTTGCCATACAATGCGCTATGGTGCCATTCAAACAAGGGGCAACTTTCCGTTGCCATTCAATGCGCTGTGGTGCCGTTCAAACAAGGGGCAACTTTCCGTTGCCATGCACCTCTCTTCAAGCAAGGGGCAATTTTCCTTCGGATCTGAGGTTGTGCATCTCGAGAGTGGGTTCTATGCTCGTTGAGCAGTGGCCGTTTGCAAAAATAGTTTTTGAGAATTTTTACTGAGGTTGACTAATTCTCTCGAAAATTATCCCATTTTTCTAAAATTGGACCATTTCTTGGACCCAAAAAAGGAAAATTTTCAGTGCTCATTGCCTGACTTGCATGATTTCAAATCAAAAATTGAACAAGCATGTTAATCTAACTCTCATGTCGGTCAAAATTACTTTAGCAAAAGCTCAAAAATAAAAAATGGCCAAAATGATGAACTAGGGGCACAGTTGAGTCAAGTTCCCTGTCTTTTCCCCTTTATCAACGCACTTGCCCGAAAAGGGCACAACTGAAGCTAACAACAAAGGGCTGAAAGCTCTCTCACCCTCTAAGCAACGAGGTATCAAGCGAAGTGCGAAGCACGAGCTGGAATGGGGCAAGATATTCCACTCCCTCATCTGCACAGATCTGATCACGACCAAACTCCCCAGCAAAGCATCATCAACCGATGTTAGCTGCAAATTTGCTACACATCCAGTTGTGGCGCAACCCTTCTATGGGAGGAATTCACTAGCTGTGAGCAGAAGAAAGAGAATCTAGTAGCATGCTAGGGGCAAGAGCCCGCAACTTCCTGTTTATTCATCAAACACCCAGGGGAGGGATTGAAAAATGAGAGATTGAAGAATAGAGAGATGTGCGATGAGAGAAAAAGTGAGAAAAGGGCTTTTTCAGAAAAACAAAGCCTGAGGGCCGAGTGATGTGAGAATCACAAATAAGGAAGGGTGGGAAACACTACCCGGTGAAACAAGCTCCCTGTGCACGTCTGAGTGTCGTGTCTTTTTGTTTTATCTCGATTCTTATTTTGAGTCGTTTCGAGTGTTACTCGATGTGTCTAGGTTGTGTGCCTTTTATTTCCGTGTCGAGTCGTTTTGCTGTGTTTAGTCGTAGGCTCAATACTTGGTCGAAAACTCATCTCTCAATTTCAAAAATAAAATCGTTTTGTGCTCCGAGTGCCATGCCGTTCTCCACATTTGTGCAAAACAGAATTTGTTCTTTCATAAAATCGCAGCGTTCAACCCTGGTCATGTGAGAACAGTAAAACCAGGACCTATCTGAAGCTATGAAAGTTCCAGGCTGCAAAGCAAAAGAAAAGAGGGAAAATGTGGGGCATCTGAGATTGTTTCAACTTCTGCAAGTTCCGTCATTGCATCCTGTATGTTCAAAATGAGCTGTGCGCCCGAAAAACGAGCTGTGTGCCCGGAAATATACTATGTGCCCAAATGAGCTGCGTGCCCGAAATGCGCTGTGTGCCCCAAAAGAGCTGTGTGCCCAAAAGAGCTGTGTGCCCAGATTGAACAGAATTTTGTGTTGCGAGTTGCGCGCCTAACGAACAGAGTGTTGTGTTGTGAGCTGTGTGCCAAATGAATGCAATGCTATGTCGTAAGCGGTGTGCCAAGTCTTGCATTGTGCACGCATTTCATCGCACTTATTACATTTATTTGCATCTTATGTTATCTCTTATTGTTTATCCTTTTACGCTGAGCAGCGTTTAGGATCGTTGTCCCCCGGGACTTAACTTAGGTTGCGTGGAACACGCTCCCGAGTTGTTTGACCTCTTCTCACGATTTCAGCGTGGTTAGAGTGTTCTTTTCCTCACACGATTTCAACTTGTTTGGAATTTATCTCAGGTCACGTTGTGTACGCACCTGGGCGGTTGTTTTCAGACCTCTTCTCACAATTTCAGCGTGGTTAGAGTGTTCTTTTCCTCACACGATTTCAGCGTGTTTGGAATTTATCCCAGGTTGCGTTGTAGATGGGCTGGGCGGGTTGTTTTCGGATCTCTTCTCACGATTTCAGCGTGGTTAGAGTGTTCTTTTCCTCACACGATTTCAGCGTGTTTGGAATTTATCCCAGGTTGCGTTGTAGACGCGCTTGGCGGGTTGTTTTCGGATCTCTTCTCACGATTTCAGCGTGGTTTGAGTGTCCCGTTCCTTACACGATTTCAGCGTGTTTGGAATTTATCTCAGGTCGTGTTGTGTATGCACCTGGGCGGTTGTTTTTGGACCTCCTCTCACGATTTCAGCGTGGTTTGAGTGTCCCGTTCCTTACGCAATTTCAGCGTGTTTGGAATCTATCTCAGGTTGTGTTGTGTATGCACCTGGGCGGTTGTTTTTGGACCTCCTCTCACGATTTCAGCGTGGTTTGAGTGTCTCGTTCCTTACGCGATTTCAGCGTGTTTGGAATCTATCTCAGGTCGTGTTGTGTATGCACCTGGGCGGTTGTTTTTGGACCTCCTCTCAAGATTTCAGCGTGGTTTGAGTGTCCCGTTCCTTACGCGATTTCAGCGTGTTTGGAATCTATCTCAGGTTGTGTTGTGTATGCACCTGGGCGGTTGTTTTTGGACCTCCTCTCACGATTTCAGCGTGGTTTGAGTGTCCCGTTCCTTACGCGATTTCAGCGTGTTTGGAATCTATCTCAGGTTGCGTTGTGTATGCACCTGGGCGGTTGTTTTTGGACCTTAAATCCTGCATCATCATTCGCGCCGTTTTGCGCATCGTACTTGTAGTTTACTTGCATTTCGTTTGCACTGTCTTGTGCACTTTCCGGTCTAGGAGACCTTAAATCCTCTAAAGGTGCAATTCCTTTGGTGTTTGTCGTGCCCGAACGACTTCCAGTGGTCTGGTATAGCCACCTGCCTGTGTTAGCAATGAGTTCCTAGGAGACCAACTGAGACGGTGGAAACTAGAGTTCGAATGGCTCATGCCTAGAACACAAAGGTTCGGGATTTCCGAGACTAAAGTCTGGTTTAAATACCCAGGGGTATATCCTCGGCTTGAAATCTGTATGGCAGCCCCATAGGTTGAGATAGCATGTATGCGCCTCAATTCTGGATACTAAATCAACCTAGTCTGTCACCCTGTTGGAGAATAGGGAAAGCTGCGACCATAGTCAGGGAGAAAAGTAGCACCTGTGGTTCGACCAAGAAGAAGCGAGAGATCCCCAGCACCATGAGGCATGTTATTGTGTGTACGGTTCATTTGAGGCTGGTACGACCAGAAGAACCACGCAGGTATTGTATCTTCTCCGTGTGAGACGTGGTGAGAATTGAATAATTCTCCGCATTCTTAACTGCATGAAATGTAGTTGTTGCTTTGCATTCTTGCTTAAAACTGTTGCATCTATTGTAAATATGTGCTTCATTACAGCTTGCTGCATTTGCATGATCATTGAGTCACCTTCGGCGTCTTGCATTGCCAGTTGCATTTTGCCCCCCCTCCTGCCTGCGGGCACATCTCTGTTTATCTCACCTGTTTGTCTAAGTCTTCGGCTTTGTCAAAAATGGGTCATCTCTGGGCTTTGACATTCACTCCCGTTATTCTTATGACTTTCAAGTTCTGTCAAAGAGGGGCAACTGTAGACATCCCATTTTTGACCGACCCTAAGACTCAGACGTCACCGATTGAGCGCTTGGTGATGTTGCATATTGTGCTCGTTCTGAGGTTGCAGAGTCCCGGCTGCGAGCCTTACCTCCGGACTTCCGGACTCTTTTGTGCTTTGCCTCGGTTTGCGAACCAGGCCCTGTTTTCTCTGTTTTCTCTTCCCGAAGGGAGGGAGAGGTCTCGTAGACCATCTCTCAGTGGCCGTAGGCTACGTTTTGTGGTCGTAGGCCATTTTTCCCGTTTGGAGCCCGGTTCCCGATTTTTCGGAGCTGTCGGCCATGTGCCTCGGTTCGGGAGCGCTTAACCACCTCCGTTTGCTCCGAATTTTGGCACACACCTTATTTCCTCCCTTTTGAGGGACACTGTGGTCCGAGAGACCGACTTTGTGGTCAGACACCACTTCCGGTGCCTAACAGCCCACTTTCGGGGCCCCGAACTGCGTGTTTTGGCTCCCGAACCTTCATTCTACATTTTTGGGCTCTGACCCAAACTTGAGATAGTCATATTTTGAGGTCCTTTTCATGTTTGATTAAGGACCTTTTGCTGTTTGAGATCTCCTACTGCCACTTGCTTCTTCGCCCCTTTGTATGCCATTTTCTTGCATGATAGTTTAGGCCTACTTGTATTTATTTTAGTGGCTTGTCATAAACTACAAAGTGTCTTATTTTGAGCCCCTCTTCAACTTTGTTGAAGGGCTCTCTTCGGTTTGAGAACCGCAGCTATCACTTCCCCCTTTATCTCCCTTTAGGCCAATTTTGGGGGGAAATTTGAATTTCATTTGCCCCCCATTTTTCCCCCTCTTTTTTCACCCTCTTATGTCTATATAACAGACCCCCCCAGCTCTGGAAAAAGGATTAAAAAATTTTCCTTGGAGCCTTGTATACACACTCTCCATCTCTCTCTCTCAAGTATCAAAACCTCCAAAACCTTACACCATTTCTTCATCACCACCTAGCACCATTCCACCAACTTCCATTCCAGCTACTTGGAGCTGTCTTCCAGAGGTTACAAGCCTCCAAACGTGGTCCAAGAGTTGCTAGAGACTAGGTCTTCAAGGGTAAGTTCTATTTCCCTCTTTTTGGCCCATATTTTGCTCAATATATTAGCCATACTTTCTTGCATTTTTGGGCTCCGACCCTAACTGTAAAACATCATATTTTGAGACCCTCTTCATGTTTGTTCAAGGGTATTTCCCTGTTTGATGCCCCCATTTTTCACTTTCTTCATTGCCCCTCTTTATGCCATTTTCTTGCATGTTATTTTTGGCCTATGTGTAATCTGTTTTGAGGCATGTAATAATCTGTGAAGTTGCTTATTTTGAGCCCTTCTTCAACATTGTTTAAGGGCTCATCACTGTTTGGGGCCTCCATATATCACTTGTCTCTTTACCCCTCTCTAGGCCTCATTGTTGCATGATTTATTAGCCTCTTGTGCTTCTGTTTTTGGGTTCTGGTCCGAACTGAAAGAGGCCTTATTTTGACCCCCTCTTCATGTTTCATTAAGGGTCTTTGGCTGTTTGAGGCACCCTTTGTATACTTTGTGTTTAGACCTCTTGTTGGCCTTATTTTTGCATAGCATTTTAGGCCTACTTGTGTCTGTTTTTGTGGTCTCTCACAAACTGTAAAACATCATATTTTGGGCCCCTCTTCAACATTGTAGAAGGGCCCTTCTCTGTTTAGGGACAGAAGCTGCCACTTGCTTCATTACCTCTCTCTTTTTGGCCAATTTTGCATGCTAGCTTAGGCCCACTTGTGCTCACTGTTTGGCCATGCTTTAAACTGTAAAAATGCTTGTCTCGGGGCTGCCTTGCTTCTGTCTTTTCATTTCATGTTCAAATTATGTTTGGATTGTATAGTTATAAGCCATTTCATGCACCAAAATTCATGTTTCGGGACTCGTTCCATGCATCGGGTTTCATTTCGCCACGTTTCGGGGCTGTTTCGCATATCATTTTGCTACTGAAATTTGCATGTTTGCATATCATATTCCATCCCTCGCCATGTCTTGTTAGGGTGGCATTTTGGTGCCTTAGGGTCAGTCCTCGGTTTGCGTGCACGTGTGCACGCATTTCGAGTTGTCTCATTTTCATCTTATGGCCTCCTATGTGAGTGCGGCTGAGGCCCACTTGTGTTGGTGTAAGTCCATTATGCATTGTATATGCCATTTCATCCTTTGCATTGCGTATGTTAGGTTGTATGTTAGCGCATTGTGTATGCCATGTTACCTCGTGCATTGTGTATGCCATTTCATAGCATGTTGCATGTTAGGTTGTATCTTAGTTGCATTCATGCATGTCATGCATATTGCATTATGTTTGGGATAGGAGTTAGCCTGAGCACGGGAAACGAGGTACGTTTCGTACTCCGAGTAACGAAACGTGTCTCAATTCCCAGTCACCGACACTCCGGATTATCCGTGATGGAGTTAGCTTTTAGTTGAGTTTTCACGTGCATTCATTCTATATTGAGATGTGCAATTCGACTCCTCGGCCATCATGCATCGAGATGCGTGATTGGTGGCACGAGGATCGAGGCATGCATACATCTGTGAAAATACATTGCTATGTCCCTTTCCTGCTCTCTGTTACAGCAAAACAAGAACCAGCAGCCTTCAGGAGCTTGGCGCGCATTCCAAGAATAATTGCAAACAGAGGCTAATCGGGGCATCGCTGTGGATTTCCGTGCAAAGGCAACCCGAGCATGCATCATCCATCATCCGGAGCAGAATCAAGGCAGTCCCTGGCTTGCATGCCAGTTCATTTTTCTTAGTTAATTTTGTTAATTAATTAGGAATTTGTACATATTTGGACTGTATTATTTGGACTGTAATATTTATTTGGGACTGTATTATTCTTTCGGACCTTCCGAGTGAGGGCAATGTTGTAATAAGTGTGCGTGAGTGTGATGCATGTCTTCCAATCCCACGTCTTTCTTCCCTTTTATTTACCTGCTTATGATGGTTAGATTAGGGCATATTTTAATTAGCATACAGTATAATAGCATGTTTGCATTCATTCATCTGTTTTGCATGCACTGGGCTCGGCGCATCATACTAACTGCATTTGTATTTCAATTCCAAGTTGAATACATGTTAGCTGTAGCATTCCCTATGCCATGTTTAGAATAGCCGAGCCTGCTATAGTTGCATCTTGCATGTGTTGCATTAGGCATTTCAGCATAGTTAGGATTCATGCATGGATTTCTAATGAGCTTCTGTTTTGGCTTGGAGTACTCGGTGAGTTTTATGCTTTAGCATCCTTGCATGCGTGTAAGTGACTGCCATGAATAGCATGCTTACCATGAGGCTAATTGCTTATGTGATATAACTGCCTTGAATGCCTGTGGGTGAAGGTTGGGTTATTTGGATTGGGACAATTCATCAAATGTTTGTTTTAAGCCCACTAGATAGTGGCAAAATCATGTTTTCTAAAGCCCACCCGAGGGTGGCAAATTCATGTCTTAGCCTACCTGCGGGTAGCACCATCAAACCATTTTCAAACAAACAAACATGAAATGTTTTGTTCCAATTCAGGCGATTCAGTCTATACTTGTATGTTGTGCGCATCACATAGTAACCTAGGCTAATAACTGGAATAAGAGCACACAATGTTTTCAAAAATAGATATCATGGTTAGTAGAGGCCGGTCTCTAACCGGGCGAGCGGGGGTGCTCACGAAGTGACCTTCCCTAATCGTACCCAAGTTCCCGAGCCGAGGCAACTTTGGTGATGACGGACACGTGGCCTTAGGCAAATGAGTCAGGGTTTCCTAAATTCCCCATAAAAAAATATTTAGGTGGCGACTCTGTATTTGGCAAAGCAGTCCATGTTTGGCACTTCTTTCAAAAATCTGTTTTCTCAAAAACGATTTGCCGAATTTGGACTCTTTGGTTCAAGATTTAGAACCGTGACAATCGAGTCCTTGAACTGTAGTGGGCCCAAATGAACAGAACGGGACTTAACCCTCCCGGGGCGTTCGGGGACGTCTACACTGGTCCATCTTTGAAGGCCAGCAGGAAAACTAAATTACAGTCTATGCAATATATGATATACGGTAATGCTCTCTACAAAAGGGGGGGAGACGGCTTATTGCTTGAGTGTTTAGGTCCAAAAGAAGTATTAACAGCTATGGTTGAGGTTCATGAAGGCATCTGTGGTGCTCATCAGCCTGGTGTGAAGATGAGATGGTTGCTTCGAAGGCATTCCTACTATTGGCCAACTATCCTTAAAGACTGCATAGAGTATGCAAAGGGTTGCCAGGCATGCCAAAAGCATGGCACAATAAGGCATGTGCCCATAACTGACCTACATGCAGTAGTAAAGCCTTGGCCATTCAGAGGATGGGCCATGGATATGATGGAGAAAATACACCCACATTCTTTGAAGCATCATTGTTTCATTCTGGTGGACACTGATTACTTCACTAAGTGGGTCGAAACTAAGCCATACAAGGCTGTAGACCAGACTGAAGTTATCGGATTTATTAAGGATCTAATCCATAGATTTGGCATCCCACAAACTATAACTGTGGATAATGGGACTGTGTTCGATGGGAAGATGGTGAAGTCCTTTGTGGCAGAATTTGGAATTAGTCTCATTAATTCCACCCCATATTATGCACAAGCCAATGGTCAAGCTGAATCATCCAATAAGTCCTTGAAAAAAGGAATACAAAAGGTTGTGGAGGATAATCCTAGGGATTGGCATAACTTATTGTTTGATGTGTTGTGGGCTTACAGAACCTCTCCAAGGTCAACCACAGGAGTCACTCCTTATGCCTTAGTGTATGGGCATGATACAGTGTTACCTGTGGAGATCAATGTTAAGTCCTTGAGGGTGAGATGCCAAGACCAGCTAAATCCTGAGCAATACCATCAGAGTATGTGCTTGGAATTAGAAGGCATAGATGAAGCCAGAATTCTGGCGTTAAACAGCATTCTCTTGCAAAAGAAGAAAGCAGCCAAAAATTACAATAAGAAGGTCAAATACATTGGCTTTGATGAAGGTGATTTGGTATGGAAGACAATACTCCCAATAGGAATTAAAAGCCATAAGTTTGATAAATGGTCACCTAACTGGGAAGGACCATATCAAATTCATAGAGTTCTGCCTTTTGGAGCATACCATTTGAGGAATTTGAATAGTTATGTGCATCCCAAAAAGATTAATGGCAGATATTTGAAGTCTTATTTTCCAACTATTTGGGAAACACAAGGAATAAAATAAACACCAAGTACAAGAACACAAGATTACTCAGATAATAAACAAGAATTTGTTTTTTCATAAAGAGCCAAATACATTGTGCCACAAATTGGCCCAAAAATCATTACAATGTTTTAATTATTTTTGTACAACAGATTTCCTATTGGTAAATGATGAAAATAGTTGAATAGCTGCAGCCATTTCTCGCTTTCTATTGGCCAGTTCTTGGTTGGTGATGCGCAATTTGGTGTCAGTTCGGACCAAGGCCTGGTTTACTGCAGTTAGCTCCTCCTCAAGTCGAGCTTTCTTCTCTAGCAGCTGAATTCGAAACTAGGAGGCAGAGGAGTGTTGTTCCTTAAGATCTGACACTTCAGTATGCACTTGGGAAACAAAACTCTGGTCTCTAGCCAATTTCTCATCCGTATCATTGGCAACATGACAAATGCTGATGTAGAAGTCAATAGTAGCTGCAGCCTGGGATAGATGACTTGAGACATTCATGCCAGACTACTCAGCAATTTTGCAGCACTGAAGAAACCCATTTCTGATGATAGGCCTTTGTAGAGCCTCGAAGGGAATCCTCGAAAAGGAGATTAACAGTTCCAGGCAGGTGTCTAAGTCTATCAAAGGTACAAAAGGCTGGCTGCTGGAGGAAGAAGAGCTCTCAAAAATTTCCAGCAAAGAGTCAGCCAAAACTAATGGCTCAGCTTCCTCATTGAATGTTGGAGAGGTAGAGGGTATGTCGAAGAGACTAGCTAATCTTGCTTCGAAGACATCAACCTCATCCATAGACATGAGGGGTGTAGAGAGAGTTGTGGTGGAAGGCATAAGAGACTGCATAGGGATGAGAGAAATGGATGGAGCATCTTTGGCAGTCTCTATGGTCTTAGCCACCAATGAATCAAGTGAAGAGGGGCTGGAAGTAGGCAAAGGTAATGAACTATGAGTTGGAGAACTACCAGCACCCTCAATTGGGGAATCAGATACCTTCGAAGAAGAGGTAATGGTTGAAATTTTCTTAGAAGGAGAAGGAAGAGCAGGGCCCGAATGAGAAGTAAATTGAGACAGGTCAAAGGTCAGATAAGGAAGATATAGAGTCAGACCAAAAGAAAGAGTTACAGGAATGCTAGGACTCAAAGGGGGTACATGGAATGTAGGCCTGGGAAGTGGAAGCATTATCTGAATGGCTTTCACATTCTGCATCTGATCAACTTCAATTGAAATTGAGGGAGTCCTCATTGGAAGTATAGCCTCAGTAGTTGTTGCTGCAAAAAGGAAGAAACGTAAATGTCAAGCTTCAATGTCAAAATTCGATAAGGAAAAACAGTAGAAGCATGAAATAAATTACTTGTTTCAGAAATGTTGGCAGTGATGGGAGAGCTACGAAGGGAGTAGTGTTTGGCAGTTTGTTGCCTTCTTGCAGCTTCCCTTTGTAATGCGTCAGCAGCAGCAGCTTCATCTCTCAGGAATTATTGTTGCCGTATCTTCTCGGCCCTCTCAAAGACAATCATTGCTTTGGAATGTTCTTGTTCTACTGCCTTGGTGGCAGCTTCATGGATAGGATCTTCAACCAAGTTAGTAGCAGAGACAGTCACTTTCTTTCTCTTCCTTCTTGGCGATGATACTACTGGCTCCTTCTCAACCTCTCTCTCTTCAATTTGGGGATCAAGTTCTTCAGAAGTAAGCTCCTTTTCCGTTGCTTTGTCAACTGTCTCGGAATTAGGATCTTTGATCAAATCAGAAGAGGGGGCAGCCACCCTTGTTCTCTTTTTTCTTTGTAATGTTGTTTCTTGCTCTTGCTCAATCTCTCTCTCTTCATTTTGAGATTCAGATTCTTCAGGAGTGAGTAACAGTTTTCTTTTCTTTTTCTGTTGTTGTCTGGCTTTGAGGGCAGTTAGGGTTTCAGCTCTCTTAGGAGATTCTTCTTGTGGGGACCCTGCACCAAAGAAAAATATGAGTGTAAAGGAAACAAACAAAAGATTCAAAAAAAAAAAAGGGACATGAAAATATTAACCCTTTTTTAAAGTAGCTCTAGTGACTCTGGATGGAAGGGGTGAAGCTGCAGGAGCAGTTTTGGCAGTTTCAAGAAGGAGGGGAGTGTTCTCAACTGTTGCTGACTTAGCCTTCGAAGGCACTCCTAACCCTATTAGCAAATCATGAGGGCGTACAGATAGGCGCACCTCCATATTGGCTGTCCACCAGTTCTGGAATCTTTTCAAAACTAAGCCAGATGGAAGAAAAGGGACAAATTGAAATTCATTCAATTCCTTCAGCAGTTTGAATATTGCCGCCTCTAGTTTTGATTTGGATATTCTCAAGTCTCTAGCCGTAAGGTGGACATTCGACAGACTGCAAAGTGGAACAGGTATCCCTTGAGTGAGCCCAAATTGTCTGGCAAACTGAGAAGGGCAGTACACCTCAGATATGCATTTATAACCTCAAGGGTTTAAAGTGCCAATGAACAACTCCCTCGGTAGCAAAATTGAAGCCCACATATCTTTGTGTGGTGAGGTGGAGCACTCTTTATCAGCCAGAAAAGTTTGCAGCCAAGCAGGTCCTTTATTGGCATCAAAAGGACAAAAAATGGAAGCAGGAGGAGAAATAGGGAGTTGGTGAAAGAAGGCAAAGTAATAAGCAAAAGAAGCAGGATAAAGAACAATCCTAGCATACTTTTCCCCATAGGTGCTAGGATCCTGAACAAGGAATTTTAGGCATTTTTTATGCAAATCAGTGAAATAGGCAAAGAGCCAGATCTGGAGCACCCAGAGGGCACGTCCTTGGTTAACATCAAGAGGTTTTTCACAAAATTGGGAACAAGCTCTGTAAACATGACCTAAAAGATAAGGTGCAAGAGCTATACGTTTTTTTAAGACAAGTACCTTCGCGAGTGGAGCGAACTCAGGCATAATCCTCTGAGATGATGTGCAAAAGAGAAATTTGCATAACCAGTATAAAATGAAGGAAAAGAGTTCTCTGTCTTTCACGGGGCCTTCCCTTTTATTTTCAGCCTTTACGAAGTCACTGTAAGAGGAGTTTAAGGCTGGAAGGGAAAATTTGACAGGGAGGTCTGGGTAGTTGGGAGTGAAAGGAGAGCCAAGGGGTGAAAGCCCTAAGAGATGGCAAATATCAAGAACGATGGAGGCCATCATGCCGCACCGAAATTGGAAGAAATTAAAAGCCATATTCCAAAAACATAGAGCAGCAGGAATTAAAAAGGGGTCCTCAGGAATGATGAACCTGGAAAGACGAAGGGCGTCGAGGATACAGAGCTCCTGTAGGTCATCTTCTCTCGCAGGTACAACTTTATCATACCATTCCTCCCATTCGGTTCTCAATGTTGGCCAGCAACGATGAGGCCGGGTCATTCTCCAATTGCTCTAGTCAAGCCCTCCTTCGTAGAGAAGAAAGTGGTCCTCCAAACGGGGGTATAAAGCTGGAAGTTGGTCAGGGGCTTCCCGAAAGATGGGACCTAGAATGTACTCTTGTTGGTTGCTGTGGCGAGGAACAAAGAGACGTCCATCTATGGCGCTTGGCCCACCAGTTGTTATCTTGGCGATTTCTTCATCAATACATTGTTTCAAAGCCATGGTAGGGCTGATACGGTCGCCAGCAAGCACTTTTATCGATGAAGGATCCATTGGTAGCAAGCAGCAAGGAAGAGAGGGTTAACAGAAGATCGGTAGAAAGAAGGGTTTGTGCGTTAAAAGAGCAAGTGATTTCAGAGCACGAAACAAAAGGGTTTTTAAAGCTTTTGTGTTTGAAAAATATATTGCGTAAGTCGTTAAGTACTAGAAGTACGACATACGAAAAGTTTCCTTAAATATTGATACTTTTGGAGGGAAAAACACAGTCCAGATGCTGAGACTAGCTTCGAAGTAAGGTATTTGGCCTAGAAACCAGATTTTGGTGCCAAAAGTCAAATAACATCGGCTTCGAAACAGAGAAGCCGGCTTCGAAGCACATTCCATACTTAAGGATGCAAGAATACTCAAGTATTTGTTTACTTCAGAAAGAGAAGTCCTTCGAAACAAAATTTAAGGCCTCTTAAGAATGTGAATTGTTGTTCGAAACATCAAAACCAATAGTTGGTTGGTGCATATACGGAAAGACTTTGTCTTTTGGACTAAAAAAAGATTGAACTATTGCTCGAAGCAAAGATGGTCAATTTTAAAACTAAATTGATCATATTAACCATGATCAGATGTTGGTTATGGCTGAAACAAGCTTTAAGTATAAGATTGCTAGATTCGAAGCATTGTTTCTAGATGAAAATCAGCAAAAAAATGTCAACCGTATTCCATAAATTAGAAAGGTTCATGTTGATTCTTAGTGTTTCATTTTTGAAACAATTGAGTCCATATTCGACGAATAAGATTGTTCAGTTCGAAGCTTTGAATTGGCTTTTAAAGACAAACGGAAACAGGGTCAAACAATGCCAAATACAGAAGAATTTTGTTTATATTCAAGCCAAGGCAATTACATCGAATAACCCTATCTGGGTATAAACTCAAGCTCATAAAAATAAGGAATGGAATAAATAACAAGACCATGAAATTTAGTCCAACAATGATCAATGAATTTTTGTTCTTTCTTTATTATATCTTCTATTTCTTCTAACGTTGGCTGCATAAGTTGATGTGCTCTCACTTCGTAGTAGAGCTCTTCAGCCTTTATTTCGAAAGCTTCCTCTCTCAATCTTTGTTCCAATTCGTCTATGACCAAATCATCCCAATACGCAGAATCTTTATTCTTGAAATCATCGAATTCTTCGATGAAGTTCTCTGCTTCGTACTGGGCATGAATTCGAAGAGACGAAAGTTGGTCTAAAGATTGTGTAGTGGCCATAGAATTTCGATGCCAGTAGAGGATCAATGGAAGTTGGTCCAGGAACATATGAAGTTCTGCTTGGGCAAGGGGATTAAGGACATGGCCCCTAGTCAAAATATCACAAGCCCATCGAAGGTTCTTGAGAGGGACTTCGTCCTCAAGAACATTGAAGGGCAAGTGAGAGAAAGCTGCAAGCAGAAGTTGAGCTTGTTTCTGCTCAGCTGGAGTAGGGGATGGTGGAGGTTTGTAAGGTGGAAAGACTTTATCCATAGAAAGGGCAAGCGTCAGTCTCTCTGTCCAGCAAAGAGTTGGCGGAGGAGAAGGTGTGGATGCTTCTATTTCAGAAGATGGAGAAGAAGGTGTGGATGCTTCTATTATGGGAGATGGCACGAGAGCAGAAGGAACAAAGGCATTAATATAATCAAGCCAGTCAGAAGAACAAATCTTCGCCTTCTGAGCTAGGAATGATGGATTATACCCTTGTGCCTCTTCTGATCGTCGGGCGGTGTGCACTATCCTTGTAGGCATGGAAGATATGTACCATGCTACAAGCAGATTCTCCTCCAAACTACGTCGATGGTCAATGGCCACGTAGGGGTAGACCACTGAACTTCGAGCGTAGGAAGGAAACTCTAAAGGGTCAGTGAACTCAACAAAATGATGGTTGATTTGTTCCCTCAAATCACAGGTCTCAGGTGTTGACCGGCTTGTCCAGTCAGAAACCCCAGAGGATGAAGAAGTCACAGCTTTATCCCATGCAGAGGTTTGTGAAGAAAAGTTTCCCAAGTCCATATTTGCAATTTTCCGAATCAAAGATTTGGGAGCAGTTTGTTCGAAGCATAAGGGTGAGTCAGAGGAAGAATTTCTTGTATCTATATTCGCAACTTTTTGAATCGAAGGATTAAGGGCAATGTGTTCGTAATCCAAAGGTTGGTAATTTGTAAAGGCTTCCATGACCTGAATATAGAAAGGTGGGTAGTGATGGCTAATTAATGCATGGAAGTTCTTTCGAGGAAGGGCAGCATCATCATATGACTCTTCGTGTGCTCGATCAATGGAGGAAAAAATTGATTCGGCCATGGAAAATGTATCAGTCTGTTCAAATACTAAGGTGGTGGGGGTGTTCAAAAGATTGAAGGAGAGTTTTAATGCAGATGATGAATGACAGTTGCATTCCTAGGGGAATGCAAACCTCATACACGTTCTAAAAAACGCGGGAGAAAGGCTTTGATCCACTAATATCACAAAGTATTGGGTATATTAGTGCACGGGTAATATTGGCTACATATTTTGTACAAGCCAGTTACAATTCAACACATGGCAGAATAAGGGTAATATAGGAAGACTATTCAAGTCTTCGATCCTGATCGTACACATGGCAGTTAGTATTGGTTCTCACGTGATCTGAGTAGCATTGGATCAATAAAGAGGTGCAAGGTGACGTGGCTTCAACGGTTACTCAGATTCAAATTCAAATATAGGAGGGAAGCCTAACTGCAAGTGATGGCGTAGTGGAACTACTTATAAGGCAGCATGATCAGCGATCATGGAGGAGCAGTTCAACGGTTTGAAGTGCAGTTCGATGGTCATCCTTAAGAAGTATAAATAGCGGAGAAGACCCCAGAAAAAAGCCCCAGACTCAGATCATACAAACCAGTCTTACTTTACATATTTTTCTTTTCCAGTTTTACATTTCCAGTCTTTACATTTCCTGTTCTTAAATTCCTGCTCTTTACTTTCCTATACTTTAAATTCCTGCACGGCACTTCATTCATAGGAGTAGTTTCAAGTAGATCATTGCTGTAAACCTCTACGAGGCTGAGTTTGGATCATTGTAAGTTTTCATTCTAATGAAATACTTCAATTGCTCTTCATTTAACTGTTATTTTGCTTAATTTCTCCTAAGTCAAGCCACCAGTAAAAGTCCTCTTCATTGAGGCTGAAAGAACTAAAACACAATCGTCTGATAATTGGTTGGCAATTAACATTTCTGTAAGGACTGATTGATCCTTGCTGGCACGCTCGCATTTACAAAAATACCCTTCGAAAGCCAAAAAGCCAACAGAACCCCTTATTCCATTTTTGCTTGAAAGAAGTAGTCTTTTTCTTATTGAATGGGGTGTGGGAATTATTCTGGGCTTGTGGTGAAGATTGTGCCATCAACAAGTTAGAAGACAAACATTCTCTACACCTTCGCAACATTCTCTACGCCTTCGCTTCATTCTTTCTTCTTCCAAAACTAAGAGTACAGACAATGTTACCATTGAAATCTCTTGTCCACTATGAGTTAGAAATGTGACAACATGATCCCAAGACAATGGAAAACTATTAAGTATGGTAGTTACTTGTATCTTGTCTGACAAATAGTGATCAGCGTTGGATTATTCTTTAGCAATTAATTCCATTTGATTAACATGATCACCAATACTATCATTATCACTCATACGAGTGTTATTATATTTGTCCAAGGGCAATTGAATTCGAGTGTCCAATCGAACTCCATACTTATTTTCTAGTGTTTCCATTAATTGTTTTGCAATTTCATGTTCTTCAAAAAGCGGAATAATGTTGTCTTTTATATTATGTAACATAGTTGCCTTTGCCATTGCATCATCTTCTATCCATTTATTTTGAAACCAATTAGAATCATCATCTGGTTTATAAGTGGATAAACTGTGCAATGTTTTTTCATGTGTAATAAGATAAGAAATGTGGCGTTTCCATGTTCGGAAATTATTTCAGTTAAGCATATCAATTCTTGAAGAATCCATGGCATTTTTAATAGCCATACTAAAAACAAAATGTGTGATAATAAATAATAAAAAAAACAAATGTTGATATTACAAATTAAAATAAACAAATAAGCAAATACAACAACAAATCTTAATAAGGATAAGCCTTGTAGTTGTTGAGTCGGCCCCTATGATAAGCAAAAAATCAGTCGTCTTGCCTTGAGTAAGAAGAATAATGAAAACCAAATGGCCTATTAAACCCTATACACTGCTTATGAGTCTTGTAAAAATAGTTACGAGCCCAAGGTATACAATAGTGCTTACTAAATATTTTTTCTTTGGATGTTTTCCTAAGTAACACCCTTGGATAGCCTCCTTCTCTAATTATTTCTTCCGAAATTTTAGTATAATTACCCACGGAAAAATTCTTAGAAGAATTCTGGAGATTTTGGCTTTTGAATGATTGAAAACAGCTTTGAAATAAGCGAGAACGGGCCAAAAGACCCCCTACACCAGGCCATTATCGGTTCAAAGGCTGTGGATGAACCGGGTTGAACCGGCTGGGATCGAACCGGCAAGACAGGCGGGCCAGCATGCGGGTCAGGCAGGCGTGGGTCGCATAGAGCAGACAGACGTAGGTCCAGGTGCAGAGCACTGGGTGTTGGGTCGACGCGCGGATCTTGGCGTGAAGTGCTAGGCCGCGGCTTTGGGCTGCTTGGCTGTGTAACTGGACTAGGTTGGCTCTGTGGCTTTGGGCTGTTGGGCTCCGCTTGGCTAATTTGGGTCGACTGTTGGGTTGGCCCAAAAAATTTCTTTTTAATTGTTAAGCCCAAAGGTATGGACTTCCTGGCTATCACTCTATTTTTTGGGCCTTTTCTCTTTATTTTTGAATTTGGTCCAGTGGATTGATTATTCAAAACAAAATGTACAACGGTATTGCACAAGTCGTCTTCTCTGGTAACGGGAGTCGGTGACCAAACATTGAAATTTGAACTTTGTGGATCAAATTTTCGCCATTTTTCATAACAAATTTCACCATTGTGATCAAAATTTTGAGAAGAACAAGATGGTGCTAATTTGGAGGCGCAATTTGAACCAAAAAATATTTTATAAAATTGCTTCCAATGTTATAATTCAACCTCACTTTTGGTAAGGTTTGGAGCAATAGCACCACCAATGGCTATTTTCTTTGGATAGTTTTCTGGGAATACAACGCGTTGGTGATGATTGAATAAACAAACGGAATTAACCAAAGCCGAAGATTGACGATCAATAATTTTTTGAATTTTTGGTAAAAAGAGTTCGGAAAATTTTTGTTCTTCCGGACTGTATTTCGATATCTGCAATAATGTGTGATCCAAGCTCTGATACCGCTATAAGATGGTCTTAACAATGGCAATGGATTGGAGTTCTCGTGAGGGTGTTTATCACGCAGAAGAATACAATCTGGAAGAGGAAAATACCGAGAGAAAAACAAGTAAATTGAACCCATGTTCTGTCCATATATTTATAGTACATATGGTGGCTGTTGATCAATGGTTGCAACCATTGAAATCAAACTCAATAGTCACCATGTTTCCAAACATTGTGACTCTTCATTCAAACTTCAAACTTCTAGTTGCTTCTTCCTGTGGGAAGATTGTATCACCATATAAAGACTTGATTATGTGTGAGAGGGTTCACCATATTATGGTGTGATCACTTCTCATACCTTCAAATTTAATCTCCACCCAACAACTATCAACCCAATAAATTTCGATGGATAAGTTTGCAGCACAGCATTTTATATAGGGAATGGCTTCCTTCCAATCCGATGGGGGGTGTTGTTGGGTCCGTAGGGACTCACCATGGGTTCCATTTTGATAATCCGAACCGTTTAATGTATAGAACTCGTCGAGTATTATATGCTTGTAAAAAATTACGTTGATCGGATATCGATAATTATTTCATTGTATCAGATTTCTATTAACCGTTTAGTTTTTCACTATCTATTTTTTTATACAAAATTGATTTGATTACATAGTTATCGATATCCGATTAATATGATTTTTTACAAATAAATAATACTCGACAAATTCTACATATTGAATGATTTAGATTATCAAAATGAAACCCATAAAAAGTTTTCATGAACCTAACAACATCCTTCCATCCGTCCGATCACGGAGTAGGGGGATGCCATTCCCTTTTATATACTCTTTTAGGATTTGCTTTGTCCTTGTCTCAAGAGCTCTCTCGATCATAATAGCTCCCAAGTTGCTGTCCTAACTTTCGGTCTCACTTTTCATGTGCTGCCAGTGCCATCTGTCCATAATTTTTTTTTTTAAAAAAAAAAAAATCGAAAAACAAGACATTGCCGTCACCGACCGCCAATGAATAAACTGCTCCATTCCTTCTCTTGTCAATTAAAGCAAAAATTCAAAGGCAACGTGATCAAAGTCCTTCACTTTCCCATTTTGCTTATACACAACAGATCAACCATAAGAATAATGCCAAATAATGAATTACAAAAACAAAAACAGATGAAACCCAATTCCATCAAGAGCATTACAATTCAAAACTAAAAATTAGATCTAATTTTTAAATTTAGTAATATAACAATCAATTAAGATATTAAAAATAATACATTCTTTCTTATCTTCTCTAATCATTAACTAATTATATTATTTACACATCGTTAAATTTACAAAATGAGTTCGAAAAGTACACTTATATATTATTTTTCTTCCATCAATCAACTATTATATTCATGGGATTGGACTGTCTCTAGTTGAGCAGCTCAATTGGACCGTACAATACAATTTTTTTAGAGCCCATTTCAAGTCCATCTTAATTATCCGAACTGTTTAATGTGTAGAACGTATCGAGTATTTTATCTCTGTAAAAAATTAAGTTGATCGGGTATCGATAGCCACTTGATCAGTCAACAATTCCATCAACAATTTTTTTTAAAATCATATTTACTGTTCATATAAATGTGAAATTATTAACGGACTATTAATATCCAATCAACGTAATTTTTTGTAAAAATAAAATACTCAACGAGTTCTATACATAAAATGATTCGAATTATCAATACTATGATCCAATCCAATTAGAACAAGATGACAAACCATTGTTGATTTCTTATATGATCTAACTTATTTTTTTAGAAAATATAATCAATTTAACACTTCTTTCTTTTAGAATCCCACCAAAAAAAAAAAACTCAAACTTGGTTCAATCCCTAGATTCCAAGTGGATGTATGTCGCCGATGGACTGTGAAGAGTTCAATTGGTTTTCAGTAGGTTTTTGACGGTGTGAAAGATTAGATTTTACAAAAAAAAACCCAAGAAATAGGAAGAGAATAGGTGGTCGACGACAATGTTTTGGGGTGGGATGGGTTCAGGATGAGTTTGACTTTGTTTGATTTGTGTTTTGAGATATTATTTTAAAAATAATTTTTTGAAGAGAGTTTAGAAAGTTTTAAAATTTGTTTTGTTATATATTTTGAAAATATTTTTGGAGTTTAAGATGATTTTATATTTTTTTATAGTTGAATAGATGAATGTGAGAGAAAAAATAATTGAGAATGAGAGAGAAAAAGTGATTGGTTGATATGTAATAGAGAGAAAAGTAATTTTAATTTTTTTTTTTTTGGATAAATTTTCAAATAAATATATTTTTGAAATTTTTCTCTAAAAATATGTTTTGAGAAACATATGGCAATACATGAGGGGTGGGACAGAGAGTGGGACAACAACTTGGGACAAAGGATCCCATATCCTCTATCTGGTAAATGTTGTATAGAGAGTTTTTCAAAAACTCAATCACATTAATATAATTGATCGTCTTGAACATAGAGTAAAAATTATTACAAATATATGTAAATCTAATATAGAAAAACAATCACTTGATACTAGGATTTATGTGTTTCATTATTAGCCTATATCAACAGATAATCACACAAAAAAATTTCACTCAAATAAAGAGAATGATTGCTCAAAAGAGTTACAATGGTGATAAAAGAACTCTCATAATTAACTAAACTCACCAAATTTAAAATATAAGTTGACCTTAGGTAATTGTTCAAATGATTATGAAAGAAGGCATTTAGGTGTCAAGGTAAGTGAGGTTTTAGATTCAAGTTTATAGAGAGATATTAGCATACATTTTAATCTAACTATTAACATATTAATCATTACTTTATAAAATTAAAAAAAGAAAATAAAATGCAAATTCTATCGGCAAATTCAAAATTCTTTGTACACAAATCTTGCAAAACTAGTAGATACCAAATTTCAAAAGTATATACCAAAAGGTCTAACATAATAAGGAGACAAGACGAGACGAAACGGAAAAAGAGAGAAAGAGTAAACTGTTGGAAAATAATGGTTTTTGGTAATTTTAATTCAAAATTAAAGTGGGATCCAACTACCAGTTGAGGTAGGTCTGATTGGTTTTGTATTCTTTCAAGTGAGAAGATTACAATATAAAAATGACAGGCCAAAACCATTGAGTTGTGAATGAGTATTGTCATATAAAGTGGGCATCAATAGAAGTTGGGCTTGGGTCTAAGCTTAGACTTGGACTTGGACTTAGTTTTACTATTGGTCTGGACTGGCTTAGGCTTGTGTATGTGCATGTGTTGGACTTAGTCTTGGGTATGGGCTATGTGCTATGCTAGACTGGACTTGTCTTGTGCATATGTTTTAGACTGGGTGTAGATCGGGTTGAGACCCAATACCTGTATCTATTTTGCGATCCATCTAGTTGGATTATTTAAATAGTATTATATATATATATATTTGTTTATTCAACATTTGCAACTCTCATCTTTTGATGATAGAGTTGATAATCATTATGCACATGGGAGTTTTGCACCTTTGTAACTTTAGCCCTAAAGGCTAGAGTTGATGGCCAATGATGCTAGGCTTTATGGTAGCCTTCATGGCTAAGACCTCTTCCCTACAAATATAAAAAAGGCATTTCCCCTCCAACTTAGAAGAAGAGTTGAAAAGAGATTTTTGATAGAAAATGGAGATGTTGTTTTGATATTAAAAAAAAAAGTTGGAGATGTTTTTTACACCAAAGAAAAATTTCTTATCTTCTTTTGCTAGTCCCTTTTTGGTTCTTGTTAGAGAGAGTACAACTATTATCAAGTTCGCCTAAGCTATTCAAAAGGTGTTTTTGCATTAGCTTGTTTCGATCGTCGTATCTTGAGAGACAGATGCCGGTGTACCTTTAGCATCCATCGGGAGGCGGTGAATTTGTTTTAAGAAAACTGTGATATCACACAGGCTTTGATTTGCTTCCTTTTACTAGTTTTATTTTATTATGAATTTCTGTAAATCCCAGCATGTTCTTGTTTTGAAATTCAAAGTGGTTGTGTAATATGAATCTATTTATTTTGTTTGATTTACACTATTTAGGCCATCTCCAACGGTGCATCAAACCCTGCATTAGATTTGAAATTTGATGAAAAAGTCACTTTTTCTCACTCCAATGGTTTCACCAAATGGATATCGAAATGAGAATTCACCAAAAGTTTCACCAAAATGAGAATGAGCTGCGTCTTTCACCAAAACACTATTCATTACCGTTGTATTTTCACTACCGGATGACCAACTGGATAATCCACCTGATGACCAACCGGATGACCAATTTTCACAAAATTTTGTATAGATTTTACACTGGGAGGTCGACCCCCCGGATGACCCTCAAGCTTGAAATTTGAATCAAAGCGTTAAAAGTACCTGTGGAAATCCATCTTCCAAGAGCAATCTCTCCTCCAATCTCTCATCCTCTTTGGTAGCCATTAACAGCAACCAACAACTCTCTCATTCTCTCTGCCAATCTTTCATGTTGGTTCCTTACAGCCTCAACCTCTTTCTACCACTCCTCTTCCTTCTTCTGAGATGCCTCAATTCCTGCTTGTTCCATTTCAACGGCCCGGAACTTTTCAATCTCAAAATTTTCTTCGGCTCGTTTTTGAGCCACCAAAAGCCTCCCTGAGTTTCTCATTTGCTTCCTCTGCCAATCTCTGGGCTTCTTTTAATTCTTCATTTGCCTGAGCTTTTTCTTTCTCAACCAAAACCAATTTCTCCTGTGCCTTCTTAAGATCTTCTTGAACAAGACTCAATTGAGCCTGTAATTCTGATCCTTTCAATACTCGTGTGGGTTGTTTCTGAAAAATCAAAATAAAGATAGAATGCAAATCAAATGTTACACTCAGTTCACAACTTAGCAATGTCTACTAACAAATAAAAGGTTTTGACAGGAGTAATCAGGAGGGGAAAAAAAAAAAATTCATAAGCCTTATCGGTCGACCCGCCGGTCGACCAACCGGACGATCCCTTCCCTTTTGGTGCACATCGTTGGAGCTAGCCATATCAGATTGAGAAAATCAGCTATTTTTTACTCAAATTTGGTGAAAAAAGCAATGAACTGTTGGAGATGCTCTTATACAACAAACTTAAAACATATTAGATAATTTTTTCGTGAAATTGAATTAATAGATTCATATATAAATTCAAAAGATCATAAAGAACGCATGATAATATCTCCGAATTAATCAGAGGCAATTAGTATGTTATCCTTATGTCAATTATAGCATATATGATTGCCATGTGACTTTGCTTGAAAGTAAAGGTGAGAGAACCCATTAGGGTGGGTGAAAATATTTTTGAATTTTTAAATTCCAAATATATTCTTAAATTGGTGGCTCCTAGTGAGTACAAGATCACTGATCATAGAGATAGAAAACTGGTGGTTCGTAGGAGGTGTTAGACTATTGGCTACACAGTTATGAGATTATGGTTCCAGTAATGAACAGATTATTGATCACATGTGAAGACATGATGGTTCTGAGTAGTGGAGAGGCTACTGATCATATGTCAAGACATGATGATTCTGAGTAATGAAAGAGTTTATTGATCCTATGTCAGAACGTTGTAATTCCTAGTAGTAAAGTGACTACTGATCACAGGTTAAGACATTATGATTTCTAGTGATAAGACTACTGGTCATGTTATGAAGTTCCGAATAGTAGACTATTGAACACTAGATTTGTGTTTCTTAATAGCAAGACTATTGGCTTCAGAGTGATAGATTGGACCAAATAGGTTTGGGTGCCTAATGTGGTTGATGACTTTCTGGGAATGTATTTACTGTGATATGATTTTGAGAGTTTTCATAATTATTGTGACACAAGGAATTGTTTAAAGACCTTGTATGAATTTTTGGAAAAGGCCAAAAGGCTTTGTATAAATTCTTACAAATGTGGGGGTGTCATGCAAAAAGGTAGGAATACCGAAACCCAAGAGGGTTAGGATAAGCCTAAAAATCTGTTGACTTTGTATTCAACGGTTATGCACAATATAACAGTGCATATCGATTTCTTGTGTATAGGTTTGTTATTCTGGATATACATAAGAATACTATCATGGAATCAAGAAATGCAGATTTGAAAATGTATTTCCGTGTCATCTCTAAGAAGGGATTCATAGTTCCATGAAAGAGGTTGAAGGTGACAATGATTACATCGCTGATCACATAGATGATCACTTAGATGATTAAGCTGAAGATGTAGATGAGCCAAGAAGGAGTAAGAGGGCTAGGACTGCAAAGTCTTTTGGTCCGGACTTCTTGACTTATATGTTAGAGAGAGAATCTCGAACTTTTCATGAAGCTGTAACTTCACCTAAAAGTCCTTTGTGGAAAGAAGTAATCAAGAGTGAGATTGATTCCATCTTACAGAACCATACTTAGGAGTGGGTTGATCTACCCCCAGGTAGTAAGACCTTGGGAAGTAAGTGGATCTTTAGAAGAAAGATGAAAGCAGATGGATCAATTAATAAGTATAAAGCTAGGCTAGTTATCAAAGGATACAGGCAGTGAGAAGGCCTGGATTACTTTGATACGTATTCACCTATGACAAGGATTATGTAACAATTTGACTTGGAGCATGGTCCCCTTGTGTTATTGAACTTAGAAGTAATGCTATGAGGAATTCACGATGTGTACTGTGATCTCTCTTTCTGTTGTATTGACTGTGTTAAGACCTATTGCATATCATTCTGAATTAATATACTGGTATGACTCTGAAGTGCTTTTGGAAACAAGAGATAGTACAAGCGAATTATAAAGCTAAGGGCTGCATACATAAACGATTTATTTGTGACTATTGGAATGAAATATGCCTCGTTAATTAGGCAAAACCTTGTTGGTAGGCCCTGATATATGATTTCATTATGCATAACCAAATTTGGATCTAACCACGTGACTAATTTAATTATTTTGGAACTGTTTATGATTTTAATGGACAACCCATCTCCGAGTAAATGGCACTCTGAAATTTACCCAAGGAACTACTTAATTGGGCAAGTTTGAACATGTACTTTCTAATGAGAATTACATATGAACTATTAAGGCTGGATCAATTTGGTTATGAACATAGTAAAGAACATATTGTGAATGAAATTAACGTATGCTGTGGGAATTTATGAATTATGTGTTTAGGGGCATGCTATGTATTAAGTTTCTGTATTTGAGAATTATATGTTTCTATAGCTGAGAATTGGTGCTACAGGAAAATATTGTGATTACAAACCCTACTTACTAGGGAGTTTATGTCTGGAATGTCCTGCCAAGGACTCTTGTAATGTGAAATAAAATATGAGATATTTTCTTTTGTTTTACATACCTGGAATGGGCCTGTTTGAGTTGTCTTCTATTTGGTTTTCTTCAATTTCGAAATTTCCCCAAGGTGGGTAAGTTATAACACTTTGTATTTTGGGTTGAGGAAGGAAGTGAGGTGTAATTGGAAGTAGTTAAGGTTGGGTGGATATGTATGATGCTTTCATGCTTTGTTGTGAACTAGGGGTTGTTAAGAATTGGTGAGCATAAGGTTGGTGCTATTTTTGTTCGAACGGATGCAAATTTCGAGGACGAAATTTTTTAAGGTGGGAAGGATATAACGACTCGAATTTTAAATTCACATTGGATTGATGTATAGTGGTGCCTGTCACCTTAAAACTTGTATGGTTGTTGGACTCTTGATATTGATGGGTTGGCAAGTGAACTTTAAATATTATAATTGAGGACCCTTGGATGATGTTTGGAACCTTGATTGAAGCCTTAACATGATATATAGATAAGATTAGATTAAAAGTCCCAAATTTGAGTTTGAATTTTTGACGAGCCGTCACTCTTTTGACCTTTTCTCCTTCCATACTTAGAATTTGAATGTGAGGTTGGAACCATTGGAAAGCTTGTTTCCGGGGCTTCAATTCGGACACAAGAACGACCTAGAACGGAGTTCCGATGAGAGAGTTATACCCGTTTGAAGTTTTCACATCTGTGCTGGAAGCAGAGCCGCATGTGCGGGGAATAGCGCCGCATGTGCGGGCTGTGCGGGACAGCAGCTCAAAAACGTGATTTTTGGACCATTTCTTACATTTTCTTTTCCTCTCTTCTTCTCCCCTCCTCCATGTCTGAAAACTTAGCCCTAAAAACCTTGATTTCCTCCAGTTTTATCAACAAATCCACCATGGATCTTGCATCAAGAATGGAGAACAAGAGAGGATCAACCTTTTCAACCGATTGAAATTCGAATTGGTGGAGGATTCTTCTCAAAGATTGCTTTTCTTGCTTGAATCTTGAGGTAGGGGTCCTAGTTCTCCTTCAATGCTTACATGGATAGATAGATTTGTGGTATTTTGGAATATATAAATGCAAAATCTACATTTGAGCATATAGTGTAAATCATGAAATTTTGGGGTTAGGGTTTGAAATGTTGGGATTCTATTATGGGGTTTAGATTATAGTTTATGGATTATGGACCTAGGGTGTATTATAAATGGGAAGATTGGAAAAAAAAAATAATGGGTTAAGAAATTTGGATTTTTCTTGGAATTTCTAGGTTTTTCTTGAAACCCTAGGTTGATTTTTGATGATAACCAATGATTTGGCCCAAATTGGAAATTGAATCATGAAATTGGTAGGTTGAATTATATATATACAAGTTTAATTGAAATTTGGTTATGTTTGAAAATTATGTTTAAAATTTGCGAATGAATTTTGTTATGAGCAATGTAAATCATGTTATAATGAGAAGGAAATTGGGGGAAATGATTTATTAATGATATAGATGACATAAACTCGGTTATGGAATGTTGAAATGGATTTTAAGAATTCCTCTTGAATTATATTGAATTATATTTAATGATGTTGAGTTGAATCATGTTGCTTATGTTGAATTGTGGTGATTATGTGGGATGGTATTGACTATGTTGATTTTGATTTTTGTGACCTAAAATGTGGAGTTTTCAAAAAATGGATTTAATCCCAAATCATTTTACTAAATATTCGTGGGCTTGCTTAGTTATTAAAATCAAGAGAATGATTTAATGGGGTTTCTTTATGGGGATGGGTAATGTTTGGTTTTTCGTGAAAACCCTAGACATTCAGGGATTTTTGGAAAAATGTGGAAGATGTCCATACAATTCGTTCGAAGTAAAATGAAGCAAGAAATGAATTAAGAAAGGAAAAGACCTAATGACTAAGTTATGGTTGTGTACAGGGCATGCTCCAGGAGGGACAAGCACTCCGTTGTAGCACTGTGAGTAATAGTACTGTGGTCATACATTTAATCATCGTTACTGATCTTTATTGTTAACATTCCGTTTCTTGCAAGTGATTATACTAATGTTATGTTGGTTGGAAGATTTTGTGTATGTTAGTATGACTTGGATACTACTCTACATTCCGGTTACGAGTAAAGGCTATCATTAATGTGCTAGAATCTGTAAATTATCTCATGGAACTATTAAAGTCGAGTCCATTAGGATAAAAAGCAACCCATGTTATGGAAAAGAAACTATGTGTGTTAAGGGAATGATTTTACTATACTTCCGTAATCGGAAGTTAATACTATGGAATTGGTTAACAGGAGGGAATGGTAAATGTGAACCTCCCTTTTTGGGAACATGACGGTTTGGACATTCCATAATGAACCATCAAAATTGGATGATCAAATAGGACTGTGGACAGTCCTAAACTGGTACGTTTTGTTTACCGTTAATAGGTGTTATTAACGTCTTGTTATCTGGAAGTTCACTTTATCGATTCATGATGAACAAATGGAATAATGATGCATGTGTCTTCTATCAATAAGTATTACTACGATTCCGATATACGTAAGACGATTATTTTAGCTTGGAATAACCTGTGAAGAGATTTGTGTACACTATTGGGTGATAGTATTTTTATGAACCTGGAGTTATTCTGTCCTGGTTATTCGTTTTGTTTATGATATGATATATAACGATATGATTTCTGGTATGGAACAAAGTGCTGTACGGAACTAAGTGCTGCAATGCGAGTCACTTCTAGAATCCGTACGAGCCACCTCTTGAGTCCATACATATGTGAACTAGGCTTAAAGCCGATGTGAATGTTATGAGGCCTATGGCCGTTCTGTGAAAGATATAATTTGTGAAGTTATGAAAGATACAATTTGTGAAATTATGAAAGATATAATTTGTGAAGATATGAAAGGTATAACTTGTGAATCTATGAACTTATGAGGCCGAGGGCCAACTTGTGAATCTATGAACCTATGAGGCCGATGGCCACTTTGTGAATTTGTGAACCTATGAGGCCGAGGGCCACTTTGTGAATTTGTGCACCTATTAGGCCGAGGGCCAATCTGTGAAATCTTTGGAAATAAAGCCACTTCGTTTTAAAGGCTGGATCCAAGGCTGTTCTGAAATTAATACAGAATCAGATTAACTATATGATCTCTACATGTACATACGCATTGATATGTATTATGATTTAAGTTGATTATCGAATTATTTAAGCACTATTATTCACTAAGCCCGGCTCACTTTATGTTATGTCTATTTCTGTAGGCACTCAACCTGGAAGTCAGTCTTAACCCGTGGCATCCGTTTCCCTGTTGTCAACCTCAGGGTGTCCAAGTACTTAGATAAAGGCCGCTTATTTTGTGGAATTTTGCTAAGTTTTTGGTTTGTACCCTAAATGTCTGTTTAAGGTTGAAGTGTATGTAATCCATTTACCTTCCCATGTTTTTGTTATATGCCCAATCTTGGGGTCGGGTCTGTATTTGTGTATGTCTATTATTGATGTTCAGGTGTATATTTACTATATGTTCATCTACTTTATGCAATGCGTGTGATCCTGGCATAGTAGTGGTAGCTCAATGGATATTGTTTACGTTATTTTATGGTATTAAATGCTTCCGTTTAGGCCCCATATGATATGTATACCAGGTTATGCATCCGTTTCTGTGTAGGTCATGCCCGAACTTTTAGGGGCGAGTTTGGGGCATGACAGATTACATCCGTTCGCATGGTGATTGCGATAGTAGCTTTACGTGCACTGGCAATACATTAGATGGATGTAAAATGGCTTTCTTAAATAGAGATTTAGCTGAAGAAATCTACATGGAGCAACCTGAGGGGTTTTCAACTCCAGGACAAAATAAGAAAGTCTATAAACTTGTCAAATCATTGAATGGTTTGAAGCAAGTTCCTAAACAATGGCATGAGATGTTTGACAACACCATGTTGTCAAAAGGGTTGAAAATCAATGAGTATGACAAATCTGTATATGTCAAAGACACTGACAGAGGTTATGTCATTTTGTGTCTATACGTTGATGACATACTCATTATTGGTAGTAATAATGAGATAATTAGAACTACCAAAAGATTGTTAAACTTTAAGTTTGACATGAAAGATATGGGCCTTGCAGATGTTATTCTAGGTATTAAGATTACCAGAACATCTAGTGGTATTGTATTTTCTCAGTCTCACTATGGTGAGAAGATAATTGAAAAATTTGGCAAATCAGATACAAGTGTGTCTAGGACACCAGTAGACGTGAGTCCACATTTGACTAAGAATAATGGTGAGAGTGTTTCTCTGCTAGAATATTCTCAAGTCATTGGAAGTTTGATGTATTTGATGAGTTGTACAAGGCCAGATATAGCCTACTCAGTTAGTAGGCTTAGTAAATACACGAGTAATTCGAATGTTACTCATTAGGAGGCATTATGCGGGTGTTAGGTTATCTACGCTACACCCGGGATTATGGATTGCATTATAGTAGACACCTAGCGGTACTTGAAGGGTATAGTGACGCTAATTGGATATCTGATAGCAAGGACTCCAAATCCACTAGTAGTTATGTGTTTACCCTTTGAAGGGCAACCGTGTCTTGGAAGTCTTCAACGCAAACGTGAATATCGAGATCAACGATGGAATCTGAGTTTGTTACTTTGGATAAAGCAACTGAAGAAGCTAAATGGCTTCGCCAGTTTGTTGAGGATATTCCACATTGGCTGAAACCTGTGCCTGTTATCTGTATTCATTGTGATAGCCAAACGGTGATTAGACGGGCGCAGAGCCATATGTATAATGGAAAGTCTAGACATATCTGTCGTAGACATAATTCCATACGACAATTATACTCTAATGAAGTTGTCTCTCTAGACTATGTAAAGTCTAAGGACAACATTGCGGATCTGCTAACCAAAGGATTAACTTGAGAGTTAGTAAAAATGTCGTCAAGAGGAATGGGGTTAAAGCCTTTAGTAATGTTACCGGAACGGAAAACCTAACCTAGTTGACTGGAGATCCCAAGATCTAGGTTCAAAGGGACAACTTAATTTCGTGTAATGGGTGAGTCACTGAAGAGCTAAATCCTCTTGTCCATTCCTTTATACAGTGATACCCTGTGGGATGGGAGGTTAAGCTGATACTTTGAATGACCTAAGTGTTGTGAATAGTCAACTGTGGTATAACGAGATACCTTATGTAGGTCACCTATGTGAGTGCGAAGTGGGGCTGCTTCTTTAAGAATTGACAAGGCTGAATTCTTTAAAAACACTCACTGAACCAGGTTAGTGTACCGGACACACCAGTGAGAACAAGAATAATGGTTAGAATAACTCCTGTGTGAGATCTATTGTCTCGATTTACACAAACGGCAGAACAGTTTAAGACATCACATTCTCTGATCAGCCAGTAAATCCGATAGGCATTCATTACGAAAGGTTCAAGGCCAACAGCTACCTATTCTGATGCAGGATTATTTTGTGTGCTCTCTCTTTGAGTCTTTGTTGTTAAGCGTTGTCTGTTTTTCTTTATTCAGCCAATTTTATTCATGTGAGGAATTGTTGGAAAATAATGGTTTCTGGCAACTTTAATTCGAAATTAAAGTGGGACCTAACCACCGATTAAAGTAGGTCTGATTGGTTTTTTATTCTCTCAAGTGAGAAGATTACAATTTAAAAATGATGGGCCGAAACCATTGAGTTGTGAATGAGAATTGACTCATAAAGTGGACATCAATAGAAGTTGGGCTTGGGCCTAGGCTTAGACTTGGACTTAGTTTTAGTCTTGGTCTGGACTGGCCTAGGCTTGTGCATGTGCATATGTTGGACTTAGTCTTGGCCATGGGATATGTGCTATGCAGGACTGGGCTTATCTTATGCATATGTTTTGGACTGGGTGTGGATCGGGTTGTGACCCAATACCTGTATCCATTTTGCGACCCATCTAGTTGGATTATTTAAATAGCATTATATATATATATATTTATTTATTCAATCTTTGTAACTCTCATCTTTTGATGATAGAGTTAATGATCATTATGCACATGGGAGTTTTGCATATTTGTAACTTTAGCTCTAAAGGTTAGAGTTGATGGCCATTGATGCTAGGTTTTATGGTAGCCTTCATGGCTAAGACCTATTCCCTACAAGTATAAAAAAAAGGCATTTCCTCTCCAACTTAGAAGAAGAGTTGAAGAGAGATTTTTGATGAAAAATGGAGATGTTGTTTTGAGATTAAAAAAAAAAAAAGTTGGACATGTTTTTTATACCAAAGAAAAATTTCCTATCTTCTTTTGCTAATCCCTTCTTTGGTTCTTGTTAGAGAGAGTGCAATTATTATCAAGTTCGTCGAAGCTATTCAGAAGGTGCTTCTACATTAGCTAGTTTCGACGGTCGTATCCTGGGAGACAGACGCCGATGTACCTTCAGCATCTATCGGGAGGCGGTGAATCTGTTTTAAGGAAACTGTAGTATCACGCAAGCTTCGGTTTGCTTCCTTTTACTAGTTTTATTTTATTATAAATTTCTATAAATCCCAGCATATTCTTGTTCTGAAATTCAAAGTGGTTATTTAATATGAATCTATTTATTTGGTTGGATTTACACTATTTATACAACATAAACTTCCACCTTTTAAGTTGTTTATGAAGTATAAATTTGGATAAGAATTTGGAAAAAAATAGATTTGTGAAATGTAGGTGAATGTATTTATAATTTATTCATATTTCACTTCTTTTTTTTTTTCAGGGGACTTATGTGAAGATCCTAATAGGTAAATTTATTGTTTAATAGGTAATGGCATTTTTTTTTTTACTATTAAAAATAAGTCAGTAATTATTAATTTTTAACAATAATTTAAAAATTGGCGCAAAAAATGTCACTAATTAGAATTTTTAGCGACAGTTTAAAAAAATCGTCACCAAAAAAGTCACTAATTTTCAAATTTCAGTGACAATTTGAAATTTTTATTACAGAAAAACATCACTAATTGTAAGTTTTAGAGACAATTTATAAAAATTGTGACAAAAAAAATCTCTAACTGTTAATTTTTAGTAACATATACAAAAGATGTCACAAAATTATTTTTAGCAACAATTTTACTAGAGCTTTTTTTTTTTTTTTTGATCGGCAAAGAAAACTTTATTGATGATGACAAATATATATTACATATGAGCAGACATCAATAAAGAAAAGACCAAGAGCAACATTTACCAAGCATCTATCCTAATCGTAACTAGGTTGGCACTAAGAAAGACACCCAATCAAATGAAACTCAAGACAAAATGTTGATGAGAAACCAACATAACCAAAAGCAAGACGACAACAGCAGACAGCACCAAGAACACCCCCAATCATACAAAACACCAAATCACCCACTAAGACTCCAAACCAATCAGATAAGATAAACCAGATACCACACCCTGCAACCCACCTTCACAACCCAAATAGTAACCTAGATCTCTGCACTAACTCTATTTTCTTGAACAAAATCGCAATTGTTGCAGATTGAAGACCACATCCTGGACCAAATACAGCACACTTGTAGTGCCATATTTCAACCAAAAAGCACTTCTAATTTTAATAATCTCCCCAAGTCCCTTGAAATCTGGATGAACTCCTTGGAACACACTCTCATTTCTGCTTTTCCAAACAGACCACATTAAAGTGAAAGGAATAGACTGCCATAACCTCCTTTCAAATCTATTGAACCTCATACCAGACCGCCACTCCAAAAGGCCTCCAATAGACCCAGGTGTAACCCAAGATAAATTCCACCAGTCTAGAATTTCAGACCACAACCTCTAAACCAAAGGACAGAATAAAAGAATATGATTAAGAGATTCCACTTCCTCCCTACAAAATGGACACAGATTGTTAACGCTAGAATCCAGAACTCCTAACCTTTGAAGGTATGCTGTTGTTTTCAATTTACCCTTCCAAGCCAACCAACCAAAGAACTTAACCTTTAGAGGTGAGCCATTACCCCATAACAATTTAATAATACGAATAGATGGGCCATGAGAAACCTCACACCTTCTTCGAGCAGATGAAACAGAGAAAGAGCCAGACGAATCTGCAGTCCACCTAATCTGGTCATTTGCACTTACCCGCAAATTTGGAACAACATTTAGCACCTCTATAAGTCTTTTGACATCCTCCTCTTCCCAAGCTCTTAAAGATCTTCAGAATAAGAAATTCCCCTCCCCTGCTGCTTCTCTGTTTCGGACCAATAGCTTTAAGGAACCATCTTTAATCTCAGATAAACTGAAAAGCCTAGGAGATACATCATTTAACTTTTCATTCAGTAACCCTGTATCCCACTAAAACTGGATCCTCTCTCCATTACCAATCACAATTTTTGAATTATTAACATAAAATGAATATAAATCATGATTTTCCAACACTGAGGATAGAATATCTTGCCATACTATGGACACAAATCTGGAGATCACCACACATGGACTCCATCCCCCACCTTTATAACCATATTTACTGCACACCACTCTTTTCCACAAGGACCCATTCTCAGAACCATATCTCTACCACCATTTTAATAACAAACTCTTATTCATATCTTTGATTCTACCTACACCCAAGCCTCATTGCTCTTTAGACTTGGTGACTTCATTCCATCTCACTAGGTGAACTTTTCTCTTCAAATCAGAGTCCCCCCATAAAAATGCAGCCTGCAACCTCTCAATACTCTTAACCACTCCCTTTGGCATTCTGAAAATAAATAAGTAGTATAAAGGCAAGTTGGACAAAATTGACATAATGAGAGTCAATCTTCCAGCAAAAGATAACAGCTTCCTTTTCCATGATAATAGTTTCCTTCTCACCTTATCCACAATAGGCTGCCATGTTTTCTTCCTCCTAGGATTTACTCCCAAAGGTAGCCCCAAATATTTAAATGGAAGTTTTTGCCAACCATAGTTGAGCAAAGAGGCAAAATACTGAACAATCTCATCCTCTGCCTCAATCCCACAGACAACACTCTTATGAAAATTAATTTTTAAGCCTGACAATATTTCAAAACATCTTAAGATTCTTTTAATTGAGAGAATCTCCTCTTCATCAGCCTTGCAAAGAATGATTGTATCATCGGCAAACTGAATGTGAGAAATACTAACCTCTTGGCTGCCTACCACTGCCCCTTTAATTAGGCCCTTTTCTTTAGCTCTTGATAACAACAAGTCCAGTCCCTCTGCCATAATGGTAAAAAGAAATGGTGAAAGTGGATCCCCTTGCCTCAATCCTTTTCCAGGTGAAATCTCCTCTATAGGTGAACCATTCACCAACACAGATAATCTTGTTGTTGAGATACAAGTTTTAATCCAATTCACCCACTTCTCACCAAAACCAAAATTTAACATCATAGACAGTAGAAATTCCCAATTGACTGAATCGTAGGCTTTTTGAAAGTCAAGTTTCAGAATAACACCTTTTTTCTTAGATTTCCTCCAATCATCCACCACTTCATTAACTATTAAGACTCCATCAAGAATAAATCTACCTTCCACAAAGGCAGTTTGAACCTCACCAATGATCTTAGGAAGTACCATCTCTAACCTTCTAGCAAGCATTTTGGCCAACACCTTGTAAGTTGAATTGATAAGGCTAATAGGCATGTAATCTGTTAAGTCAGATGGATTCTCTGATTTAGGAATCAGGGCAATGAAGGAGTTATTAATGCCATTAACTAGTTTTCCATTCGAATGAAACTCCTTAATAAATTGAACAAAATCTTCCTTTATGAATTTCCAACATTTTTGAATGCATGCCATATTGAAACCATCTGGCCTAGGCACTTTGTTCCCTCCACACTCCTTGACAGCTAGCCAAATTTCATTCTCAGAAAATTCAGCCTCTAATACCTCTTCAACCTTGACCCTGATGATAGTTTTAAAGTCCCCTACGAGTTTAGGCCTGTTCACCCAATTTTCAGAAAACAACTGGGAAAAGCACCTACAAACTTCATGTTTGATTGCAACTGGATCTTTAATTTTGACCCCGTTCACATGAACTGAATCCAGTAAATTTTTACATCTCCTCCTACTGGCACAAATGTGAAAAAATCTTAGTATTCTTATCCCCCATCTGAGTCCAATCCAATCTAGATTTCTGGAAACATATAGAGTCCTTTCTATTTCTTAATTTCCACGCCATGTCCCTGACCTCACATCTTCTTTTATTTTCAGATTCATTTAATTCCCTGTTTTCTGCCTCCAAATCAAAGCTATGAAAAACCTCCTCAGTTTGTGGTAGTTGATGATCCACATTCCCAAAAACCTCCTGTTCCACAGCTTTAATTTGTGTTTCAAGGCTATGAATTTTTTCCTCAATCTGTATCCAGCCCACCACTCTGCTAGAGTTTTTTTTTAATAGGATTTGATGAGAATTAAATTTAACTATTACGACCTATTGACAGTTTATTTTATTTTATTTTATTTTCTTTCTTTCTAAATTCCTCTACAAATCCGCAATCCAAACACAATCTTAATTCACCATGAACTAGCGATCTATTTCCAAATCACTCTATTCCCTTATTGCAAAATACTTACAATTGTTAGGCCGTGTAAGAATTTCAAGTTATGAAAATCTTAAAGTATTATCCAACAATTATGGATTATTTTGAGAATATGCTATTTTTAGTAATTGTTTTACTATTATTCAAACTTCCCCAACTTGCCCTACATCAACTTGCCCTATCAGTGATTTAGGCAGGAAGAAAGAGAAATTTGAAGACGTGTCGTAATATCAAAGCAACTATAATACCATAAGACTTCATTGAATGGAAACTTGCTATTATCAATAGCAAAGACTTTGGCAAAGACAATATGTGCCAGCAACATCTTCCAAGGTGTAAAAGCACAACATCAATTCATGACTTTTGGACCACAGCAGGGTCTAAGAAAACAACATGAGATCTTAGTTTATGCAAAAATGATTACTAATATTAGCTGTAGAACCATACTTTCAAGCAATGGTATGATCTTGTCAAAAGCAAATGCATATATTTTGGATATCCTATGCATCCAAATTTGTGTGTGACAATGGTTACTAATATGTGGATTCACATTGATCTTTACCATAAGAGATTCATTTTATGCTGCGTAACGAAGTAAATAAACTAAGTGACAAACTTAATTAATCAACTTATTAATACACAAATATCAACCCATAGCATAGGATAATTATGTATTTATTGCTATTTATATCTTCCTTTGGTTGCCAAAGTCATGTGATAGTTGAGTAAATCTAACTAGTTGATCTCATTTCTATGAATCTTCTTTTGCTGGCTAAAGATATACAAAATAAATGAAATCAAGATGTTTTCAATTATGCATTAAATATTTAAAAAAAAAAAAAAAAAAAAAACACTCAATTAGTGTTAGAATTACAAATTTTGTTTGTAAGTAAAGCCTTGAGAAAGGCTATCAAAAAATTTAAGCTGATAAAAAAAAGCTTTGAGAAGGTACTTATTAAGATGGAAGGGCAGATATAAATAACAAACTTGATCGTCTCTCTATTAATTTAAATTTTTAGATGAATTAATAATCAATAATTTAATATGATATCAAAGCAGACAATGAAACATACGCTCAAACTTATGGTCTGATGTGAGAGGACATATTAAGAATATAAATAATGAAGTACTAGTTATCATATTTCTAACAGTATAACTTTTAAGATGAATAAGTAATCTATTCAACCGAAGTTGAAAGGGAAAAAATAGCTCAAGATAGATCAAATTGGGCACGTAGGATAAGCTTAGATGAATAAATTGTCAACAATTCATCAGTTGGAAATTTTTTTACTGAAGATCTATCTCAGGTAGGTCGGATTAGGGTTGTTGCTTTTGGGGTTATGTCAATTTTTGGTTAGAAAATCAAAATATAAAAAAATCATTACCAATTGTTATCCGCTTAAAAAAAATAAAAAAAAAAAAAAAAAAAAAAAACACTCCAAACGCTCCACATAGTACTTACAATAACTATTTTGCGTATCGGGCCAAAAGACTATATCATCATCATTGTGCAATTTTTTTGGGAAATTACTTGTCACAAGCAACTTAAAAAATTAATTATAAATTCATGAAAAAAAAATTATAATTTTACTTTTTAATGTGTATAAAATTTATCACTAATTTGAAAATAATTTTTTAAAGATGCTCTGATGTGAAATTGCCCCAAATTTTTTTTTCCCTGTAAATAAGGTTATCCAGAAAGGTCGGACTTCTTTTCAATTGGAGAGGGGTCAAGTCCGGCTCATTTTAACTAGAGGAGTTACACCATTGTTCTTTTCAATAATTTAAATCATTCATTTTATAAGTTTTTATCTTTAAATTGTTTATATATAAAAAATTAATTGCATCATTACAGTCACATAATTTCATTATATATGTCTTTAAATCAGAATTAATTACACTAAGACCTTTAAACTATTTGTGAATATATCTCACCCCCTTGAATTCGTACCCTTTGAACCTCTTAATTACAAAAGTTTATCACTTTTACTTCTTCTTGCTCTCTCTAAAAGAGAAAAAATTATCATATGGGTTCGACTCATATCTTACGTGGTAAGTCTTTACAATTCTATTGGTTACTTACCCATTATTTCTTATTTTTAGTCCTACATATTTCATAAAGCAACCAATAAGATTGAAAAAACACCTATCCTAGTTAAAATTTTTAAAAGTGTTGGCTTATTTTTCCTACAAAACAAAATATCATAAATGCGAGTGTGCCAGCAAGGATTGAAAAATCCTTTCAGATTAAATTTAAGCCAATTATTAAACGATTGTGTTGACGGTTCATTTGTCTCAATGAAGAGGACTTCAAAATTGCCAAGTGTAGAGAAAAGAAAAATTAACAGAAGAAGGAAGGAGAAAGAGAAAGATGATTCAGTAAACAATCGGGGTGATTGAGTGAACAATCAAAATAACAATTACTTACCTCTACTCCTATACTTTGAAAAGGAAGTGCATAAAATGTTTTAAAAATGAAGTGCTAAAAATAAATGCTTCGAAAAGGAAGTGTGTAAAATAAAACGTGGGAAATATAAATGATAAGAAAAATAGAAATCAATTGTCTTTGATTTGAGTTCTCTCCCTTTACAATGGAGCAATGAATGACTATTTATAAGCAAACATTTGTAAAAAAAAAACTACCTAAAACTACCCACTCTTCCACATTCTCTATTTCATACTCCATGATCTTTCATAACTTTCTTCAACCTCCACTTCATGTTCCATGTTCTTTACTTTGTTTTCCATTATCTTTTCACATTTCATAACTTCTCACAACCTTCAAATGGGTAGGAGGGTGTCACATGTCCTCCAATTATATAAATAATAAATAATAAAATTATAGATTTATGATACCAATAAAAAGACAAGATTTTTATATAATTTTTATAGTTAAAGAGTTCAAAAGTATACAAATTCCTAATCTATTTATGAATATTGACTTTATGTATTTAGAAATGGACAAGATTGCCAAATAAAAAAATAATAATTGATAGTAGACGAGTCTGTTTCAACTCGCCGTCGCTGATATGATTTAGCAATTGAATTGAAATTGAAATGAAATGTAAACTCCTATTAAGATAAGTAATCTTGGAGTATGGACACGTAATATTTTATATAGTATTGTGATTGGTGGAAAACGTGAGTATGTGAGATATTATGGTGCGTGATTGGAGAATATGATGGACATATTAAATGATGATTGGTTAAAAAGTACGAACACGTGGTATTCTTAGAACATTCTATAATTTCTCAGGATATATTGTTCATGTTCTAAGATATTTTTATTCAAAATTTGTTCATTTTCGATTTGCAAATCCAAAAATATGGTACCCACTAATAAGTCGGTTGTGACATAATTTTATGGAAATGAAAATCAAAATTTCAATCAAAAAACTGTTTGATATACATCCAACTCGTATATGATGAATTAGAAGCTTAGGTGTTTTTAATAAATTTAGACCATATATTATTGTTTTCTTGGGTAAAAAATTAGGATAGCGTTTGCTTGTGTTTTGAAATTGTAATTCTAATCAAAAAATTTCAAAACTCATAACCAAACAATTTTTTTTAAAACTCAATTCAAAAACTATTTTCAAAACTCATAACCAAACACAAAACTTAAAACTCAATTTAAAACTCAAAATCAAACTCTTTTCAAAATTCTATTTAAATAAAAAAAATTCAAAAAATTATTTTTTATTTTGGTTTTTAAAATTGTTTTTAGAATCATAATTTGAGTGTAGAGTTGTATTTTGAGTTATGAGTTTTGAAAAGGGAAAATTTGTTTGGTTATGAGTTTTGAGAAAAAGTTTTGAGTTGTTTTTTTGAAATTTTTTGGATTTATTTTTTTTTTTAAATATTTAAAATTTTTCTTAATTTTAATTTTTAGGATAAATATTTTATATTTTAAATATTTATTTATTTATTTTAATGTGCACTATATTTCATACATTTGTGTGCTGTATTTTTTTAAAAATATTTTAAATATATTATTTAAATATTAAAAAATTTAATTTTTTTATTTTTTTATTTAAATATATAATTTTTATTTAAAATATTTTATTTTATTTTATAAATCTATTTTAAAATATTTTAATTTTTTTGTTTATGTGTTTGATTACGATTTGAGTGTGGAGTTTTGAAAGTAATGTGGAGTTTCGAGTTATGTGTTTCGTTATGAGTTTTGAAAATAATTTTTGAATTAAATTTTGAGTTATATGTTAATTTACGATTTGAGTGTAGAGTTGTATTTTCAGTTTAAAATATTAAAATTAAAAATAAAATAAAATATTTAAAAAATAAAAAAAATATTTAAAATAAAAAAAATTTAAATCTAAATATATATTCAAAATAAAAAATATAAAATTTTCTTAAACATTTTATAATATTAAAAAAAATAAATCCAAATTTTTTAAAATTATAACTCAAAATTCAAAATCTCAAAACTCAAAATACAATTCAAAACTATTTTCAAAACTAAAAACTCTTTTATAACCAAATAAATTTTTTCTTTTCAAAACTCAACTTATAATTCCACATTTAAATCACAACTCTATACTCAAATTATAATTTCAAAACTAAACCAAACGAATGAATAACTAGAATTATTGGTGCCATATTTGAATTGATGAATTTCAACTTAAGGGATTTTGTGATTTGTTCTTTAAAAGGATAAGAATTATATAAATTCTTTCAAAATTTCATAATATTTTAAATCTTATTTCTTTTACTATACTACCATCATATATCTATATATATATAAGAGGCGGCTTGCTACTTTTGGCTTGTCATTTTTTTCCCTATTTTGCCCTTAGTTTATTTTGAAATTGCTATTTTGCCCTTTAGTTTGGTTGGTGAAACGATTTGGGTAATTACGCAAATATTCTTGATCAATTATGAAACATAAATCTTTTATTTTTTAACAAATTACAAATACACCTATAAGGTTTGTTTAAAATATGAATCAGTCCTATAATACTAGAAATTACAACTATCGTTTGTTATAAATTTTAATTTAACACAATACTCAGGGGAAAAAAAAAAAACTATTCTCCAATGCAATAATAAATTATCAAAATTGTTTATTGAAAAATATTTCTCATATCATTAAAAACTATTAATTGGCTTAATGATTTATTTATTAACAAAATGGTTAACTAAAAAATATTTTTCATATCATGAAATATTATTAATTTACTTAATGATTTACTTATTAATAAAATTAGTTATTTGTTATGCAAGTATGATTTATATATTAATAAAATTAGTCATTTGTTTATAGATGTATTTTCTTTTGCTTCTCTATTAGTTCAGTGAATTATCTTAGTAGCTTTTTTTAGATGGGAGAATTATCTTAGTGTTTGTTTTCTATTTATGTGTTGAGAAAAGTTACACACATAATTTTTTTTTTTTTTTTTTAATAAATTTGGAAGAAATGTTAAAGTCTTATAAATTCACCCAAAATGATATGGTAATAAAATTGGAGTCTATATCATTAGGTGTATAACAAATCAAAAAATAATACATATCATACCACATAATTCTATCATATATATAATGATTTATTCTATTCAATTTCATAAAATAATATTCTAATTTTTAAAATATTATCAAAATACAAAACGTAAATATACTGTAATAATAGCTCGTACCTTGCACAGGCCTTAGTAAATTAGTTGTCAAATAATAGAGTTTCTGCAAAATTTTCCAATGTGTATTCTTCTCCAAAACAGAGGCAATATATAGATACTATTACATCCTAAAATTGGTCCTAAAAATAGGAAAACAAATCATTTCTATATTTATATACATGATTGCTTAGCTAACCGGATTTCTAGGATCAATTAGAATCAATTTAATATTGTGTACAACTCATGCACACACTCCCCCTCAACTTGGTGCATAGATGTCTATCATGCCCAACTTGTCAATTATACCATGAAACACCTTTCCTGAAAGGGCCTTTGTGAGCATATCAGACAGCTGACTCTCTGATTGAATAAATGGAAATTGTATAATCTTTTCATTGAGGTTCTCCTTGATGAAATGACGATCAACTTCAACATGTTTAGGGCGATCATGTTGAACAGGATTTTGTGCAATCTCAATGGCTGCCTTATTATCACAGTGAAGATTCATAGGTTTTGCGTAGTCAATCCCTAAGTCCCTCAGTATATTCCTTATCCATATCAATTCACATAAAAGATGAGCCATACCTCGAAATTCGGCTTTAGCACTTGATCTTGCTACTACCTTCTGCTTTTTGCTTTTCCAAGAGACCAGATTACCTTCCACAAGCGTAAAGTAACCAGATGTGGACCTTCTGGTTGTCGGATCACCTACCCAATCAGAATCTGTGTATCTTTCAATGTTAGAGATATCATTTTTTGAGAACAACAAACCTTTTCCTAGAGCACTCTTTAAGTATCTTAAGATCCAATAGACCGCTTCCATATGTGCTTTACTTGGTGCATGCATGAACTGGCTCACAATGCTCATCGCATATGCTATATCTGGCCTTGTATGTGATAAGTAGATTAATCTTCCAACTAATCGCTGATAATGACCCTTGTCTGCTGGGTTTTGATCGGGGAGAATTTCGAGCTTATGATTCATTTCTATGGGTGTCTCTGCTGGTTTACAATCAAGCATTCCGGTTTTGGTTAGAAGATCTAACACATATTTTTGCTGTGAAAGAAAAACTTTATGTTTCGATCTTGCTACCTCAATTCTCAAAAAATATATAAGTTTCCCGAGATCCTTCATTTCAAATTTAGTGGTTAAATACTCATGTAAAGCTTTCATTTCGCATGGGTCATCTCCTGTCAAAACCATATCATTAACATACACAATTAAAGCAGCTACTTTTCCTTTTTTTGTGTTTTATAAACAAAGTATGATATGAGTTGCTTTGTTTATAGCTGAACTCCTTCATTGTAGCCAAGAATCTCCCAAACCATGCTCTAGGTGACTGTTTCAGCCCATACAATGACTTCTTCAATTTACAGACTTCACCTTTACACGAAGAATTACTTTTAACCCTAATTGGTTGCTCCATATAGACCTCTTCTTCCAAATCTCCATTAAGGAAAGTATTTTTCACATCAAATTGTTGTAGAGGCCAGTCTCGATTTGCTTCTATAGATATAAGAATGCGAATTGTATTGATCTTGGCTACTAGTGCAAAAGTATTCTGATAGTCTACTCCATACCTTTGCGTATACCCCTTCGCAACTAGCCGGGCTTTATATCTATCAATACTTCCATTTGGTTTGAGTTTCACTGTGAACACCCATCTACATCCAATTGTCTTCGTTCCTTTAGGCAGTGGAACAAGTTCCCAAGTGGCATTCTTTTGCAAAGCCTCCATTTCTTCGTCCATCGCCTTTCTCCATTTTGGATAAGCCAATGCATCCTGCACATTACTAGGAATAGAAACCATGGATAGTTGATTAACAGTAAATGCATATGCTTCAGTCAACCTATGAGAGGACACATAGTTGTTAATTGAGTATTTGGTCTTGGCTTTAGGATCAGGTTCATATTGTTTTTTTTGAACTCCTCTATTCAATCTTTGGGGATATCTAGGAGCTATATTTTTTGCAGGAACATATGTTTCATTAGACTCTCCAAACACAGGATTTGTAGTTACTTGAGGAGGAACATTCTGGGTTGACTCTTCAATTAATGGTGCAGACGGAGGCAACTTTGAGGGTATCAGTGATGATTCAATTATGTTAGGTAAAACCAATGCCTCTTCAGGAGAAATTAATGAGTCACTCTCCGTTTCATGGTTCTTGTTGCACATCATTACAACTTTGTTGCTTAAAAAATTCATTTACCTCTTCTAACTCGATAAACTCATCACCTCCGCCATTCTCTTGTTGAATATTCTCTTCACTTGAGCTCTCCCCCTGAAGGGAATTGCTAGAGACTCCCCTGGAGTAATAAGGCTCTAATTCAAGGAAAGACGCATCAAGAGTCACATGGAGCTTTCGGGTTTGTGGATAATAGCACCTATATCCTTTTTGAAAGTTAGAATAACCAACGAAGACACATCATTTTGCACATGGATCAAGTTTGTTTCGTAAGATTTTTGGGATCTAAACATACATGGTATATGCAAAAACTTGAGGTTCAAGATTCGAAAGGTGAGGAATTGAAAGTAAGGATTGCAGTTTTTGTTGAGGAGTTTGAAAGTCTATTACTCGAGAAGGTGTTTGATTGATGAGGTAGGCAACAGATTTCACAGCCTCACCTTAATAAAATTGAGGCATGTTCATGCCAAAGTGGGAGGCACGCACGCCCTCCAAAAGTTATCTATTCTTTCTCTTTGCCAAACTATTTTGTTGTGGAGTATAGGTGCATGAAGTCTGATGACGAATGCCATGGTTGCTCAGAAAATTACCAAGAGAGCCATCTACAAACTCGGTACCATTGTCAGTTTGCAAAACACGAATCTGCTTTTGGTACTGAGTGTGTGTCATTTTGTAAAAGTGATGAAATGCTAGACATACATCATTCTTTTTTTTAAGCAAGGACACCCAAGTCCTTCTAGTGCATTCATCAATAAATGTCACAAAGTAACGAGCTCTAGAAATAGAGGGAACCTTTGTAGGACCCCAAACATCAGAGTGAATAACCTCAAAAGGTTTTGAACTTTTATTCAAACTCGGTAAATAAGAAATTCGGTGGCTTTTATCCAATTCACAAGTGTCAGAATGAAAAGCCAAATCATTTATACCTGAAAAAAGTTGTGGTTGCAATTTCTTAAGATAACCAAAAGAAAGATGTCGTAATCTCTGGTGTCATAACCATATAGTTGCTTGAGCCTTGTCTTTACTGCTAGCGTGATTTGCTTGATTAATTTTCGATCCCTCATTCTCTATCAATTCCAAGTAGTAGAGGCTACCCCTTCTAACACCATAACCAAGAATCTTCCAAGCAAGAATGTCGTGAAAGACAAAATGAGGGCCAAAAGTTGCAGTACAAGCAAGAGTTGAAGTAATTTGGCTAACAGACAAAAGATTGTAGGCAAGAGATGGAACAACAAGGATAGTATCTAATGTGAGGGTATTAGACAAGACAACAGATCCTTTTTCAATAATAGGTAAGGTACTACCATTGGCGTTGGAAATAACTGATTGAGGAGAAGGGAGAACAGATTTTAACTGACTAGAATCCCTCGTCATGTGATCAGATGCACCTGTATCAATAATCCAAGTTCCATTCTTAGAAGTTGCAGAGAAGACAGATGCTTTACCAATAATACCTGGATATGCAATATTTGCCATAGGCAATGGGTGATTTTCCTTCGTGGATGTCAGCAAAGTTTTCCCAACAGTCTTTTTTCGAGGTTTCTTTAAAAAGTCCCATCACTCTGGATAGCCAATAATCTCATAGCAGTGTTGTTGCGAATGACCTTTTTCCCTGTAGTGGGTGCATACCAAGTTGTTAGCCTTTTCTAGATGATTGGTTGTTTCGATTGTTTGATGATCTAGTCGACGGTCCTTGTTGAGTTTTGTTGGCCAGCATAGCCGAGTTCTTAGAGATTGGACGATAGCTCCCTATTGTCTATCTCTGTTGATATTCTCTCCATACATATGCATATGTGCTCTCTAAATCATGTTTTGGGTCTTTTCGCAAGATTTCTCCACAAAACTGATCAAACTCAGAGTCAAGTCCACTTAGAAAAATATGAACTCGATGCCTAGCTATTGCGAAGTGCAACTGGAGTAACCCTTTGACTGTTCCTTCTTGAGATGTAGTTCTATGATCAATTTCCTGGAAAATAGCAACAAGTTCATTATAGTATGTTGATAATGGTTGACCATTTTGCTTGGTAGAAAAAGATCTCTGGTTCAACTCAAAAATACAGGTTTCGTTTGATCTATCATAGAACGTTTTGGATACGGCCTTCCATAACTCATTAGTGGTGGGGAGGCAAATAAAACGCTGCATTAGCGATGAACTCATTGAGTCAATAAGCCAACTCTTCACTCTGTGATTTTCAGTAATCCATGCTCTAAGATTGGGATCTCCAGATGCTGGTTTGACAGGGATATGAAGAAGGGAAAAAGATCATTTAACTATTTGAGATAAGTAATATTGTTGCTAAAAATAAAGCCTTTCTTGCTAGATGGTGGAAGCTTCCCATGGAACAAGACTCTTAGTGGTATTCTATCATTAAAAATAAGTACCGGCATCAAGCCAACAGGTGGGATTCTAAAATGATTAACTACAAAAATTCATGTGCTCCTTGGAAATGCATTTCTCAATTGTTGGATTTATTCTATGATTTAATTTGTTTCATGAGGATAAAATTCTTAGAATATGTAGAATTAAGGTCCATATTGCAAAATCATTCGCAACACAAAAAACACAAAACACAAAAACAAAACAGTAAAGTATCAAGCTATGCTTAAACTCACAAATCAGACAGACGATGCACACATAAATTACATACAAATTTGTAAAACCAAGAAAATGGGAGAGACCCAGATTACAGAGGAGAAGGAAAGTTTGTGCTATACATATATATATATAGAGGGTTTATGAGTTGCATAGAAGGGGAAGACAGAGAGATAGAAGGATCCATACCTTGAGGAAGAGGTCGATGGAAGGAGTTGCAGACAACGTTGAAGGAGAAGATCGATTTCGCGGGAGAGACGTGCTTGGAGATCGATTTCGCACTGAAGGAGCAAATTGATTTCACGGGAGAGACGTGTTTGGAGAAGGAGCAGATCAATTTCAAGGGAGAGACGAGTTTAGAGAGCCTTCAATCACTCTCCAATTGAAGTAAGCGGAGAAGCCACGAGGGAAAATAGGAAGCCATTTAGCCAGCCCATTGGAGTGAGAATATTAGGGTGATATGAGCTAAAATAGCTAGCAGGACCAATATACCTCTTCTTTGGAGTTGCTCTAATTAGCCAGGTAAAGACGAGGTCCATCGTGGATTGGTGAGTACTCACCTTTGGCTCTATTGAATAACATAATAGAGAGCCACATTCCTTATTTTCAAATAAAACATTTGTTTGTTAGTCATATTTTTGGCTAAAAAGAACTCACTACATATAGCAATTTTTTATTATTGCTGTTTCAAATCATATCAGAAAGATTAATTTTTGGTGTAATCTACAAATCCAAAGTGGATTCGAAACTCACATAATTTCATGTCATGAAAATCTATAAACTTTGACACTTCAAACAATGTCAAAAAATTCACATTCAACAAACGCGGATTGCTCACAATTTTTAGTCATATTTGGCTTAAAATCATGCTTAAAGTGAATCTTCACCATCATTTTGTGATGAATTTTTAATATTATTTTAGAGAAGGGATTTTTTTTTTTTTAATTTTATTTTAGCCACTAATGACTATGAAAACTCTTCAAAGTCATTTTTTCTTTATGACTTGATTCTCTAAAAACAGGTATATTAACCCCCCGAGTCACATACCTTGACTTTTCATAAATAATTGGCTCTTTAAAAATAAGTGTATCAACCTTACGAGCCGCATACATTGACACTTCATAAATAATTGGCTCTTTAAAAATAGATATATTAATCTTCCGAGTCACATTATTTTCATAGTTTAATTTTCTATTGGCCATTATGCCTTTTAATTTCTGTTCCTAATCTCGAATTTCTTTATCAATTAAGTACATTTGGCGACCAAGTTGATGAATTTTTTCATCAAAGTAATTCGGATTTCTTTGGATCAAATAATATAGAGATGATGAAATTATTTGAAATCTTTACCCATAAAGAGAAATAATTTCTTTTTCTAGGGCCAAAGTTTCACTGCTGCACCAATAAATTTTATCATTACAATTCTGAATCATTCTTTCCATATCATTTATCATGCCATTATGTTGGCAATAAGTGATAGAACAACTGTCATAACACTGATAACTTATAGACATGAAATATGAGACATTCTATTAATAATTTGTATCATGAGAACACTGACACTCCAATGACGGTTTGCATCCATGGATACACAAGATGCAAACATGCCACTTGAAGGCATGACTCCATATGCATCAATTTGCTTTATTGCCATAACTTCAAATTAGATTGGTTCCACTGGTCTACCAATTTATATTATTAATTTTTTGATTTGGACAAAATCGACAAAGAAAAATCAAGAGAAAAAATCAAAACATTCACAAAACAAAAGACCAAGTTTTGTGGTTGTGTTCTATGCCTTGAATGGTTAAAGAACTTCTTTAGAGTGAATACTGAAACAAACAAACTGAAATTAGAATTAAAATACTAAAAAAATATTTACTGGTTACAAGAAACAAAAAGACAAGAATTCTAATATAAACTACTAAATTAATAGATGTCCTAAATAGAATAAACTACTCCTAAAGTAGAAATCTACTCCTACTTGAACTAGTCTAGATAGAGTTGGTGTTGCTGTTGTTGATTCCATTTTGTTTTCTCTTGCAACCTATTAGCCTTTGTTCAGTCAATTTTCCTTTCAAGCACCTTCCTTCAAACACCACGTTACTACTCTCTCAACATCATGGAACGTCCAACAACCACTAACTTGGGGGTGTAAATTTGGCCCGGCCCGGCCTGGCTCATGACGAGCCTCGCGAGCTCTTACCAAAATTTGGGCCAGGCTGGGCCATGGGCCAAAAAATTAGGTCGAGCCCTAGGCCCAGGGGTATTCGGGCCTTAGGCCGGCCCGGTGGGCCTGGGCTTGGCCTTGGGCTTCGGCCGGACTGACCATTTTTTTTTATTTTTTCTGCCAAAATTTTATCATTTTCCATTAAAAAAGACATTGGGCCTTAGGCGGGCCGGCCCTTGGGTGGGCCTTAAGTGGGCTGATGGGATGGGCCACGAGTCGGGCCGAGCTTCAAAATGATGGCCCAGGCCTGGACTCGGGCCCAAAATGGCTTAAACGAGCTAGGCCCATCCCGGACTGCAGGCGGGCTTCGGGTTATCCACTGGCCACGGGGCATTTTTACACTCCTACACTAACCCACGTCTTTCTTCTTCCATCTTGCCTTGACCACTTCCATCCTCCACAATAATAATAATAATATAAATGATAAAGATAATAATATTACTAATAAATATAGTCAAGTTTACTGTTTAAATATGGTTTATAGTCTGAATTGACAGATTATAATTGACAAGTCACAATTAACTAAATCGAATTTGGCCATAATTGACAGGACACAAGCGATAAAAAAATATTTATCGAATCAACTACTTCAAAATAATATAACATAATATAAAAATTTTAATTAAATATTGGGTAAAATCTATTTTTCCCCTTATGGTTTAACCCAATAGTACTTGACCCTCCTGTTGTTCAAAAATTGCCAAAAAAGCCCATGTGATTTTGGACTAAAATGCAACACTAACTTCGTTAACGACGAGTGCAAAATGACAATTGTACCCCTCTATCATATATATATATGAATATTCTCTAGTGCAAAGTGACATATTAACTAATTAAAAATCACTTATTAATCTAAATAAGGGGATTTGGTGATAGATCCCTTAGTGTCTAATTTGTTCTTCAAAAGGACAAGAATTATATGAATCCTTTCAAAACTCTCTAATATTTTAGAACTTGTTTTTTTTACTATAATACCCTCATATATATATATATATATGTGTGTGTGTGTGTGTCTATATTAGATTGCAGTCACTCTCTCTCATCTCAATCTCTCTTCTCTTTATCTCACTCTTATCACTTTTGCTCTCCATCCATGCCATTACCATTCTCCACTGGTGCCACCGCCGCTCACCATGGAACTTTTTCTCTATTATTGTCATCGTCACCGTCACTCATTGCATCCACAACCTTAGATCTAAGATCATTCACAGTCGTCGTTGCCGAAAAATGACGATTCCCGACTGTTTGTGTAACAACCCCGACCTCTGATTTACGTTAATTCATGGTTAAATAAGCCTAATAAGAAATTAAGAGAAATTCTTAATTAAATTGCATATGTGTGTGTAGCATTATTGTGCTTATATCTGTCTATCGTAGAAATATCTGTTTCCGTTTCTGCTTCGTTCTGTGAATTGAAGACCTTATTGGCATCTAATCGCGAAATTGACTTAAATTGCGTGTTAGTTGGAATTTTTAGAACATTATGGTAGGTTCAATTGAAATTCGATTCAGAACGAATTAAATTAGAATAAACTACTGTCCAATTGATTAGTTGATCAACAAATCAAATAAGCCATTAGCCAAGCCTATATAAGGCATTAGTGGACTCTCATTTACACTTTACACTCACATATCTACATCCTTGGTAGCAAAAACATGAGAGAGAGTGAGAGGCCAAGAACTTGAGATCAACTTGGGGTAGAGAAGGACATTGCTTGGAGACTTGAAGGATTGCTCAAGATTACCTCTAAATCTTAAGGAATTAAGAAGCTAAGGTGAGAACTCAAGCCTTAGGTCTTGTTTTTGAGTTGGTAAATCCATGAATTCAAGAGAATTGAGTGGGTTAACATGAGTTTGAGCTAGAATTGAAGAAAGTTAAGTCATTTCATACATACATGCATATTACATAACAATTGGAAGTTGTTTTCAAAGTTTTCCTCACATGCATGTTGTAATTCTAGCATGGTTTGAAGAATTCATAACATTTCTCACCATTGGATCTCATTTGATCATGTTTTAGAAGCTATGAACTCAAATGAATACATGCATGTCATGTTCGTATCATATTCTTATATTTAAAGTTGAATTTTTTGCACAATTGACATGTTTTTGGGCCTTGATTTCATGAAATGATCTTTAACTCTTAATGTTTTCAAGTTTAAAATTGATTTTCTCAAGTTTTGGGGCCCAAAGGTTGAGATAAATGGACTTGAATTCTAGTTTGGAGCTTGGAAGTGCAATATGAAAATCCCAGATTCTGCACTTCCGCTCGAGCGGCAGAATCTGCGCTCGAGTGGCCACCCTGTGATTTTACACTTTCGCTCGAGCGACCTGAAGTGCGCTCGAGCGTGAAATGCATGCTTCCAGAAGTTTGCATGTTTTGTAGACCGCTCGAGCGACAAAAGTTGCGCTCGAGCAAGGGCATAAGTCTCACACTCGAGCGAGAGTCAAGCAATGATCGAGCGGAGATTTCACTTAACCAGTACTTTTGCAAGGTTTGCAGAGCACTCGAGCGAGGGAAGTTGTGCTCAAGCGTCTCCTCACATGTTTGCATGTCCGCTCAAGCGAGAGAAGTTGCGCTCAAGCGGGACCCCTGTTTTCAGCATTTTTGACCAAGTGTTTTCAAATGCATTTTTGCATCCTCATTGCATCCTAGGCATTTCTAGGCCAAGATTAAGACACTATAATAAGGATAAAGAAGTAGAAACACATCAAGATAAGAGAGGATTAAGTTAATTTTTTTCGAGTATGTAATTCAGTATGTATTCGTTCTATAACTGTATAGGTCACGCGCCACATGACGTCTGATTTGCCCATTCTGTCTGTTTGCCTTGGAGCCATCTGATAATCGTGAGTAATAACTCTGTAAAGTTATGTTTAACTTTAATTATTTTCTGATGCTATGAAATGATCAGTTTTTCTGAAATGCGACGTTTTGTATGAAAAATATTTGTGGCAGCAACTCCATAGCTCAAGGATGTTATCAATTCCCAGTTTGGAGGTTCCTTTATGAAACTAACAAGTTATCTGTACCCAGCCGAAGGTTCCTATATGGAACTAACAAGTTATCCGTACTCGGTCTGGAGGTTCCTTTATGGAACTAACAAGTTATCCGTACCCGGTCAGAGGTTCCTATATGGAATTGACAAGTATGACCCTTGATGCTTTGTATGTGATCTGTTAGCGCTAACGGATGTAAGATTAAGTATGCATTCTAATTTCTATTATTGACTTGTAAAAGAAAGTGAATGTAAATCTGTTTCTGAAATGAATTCTAATTTTTGACTCTGTGATGAACATCATCCATTAAAATTCTTTACTTTGTTATTATTCACTAGGCTCCCGTTTACTATTTATCATTATGTATGTAGGTGATCAGGCACGTGACCAGGCCTAAGTTGTTGTCTGGCAAGTTTTAGAGTCAGCCAGCCATCATGCCTCTTGTGGAGGTTCCGTTTTGAAATCTGACAAAGTTTTGAGTCTTTGGGATTTTTGTACTTTCTAATGTTTATGTTTGATCTGAATATGTTTGGAAGTTCTATGTATGTGGCTCTGGTGTCGTATGACTAATGCATTTTTGATGTCACATCTATATATAAATATAAGTTTGTTTCAAAAATTTCTGTCCCATGTTTGTCTGCACAGCTCTATGTACTATGTATATTTTGTATATTTGCTTCCGCAGCCCCTAATTATATGTTATTTTGTTAAGAGGCCTTTGGTAATCCAAGGATTACTGCCCGATTACAATGCGACACCTATAGGAATGGGTTTGGGTCGTGACAGTTCGCAAGCCTGAGATGTGAGATCCTTCACTCTCTCTCTCTCTCTCTAGAACCATCAGGTAAGATCCTTCACTCATTCTCTCTCTCTAGTTGTGATGGTTAAGGTTCTCTCTCTCTCTCTCTCTCTCTCTCTCTCTCTCCTTTTTCTTTTGTTTCTTCTTCTTCTTCTCATGATCGTCTATTTTCGAACTCTATCTCTCTATTTCTCTTTCTTCTTCTCATGATGCTTTGTTCTTTGAACAGTAAAATTTTACTCTAGTTCATGATACATCACTCTTTTGTAAAGCCATCATCGTAGCTTGTTCAGAGTAAAATTTTACTGTCGTTAAGCAGATTAACATGTTAACCAGAGCAAAATTTTACTGTTACAAAAAATAGAGTACATACTAAATGAGCGAACCAGAGTCAAATTTTACTTTTAGATCTATGAGCAAAAAAAAAAAAAAAAAAAACTCTTAATTTTTCATTGCAATATCTCGATTTATTTATTTATTTTTTTATTTATCAAATCTAAGTTTTTTTTTATCTCAGATCTATGAGGATGACTGAGGATGAGCAATGCCGATTAACGATGAAGATGGTAGAGATGATGAACAACCATCGAGTTGGTGAAAAGAGAGAGAGAGAGAGTATGGGCTGTAAAAGAAAGAGAAGAAAGAGATGATATAATGGTCAAATAAAATATTTAAATAACAAATTTTGTCCTTCTTACAAGACTTTATAATTATGAGAGGGTTTTGAAAGTACTAATTTTATTTTATTTTTTATTTTTCGTCCTTGTAACAAGAAAAAGGAAGTTAGAAGGGGTTTATGGCCAAATTTTCCATACTCTTTTAATTTCATAACTTAATTTATTTAACTTAGTTTACTCCAATGTAATCACATTTTTTATTATATATATATATATTTTTTCTTATGTAGTGAATCCAGATCCATATCCACCATTAACATCCAAATCCAAGAAAAGAAAGCACCAAAATCTTACATTACTTGGTTGATTATTTCATTGATTGATTGTTTTTTCTAACATTAGATGTATAGTGTGATGATCTTGATGATGATCCAAAGAAGAGAGTGACAGAGGAAAGAATAGACAATCCTTTATAGAAGGTACAGACAGATTCAGTGGGTATACAAAAAGGAATTAATAATACCATTGGGTTCACGATCAATGTAATTAACCATGCCTTCAAAAGTCTATACAATGTTTCCTTTGCCAAATACATTATTGAAGCTCTGCTAAATTGATTTCAATGGTGAAAAGTGGAAAAGTCGCAAATAGATGGATGAAGTCAATAAATTATTTTGCCGAGAAGATCGTTTTTGCCTCGGGTGCTTTTATATATATATATATATTGAAACTCTTTGAGATGAAGCAAATCTTCCATGCTAGTGGGCTGTCAAACATGGAGACCACACTCACGGAGGCATTGGGCGAGCGTGAGAGGGCAACCAATGTGAGACCAAGCAATGCGTAGGCTCAGCAGAACACTTGATAGACTTCACCATCTCAATCTTGGGTTACGACCACTATCAGAATCAGGAATTTAACCTATTAATTATAATCTCAAAATATTTTCTTCTTCAATCAATAACAATAGCATAAAATAATTTTTTGAACTAATATTAAACATAAAAAATTAATATTCATTGTAAAAAGTTTTTAATTTTAAACTTTTACAATTGACCCCGACGAGTTTTCATCTTTTGAAAGCTTTCCATGATAGTATCATTGTCAATGCCATCAAAAATATCTCTCTCAATGTAGACAACCAAGCTATCATTCATCCATTCATTACTCATTTGGTTTCGCAATCGATTCTTCACAATATTCATAGTTGAAAATACCCTCTCAACAGTAGCAATTGCAACAGGTAAGATTAATGCTAAAGTTAAGAGTAAATACACCAATGGATATTATAGTGATTTTGATTTAGACCCAACCCATCTTGTATTTTGGACTAGGGTTTTGTGGTTTCGTATTGTTGTTTATGTCTTATTTCCCTCATACGTCCTTAAATTTGGCTTTTGGATTGTAGTGATTGCGTTTGGAATAAGTTGGTTGTTTGATTTTCAAGCTTTTGTTGCTCAAAATTTTTCTCCTTCACTCGAGCGTCACTTCTTGTTCTCGAGCTGGCTTTGTGAACTCTCAGTACTTTTGCAGGTCTGCAAAACTACTAAGAAAGTGTATTCTACGCTCGAGCGGTGTTTTTTGCGCTCGAGCGGTTTCGGCTCGAGCGACCCTTTTTGGGCTCAAGTGGTAGTTTATTGTCTGCAAAACTACTAGAAATGTGTATTATGTGCTCGAGCGGAACAACTTATTGTGTCTGGGTGCTCGAGCGTCACTTCTCACACTCAAGCAGACTGTGCGTATATCAGTTCATGATCAGGTCATTTCTCCTCATTTTTTATCCCCCTCTCTGTCTCTAAAACATTTCAAAATCCTACATCTAGAGCTTCTCTCTCTAAAACTCCCTCTCTCTCTACATTTTCACCTAGATTTAGTGGTTTCTCTGCCTTGTATGCCTTTGTTAAAAAGATAGAGCTCACCTAGAGCTTCATTTTCATCCGAATAGAGTTGGGTTTTGGCTTCATTCAAGTTTCATCCTTGCCTTGCTCATCTTTTAGCTTTGAGGTAGAGATTTTCTATACTCCTGTATGACTCTTAACTTAGTTATTTGTTTTTTATAAACACTATTGTGAATTTGGAGGATTTTGAATAAATCTAGGATTTTGGTTTTAAATCAAAAGAGGGGTTTACAAATTGATGTATTGAAAATGGGTATAGGAGTGAATACGAGGTTGTGTGTGTAGTAAAATGGTTGATTTCGATACTTGGGTTGGATTTTGAAAGAAATAGGAGTTTGCCCTAAAATGTCTCAAATATTTATTTGTACAAATAAATGGAATTGGTATCGAAAATGTGAAATTGGATAGATGTTTATATAAATGGTGGAGTTGGATATGTATTACCTCTCACCTATGGAAATTTGGACAGTTTATCTGTCTTGGAGATTGTATATCTATTTGGAAATATCTATTTTGGGCTATCGGTGAAAGATAGCTATGATTGTTGTAGAAATTGCATGAGGATTAGGCAAATTGAAACTAATCTCTCATCCATTGTCATTGAATATGACTATGTCTTTAATACATTGTAAATGTATGATATTTGGGAGAGGATATGGGATGTATTCCATGTGTAGGAGAAGAAATGAGATGTACTCCATTGAATTAAATTGGCCTATGTGTCCAGGGTTAACGTCCCGAAAATCGCGCATATACATGGGTGTCGATTCCTACGGACAAAATATCCGTAAAATGGCAAATAAAGGTGGTTGTACAATGGTTGCACTGGTTAGAGACCTATTAAATTGTATTCTCAGTTTGACTGTCTAAATGAAATGGAACTGATTTCCTGATTTGGAATATACAGTTGGTACTGTATGGTTTGCAAAAGAGTTATGAAACAGTTTATCAATGGCATTGTGTATGCATATTACCCTTATATCTTTGTTAAGTTTTATATGTTGCATTGGATTATTTCTACTGGGCTTTGACTCATCCTATTTGAGGAAACTATTTTCAGGTGTTGGTAATATGCCTCCACCAAGGACTTAGCTTGGGAGGATTGTGGAGCTAAAGGCTCAAATTTGTTATTTTGTATTTACTTTTGTACAAGTCTAGTGCTTTATTTGTATTGAACTTAAGACTCACTTTTGTCGTGACCAAGCCTTAACTTGGAAAGATGTAAGCCTTTAGGGCATATGATTATCTATTTCTTTTATTTCCTCTTTACTGTTTCGTAACACATACTATTTATGAATGTACATCGCATATGTTACCTCTCTTGTACAGTTGTATCTTATATAATGAAAGGATATTGCATTCCAATTTATGTTGTTATTTAATTATCGTTATGGTTGGTTTATTATAATCATTTTCAAGGCGTTACAAATATATTTTGTCTCTTCCAGTCTCCACTATATTCTTAGCAAGATTGACAATTCCATTCAACCTTAAAAACTCACTACTAGATAGCGTGTCGATAATATATGTATGAAGTTGATCATTAAGTACTACGAGCTCCACCGGAGAAAATTCTTTAGGATAAAATTCAGCAAGATGAATTAACTTTTTCTTCTCAAAACTTGAGAAAAAGTTAGATGGATTCAAACATACCACACAAAGTAAAATTTCTAATTTTAACACAATTACAACAAATCAAAATCCCTAATTTAAATATTAATCGCAACAAATTAAAATTTCTAATTTTAACACAAATTATAACAAATCAAATTTCCTAATTTAAATATTAATCACTATAAATTAATATTTTTAATTTTATCGCAAATCAAATCCCTAATTTTAGCACAAACAATAACAAACCAAAATCACTAATTTTAATATAAATCACCACCAATTAAAATTCATAATTTTAGCATATCAAAATCTCTTATTTTAACATAAATAATAAAAAAATAATTTTTTTTTACAAATGAAAACTTAACAAATAACTACAAATTAATACTCATAATTTTATTTAAAAGTAAAAAATAATAAATAAAGTTACCTGTAAACGATGACGAAAAGACACCAAGGTTGTAGTGTGCTTCCAAATCTATATTGTGTGATCCTAATTTGGTGAATCGCTACAAAGCAACAAAGGGAGACAAAGAAGACAAAGAAAATATGAAGTCACTTAACAAGTATTGTAAATAAATAACAAAAAATAAAGAATTTTATACACTTTTAGAGTTTTAAAGGTCTTGCCACCTGCCATTGAAAGCATTTCCCAACAAACTTTTTTTTTTAAGATTGCCTAGCAAATTTTTAGATTATTTTCGTAGTTGGGGTTGTGTGTATTCACCCAAAAATAAATAAGTAAATAAATTATGTGTGTCAGTGTTTGGTTGGGATTCGGACTCAAAAAGTAAAACAACAACGACAACAATGTGGGTGAGGTGGGTTGTGTGTCAGTGTGTTTGATTGGAATTAGGAGTGTTGTGAGTCTGTAACTGTGTAAGGCTACATAATTGTGTGTCAGTGAACGAACAAAAAAAAATTAATTGAAAAGTCAGGAGGGGCACGTGATTAAATTATAGAGCATCAAATAAATCCATATTTGATGAATTACATAGCGGAGCATGAAACAAAAATACATATCATATAATATATTGAAAGACGAGGAATCAAACCAAATTCTGTGTGATACCACAGTGTCCTTAAAACAGATTAGCCGTTTCACCGTTGGTGCTGGAGGAACGTCGACTTCTGTAACACCCGCCTCCTTATTTAACTATTAAGTCTGTGGGTTACCTTTATTGTGTATTTCTATGTGAATTTGATGTTTATCTGTGTGCTAAATATGCGCCACATGTTATGTGCATTATGTTCTTTTTGACAGATGCGTTAATTTATGGAAAAGACCTGTCTGATTCGTTAAATTGTATGGGTAAAAAATTAAATGATGGAGTAGGTGGTTAGAGCCTAATTCACCTTAATTAGATAAAGTGGGGTTAAGTTAACTTAGGTTATAGTAAGAAATAATTTAATTGAAGTGATTGTAAATTAGTTTTATCTAAGCCAAAGTAAATTAAATATTTTATATATGTTGAATTCATGAAAGAGAGGAGGAGAGTGATATAACTTGAGAGAGAAAGAGAGAATTCTAGAGTTTTAGAGAACAAAGAGAAGAATAGAAGAGGAGAAGGAAAGAAGAGAAAGATTGGAACAATTCACTAAATCAACCCTAGAAGGTGAGAAACTCTCCTCTAAACCCATGAGATCAAGTTAATTCTTACATATGATTATCGAAATTGAGTTGAATTAGAAATTGGGTAGTGTATGCAGTGTAAGTTATAAACCTTGCTTAGAACATTGTTGTGGACCCAACTTTCTTCGCACGCCCCCGCTTTCGAAGAAGGCACGAATTGGTCTCCTACAGTTCGGACTCCTGTCACAGTTCTGAATCTAATCTCACAAAGTGCAATGTGAGACTGATAAATACCAAAGAGTCCAATCCGGCAAATCATTTTGGAAAATCATATTTTAAATCAAATAATGCCAAAATTGGTCTGCTTTGCCAGATTACAGAGTCGCCACCTAAATATTTTATTTTGGGAAATTTAGAAAACCCTGACTCATGCCAAAGGCCATGTGTCCGTCATCACCAAAGTTGTCTAGGCTCGGGAACTTTGGTACGAGAGGGGAAGGTCCTGAAATGAGCACCCCCACTCGTCCGATCAAAGGATCGGCCTCTACTAAACATGATATATTGTTTTAAAAACACATGTGTTCTTATTTGGGTTATTAGCTAACTTTACTACGTGATGCGCGCAGCATACAAGTATAGACTAAATCGCAAGAATTAGAACAACTCAATTCATGTTTGTTTTCGAAAATGGTTTGAAAATGCCATTCACAAGTGGGCTAAAGCGTGGATTTTGCCATCAAACATGATGGGCTTAAACATGATGATTTGCCACTTCATAAAGTGGGCTTAAAACTCATATTCGTCGAATTGTCCCAATTCAAGTAACAAAGCCTTCATCCATAGGCATTCATATAGTTAATCATTTAAGCAAATAGCCTCATGGCAAGCATGCTATCATGGCAACACTCACGCTCATGCAAGTATGCTAAAGTATAAAGCTTATAGTGTACTCCGAGCCAAAACAAAAACTAGTTAGAAATCATGCATGATCCTAACTATACAAGATGCCTAATGCAACAGATGCAAAATGTAATTAAATAAGCTCGGCTATCTAAGATGGCATATGAATGTAATAATTGATACACATATTCAAAGAAGTGTATTGAAATACGATGCAGTTTGAATGATGCGCCGAGCCTCGGTGCATGCAAGACAAATAAATGATGCAAACATGCAAGCATAAGGTATGTTAATCAAAACATGCCCTAATCTAACCATCGAACGCGGTTAAATAAAATGGAGAAAGACGTGGGGTTAGAAGACATGCACACACACACGTACGCTTATTACAACATTGCGCCCACTCGAAGGAGGGTTTGAATGAATAAGCTAAGCTAATCTGAGCTAAGCTAATCAAACTAATGTAATTAAACTAATTAGACTAATTATTACACAACAAAATAAAGAAATAGCTAAGCTAAGCTAAGCTACTTAATTATTACAACACTTAATCAATTAGCAAACAACTAATTAAATTACAAAGCCATGCTAACTAACAAGTAAAGTATTAAACAAGACTGCCTCAGCTCTGCTTGAAGAAGTTGAACATGCATGCATTCGGTTTCTCGCCCCGAAAAGCCCACCGGTTTGCTCTTGAGAAGCTTTGTTTGTAGGGTTACTCCAAGAACTTTCTACTGAACCTTACCAAACCAATGCTGAGGAATACACCAGTGGCATGTCGACCATGAGGGCTTGCTACCGGCCATCTGCCAGCCAAGGATGTGCACTGCCGGCCAAGGATGAAGCACTGCTGGCCATTGATGAAGCATTGTCGGCCACTGGTGTGCTGAATCACCATTCTGCAACAGAGCATACACAGGGAAAAAGGGAGAGTTTTTCCAGGACATGTTTGTACTGCACCCTCTCCTTATCATCTCAAAACATCAAAGGAGGGGGGCTATTGGATCCAAAACCACCAATCAAGCATTTCCAATGCATGATGGCCAAGGATCCAACTTGTACACATTCAATAAATGCACAAAATAAAAACTCAAGCCCACTACCTTATCATGGATGATCAAAGGCAATGGAGACAAAGGAGATTGGCTCATTTCATCACTTTGAGTATGAAATAGACCAATCTTCCTCGTGTTCAATATAACGTCTGATTGAACACAATGCAATACACACATAACATGCTTATCTTGATCATGTTTTACTTGGTTCATTTCTTGTTTACACATTTTAACTTGCCAAGCCATTCTTTAATTGATTTGTCCAATGTGAAAGTCCTCTCATGAGAGAGGGGTCAACCAAAGAATGGTCTAAGACATGAGAGGGATCATGCCTTTGATTAGTAGAAACCCTCAAAAAAGAGTTAAAGCCATTGAGCACAAGCTCCATCTCATGCTTAAACACAACCTAACGTTAACCAACCCTCAAAACAAATAGAAAAATGAAGAAATGAAGAAGGTTGCAGAATTTCAGTGCTGAAGTGGCATGAGACACAAGACTATAACATGTAAACAACTCATGTACAACATGTTGATAGACTTGAGCATTAAAGCTAGTGAAGAGCACAACACTGGAGGCATGCAATATCAAGCACAAATGACCAAACTAGCTCTGGACAGAGCTTAAACATGCCAAAACAGTGGCTAAAATGAGCTGAGATGGTAGCATGAAAAGCAAGAAAAACATGCTCATGTATTAGCTCATAAACAAGGCTCAAAGCACAACTCTCAAAAGTAATGAAAGAGTGAACTAAATGAGAGTGTGACAGAGGTATATGCACTGAAATTACATATAAAATGATGCTACAACATGCAAGCAACACATGCACAACATGTTAGAGGCCTTAAAACACTAAGCTAGTGAAGCCAACTACACTATAGCCATGCAAGGAAAAACATATATGACCAAGACCACTCAAGACAGAGTTAAAGCATAACAAAATATGAGTAAAAGCATGCTGAGATGAAGCTAACACAAGCTAGAATGATAGACTAACTCATTAAGCATGTTAATCTAGTAAGCATGATTACACTACAAGTGTAAGAAACAAGTAGCAAGTGACTTAACCAGCCAAAAATAGAGCTAAAGAAGGTAAAAAAAAGTTACAAAAACATGCTGAGATCAAACCATGAGATGGTAGAAAAACATGCTCACATGTTAGGCCATCAACACATGCAAAGAAGACACAAGGAGGGAAGGCCACCCTCTCCTATTTTGGACCTCAAAACAAAGTTTTTACTACTAAAAAACCTTTGAGTTTTAGTGGTAAAAAGGCCAAAAGAGTTGGTTTGAAAGGTGATAAAAGATGGCACAAAAAAACTATACAAGTTAAGGAACAAAAGGGAGAGACAACCCCTTAACACAAAATAGGCTCAAACTAAAATTTTTAGGACATAAAAATAGAGTTTTTTTCAGTTCAAAACCACCCCAAAAATAGTACAAAAAGATGGCAAAAACAAGTATGAAAACAAGCTTAAAGGGTGCTAGTTATACTTCTTGAAGGGAAGGATGATTCTTGGCACCAATTCAAGACGAAAGCCACTTAAGGAGCTCCAAGAAGGCCTTCTAGAACCTCAGCTCAAAGATAACCAAGTTTGGTCAAGGATGTATAGGCAAAGGAGAAGTGTATCTACACTTATATGCACTTATGCACAAAGGTTCTTGAGAGGGAGAAATGTAGACAGAGAGGCTCCCAAAATTTTACTCCTCAAATGTTTCTAACCTTGAAAACCATAGAGAATCCTCTCTATATATAGAAGAATGCAAGATTTGGTCGAAAATATCCCAAAAGGGACAGCTGTAACAGCTGGAGAACAAATATCTGCAAAAATCTGACTTTCTGCATCAATGGCTGGCACTTCATCATCCACGGCCAGCAGGGGTCACTCTTGGATGGCATGGGGCCGGCATTGGCCATTCATGGCCGGCACATGGCCACAAAAGCCCATTTATGGCCAGCATCCTCCACTTTTGGTTGGCCAGAAAAATTTGCTTTTTGTGCCCAACTTCAAATGGACATATCTCCTTCATATGGACTCCTTTGTAGGTCATTCTTGAGCCTAAATTGAATCCCTGGAAGTCTTCTTTCCAATGGTGGCAGCCTCACATCAAAATTCCAAGTGTGAAAAAAGTTATGCATGTTTGAGTGAAGACTGCTTAGTTTCGATCCTATCTAGATTCATGCCGAACTTTTGTTCAACTAGTTCTCTTCTCTTCTCTCCCATTTTCTTCAACCCCAAACCTCTTAAAAAAGATGATTTGAAAGATTTTTCAAATATTTCACCTCTCTTTCATTTATTTCCACTTTGTCCTTGTTCGGTTTACCGAAAAGCACAACATTTAACGAAATGCAAGCCTCCGAACATCGTAGAAACTTTTCTAAAAAATACTTTGAAAGATAGGGTTTTAAGGTCTAAAATATTTTAGTCAAAAGGCTTTGGTCCACAACTGGGGTGTAAGGTTAGGATTTGACTCTCTCTCCTTGACGAAGAAATCAATCATTTGCACTGCACAACTTTCATCACCAAGTAAACCATCAGTGGTGCCCAAATCTTAAGGGCGGTCAAAAATGGGGTGTCTACAATTGTCAACACAACATCTCTCATAATTCTCACTTGATCTTGCATGTTTTCGCATGAGTTTGATGTTGGTGCAGGAATCTTCATGAATTTTGACCCCTAAGCCACAACTCTTGTTTGTTCTCCTCCATAGTCAAGTTATGATTTTGTGTTTGGGTAATTGGGATTGAATGGAAAGGTATAACTTTGATTTTAACATAGACTTTTACATTTTCATCATGTTTTTGTAAGTTTTAGGCCATGATTTGTTCAAAATTAGGTTTGATTTGGAAAGGTTGAAGCTCAAAACAGAGCAGTCGGTTCTAGAACACCCAGAACCACACGTGCGATAGGGAGGACTGCACGTGCAGAAGGCAGTGGCACACATGCGACGGAGAGGCCTGCACGTACAGAAAATAGAGGAGAGGAACTTTGCATTCTGAAATAATTGCATCATCTAGCGCACGTGGGGCAAGAGTCTTGTACGTACGGCCAAGGCACTCCGCACATGCGGCTATTTGACAGGCCCAATCTCATTTTTTCTACTTCATTTTTTCCCACCTTCTAGGCCTCTGTTCACATGGTTTTCACATGCATTTGACGTTCATTGCATTTCACGGGCGTTATGAACATTAAAAGAGAATAAAGAACAATTAGGCTAAATAAATAATAATTACGTTGTGAATTAAACGTGTCATGCTTGTTTATGCCTATGTAGGACAAACGCCACGCCGTAGCCACGTGTTCCAGGGAGCCAACTGTGAGTAACACTGTTATAAAGATATGTTTAACTTAAAGTATCTCTTTTTTGCTTATCTTATTCCCTGTTTTGGACATGCTTCTTCTTATGCTTAATGAATGATGATCCTATTTTCTTACACTGTATTTCATGGCATCCTTAGCACCTGTTTATATTGTTACAGAGATCTCTGTCAGTTCCAATTCTTGGAACTCCTGCTCATTGTATTGATGGCCATCATATCTGATTACCGGCCTTCATGACCGCCCGTTCGGTCTTCAAAACCGCCCGTTCGGTCTTCAAGACCGCCTGAACTAGTTTTCTATGGGATGTACCACGTAAGCATTTATGTTTCTATATGAAATAGGAATTATGTTAAGTTTATAGTTTGCTTTTCAGTAAGGACATCATTCCTAACCTCTTTACACTATTGTTATTCACTGGGCTCTAGCTCACATTTTGATATATATATATATATTATGCAGGTGATCCAGTTCAAGAGGGGACTTAGTGGTGGTGATCTTGTCTCAGTTTTGTCAAGCTACCTTTTGTGCCTTTCGGCGAGATTTCCATCTGTTGAAGCGTTAGGTAGCCGGTGAATACCCTTTTGAAAATCACTTACGTGTTATGGTCGATTGTCGTTGGTGTTATATCCGTTGTTGATGGGAATGTCTTCCCTCTTATAGTTGTATTTTGACAAACTTGTGATACCTTAATGTACATATGTATATATATCTATAGCAATGCATTTTGTCTCATGTAAGTTCACAGCTCGTTGGACGTTTTACTTTCTTATGTATTAGCTTCCGCTAGCTCCGTTTGTTTGATTTGTATAGTTAGGCCTTTGGTAATCACAGATTACTGGCCGGTTACGATGCCAAACTTTTAGGGTGGGTTTGGGTCGTGACAACTTCTGTCTCCCAGGATAAGATGGTTTACACTGGCTAATGCAGGAGCACTTTCTATGAGTTTAGCGAACTAAATATGGCAGCAGTCTCTCATACAAGAAGAATATATTATAGGAGAAGTAAACTGGCTGATATATTCTAGAAGCAAAAAATCTTTTCAAAATCAAGGGAGATGGGTCTCCTTTTATACACCATGGGGGAGAGAGGAGGAGCCTCTAGCCATGAAGGCTAGCCACTAATGCCCATGAAGGCTAGCAACTAATGGTCATTACTCCTGTAAAAACTGCTGGAGTAATGGACCAAAACTGATGGGGAAAATATCTTATATTTATTTTTCTGTATACACAAGTGTGTATATTTGTAGCAGACTTGGCCCAAAAAGAATAGGTTGGTGAACCACCAATCCGGCCTAAATCTAACCCATTCCAACAAGCCTCAAGCCAAGCCCAAGATCCAAAATCCACGATCCATGACCCACAACCCATGGATCATGGACCACAAATCCAGATTCAGTCCAGTCGGGGCAGGCTGGCGCCGCGCGCGTGTGGTAATTTTTCCATAACCAACTTGGATCATAGTTTTGGCCCAAGCCCATCCTTGAAGCATCCATGCCTCCATTTCTTTGGAAAATTTGGATGCCCCAAAGGGCTCATTGTCACAACCCAAACCCACCCCTATAGGTTTAGCGTTGTAACCGGTCAATAATCCTTGGACTACCGAAGGCCTTTAACAATTAAACTTATAATTAGGGGCTTCGGAAGTAAATACATAAAAAGAAACATACATAGTCCATCGAGCTGTGCAGACATACATGGGACTAGAAATCTTAAACATTTATAGACATATGAGTGACGTCAAAAGATACAGTATTTACACGTCACTTCATGTAATATAAAAGAAAAACTTGTCCATGGAGCAAAAGGAACAATCTTATACATCCATAATAACACAGCCACAAGACTTGACTTGATCTGGAACCTCCACGTGAGGTGCAAAAGGTGGCTGACAAACACAAATATGCTTCAGGCATCATCTTAAGCCTGATCATGAGTCTGCTCACCTACATACATAATAAATAATTAGTGAGCAGAGGCCCAGTGAATAATAACAAAGTAAAGGGGTAAGTGGATGATGTTCCATAACCATTTCTGAAACCAAAGTTTACGTTCGTATTCTCATTCTGCGCATATATATAAAAATCAGAGTTCATGCTTAGTCTTGCATAGTGCATCCGTTAGTGCTAAAAGATCATATATAGAGTATCATAAATCATACTTGTTAGTTCTATAGAAGAACCTCTGGCCGGATAAGGATAACTTGTCAGTTCCATAAAGAAACCTCCGGATTGGGAATGGATAACTTGTTAGTTCCACCTAGGAACCTCCAGCCGGGTACAAATAGCTTGTCAATTCCATAAGGAACCTCTGGCACCGGGAACTTGTAACACACTTGAATCATAGCATAATGTCACAAATGCTTGTTAGAGTTGGACAATCATTCGTGGTATAAAACATGACATTTCATAGAACATATCTCATTCCATATACAGAAAATAATTTACTTGAACATAACTTTACTAAGTTATTACTCACAGATAATAGATGCTCCAAGTAAACAAACTGAGTAGACAATTCAACTTCCTTGTGGCGTGTGACCTAGACAGCATGACATATACATACATTGAAACACACGTTTGGATTACACACAACTTATTTCATTTGTTCTTAGTGTGTTTCTACTCTTTATCCTCATTATGGTGTCTTAATCTTGGCCTAGAAATGCCTAGGATGAAATGAGGATGCAAAATTGCACTTGAAAACATTTTCCAGAACTTGCTGAAAACAAGGTCCATGCTCGAGCATGGCTTTCCTCGCTCAAGCGGACATGCAAAATGTGAGGGTTTGCTCGAGCGTAACTTTCCTCGCTCGAGCGGCCTGCAAACTTTGAAAAGTACAGGTTGCTTGATTTTCACGCTTGACAGATGCTCGATCCTTGCTCGAGCGTGAGACTTAGACCCTGGCTCGAGCGTGACTTTTGTCGCTCAAGCGTGCTGCAGAACACAAGAACTTTTGAGGGCTTGCATTTCACGCTTGAGCACGCTCGAGCGTACTTCAGGTCGCTCGAGCAGAAGTGCACGCACTCAGAGTGGTCGCTCGAGCGTGGACTTCTACGCTCGAGCGTAGATGTAAATTCTGGGATTTCCAAATTTGTTCCCAAAGCTCAAAACTCAAACTTTAAGCATCCAAACTTGATTTTTCTGGCTAAAACGTGAGGAAACACTAGAAACTTATAAAACATCATGAATTAAGGATCATTTCAAGAAATCATGGCCCAAATAGCTTGCCAATTGTGCAAAATTCAACTTAAAATTCATAAATGATCCATGAACATGACATGCATGAATTTCTTTGACCATAAGCTTCTCAAAACATGATCAAATGTTACAAAACAACTTGAGACTTGATGACTTCCCAGAGTTAAGGTGAATTTACGACATGCATGAGGGAATTCTTGGAAATTCAACTCAAAATGTGAGAAAATATGCATGCATGTATTGAATGACTTAATTCTCTTTAATTCTAACTCTATTCTTGCATCAATGAACCTAATTCATTAGAGTTCAAGTCCTATACATCATAATTGTACACTCTAGGGGTTGAATTGTTATCTAGACTTCCCAAAATGTGTGCTAGGAATTGAATTCTTGAGTTTCCAAGCCCAATGCCTTCAATCTTTAGCAAGATCCTCTCAATCTCAAGTGTTGATATCAAATCTCACTCATGGTCTCTTTCTTCTTCTCTCTCGCGTTGTAACTCTTGGTGGCTTAAAGATGATATCAAAAAGAGGCTCAAGTGGGGTGTATAAGCCTTATGTAAGCTTGGGTAAAAGTGTAATTAATTAAGGCCAACTAAGTGGACATTAAGTTAATCTAATTAAATCGTTCCAAATTGAATTTTAATTAAACCTACCATAAGGTTCTAAAAATTCCAATTAACACGTAAATCAAGTCAATTTCTGAATCAGTTGCTGATAAGGCCTTCAATTCGCAGACTGAAATAAAAGCATGAACAGGTCTTCTTACGTTAAACAGATATAAACGCAAAATAATGCAATGCACATGTAATTAACTCAGGATTTTTTCTTAATTACTTGTTAGGCATACTTAAACATGAATTAGCGCTAGTCATGGGTCGGGGTTGTTACACTCATGCCCTTATCAAAATCTTGAGGTTTAAATACTTATCAAAGCTTTCCTCTACAATCAATGTGGGATTGATAGTTATACACAATTCCTAATACCTTATTCATGAGGCTATCTTTATGAGACAATTTGTTATTCAATTCTCAATGATTTTTTGTCATTCTTTTTGTGGTGTAAAGACCTTGTTACAAAAAATCTATACCCATTTAATCACACCTCAACCAATGGTTGGGACCTACTTTAATTTCACATTAAAGTCACCAAAAAATCATTTTTTTCCATCAATCCGCCACATGAATAAAACTTGACCGAATAAAGAAAACAGACAACATTTACAACAAAGACTCAGAGAGAGCAACAGACTAACCCTGCATCAGAAAAGGTAGATGTTGGCCTTGAACGTTTCGTGGTGAAATTCTATCGGATTTACCAGCTAACTAGTAAACGTGATGTCTTGAATTGTTCTACCATTTGTGTAAACTGAGACAATAGACCTCACACAAGATTTAATCCATCCATTGTTCTTGTTCTCACTTGTGTGTCCGATATGGCCTTGGAACACTAGCCTGGTTTAGTGAGTGGTTTTAAAGAATTCGACCTTACCAATTCTTAAAGAAGCAGCCCCACTTTGCATTTACATAGGTGACCTATATAAGGTATCTCAATATAACACAGTTGACTATTCATATCACTTAGGTTATTAAAAGCATTAGCTTAACCTTTCACCCCTGTAGACTGCCCGAACTCCGCTCCGCGCCTGAGGGCGCGAATTGTAGTTCTTAGCTACTACAGTTCGAACTCATGTCACAGTTCTGAATCTAATCTCACATAGTGCAATGTAAGACTGATAAATCACCAAAGAGTCTAAATCTGGCAAATCGTTTTGGAAAATCGATTTTAATCAAAAAGCGCCAAACATGGATTGCTTTGCCAGATTTCAGAGTCGCCACCTAAATATTTTATTTTGGGAAATTTAGGAACCCCTGACTCGTGCCTAAGGCCACGTGTCCGTCATCACCAAAGTTACCTCGGCTCGGGAACTTGGGTACGAGAGGGGAAGGTCCTGAAATGAGCACCCCCGCTCGCCTGATCAAAGGATCGGCCTCTACTAACATGATATGTTGTTTTTGAAAACACATGTGTTCTTATTCTGGTTATTAATCTAGAATTACTATGTGATGCACACAGCATACAAATATAGACTAAATCACTCAATTTGGAACAAAACATCTCATGTTTGTTTTTCGAAAATGGTTTGAAAGTGCTACTCGCAAGTAGGCTAAGACGCGGATTTGCCACCCTCAAGTGGGCCTAGAAAACAACATGATTTTGCCACTCCGCAAAGTGGGCGTAAAACGCACATTTTGATGAATTGTTCCAATTCAAGCAATGAAGCCTCCATCCATAGGCATTCATGCAGTTATATCAGTTAAGCAAATAGCCTCATGGCAAGCATGCTATACATGGCAACATACACATCTCATGCAGTATGCTAAAGCATAAAAGCTTACCTAGTACTCCGAGCCAAAACAAAAACTAGTTACTAATCAATGCATGATCCTAGCTATGTTAGCAATGCCTAATGCAACACATACAAAAATGCAGCTACAATAGGCTCGGCTATTCTAAGATGTCATGTGAATGCATTTTAGATAACATGCTTTGAAACACGTATTCAAGAAAATGTATTGAAAGGCAATGCAGTTTGTATGATGCGTCGAGCCCGGTGCACGCAAGACAGATGAATGATGCATGCATGCATAACATAAGGATGCTAATTGAAACATGCCCTAAAATTAACCATCAAAAGCTGATAAGTAAAAGGGAGAATGAAATGGGAGTTGGAAGACATGCATCACACACACGCACGCTTATTACAACAGTTATGCCCTCTCGACGGAGGGTCCGAATGAATCAACTAACTAGCTACGCTAAGCTAATTAAAATATTACAACACAGATTAAACTAATTAATTACAAAACAAGTAATTAACTACAACTAGCTAGTAAAGCGGTAAAAAAAAATGGCCTTGCGGGGAGGGGTGTATGCATGCTCGGTCGGCTTTGCTCGGAAATCCACTACCGTGCCTCGTGATGCCTCTGTTTGCACTGTTTTGGACTTCTAAAAATTGTGCCAACTTCCAAGATGCTTCTAATCCACCTTATGGACATGTTGAGGGGTGGTCGGCCAAGAGGAATGGCCATCGGCCAGAGTTTATGGCTATTGACCAATTTTGATAGCCGATCGGCAAACTAAGTGGTCGATCGGTAGCTCTGATGGCCGGTCGGCCACTGCTTCCTGCAAATTCCTCCTTTTGCTGCAATAAAGCACAAACAGAGGCATGGCAGTGTATTTGCAAGAAAATGTGTGTGCAACCATACTCCTTATCATGTCTAAAGCTCAAAGGAGTGTAGTGCTCAGTTCTCGAGCCACCAATCACACATCTCAATGCATGATGGCCAAAGAAGTCAAGTTGCACAAATCAATGTCAATGAATGCACACAAATACCACATAAGACTCCATGAACCTCCACCTTATCATGCGCGATCAAAGGTGTCGGTGACCTAAGGAATAAGGCACGTTTCATCACTTTGAGTATGAAACGTCCCTCGTTCCTTGCATTTGGATCAACATCTGATCCAAACATAATGCAATGCAATCAAACATGCAAACATAATACAACATGCAAACAACATGAGCATGCAACAACATGCAAACATAATGCAATGCAACAACATGCAAACAACAATGCAATGGCAAGGGCTATGAAATACAATACTCAATGGACCAAACCAACCTCAAACAAGCCTCATGCATGCCAAGTCAATGGCCAAAACATGCTGAAAATGAAGCCCAAAAGCAAATACAAGCATGCATGCACATTGGTTCATAAGCAAGGCATGAAGACAACAACTCTCAAACATATTGAAGGAGTGGGAAATGTGAGAGTGTGACAATGAAATAGGCTCTGAAATCATGTAAGGAATGATGCCAAATCATGCACGTAACACAAGCATAGCATGCTAGGAGGCTCAAAACTTAAGGTTAGCAAAGAGACTTGCACCATAGCCATATCAAGCAAGCCCCAAAGGGCCAAGGTGACCCAAAATAGTCCCAAGGCAGGTCAAAACAATGCCAAAAACATGCTTGAACATAGCCAAGATATGCTAGAATTAGAGGCATGAAGCATGGAGCATACTAGGCCAACAAAGAGGATTACACTACACCTACCAAAATCAAACATGAGATGACTTTACCAACAAAAATCAGAGTTATGGCATATCAAAATAACACAAAAAATGCACTTAGATGGCAGCCCAAAAGCTTAGGCAAGATGGCATACATATTGGCTCATGTTAAGGCATAAAGCACAACTTTCCAAAAGCATTGAAAGAGTGACACATGTGAGTGTATGACAATGAAACATGCTTTGAAATCATATATTAAATGATGCTAGGTCATGCAAATAGCCCAAGCAATGCATGCTAGTGCACTCAAAACACAAAGCTAGTGAGCAAGAATAAACTATGGCTATACAAAGCAAGGCATGCATGACCCAAAACACTTAAATCAGACCTAGAGCATGCTAAAACATGGCCAAAATTTTGATGGAGTGGAGCCAAAAACATGCTAAAATGATGGCTTAAAGCACAAAGCATGTTAGGCTAGTGAATGGAAATGCACTACAAGTGCAAGAAGCATGCAAGAGGCTATCAAACCAACCCTTGACAGAGCTATAACATGCTAAAATAATGCCAAAAACATGCTAAGATGGAGCCTCAAAGAGGTAGAAAAACATGCTACTTTGATGAGCCATCAATACAAGCACACAAGAGAAGAGGAGGGAGGGCAACCCCCTCCTATTTCAGACCTCAAAACACACTTTCCACCACTGAAATTCCTTTCGAATTCAGTGGTAGAAAGGCCAAATAAAGGTGATCCAAAGGCCTAAAAGAGATTACTCAAAACAATGCCAAACAAGGCCCAAAGGAGGTAGACCACCCCCAACACCAAAGAGGTCTCAAACCAACATCTTAAACACTTAAAATTAGAACTTTTTTCAGTTGAAACCAAGGCCTAAAACAGTATGCAAAGGGGTCCAAACACTTAAGCAAAACAAGGCTTAAAAGGGGTAACAACTCACCCTCGAAGAACCACAGCAAACCAACACTTCTGAGCTAAAGAAAACAAACTTTGAGAGTCCAAACAAGGTCCTCTAGTACTTCAACAACAAAGCAATGGTGCTTTACTAGGTGTTGTAGTACAAAAGTGAAGACAAAACATACTTTTAAGCAATATAGAGAGATATATGTTTTGTATCCCTAATTTTCAGAACCTTTGGAAAGGGAGAGGGACCTCCCTTCTTATAGAAATTCAAGTTCTAAGCTTGTTGGACAAGCTAAGGGCTTGGTTCCATCCCTCCATACACGTATGGAGGATGAGATCTGTGCTCACTAGCTGTCACAACTGGCAATAAAATATTTGCAAAAGCAAATAAAAAGGCCTCGGCCAACAAACATGGCCGACTGGCCAAAAATGGTGCCGACCGGCCACCACTGATGGCCGATGGAAAGAAGGAAAGGCCGATAGGCATGAGGCCTGGCCGATGGGTTATAGGGATGGCCAACAAGCCACCCTCTTCCCTCAGAAACAAAACCACAAGTAAAATACTAAAGCCATAAACTTAAGAATATTACATTTTGAAGTCTTTCATACCCCTACTGGCTAAATTTTTTGATTTCTGTTTGCTCACCAAGAGCTACTTGAAGTCTCCAAACCTGACATGCAAGAGAATCAAGTGCAAAACAGGAAAGAAATACAATCAAACTCGAGCACTGTGTAATACAATAATTGTAATGAACAGAGAGACTTGATCATTTGGGAGACCCCAAAAAAAAATTATAACGAAAACCAAGAAAATAATGACTTAAAACAAGTAAAATGTTAAAAGTTAAGAGTACATATAAAAAAAAGTATGAAGTAAGCTCAGGAAAAAAAAATTCTTAGAATTTATTTATTTTTAAATACGTGAAAGTATAGTAAATAACAACTCCATAATGTTAAAAGTTTTCTTCATGGAATTCATCAATGAATGAAATTCAATAAGTAGACTCACAAAGTTGTAAGTGAATATCTGCTTTGAAAAGGTAATAGTCAACGAATCAGAGGAATTAAATAAAGAGAAGTGCAATGAATATATGCTACAAAGAGGAATTAAATAAAACTTACATGGCCACCCAAAAGTTACATATGCATCTTAGTCAACCTTAGTAGTCCCAAAGACTCGTTCGTAGGTAGTACTACCATACTTAATAGATATAAAATGGAAAGGGATACTATGAGATATATGATCACCTCCTCCACAAGATCCTTCTTAGGCATTTTCTTCACTATTTTAGGAGGATAGCCACAAAAAGTGTTATAACTGCATATATAGGACTTAAGAGTGAAGGACGCTTATTACAAACTACATAATGACTCCCTTCTAAATCCCTATAACTAACAGATCCTTAAAGAACCCATCTAAATATTACAATAAGGAACCAAAAACCTAAAGGAGACTCGAGCAAAAAAATATGGATAAATTTAAGTTGGAAAAGTATACAAGGACACCAAGTTATAGCAAATAAACTAGAATATTTGGATAACTTCCCAATAGCTAATCTCCATCAGGAAAACATAGATGTATTGCTGATGAACAAACTCAATTCAGGGGAAGGTCAACAGCAAGAAGTTTGGGGACTAGGGTAGATTATTGCTATCAAAAGCAAGAAGTTTTCACTCAATAACATATCAAATTAGAGAAAATTTGATTAAGTTGGGGACTTGGGTCACTCTAACCATGGTTGCAAATAATCACTATGATCAAATATGATACATACATATATATATGGAGAAATTAGACTCCTCAATTAGCATGACTACTGTCAAGAAAATTGCCATGTATAAAAAAGCACAAAAATCTGATGCTCTTCTACGCACCACGCATTTTTTCTTTCATCATAAATTCAGCTACAACTTATAGTGATAATAATCAATTGATGTATCATGAATATTTCAAATTTGAATCTGCAATCATATATCCCACAACAATCATAGCAATCTACACACAGAATGATATCACCAGGTCCAATTACATCAGACTCCATAATTATTTAACAATACGTAAATAAATAATTCACCAGCCAGTCAATTTCCCTCTCTATCCGTTAACAGTCAATGCATTTACACACGTATAAACATACCAATGCAAACATACATATGTAATATTCGACTTCATTAGCCAATTTCACAATGGGAAAATTAACAATTAGCGATCAAATTGGGAAAATTAAATAGGAAAACCCATTAACATTGAGCATCAAACTCACAAAACTTAAAATTTTAACTCACAAAGTTCAAGATCGCTACTGCAGAACTCATCGGTATAACCGAGACAAGCGAAGAGGCTGGAGTCCCACTGAGCTCGACGCAGAGCTTTGCCCATGACGCTGCCGTGCCCTAGCGGCAATCCGTCGGCGGTCCAATAGGGGTTGCCGAAAGCTGCCGGTGGAGAATGCTTTTCCGCCGCCGCAGCAGGCATAGGAGGAGGAGGATAAGGAGCTGCGATTGGCTTGGTGGCTCTCTTCTCATCGTCGTCTACGCTGAGTGCCTTGGAGTAAGGGGGCTCGATTCCTCTGGATTTTCCATTGAGAAGTAGAATGAAACCCTAAAAAATATAAATCGAGAGAAAGAGAGAGAGTGGTTGAGAAAATAGAGATAGAAAAGGAGAGAAAGAAAGGGTCAAACGCTTTTATCCTCTTAAATATTTTGGCGATTAAAATTTTTTTAATAGCTGAAAATTATTTTTTGACAATAAAAAGAAAATTATTTTAATTCGGCGACTAAATAATTTTAGTGGCCAAAACTCACTTTTTGGCGACTATAAATTTCTTAATAGTTGAAAATAAATTTTTAACGACCAAACTTTGATCGCCAAAGATAAAAAGTAAATTTTTATTTTTCATTCGATGACTAAATAATTTTAGTCGCCAATTGTGGTTTTTTTAGCGATTAAAATTTTTTTACTGGCCAATAATCAATATACCCCGACTAAAAAAAATAGTAACTGGAGTTTTTCAATATTTTAATCAATTAAAAAAATAATTAAAATATTAAAAAATTCACTAAAAATTAACAAAATAAGGATTGAAACTTGAAAAATAGTTTTCGAAAACTGAAACCAAATGAAATTGATTCAAACTCACCTATTTAATAAAGGGGCTTAAATGGGTTTGGTGGAGGTGGAATGCTAGTGGTGGTAGTGGAGCGGCGGCGGTGGAAGTGGAGTCGCAGCGGCGGTGGAAGTGGAGTGGCGGCAACGGTAGTGGTAGAGTAAAGGCAGTGGTGGTGGAAGAAAAATATAGGAGACGAAATTATTTCCTATAGGAGACGAAACTACGTCGTTTTGCATAATAAAACTATAGGAGACGAAATTATTTCCTCACGGAAAATTTTGTACAATGGTGACGAAAATTTTCGTCTCTAAAATGGCGCCAAATATCCTACGAAATGTTCCAAGGGCGGGAATTTTTTTTGCGACGAAAAATAAAATATAGAGACAAATAAAATTTTCGTCACCTATTGTTTTATTGATTTTAAGTGTTTGGTGACGAAATTTGGTTTTTCTCTCTAAAAATACTACAATTGGAGACGAAATCTTACTTTTATCTCTAAAACACGTATATTTGGAGACGAAATTTTTTTTCGTCATGGGTTTTCGTCACCAAAGACCTTTTTTGTTGTAGTTGAGAGGAACTTTTGTCAAGACGCCATGCTTTACTATCTTAACTGAAGAGAAATGGAGTTCAAACAATATCACAACAAACTAGACACATAAATGTTACGCTAGTGTAATACATACACATAATCTATTCAATAACAACAGTGCCATCATCCACCAATGACCAAGGACAAAACCTCTAACAGTTAGATACAAGACTCTTATGAACTAAATTCCACAACAAAATCCACAATTCCAAAACATTAAAATTTTCAATGAAATCATTTCACAACTAACCATTTTCCCTTTTCGTTTCATAGAAGTGACACCACTTCATTTTGTTTTCAAAATCAAACTCGTTTTTGCAAATCCTCAACACTTCCAATCTTTAACCAATTTTTCTTTTTCTTTAACAATATCCAAATTATTCTACACAACAACTTACTAGCACAATGCGACAATAACCAAACAAATACAATTAATTCGTCTTCAGCAACCAAGGCACTAATTTATTCACATGACACATAACTCACCCATTGTCCAACTTTACCCATTTTATAATATTAAACCCTTAATAACAAATTAGGAATTTTCACCACAATCAACATAGACATAATCAACTACCTCCCAACATACCAAATCAACCAACAATCATACAATTCCAACTCCCAAAACTCAAGCCCCAAATCCCCTTTTCATGCTTTTGGAAAATCCCTTAACAAATATATTTTAAATGCAATAAAAATTACCAAATGTCTATCTATAAAGAGGTATTGAAGAGGAGTAAAAGAATCCTATCTCTTGAACTGAAGAGAAGACAATCCAAAAATTCACCGGCGACAAAATGACGATCCGCTCAGATTAAATGAAAGCCCTCGTTGAGCTCTACGTTTTGGTATATGGAACTAGGGGCCAAAAGATGTTTAGAAATAGATGAAATCAAGGTTAAATAGCTTGACAACTCAAAAATGACGGAAAAAGAGAAAAGAGAGGGTGAAAAGTGAAGAGATTTACTCAAAAAGTGACTTTTAAAGATCTGATTTTGGACAGACCGCTCGAGCAGTCAAAAGTGCGCTTGAGCGGTGAATCGAGGCTTGCAATATCTTAGACAATTTTGAAAAACAAAGTAGAAGGCTCTATGAACCGCTCAAGTTGTGAAACTCGCGCTTGACCAAACTATGCACACAACACAGATTCGCAAACTTCACATGGGCATAACTCTCTAGTCCAGACTCTATTTAGGGTCATTCTTATGTCCAAATTGAAGGCCCAGAAATAAGATTTCCAATGGTTCTAGCCTCGTATCAAGATTCAAAATATGGAGAGAGAAAATAATAAAATAAAATAAAAGTGAAGACTACTTAGTAAAAACTATTAAAATTTGGAATTTTTAATCCAATCTTGCCCAACCAGAGTGCTACAAAGTAATTAGGAACCAACTCTCAATCTTGTCTAGCAACCACCCCAACTCTAATACAATATATGTTGGAGAGAAAACCTAGGAAGCACATATACGGATACAAGATATAAATACGATACGGTATAGATACAACGATATGACGAAACCTAAAAAAGTATAATACGGATACAGTTAGGATACGTTTATTAAAAATATATTTTAAAAAAATTATTGGTAGTGAGTTATACATAAACTCAAGAATGTTGAGAGGCCACATTTTAAGTTTATAATGCAAAATACTAACCTTTAAGAATTAGATATTAATTTAAGGCAATAACTTGTTTATTTCATTTTAATATCAAGTTTAATATGTTTATATTACAATAATAGAACGATCCACAATTTGTTCTTATGCTTTTCCCTTTGGTACTAATAAAAATATTATATTCAAGTTTACTTATTTATTTATAATTTATAATTTTACTATTGATATATTCTCTTATTAATCCTTACTTTCTAAGTAATTATAGAGGACATGCATAAAACAATAAAGATACATCAATTTAACATAGTCATTACTTTAACTCTCACTATTTTTTTCTTATCAAATAACTAAATAAAGTATTAGGAGTAAGAACTCAGAAGCTAATAAATGTCAACATCAATTATAGAATTCTTGAGTTTTCGAACTGTATTGAATTAGGGAAAAAAAAACAGTCCACACTCTAATGTACAACCCAACAACTTTCACCTCAATAGAAAATTTGTTGTTTTCCCACAATTTTGCCAACCTCTAATTAATTTTCCATCTCTGAGAAAAAAATTCTTGGTCTCAATGACTTCAATCTTATCAATCAGCATTAATACTTCCTCACCATCACAACTAATTTCTTGCTTCTCCACCTATCGCCTCTATAAATTCCTCTAGTTTCGTACTCTACATAGACAAAGTTATAGTAGAAGAAAAGAGGGTTTCTTTACTTAGGTAAAAAATGTGGTTTGGGAAGAAGAGTTTGATCTTGTGTCTTTTGGGGTACTTACTGTTTGATGGCATTGGCATCGTCCATTGCCAAGCTTGGATTCGCCGACATCGATTTGTTGTAAGTACACTTGTGTACTTGTAATTTGAAGTTATGGGTTGATGATCTTAACATCAAATTTCAAGAATTTGAAACTTATGATTAAATATATGGAAATTATATGTACTTGTTTTTTATTACATAAACTTGTTTTGGCAGGTGAAAGAAGCTCCTTACACAAGGCTCTGCAGTACAAAGAAGATTTTGACAGTGAATGGGAAATTTCCAGGACCAACTCTCTATGCTCACAAAGAAGAGACTCTAATTGTTGATGTTTACAATAGAGGAAAATATAACATCACTATTCACTGGTATGAATCACTATTCACTTGTTCGTTCGCTCTATTTCAAAACACTCATTATGTGAAAAAAACGAGATAGGATTTCAAGACATAGTCTAATGAATAGTGTTTTGAGAATAGGGGATACAATGATTTGGGCCGCTTTCATTTGTTTAAAAAAGAAGCTTGTGGCCATCCAAATAATGATATGACACGATGTTCTATTCACCGGCCAGGGATCTTTAAAATTCATGTCTCGTGTCCACTCTTAGAACGTGAAATTCTCTCCATATCGTGGTATTGGGATGGATTGAAAACAAAGAGACAAATTTTGAAGACAAAATATCGTGCCTTATTCGGCAAAGTGATGAGATAATAACAGTTGTACCAATTTTGCAGGCATGGAGTGAAAATGCCTAGGTATCCATGGTCAGATGGTCCTGAATATATCACACAGTGCGCGATCAAACCGGGAGGAAAGTTCAGCCAAAAAGTAATATGTTCTGCGGAGGAAGGGACCCTATGGTGGCATGCCCACAGCGATTGGTCACGAGCTACCGTCCACGGTGCTATTATAGTCTATCCTAAACATGGCACTGTCTATCCTTTCCCTAAGCCCTATGCTGAAGTGCCCATCGTATTAGGTACTATGAACATCATGTTACCCCATTTCTTTAGAATTGGGTACCGATATTCAAAGATCCATCTGCTGATGTTGTCCAATTCTGACTAATATATGATCATATTACCGATACTGATATGTTATTATATCTTCATGCTATATATGTTTTTGTTAACTATTAGGAGAGTGGTGGAAGCAAGATGTGATGAAGGTCCTCGAGGAATTTGTTAGAACTGGAGGAACCCCAAATGACTCAGATGCTTTCACCATCAATGGTCAGCCTGGTGATTTATATCCATGCTCCAAGCCTGGTTGGTTTCTTTTGCCTTTCTTGGTATTTATGTGTTTTTTACTATCAACCTATACAATCTAAGAAATAAGAAAATGGTTTTTAAAAAATTTAAAAAATTAAGCAATTTATTGATTTTTTAAGTTTATATTTGCAACACTCAATTCGTAATATGTATCATTCTATTTGGTGATTCATCGCCCTATGCCATGTTTGGACAAATTATTGTGTACCCATACATCTAACATTTTTATCGTGTACTTGCAGGAACATTCAAGCTAACCGTGGAACATGGCAAGACCTATCTCCTCCGCATAATCAACGCCGCTATGAACGAAATCCTCTTCCTCTCCATCGCCAAACACAAACTCACTGTGGTCGGAGCCGATGCTAGCTACACGAAGCCCTTAAAAACAAAGTACATCACAATCTCCCCTGGCCAAACCATTGATGCCTTATTTCACGCCAACCGCCACCATGGCCGCTACTACATCGCCGCCCGAGCCTACTCTGCGGGCAACATACCCTTCGATAACACCACCACCACCGCAATAATCCAATATGCCGGAAAAAAATCCACAGCCACTTCACCACCGCTATTTCCACACCTCCCGTACCATAATGACACACGTGCCATGGTGAATTTCACCGGCAGCCTAAGAAGCTTGGGTAGCAAGGACCATCCGGTCAATGTTCCATTAAAAATCACCACCCCTATGATCTCAACCGTCTTGCTCAACACCCTTCCGTGCCATCCCAACCGTACATGCCTGGGACCGAATGGGACCCGATTGGCTGCGAGCATGAACAACTTAAGTTGGGTGAACCCATCCCTTGATATCCTCCAAGCTTACTATTATCACATTAAGGGCGTGTTTGGGGATCGATTTCCGAACTTTCCACCATATGTGTTTAATTTTACGGCTGATTATTTTCCGATGGAGTTGGAGATACCGAAGAAAACCAGACAGGTGAAGATTTTGAAGTATAATTCAACCGTGGAGGTGGTTTTTCAAGGGACTAATTTGGTGGCTGGGATTGATCATCCTATTCATTTACATGGGCATAGCTTTTATGTTGTTGGGTGGGGATTTGGGAACTATGACAAATTTAAGGATCCATTGACATACAACCTTGTTGACCCTCCTCTCCTTAACACTGTTGCTGTACCAAGAAATGGCTGGATCACCATCAGATTCAAGGCTAACAATCCTGGTTAGTGCATGTTTTTTATACTTCATACTATGAACATATGATAAGTGCGCAGAAATATTGTACACAATTGTCATAGAAAGATGTGACTAATTATAATATTTTCATTTTAAATCACAAGCCCTTCATTATTAATATAATTTGTGTATATGTCATTACCACATCATTCTAAAAGGTAATTCTATATAAAATTTTTAGTGATATATGATTTTTCATATGTTATACATAATCAGATTTTTATTACTAGACAAAATAATAAATTTTATGTGTATTTACCAACATGAGTTTCATTACTTGTGAGCCTAGTAATAATAAAATTAAATGTCATATAATAATAAAATTAAATAAGAAATTAATTTATAAATAAGGAGAGTGAGTTTCACTCCTAGAACTCATTAAATTGACAAGTCCCTATACTTTTATGACTTTAATTCCAATTGGCTTTATAACTTTATTTTTCTTTTTAAGAACTTTTATGCATCACTTTTGTTTTACAGTTTTAAATCTAATTTCCAATTGGCTTTATATTGATGAACGTTTATGCATCACTTTTCTTTTTCAGTTTTAAATCATCGGAAAAACATGTCAATATATTATTTTTTTATTATTTTCAAATAATAAACTAATGATGGATATTCACGTAAACAGTTATACTAAACGACAAAAAAAAAAAAAAAAAAAAGACAAATTACAGAAATGGTCCCTATAATTTACCCGCGGTTTCATTTTGGTCCATGTACTTCTAATTGTTTCAATTTTGCCTCTGCAGTATGGTTTTTGGCTTGAAATGGTCCAATAATTAACAGTGGTTAGACTTTTGGATGGAAATTCCACGTGTGCAAAGCATGCACGGGACAATTTTGACTTTTTTGACTGTTTTTGCAACAATTCAATTTGTTCTCTAATATCATCACTCAAATTTAACTCATTTAATAGATGTTTTATTTAATTTCATTATTTAATTATTATTATTAATTTTTAAATAAATTTATTTAAAATTTTAATTAAAAAAATAACATATATTTTTATTGATATTTTATTTATTTAATTTTTAAAAATAAATTTATTTAATTGTGTAAAAAATAAAATAAAATAAATTTTTATTTAATCTAGCTAAAAATAATTAAAATATTAAAGATTTATTTACTACGTAATAGCATGACGGTAAAATAGACATTTCACACATTACTCTCATGGAATACCAATCTCATGGAAATAATTTCCCACCCTCAGGATTGTTTAGTCCCTCATTAAAAATAATAAATTATAAATTATGACCTAATAAATTATAAATTCATTTGTCTTATTTATAAGGCCATAATTTATAATTTATAAAGCCATAATTTTTAATTAAATTAAATTTGTAACTTATAATTTATATTTTTTATATTTTATTAATATATAATTTTAAATTAACAATACTAAAAAAATAATTTATAAATTATAAATTTATTTGTCTTATGTATAAGGCCATAATTTATAATTTATAATTTATTATTTTTAATTAAATTAAATTTATAATTTATATTTTTTATTTTTTATTATTAATATATATTTTTTATGAATCCCCCGGACTATTTAGTTGGATTGGATGTGTATCTCGTATTTATTTTCTCATGGGATTAGATGTCTAAAAATAACTATTTTTAGTGAATTTAATGTTTACTTAGACAAACTGGATAAGAATAAATGCGCAAAAGACTATTTTACCATTTTTCAATTGTTTACTAAGTAATAGGAATGTTAAACATATCTTTAATATTTTAATTATTTTTAGCTAGATTTAAATAAAAATTTATTTTATTTTATTTTTAACACAATTAAATAAATTTATTTTTAAAAATTAAATAAATAAAATATCAATAAAAAATATATGTTATTTTTTAATTAAAATTTTAAACAAATTTATTTTAAAAAATAATAATTATTAAATAATGAAATTAAATAAAACATCTATTAAATGAGTTAAATTTGAGTTATTGTATTAGAAAACAAATTGAATCGTTGCAAAAATAGTCAAAAAAGTCAAAATTGTTAAAGAAAGTCAAGAAAGTCAAAATTGTCCCATGTGTGCCTTGCACGAGTGGAATTTCCGTCCAAAAGTCTAACCACTGTTAACTATTAGACCATTTCGAGCCAAAACCAAACTGCAGGGGCAAAACTGAAACAATTAGAAGTGCATGAACCAAAATGAAACCACGGATAAACTATAGAGATTATTTCTATAATTTGCTCCCAAAAAAAAAAAAATTCTCTTTATTTAGTTATTTTTTATTTTTTTGTCTTTTTAATTTTGATAAATAATTTTGTCAATTATACGTAACAGGAGTTTGGTTCCTTCATTGCCATTTTGAGCGCCACCTGACGTGGGGGATGGAGACAGTGTTCATAGTGAAAAATGGCAAGCACCACAACGCTACTATGCTCCCACCTCCACCAGATATGCCCCCTTGTTGAAGCTATTTTTCCATGGAAAATTCTTCAATACCAATTATATATTATTTTAGCAATATTTTAAACTTTTTTGCTTCTTATTTTTAGTTCTTGCTGTTTGAATTGATTGGAACAATAGTGATTTTATTTTAAATTATACTTGGACTATTTCCCTGTTAATATGCTTTATATTTATATAGATGCTTAGCAATTTGGTTCTTGAACAAGTAATTCTATTCGAACATAATTTTTGTACTAAAACAAATAATAACATGAAATTGTCGGTGGGACTTGTATTTTATGAAGGTGTGAAGTTTTTTTTTTTTTTTTTTCAGATATTTTTTTATCAACTTTTGATTAGTAGATGCATTTTTATTATTTGGAACAATCATTAGTTTTGTTTAATGACGTGTTATTTACCTTAAAAAAACTAAAGGACTCCAAAGGCATTCACTTAGCTTTGTTTAATTACAAAGAAAATTAGTAGAAAAAAAAAGTCATTGAAAATGAAGTGAAAGAAAAAAAAATTAAAAAATGTGTTTAACTCCGTTCAATGATTGTTTTGTTTTGAATGTAATTACATAATTAATGAAATTGTTTTATGAGAAAGACAAATTATTATTTTGAAATATATATATACACATATATTTTAACCACAACTGTCAATTGCCAAAAATACATTATCGCCAAAAAAGTTGTCAGTCCCAAAAAAGTCATCAAAGGTAGCTGGTGACTAGTGGTAGTGGTAATATATGGACATATAGGTAGATTAAGATGATAGATAGATGACACATGGACAGATAGATGGATAGATAAGTAACGCTTGGACAAATAGGTGATACTAGACAAGTAGGTAGACAAATAGCTAACGTGGACAGATAAATAGAATAGTAGTCAAATAGACTAATAAATAAACAGCCTTCACTGTTGACTGCTAAGGAAGAATAGGGAATTGTCAAAGGTTCCCTTTCCTCCTTATTTTTTTACACATTTTTAGTGAAAAGTCAAAAATTATTCCAAACATTCTAATATTAATATATTTTAGGATAAAAGACAATTTTAATCCTATGCATTATTTTTCATTTTAGTTTCAATTTTGTCATTTTTGTCTTCAAAGTTATCAATTTAAGTCAATTTAATCTTAGGTCTAACTCCTGTCTATATTGATAACATGAATATGGATAAAAAGACAATTTTAGTCCCTAAATTATTCATTTATTGTAATTTAAATCTCGTAAGTTTTAAATTTTGTTATTTTAATTCTCAAAGTTATCAATTTGAGTAAAGTTGGTCATAGTTCAAATTGACAACTTTGAATATTAAAATAACAAAATTTAAAAGTTGAGGGATTAAAATGATCAGAAACTCATATTTTAGGAACCAAAATTGTGTACTATCTAAAGATAAATATTTTTCCCGTTATCAAAGTAAACGAAGGTTAGAGATAGAACTAAATTGACAACTTTAAAAACTAAAATGACAAAATTGAAACTTAAGGATTAAAATGACAAAGAGAGCATATTTTATCAACTAAAAGTGTCCCCTATCCCATATTTAGGGGAAATTCTATTTCCACCATCCTAATAAACTCAGGGCAAATCATTTCTCAATACACATCTCTATTAATTTAATTATTAAGTAATTATCTCAATCCACATCCTTAAAATTACAAATAAATCCTTCACTCATATGTACACATACTTTACCCTCAAAATACACACACTTTAATTTATCCCAATTTACAATTCTACTTCCACCCACTTTCGTGAAGACCAAAGTGACCCCAATTTACATTTTTACTTCAAACAGGAGGGAAGAAGAAGAAGTTCAAACAGAAAACCAAAAAAAAAAAAAATCTGCACTTTCCTCACCTCCATTGAAAATTTCAAGAGCTCCATTGAATATTTACTAAACACTGTCGATATATTAATTAATACACTAATTAACAGGCCTAGCATTCCGATTTTATAAATGCTAAAAACTGTTTCCATTTCCCGCCTCAAAGCTTCAAGCCAACAGCACCGACCCCAACAACCATTCTCTCTCTCTCTCTCTAAATATCTGTCTCCGCCTTTACAGAGCCGAAATAAGTGAAATAATTCGGCCAATAAAAAACGAAAATAATAAAAAAATTCGGCATTTATGGACCGAAAATATTAATTTTGTTCGGAACTCTAAGACCGAAATAAATTAAAAAAATTGTAATCCTAATAACGAACTATTCATATTATTTTGGTATTTGATAACCGAATTAATTTAACAAATTCGGCACTGCGTTTCTGATTAAAAAACGCAAAAAAAAAAAAAAAAAAAAAATACTCCACTATTTTACCTTTTCAATACTGATTTTGTTGTCACTATTACTTCAGTTTGAACTGTCATAGGTTTGTAACTCTTTCATATCAAAATTAAATAAAAATTGTTGAACTAATAATTAAACGATGTTAATAATTGAGTAGAAACTTAAAGATTAAAGTAATAGAGGAGATGTTTTGTTTGCAAATAACAGAGAGGAGTACAGAGTGTGTAAGAAGCAAAGTGATTACAAAAGAAAAATTAGGGTTTAATTTTTTTGTTTCAAAAAGTGTATATTGAGAAATTTATATTTCTAAAAGATGTGTATAGAGAATTTGTATATATAATATTAGGAGTGTTGATCAATGGCTATTATAGTAATTTTTAATTAGGATATAATTGTCATTAATTTAATTTTTCATTAAATGTGTTGACTGAGTTTATTAGGGTGTTGGAAATAGAATTTCCCCATATTTAGAGGGTGTTTGGGAAGCAAGTTTTGGGCTAAAATAGCCAATAAAAACAAAATAGGTCAAAATAGTCAATTTATATACTATTATAATTGCAAAATGTTGTCATCTCATTAAGGTTGAGAGTTGCAATTCTTTTTCTCATTTTTTTTTAATTTTTTTTAAATTTTGTTAATACGTGTCACAATATGATTGGTTTATAAATTAATTTTGTTACCCAAGACTTAGAACTAACAAATTTTATATTCTTAAAATAAAATTTCAAATTTAGATTCTTACTTAAATTATGGTGCTATGATTGGAATGAAATCAATATTTTTTCCTTAAATTATGCATCCTTAATTAAATTATAAAATAAAATTTTAAATTTAAATTATTCTTCAAATTATATTATTACAATTAAATGAGATGAATAGTCACGTGCGTCATAATAATGTGTCATAGTATTATTGGTCTAAATATAATTTGTTTTAAATATACGTGTTCAAATTATTAATCGTTATTAAAAAAATTTATTTTAATTTATTTTTTTTAAATTTTATAAAAAAATTTATATCCTTCTAAATCATAAGGATTTGAATAATAATATTTTTTAATATACATTTTTTTTAACAAACGACAAAAATATTAAGAAAATGAATAATTTTTTTAACACTTGCTAAACATGGTGGATTCTGTTAATTTTTTTTATTATCTATATTTTCAATTAAACAAATTAAAAAGATAAAAATATTTTTGGCTTCAATAGTTAAGAAGTGACTTTTGCTAAAATCAAATAGAAATAAACTTTTTTTTTTAATTATTGTTAAACGTGATGGTGGGTAAAACTTATTTTTTTATAATAAAAAAATGGGAGTTACACGTGATAATTTATAGTTCATTTACACTTTTTTAACACTTGTCAAATATGATGGATCTTGTTAATTTTTGTAATCTCAATTATCAATTAAAAAAATCAAAATCAAAATAAAAATATCTTTGGCTCAAATTGCTAAAAAGTAACTTTTGCTAAAAAAATTAGAAAGAAACGTTATTTTTCTATTAAAAGTGATGGTTTGTGATTTTTTTTATTTTTAAGAGAGAGTTATAAGTGATAACTTATTGTTCATCTAGAACTATTTTCAAATTAATTGAGAATACTATATTAAATTTTCTTCCAACCCTTTTTTTATTCAAATACTTTTATTTTTTAAGCAATTTATTTTTATTCTATTTAATATTTTATTTTAATTTTTAAATTAAAAAGAATTTCTGAAAATTCATATTTAAATTATTTTATGCTATTTTAAAAAACTAATTTTTTTAATATCAACTTATTTAATGATCCCTTTGTAAGAGATGCATTTTTTAAAATATTTTCAAGAAAAATTCTGTTGGAAAATATTAAGTATATTACTTTTGCTTTTGTTTATTAATATTAAATTTTTAATTAATTTTATATATTATTTAAAAAAATAAATTTCCAAAATAATTTTATGTATCTATATATACAATTTTGTTTTGGTTGTTGAGATTATTTGGTATCTTTGTCCAAACCTACTCAAATTTAATTGGGCAAATTACACTAACAGTTCCTATAGTTTGGGGCTCGTGTCATTTTGGTCCTTGACTTTTCAGTTGTGACACATTTGACTTTGAATTTTGAATTTTGTTCCAAATTGAAGATACCATTACTTAATTTTAAGGACAAAATCTTCAATTTGATCAAATATAAACTAATTTGACAAAAATAAATGTCAAAGAAATATTTTGAATTTTTAAAAATTATTTCTACTTATCAAAGATAAAGTTATATAAAATTAATAAATCTTTTAAACATTTATTTATTTAATTATTTTACCAAATTAATTTTTATTATGTGTTTGGATTTTGATCATATAATGGGTGGTTGTTAGGATTTTAATGTATAATCGATATATTTAATATATGAAATGTTTTTAGTTTTTGATTTAATCGATTGGTTTAATAATGATATCAAAGTTGTCGTCATATTTGACTTTTGAAAAAGTAGAAACTAATTTAATGAAAATAAAAATAACCATCCATTGCATGATCATCATCCAAACATATAATAAAAATTAATTTGGTCAAATAAATAAATAAATGTCCAAAGATTTATTAATTTTACATAATTTTATCTTTAGTGTGTAGAAATAATTTTTAAAATTTTTTTAAAAAACAATTTGACATTTATTTTGTCAAATTAGTTTATATTTTACCAAATTTACCCACCCCAAAAGACGTATGGGACCCAACCAAATTTGGCCTCAAAGTTGACCCAAAATAAGCCAGTAAAACCATAAATTCCAACAATCCCTCACATGAATGGAGTTTGACGGAGAGAAAATACAACATGATATAATTACAGAGAGTACAAAAATTAGAAATATTCTGCAAATGATAGGTAACTTTTGGTTTTGAACCTTTTTCTTGTGAGACACTATCAGATTCACTAGTTAATCAGTGAACATAATGTCTTGAACTGTTCAGCCGTTTGTGGAAACCAAGATAATAGAACTCACACAGTATAATACCAGACACAGTTCAGTTCTCACTATTATGTTCATTTTGGCCCTAAACAACCTGGTCTTTTATGAGTGCTCTAGGGAATTGTAACCCTTCACAAATCTCATAGAACCGGCCCAGTTCACACTCATATAGGTGATTCTTTTGAAGAGTATCCTGCCATACTCCACTAAGTATTCCTAGATATAGGAATCATTAAAAGTATTATTTAACCTAAAACGCTACATACATCACTATTTCATCATAAAAATGGGTAGGAATTTGACTCCCCAGTGATCCTTATGAGTCATACACAACTCGGTTGTCCTTTTGAACCTAGATCTTGGGTCTCCAGTCAACTAGGTTGGGTTGCCGTTGTGGTAACTCTTATTTAACAGGCTTAAGTCTCATTCCTCTCGATGAATTCTCAACTAACTCTCTTGCTAACCCTTTAGTTAGTGGATCCGCTATATTGTTTTTAGATTTCACATATTCAATAGAAATAATTCCATTAGAGAGTAGTTGTCTCACGGTGCTATGTCGATGACGAATGTGTCGTGACTTACCGTTACACATATGACTATGTGCTCTACCTATTGCTGATTGACTATCACAATGTATGCAAATAGCAGGCAGTGGTTTTGGCCACATTGGAATATCTTCAAGGAAGTGGCAAAACTATTTTGCTTCTTCCCCAACTTTATCTAAAGTTATAAACTTTGATTCCATAGTAGACCTAGCAGTGCAAGCCTGTTTGGAAGATTTCCAAGATACAGCCACCCCACCAAGAGTAAAGACATACCCACTGGTAAATTTTAAGTCTCTAGTATCCAATATCTAATTTACATCACAGTATCCTTCAAGTACTACTAGATATCTCCTATAATTTAGCCCAATGTTACGAGTAAATCGGACATATCTTAAAACCATTATAATTACTTTCTAGTGTTCTACTCCTAAATTACTCGTATATCTACTTAATTTACTTACTGCATAAGCTATATCCGGGATAGTGCAGCTCATCAAGTACATTAAGCTTCCAATAATTTGGGCATATTCTAATTGGGAAATACTTTCCTGTACATTTTTAGAAAGAAACAAATTAAAATCCATAGGTGTTCTACAAGATGATCATTATATTTGCTAATTTTGTTAAGTATTTTCTCAATGTAATGAAATTGTGACAAAGCATAACCTTTTGATGCTTTGGTAATTTTCATACCAAGTATTACATCAATAATCCCCATGTCCTTCATGTCAAAATGTTTATTTAACATTTTCTTGATAGTTTTAATCATGTCAATATTACTATCTATGATGAGCATATCATCCACATAAAGATATACTATAACATAACCCTTGCTCGTGTTTTTAATATAAACACATTTGTCACATTCATTAATTTTGAATCCATTTGACATTATTGCCTTGTCAAATTTCTCATGACATTGCTTTGGCGCTTGTTTTAAACCATATAATGATTTAACCAGTTTACACACTTTCTTTTCTTTTCTTGGAATAGAAAATTCTTCTGGTTGCTCCATGTAAATTTCTTCATCTAACTCACCATTTAAGAAAGTAGTTTTCACATCCATTTGATGAATTTCAAGATTGTACAAGGATGCAATGGCAATTAGCATTCTAATAGATGTTATTCTAGTAACTGGTGAGTATGTGTCAAAGTAGTCAAGACCTTCTTTTTGTCTATATCCTTTGACCACAAGTCTTACCTTGTATTTGTCAATTAATCTATCTGCTTTCATTTTTCTTTTGAAAGTCCACTTGTACCCAAGAGATTTACAACCTAGTGGCAAATCCACCAATTTCCAAGTGTAATTTTACAAGATGGATTCAACTTTACTATTTATAGCTTCTTTCCATAAAGGAGCCTCAGGATTGGACATAACTTCTTTAAAAGTTAAAGGCTCATTTTCTAACAAAAATGTTAGAAAATCTAGACTAAAAGATTTTAAGGTTCTAACACATTTACTACACCTATGTTCCTGTTCATCATTTTGACCTATCTCTTACTCTTGTTTTTTTATCATGACTAGTAACAGCATCATAAGATCTTTTGTTAGTACTAGTTTCTTGTCCAGTCTTATTTAGAAATATATGTTCAAAGAAAAATGCATTTCAAGATTCAATAATAGTATTTACATGTATTTCGGAATGTTCTGATTTATGAATCAAAAACCGATATGCACTACTATTCTTGGCATAACCAATTAATATGCAATCAATAGTTTTAGGACCTATTTTAGCCTTTTCAGGACCTATCTTAGTTTTTTTAGGATTAGGAATAGCCACTTTAGCCAAACACCTCCACACTTTTAAGTATTTGTAGGATGGTACTTTCTCATGCCACATTTCATAAGGTATTTGATTCACTTTCTTTCGGGGTAGTTTATTAAGTATATAATTAGTATAAAGTATTGCTTTCCCCTACAAGTTCTGAGATAATCCAAAACTTATTAACATGGCATTTATCATTTCTTCTAAAGTCCTATTGTTCCTTTCAGCAATTCCATTTTACTGAAGTAAGTAAGGAGCAATGGTTTGATTAATTATTTTATGTTCTTTACAAAAACTCACCAAAAGGTGATTCATATTTACCATCTCTATCATTTCTAAGTTTTTGAATTCTTACCAAGTTAATTTTTAACTTCATTCTTGTATTGAATGAAAGTTTCCAAAACTTCATCCTTGGTTCGAATTAAATAAACATAACTACATCTAGCATAGTCATCTATGAAAGTGATAAAATATTTTTTCTCACCTCTAGTTTGAATTGATTTAAAATCACAAATGTCACTATGAATTAATTCAAGTGGCTCCGTACTTTGTTTCATTGAATGAAAAGGAGTTTTAGTTAATTTTGCCCCAACGCAAATTTCACATTTATAATTTAAATCAATGTCAAATTTAGGTAAACATTCCATATTAATTAATCTATGCAAAGATCCATAATTAACATGTCCTAGTCTACCATGTCACAAATTTGAAGACTCAAGCAAGTAAGAAGAAGATATATTATTATTAATAACAGATGAGACAATAGTCATTACATTCATTTTGAAAAGGCCTTAAGACATGTAACATTTTTCTACATACATCCCATTTTTAGTTAGTACAAATTTGTCACTTTCAAAAACTAGCCTAAACCTATTTTTACTCAACAGAGATCTGGAGACTAGATTCTTGCGAATGTCCAGTACATGCAGCACATTATGGAGAGTGAGTTCCTTTCCAGATGTCATCTTCAGAATAATGAGGGTGTTTGGCAAAGGCTTTTTTTGGCTTTTTAGGCTAAAATCCACAAAGTAACAAAATAGGCTAAAATAGCCAATAAGACAAAATGTCACATCAAATCCATAATCATTTCACTTTTTTTCTCACAAACATTACATCTAACTACAAAAAAAAAATCAACTATCTTTCCAAACACAAAAAATTTAGTCTACTAAAATAGCCAAAAACCAAATTAACCTACTAAAATAGCAACTTCCCAAACACCCACAATCTTTCCTTGTCCTTCAACTTTAGAAATTGAGGAGTTGCCCATAAAAAGTTCATCGTTGTCCACCACATAATAAGATGTGAATATTTCTCTGTCGGCACAAATGTGGCGAGTAGCACTAGTGTCCACCCACCATTTTTTAGAATTTCCGACATGGTTTGCTTCAGAAACAATTGCAGAAAGATTTATGTCCTCAACACCATTGGAAATTTTGTCCACTTTGATCATATTGGCTTGAGCAGTCTTCTTGCTTGATTTTCCTTTGCCTTTCCGTTTGCTATGGCAATCTTTGGCCCGATGTCCCTCTTTGTCATAGATGTAACATCTTCCATTGAACTTGTACTTTTTAGTTTCTCCTCCTTTAGAGCCTTGTGCGGAACTTTCTCCAGAAAACTTTCGTTTCTTTTCTTTTGGAGCATATTCTACCACATTTGCCTTAGACTCCATGGAATGATTACCAACCCGCTTATCAGAATTGCGGTTGTCCTCCTCAATCCTCAAACGCACAATCAATTCTTCCAAATTCATTTATTTGCGCTTGTGTTTGAGGTAGTTCTTGAATTCCTTCCAGCCGTGTGGTAATTTTTTAATTAAGGCAGCAACTTGGAAGGATTCACTAAGAGACATGCCTTCTGCATGAATGTCATGCAGAATGAGTTGGAGATCTTGAACTTGGCTGATCACAGTCTTAGAATCAACCAATACAAAATCTAGGAATTTGCCAACCACAAATTTCTTTGAGCCAGCATCTTCAGTTTTGTACTTTTTCTTCAGAAACTCCCAAAGTTCCTTTGCCGTCTTGATAAGGCTGTAGAAGTTGCATAATGTGTTGTCAAGTCCATTCAAGATGTAGTTCCGACAAAGGAAATCAGCATGTTTCCAGGCATCGACTGCAGCAACCACTTGCCGGTCAGTTTCATCCTCTTTCAGAGTAGGAGCATCCTTACGGAGAAAATGCACTAAGTTTAGAGTAGTAAGATAGAACAGCATTTTCTACTGCCATCTTTTAAAATCAGTTCCTAAGAACTTCTCTGGCTTTTCTCCATGATTGATTGGCACAGTCATAACAGGAGGAGGGTTTGGAGCAATTGCAGCCACCATACCAGTACTTGTTTGAGCATTAGTTTCAGTAGCCATGAATTCTAAATTATAAAACAAAATTATAATTAGAATTTTATACTACATAGAAAATTTAAACCAAAACCACAGAATTTTAAACAAGAATTGTAACTTTTATTTCCAATTAATTTGAAAATAAAATAAAATTTTATTTAAACAAATTAATTCCACACAGGAAATTAAATTTCTGTAATACTTCAAAAATTAAAATACTAAAATAGAATTTTAATTAATGAAAAACTCAGAAATTATTTTTGAAAACTAAAATTAATTTTTGACCAACTTCACAAATAAATATTCGGAATTGTTAATGACTGCCCGTACATTACTACTACTTGTCAAAGAAAATAAACAGTATATTACTATTATTTTTCAAATAGTATATTACTGCTATTTGTTTTTCCACCCAGAATATTATTTTGTAAAACCACAGAAAATAATTTCTGTAAGAAGAAAAAAAGAAAAAAGAAAACAAACGAAAAATTCTATTTTAACAGAATAATTTGAATCTGTCTTAAAATTGTTTGAACAATTTTCTGTGTAAAATAAATAACTTGAAACAAATCAAACAAATAAGAATAAATTACTTACCGAATTTATTTTACCGAAAATAAGTACATAAATAGATCAAGTCGAGGGTGTGACATTCTATCCTTAAAATAGATTCACCTCGCTTCGGTGCTTACGGATAAATGGAATCTGTCTCCCAGGATACAATGATCTACACAAATTATAGTAGCACTCCAAACAATTTGTACGGCGAACAAAAATTTGTGTTCTATACTCTTCAATTTTTTCCTAAAATAATATGAAGGATAAGTTGATACAAGAGAGCAAAAACTAGAAGGAAACAAGTGAATTTCGGATCTAGAAATCTGCTGGAATGGTCTAGGTATTTATAGGCCTGAACAGATCTGAAAATCAAACCGAACAGGTAGGTTTTTGAATTCAACAGATGCAAACAGTTTTGGACAGATAACAGTTGGGCAATTTCAAATCTGTTTGAACAGATAACTGTAGACACCACATTTTTGACCGACCTTGAGACTCAGATGTCACCGGTTGAGCGCTCGGTGGTGTTGCATATCCTGCTCGTTCAGAAGTCTCAGAGTCGCGGCCGTAAGCCCTGCCTCCGGACTTCCGAACCCTCTTTTGTACCTTGTCTCGGTTTGTAAGCCAGGCTCAGTTTTCTCTGTTTTTTCTTCCTGAGGGGAGGGAGAGGTCCCGTAGACCATCTCTCAGTGGCCGTGGGCTACATTTCGTGGCCGTAGGCCATTTTGCCCATTTCGGAGCCCGGTTCCCGATTTTCGGAGCCGTCAGGCCGTGTGCCTCTGTTCGGGACCGCCTAACCATCTCCGACTGCTCCGGTTTTTGGCATGCATCTCATTTACTTCCTTTCGAGGGACACTGAGGTCTGAGAGACCCACTTCGTGGCCGAATGCCACTTTTGTTGTTTAACGGCCTATTTTCGGGACCCCGAACTGCGTGTTTTGGCCCCCGAGCATTCGTTTTGCATCGGTTTTTGTTCATTTTTGGCAGGTACCTCTGTTTTATCACCAGGAAGGTCACTGAAGGGTGGGAGGCCCTCAATTTTCTCAGCAACCAGTTATATTTCTCTGGCGCCCTCCGACGCCCGTTTTTCTCACTTCCGAGCCAATGTTGACCACCCTAGGGCCATTTTCTTCAACCCCAAACCACATATTTGTGTTGTACACACATAGGAGGACCCTAAAAGTCTATGGCCGGCCAGTAATTCAAATTGAACCTTTTGAACCCCTCCTAAAAGTGGCCTATTCTCTCTCCTGTTTTAGAGTTGCCAATTTTGAACCACAGGGTTGTGTTGAGGAGACCTGGGAGGACACCAATATCTGGTGGCCGGCCAGAAATTGTTTTGGACCATTTTGCCCCTTGGCCGGCCGGCCATAGGGGGTGGCCGGCCGGCCACCTGCAACAAAAATAGCAGGCCGGCCATGCTCCTTGGGATGTGTGCTTTACAGCTGTATAGCTTTTTCCTCCAAAATATCTGATTTCGGGGGACTTTTGTAGAGAGGGGAACTTAATCCCAAGGCTCTCCACACACTTTCCCTCCTTTTCTCCTCCACTCTTGCTTACATACAGCAGCTCCCTCTCTATCTCAAGAGTTGGATTTTGCTCACATACATATCTCTCAATTTCTCTCTCATTTTCTCAAGTTTTGGCTCCATTTCTTCACTACCACCAAGCACCACTACCACCATTCCATTTCCAGCAGCTTGGGGAGCTTTCTAGCAGCTAGGAAGCAACATTCCTTGGTCCAAGAGGTAGCAAAGAAGTGGTCTTCAAGGGTAAGTGCCAATCTCCCTCTTTTGTAGCACTTTCTTGCACCATTCTTCTAGCCTATTTGCTTGCTGTTTTGGGCTCCGACCCTAACTGAAAGGGTAATTATTTTAAGCCATTCTTCATGTTTGTTCAAAGGCTCAACCCTGTTTGAGCCCCCCATTTGGTACTTGCTTCAATACCCTCTTGTATGCCATTATTTTGCATGGTATTTCTAGCCCATGTGTAGTCTGTTTTGAGGCCTGATGTAAACTGAAAATAGGCCTATTTTGGGCCCCTCTACAACATTGTAGAAGGGCTAAACACTGTTGGGGGCCTCCATGTAGCACTTACCATTATACCCCTCTTTGGCCCCCATTTTTGCATGCTTTGTGAGCTTACCTTGCCTTTGTTTTTAGGCCATGATCAGAACTGAAAATGGCCATATTTTGACCTTATTGGCATGTCTTATTAAGGGTCTTTGGCTGTTTGGTGAATGCCTTGTATACCTCATGTTATAGCCTTTTGTTGGCCTATTTCTTGTATGGCATTTTTAGCATGTTTGTATATTGATTTGAGGCTTGTCATCTACTGTAAATGTTCATATTTTTATTCCCTCTTCAGTGTTGTAGAAGGGTCTTTTGCCTTTTGGGCTTTGCATCTATCACTTGCTTCATTGCCTCCCTTGCGGAGCCATTTTTGTATGCCATTTTTGCCCTACTTGTGATTGCTGTTTTGCCTTGATTTGAACTGTAAAAATGCTATTTTTGGGGCTGCCTTGCTTCTGATTTTTCATGTCATGTATCAATTATGCATATATTGTATAGCTGTAAGCCATTTTGTGCACTTATCTTTGCATTTCGAGATCATTTCATGCATCGGGTATTATTTCGCCTCATTTCGGGGCTGTTTTCCCCCTCATTTTGCTAACTGATTTTTGCATGTTTGCATGTCATATTCCGTGTCTTTGCCATGTCTCATTAGAGTGGCATTTCGGTACCTGAGGGTCCGTTCTCGGTTTGCGTGCCCGCGGGCACGTACTTCGAGGTGTCTTGTTTTCATCTAATGGCCTCCTATGTGAGTGTGGCTGAGGCTCTCTCATGTTGGTGTAAGCCCATTATTGCATTGCGTATGCCATTTCATCCGTAGCATTGTGTATGCCCGGTTATGTATTACCTCGTATAGCGTGTATGCCATTCCATGACATTGTGTATGTTAGGATCGCATATTAGTTGCATTTCACGCATATTATGCATATTGCATCGTGTTCGGGATAGGAGTTAGCCCGGGCACGGGAAACGAGGCGCGTTTCGTACTCCGAGTGACGGAACGTGTCTCAATTCCCAAGTCACCGACACTCCGGATTATCCGTGATGGAGTTAGGTTTTATTGTAGCATTCATATGCATTCATCCTATATTGAGTTGTGCAATTCGGCTCCTCGGCCATCATGCATCGATATGCGTGATTGGTGGCACGAGGATCGAGGCATGCATATATCTGTGAAATACATTGCTATGCCCCTTTCCTGCTCTCTGTTGCAGCATATCAAGAATCAGCGGTCTTCCGAAGCTTGGCGCGCTTTTCGAGAAACATTGCGAAACAGAGGCTAATTGGGGCATTCCAGTGGATTTCCGCGCAAGGCAGCCCAAACATACATCGTTCATCAGAAGTAAGGCAGTCCCTGGCTTGCATGCCAGTTTACAGTTTTCTTAGTTAATTTGTTAATTAATTAGGGATTTGTATATTATTCGGACTATAATATTTGGACTGTATTATTCTTTCATTTGGGACTGTACATTTATTCGGACCCTCTGCGCGAGGGCAATATTGTAATAAGTGTGGGTGAGTGTGATGTATGTCTTCCAACCCCACGTCTTTCTTCCTTTTTATTTATCCGCTTATGATGGTTAGATTAGGGCATATTTCAATTAGCATACAGTATGACAGCATGTTTGCATCATTCATCTGTTTTGCATGCACCGGGCTCGGCGCATCATACTAACTGCATCTGTATTTCAATTCCAAGTTGAATACTTGATAGCTGTTGCACCTCATATGCCATGTTTAGAATAGCCGAGCCTGCTATAGTTTGCATTTTTGCATGTGTTGCATTAGGCATTTCAGTATACTTAGGATCATGTATGATTTCTAATGTAGTTTCTGTTTTGGCTTGGAGTACTCGGTAAGTTTTATGCTTTAGCATCCTTGCATGTGTGTGAGTGTCGCCATGAATAGCATGCTTACCATAAGGCTAATTGCTTATGTGATATAACTGCCTGAATGCCTGTGGGTGAAGGTTGGGTTATTTGGATTGGAATAATTCATCAAATGTTTGTTTTAAGCCCACTAGATAGTGGCAAAACCCTGTTTTCTAAGCCCACCTGAGGGTGGCAAAATCTGCATTTTAAGCCTACCTGCGGGTAGCAAACTATCTTTCAAAAACAAACATGAAATGTTTTGTTCCAATTCAGGCGACTCAGTCTATACTTGTATGCTGTGCGCATCACATAGTAACCTAGGCTAATAACCGGAATAAGAACACACAATGTTTTCAAAATAAGATATCATGGTTAGTAGAGGCCGGTCTTTGACCGGGAGAGCGGGGGTGCTCACGAAGTGACCTTCTCCAATCGTACCCAAGTTCCCGAGCCGAGGCAACTTTGGTGATGACGGACACGTGGCCTTTGGCACCGAGTCAGGGTTTCCTAAATTTCCCAAAAATAAAATATTTAGGTGGCGACTCTGTATCTGGCAAAGCAGTCCATGTTTGGCACTTCTTTCAAAAAATCTGTTTTCAAAACGAGTTGCCGGATTTGGACTCTTTGGTTCAAGATTTAGAACCGTGACATTTGAGTCCTTCGAACTGTAGTAGACCCAATATCGAACCAGAACCGGGGGGGGGGTCGCACCCTCCCCGGGATGCGTTCGGGGACGTCTACAATAACTGCCTGGACAATTTCAAACTTGTCTGGAAGAAACTGACTCTGTCCGAAACTGCTGGGCAGTTTAGAGCAGTTTAAATAGTTGAAAATTGGACCAGAAGAGACATAGTTTTAAATAGAAAAAAATTAAATTAATTTTGTTGAAGAATTTAAATAATTTCCCACAAGAATTTTGGAAAAAATTTAAATAAATTTTGTCCAAAAATTAATATTAGAATTGATCCACAACCTATACCCCGCGCCCGGCATGGCTCGGTCGGAAGGCAACGTAAGCGCGCGAGCGCGCGTGGTGGTTTGAGCCAAGGTTTAATTTGTCCATAACTCATCCTTTCTACAGACTTGGGTTGCCACTTAGGGCCCAACCTAAGTATTGCCACGTAGAGCTTATATACATACACAAGCTCTCTTAAAATTTCAATGTGGGACAAGCCTTACAAGGAAACCCACATTTTATTCTTTAATTATCCATTCCACGAACCCGAAAATGACGTTAACTTCCCATTTACTCATAAATGGTTTTGACGAACCGTTTGCACCATGTGATTTGTCATGCAGCAAAGAACATGTCACCTCTTTGGACCCACCCCAAAAGACGTGTAGAACCCAACCAAATTTGGGCTCAAAGTTGGCCCAAAATAAGCCTATAAAACCATAAATTCCAACAATCGGTGGGTGAGAAGAAAGGTCGCATGGTAAAAGAGAGTGGGTTATAGGTGGGTTGAGTTGCTGGCAAGTGAGGAGGAAAGGTTGTCGGTGGGAGAAAATGAGTTGGAGGTAGCAAAGTCGCCAGAAATGAAGGATGGGCAACCAGTAGTAGTGATAGTGGTGGTTGTCTATGGAGAAGCTGGTGAAAAGGTTAGGTTAGATAGAAATTAGGATTAGGATTTGAGGGATTGTTTGGTAATTTTAAATAAGGATAAGATTGTAATAAATAAATAAATAAATTATGAGTGTAAGGTGATAAAAAGATGGTATAAGTAAAATTACACTTCACTCTTTCTTTTACAATTATCAAATTAACTATTAAAAATGACAAATTATGACGATAGTCTCTATATGTTTTGGTTTTCCTTATAATTTCAATTGGCTTGATTTTGACATTTAATTTATAATATTATCTCAATTTAGTCCAATTAGTTATGACTTTTACCTCTTTTTTTTTTCTTTCTTTTTTTTAATGAAAAATATGCACATAGGTATCATGTGCCGTATTTTTAAGAGCAAAGAGTTATGCTATACCCCACCAATTTTAGACTCCCAAAATCAATTCTTAATGACATAGCAAACACCTATTGGATAGTTTTTATGTTTTAGTGGAATTCCTAAATAATGTGACTTATAACATATTACTTGTAGTTGGTTTAGGGGTTCAAAATTGGTGTTCCAAATCATTTTCCCTCAACAAATTTAGTGATAATTTTTTTGAAAAACATAATGATATTATCAATTAGATTAAATTAACACAAAATTAAAAATTAAAAATCAAAATTAAATTAATTAAAAATATAAGAATCAAAATAATATAAAGCATAAAATATAAAAACTATCAATATAATTTGACCAAAAAAAACACATTATCATTTTAAATATAAAATTTGTTAGGATATCTATCAACCAATCCCATTAAATGAAATTAATTACCCAAATGTCGTGTTGACTTTTTAAATACATCAATAACTCCTCAACTATCCATATTATCCTCAACTGCCCATATTACCCTCATTGAATATTTTCTTTTCTCTTCTTTCTATAATATTTTGCAAAGAACTTTCATTCTCTCTCTCATCTATCATCTCTCTACACCACCACCATTGTCACTCCACCTACCGCCACTATCCACTGTCGGCAACCGTTGCTCGCCTCAACCAACGTCCTCTTCTATTGTCATCAATGGTATTCCTCAACCACCGTCCTCGTCTTCCTCCCTTGCTGCCATCATCGCTCACCCCACACCACTGTCATCCTCTCTCGTTGCTTGCCATCGACATCACTGCCATTGCCATAATCCTCCATTACCAATCTATCGTCTTTGATGACAAACTTCGTCGATGGCTTCAAATCTAGATATTTTCAATGTAGATCTGCTATCTTCAACTCCAATTTGGTACGGTACATGGTTGCTAGTGAGATCAAGAATTTTTTAAGATCTCGTTCCTTATCTCTTTTATTTGTCTATCTTTATTTTTCAAAGTAAATCTACTGCATATTTCTTTATCAGTGATAAATTTATCAGTCTATTTTGTTATGTATGTATAGAAAAGGAGGTGTCTTGTGAGTAATGAGTGTGACTGAGTGAATTGGTCAGATTTGTGTAGACACCCCATTTTGACCGGTTCTAAGACTTGGGTGCTTCTTTTTGATCACCCGATGATGAAAACAAGAAGGTGTATCTCACAAAATCCTCAATAAGAAAACTTAGAAATTGAACCCTGTTTTTAACCCTAAACAGCTACAAATTACGTTTTTGAGGGAATATTCCGACCTCACGGTTGCATCCAGAATGGTTCATTTAGCTAGGATCAACCTTCGCTACACTTCCAAGGGCCTTACTGAAAAATTCTCCTGAAATTTAGGTAACAGCACAATTATTTGAAACTTTTGGACCAAATTATAATTTTCAAAACTTAGGGAATATTCTGTTATGTTAGGGAATATTTCATCCATATGCAAAATATTTCGTCAATACTAACTGTGATGCTGACGTGGCGGTCTTGTTGACGTGGCATGATTGGATTGGTCCTTGCTGATAATGTGGCGTTGACTTGTCTTTATCCAAAAAAATGAATTTAAGAAATGCTGGTGAAGAGGTTTGAACCTCCAACATAAGACTCCACACTCAACACCTTAACCACTCTACCAAAGCTTTGCCTGGTGTTATATTTCCCCTCAAATAATATTTGACCATTTCAAACTAGCAGGCAAAGAAGGTGTATTTTTTGCATTTTTTTCTTGTGTGTGGAACACTCCCCTACCCTATTAGCTGACCCATATATCACCAAATACATACCTAATCATCCCTCATTGTCAAAAAGAGGTTTTGCTTGCATCCATAAAGAAGTATTCCATGCAACCACCTTGAAAATTTGCCCTCCTCTCACATTCTTGTCTTCCACCTTCTTTTTTACCTTCACTTTCCCTCATTGCCTATATAGAATGATCATATTGTAAGGGAGAGAGAGGACCACGAAATTGAAGAGAAAAGAGTGAGAAAAGGGTGAAAAAGAGAGAAAAATTGAGTTTTTGAGCCATAAACACTCATATCTTCCATATACAACCCATACCTTCCATACAAACTAAAATTCCATCTTTTCTACACCCAAAACTCCTCCAAAAATTCTAAAATAGCTAAATTTCAGTAGTGATTGATCAAAGGAAAGAGTAAGTGTTCTTGAAAATGAGAAAAAATAAGAGAGTTAGCCACTTTTCCACCATACATACCCAAAGTTCCATTCTAGTTTCGAATTGAGGATTGAGAACACACTTCCTAAACTTGAGGGTGAGCAAAAAAAAGTTTAGAAACCAAGAAGTTAAATCTTTCTTTGGAAAGTAAATTTCTAGTCTTTCATTTTCTTATATTTTCTATCTTATATTTATTTTCTTACTTTTTATTTCATAGTGTTTTGTTATAATTCAAGTGATTTGTTTATCTCATATTTATTTTCTTGCTTCTTATTTCATAGTGTTTTATTATAATCCAAGTGATTTGTTTATCGTATATTTATTTTCTTACTTTATATTTCATAGTGTGTTGTTGTAATCCAAGTGGTTTGTTTAGCTCATAATTATTTATTTATTTTTCATTCGCTTGCTTTAATTTCATATTAGTTTTGTTGTAATCTTACATGTTCTACCTCATATTTGTTTTCTTATTTTAGGTTCATGTTAGTTTTGTTATAATCTTGTATGTTCTACCTCATATTTGTTTTCTTGTTTTAGGTTCATGTTAGTTTTGTTGTAATCTTGCATGTTTTACCTCATATTTTGTTTTCTTGTTTTAGGTTTATGTTAGTTTTGTTGTAATCTTGCATGTTCTATCTTATATTTGTTTTCTTATTTTAGGTTCATGTTAGTTTTTGTTGTAAGTTTGCACATTTTTTTTTTTATAAATATTTTATATTTGTTTTCTTGTTTTTAATCTAACTGGTAGTGGTTAGTTAAGTCACCTACATATTTCTTGTTTGTTCCTTTTCTTGGTTTTGCAATAAGACATGTTTTGCTAGGCCTAGTTGGGCCGGCCGGTTAGCTTTTTTTGGACAAGACGGCATTATCTTTCGATGTTAACCAACTTCCGATTATTTCCAAGGCACATGAAACTTTTTTTTCTTTTGTTTATTTTATTTTGAGTGTATTATGAGGTTTTTATTTTGTTATAATATTCTCCTCACCCCCCCTCTAATTTGGTTTGTAATAATTTATTTAAAATGTTGCAATAATTTCTCACCCCACTTCTTTTTATCCCTTTCTTTTACTTGCTTTCCCTATTTGTGGATATGCTTCATGTTTATTTTATTTATTTATTTATTTTTGTTGTATTTATGCTTTGCATCTATGTTTCATGCATCTTGATTCGGATAAGTTTGTATTTTTGGATTTAATCAATTCTTATGTGATTATGTGCGCTACTTCATGTTCTTGAGATGATTCACATGTAATATCTTAGAAACTGAATCTTTAGTTGCATCTCATGAATGAATTGCATTAGGATTTTGTATATAAGATCATGCATGTTTTATTTGTTTTGTAGCTTGTTCGCGGGACATCAAACATGTAAGTTTTTATACTTTAGCATCCCCTTTGTGTGTGTTTTTCTTACTATGTTTAGCATTCTACCATGAGGCTATTTGCTTATGTGATGTAACTCTATGAATGCCAGCGGATGGAGGTTGTGTGTTTAGTTTGAAATGATGTTAATTTTTATGTTTGTAAACTCAATTTATTTGGGTTGTATATCTTCAAAACTCTTTCAAAACTACATGAAATCAAGTGGTTCCAAAGTAGGTAACATAGTCTATACTTGTATGCTTCACATAGTAATTTTTTTCAGGATTTATTAAATAATCGGAATATGAACATATAAAGTAAATAAAATTCATATCATGGTTTAGTAAATGCTGATCTTTTGATTAGGTGAGCGAGGATGCTCAATTAATGACCTTCCTCTCTCATACTTAAGGTTCCAAACCGAAATAACTTTGGTTATGACGAACAATGGCCTTGGCACGAGTCATGGGTTTCCTAATTTCGCAAAATATTAGGTGACAATTTTGAGATCTGATGACGCAGTCCATTTCTTGCAATTTTTTTTTTTTTTGCAATAAAAAAGGATTTTCTAAAATTTGCCAAATGTGGACTCTCGTTTATGTTTCATATTGCACTTGTGAGACTAGATCAAAAAGACAGAGGGTCCGAACTGTTTAACGCGCGCGGATACCCTCCGGGCATGTTACTATTTGGCATATGTAATTTTTTTACAAATCATGTATTGATAAATTTATCACTGAAATGTTTAGTGAAAATTATCATTGAATGCGTCTTTGATCTTTTTCTTGATCTTGTATTGATCTATGGTGGTGAAAACTGATTGTAAACATTATTTTTGGTAAAATTTTTATTTTTATTTCTCATCTCTCTGTATTTTCCTCATCTCTCTCTCTCTATTTCTTTTTGTGTGTTATTGCTACCAAATCTGAGTAGGTAATGGTAGAGATAAACATACTTTTGTTAGAAAATGGCAGAAAAATGTAGCCAGAAGTCATTGGAGATTGGAGGTGGTTTCCAATAGTTAAAGACGGTGGGCAGAGGTGGTCACCGAAAATCATCACTGGAGGTCAGAAGTTGTCGCTGGTGACTGGAGGTAATTGCTCTCAATGGTTAATGATAATAGTAATGTTGTGGTTGAGTGTTGAATGAGATAAGGTGAGGGTATTTTTGGATATTCATAGTTGAAAAAAGAAGGACTTATAGGTGGTGTTTGTTTTTGAAGGATTGGGCCATGGGATTGGACTATTAGTTCATCCGTACTAATAGTCCGTTGTTTGGTTCAATTTTTTTGCTTCAAATTAATAGTCGCTCCGGACTATTAGTCCCTCATATGAGGGATTATTGTATCCTAGGGGGGTGGGATTATTTCCATGAGATTGGTATCTCATGAGACTAATATGTGAAATATCCATTTTACCCTCATCCTATTACTTCATAAATAATTGAAAAATGGTAAAATACTCTTTGAACATTTATAAATTATTTTTTTAGTGTTGTTAATTTAAAATCACATATTAAATAAAAAATATAAATTAAAAATTATGGCCTTATAAATTAAATTTTTTTACTGTTGTTAAAAAATTAAATTTATATTTATATATTAAATAAAACTATTTTTTTAGTGTTGTTAATTTAAAATTAAATATTAAATAAAAAATATAAATTATAAATTATAAATAATAAATAATAAATTTAATTTAATTGAAAATAATAAATTAAAAATTATGGCCTTATAAATCAAATTTTTTTAGTGTTGTTAAATTATAAATTATAAATTATAGATTACAAATTTAAAATTATATATTAAATAAAAATTATAAATTATAAGGGTAAAATAGTCTTTTGAACATTTATTTTTATTCAGTCCATTCAATCAAATATTAGATTCACTAAAAATAGTTCAATCTAGACATCTAATCTCATGATTAGAGAAATATAAAATATAAATTCAGTTCAACCAAATAATCTGAAAATAATATATTCCAAAATTAATAATGTATAATCTCCTTTTATCCACTCTGTCCAAATAAACATATTCATAAATAAATAAATCTGATCAATAAAATCGGCAAATAAGTGCCCTAATTTTTTAATCAAGTTAAAATAGCGAAATGGTTGCCCACCCAGCCCTTGCTTTCCGATCAAACAACCCTAGCCCTCATTTTGGATACACACTCTCAGCTTCCATCTATGAAACCTCGTCAACCCATCGAATTCTCACTGCGACGGTTGTCAGCGTTGGTTTGTCCCTTTCTTGTAGCTTCAACGGGGATTCCACTCCGACTCCAGCGATTGTTGCGGCACCTAATTGTCCTCTGTAAAATACTTGTCTAATAATTTCCATAAATCCACCGTAACTTCACTTGGTTGGTTTGTTGAGAAAATTATTTGATTATTTATTTGGAAGTTAAATATGATTTAAGTTTTGAGTGTTTTTGCTTTGTTGGCATATGTTTAGATGCGGTTTGAGTATGCGAAGTTGTTTCTGTTCATCATTTGCATATAGAGGCAGATCTTGACAATGGAATTAATTAAGAAGGTTTTTGTTTTTGGTTTTTGATCATGGATTATTTTTGTCATTATTATGTATTTTATTTGATTTATTTTGACAAACTCTTGGCTATGAAACTGTGGAATCATATGGAATCTGGAAGTGGGGTAAAGTCTACAACACAAAGGATATGAGGAGTCAAATTCTCGAGAAGAGCTGGCCATTTTCGAGTTTAGCTTGGACGGAAAAGGAAAAAAATGCTATGATGGTCTTTCGAAGCTTAAGGATGATGGCGAACTGTTGGAAATGGGAAAGATCTGAAAAAAGTAAGTTTACTCAAACTTGTTAGATTTTTCCCCAAATTTCTTCCATATGTTAGTGGGCAGCTTGGGCTATTAAATCTATATAACACTAAACTTATTAAATGCATGTGCAGAAAAGTAAAATGCTAGGAAGCACGACATGGACACGGACACGGACACGTACACAGATACGGGATACGGACACGAATACGGAAAAATTCGAAAAAATAGAATACGGATACGGTGGGGATACGTTTATAAAAAATATTATTTTTACAATTTTTAGTAATGTAGCATACATAAAAATAAGGGTAAACTACCAATAGGTTCTAATAATTGGACTTAATTCTCATTAAGTCCTATTGAAAATAAGTCTTGATAAAATTGTCGCTAAAAATAATTTTTTTGTGACAATTTTTTATATATGTCGCTAAAAATTCACAATTAGTGACTTTTTTAATCATGATTTTTATAAATTGTCGCTAAAACTTATAATTAGTAACATTTTTTTATGACAAATTTTTTTTCCATAGGACCTATTAGACAATAAGTCCACTTATTAGGACCTACACGTAAGTACCCCTAAAAATAAATTTGGTAAATAAATAAAACAAAACATTAATGTAGCATCACCCATAACAACCATAATGCATCACCCATAACAAAAAATTCATCAATTTAATTAAATTTCAACAATTTCAACAATATAGTATCACCCATAACAACCATAATGCAATTCAAATTAAGAGGAAAAAAATTTACAAAGTTCATTTATTTATCAATAAGTTTATTTATTTGTTTATTGAGACCAGACAGAGTTTATAAGTTTATTTATTTATTTATTAATAAGTTTTTTACCTTATTTTATTTATTTTATTTTATTTTATTTTACAAGTAATACCATAATACATATAAAGTTCATTTTTTTTTTTTATCTTATTTGATTTATTTTATTTTACAGAGTATACATACAAAAAAAAAAAATGTGACTAGACAGAGAGAGCGAGAGGCGATAGATAAAGGGAGAGGGCGAGATCGACCGAGAGGGGGGAGATGAGATCGAGCGATCTGTCCATCTCCAAACCAGACAGATCGAGCGAAAGGGAGAGAGAGAGAGAGAGAGAGAGAGTGAATGAGATCGAGCGAGAGGGAGGCAGAGAGGGAGCGAAAGGGAGACAGAGAGGGACAAACCTGATCAACGAGTGTCGAGCTGCTGTTCACGAACCTGATCGATGAACCTGAGCGAGAAACGACGACGAACTCCTCTCCTCCTTCGCCGTTGCTGTTCGACCTAGGTAGGTTTTTAAGGTTGATTTTTTTTTTTTTTTTTTTTTTTTACCTTATTTTGATATTTTATACTTTGACCCCCATTTTAAGTTTTTGAAATTATTTTTTTGCCGCATCATATCTCGAAAGTATCCCGACCGTATCCTCACGTATCTCAAACGTATCTGAAATTCAAAAAAAAAAAAAAAGGATACTTTTTTCCGTATCTGATACGTATCCCGCCATATTGGGGCCGTATCCGTATCCGATACGTATCCAATACGCGTAGGGGGCCATTTCGGAGGATCCGTGCTTCATAGGTAAAATGTAAAATTATCTATCTGTTTATAAAATAAATAGATTAAGGAACAAATGTTGAGTTGAGTAAACAGATTATGGAACAAATACAATATACTAAGTTGATAACAAGAATCAAAACATAATAATATGGAACTATGCAATAAATTAGAGGGAAATGGTAAACAACATATATGCTCAGTAGAGTAGTAAAAATTAACATAGAAATTTGAGCATAAGAATAGGAGGAGGTGCGTGATCACTGTTCTAAAGCCATAAATCCTTTCTACGTGAAGGTGATGACAGACTGCTGTGACTCTAAGATGCAACCCTGTTCCTCACAGCCTTTCTCATCCAGCATTCTAGCCTCACTGTGAGGATATGAACTTGTCTTGAACCTAGATTGGCCAAGAAATTTGAGATATAACGTATTCAACGGTGACTTGGGGGAGAATGGAATTAGAGCTTGTTATATGATAGTGAAGTTGAAAATAGTTACATAGAGTAGAAAGCTTCTTGTGTAGATCTGATATCTGAAATTGGATGGTGTGTGAGATGGTATATATATAATGCTGGCATATAACATCAGTGTTTAATTTTCATCAACAAAAATGATCAGAAATTCAAAATATAACTTATAGAAATTTAAACTATATTATTGTGTTACAAAATTGAAAATGGTGAAGAATTTACATAGATCTGAAACTATATTGATTTGAAAACAGTATAGAGTTGTTTTTCTAGTCAAAGTTTGGTTACCTCCCCAGTTAACTTCTTGTTGGACTTATGCCCACCTCCCTCTATAGATCTGGTTCTATGCTTCTAGATATACCTTTGGTCAATTGATCAGCAATATTGAGCTCACATTTCACTACTTCCACGTTAAATAATGTTCTCATTTAGCATGTGTGTCACAATTTGTATCTCACTTGCATATGCCTATTCATTGTTTTGTTTTGTTGTTTTGTATTATTATTTATTTCAATATTCACATTCTTGATTAATCATCTGCTTCTGAAAGAAATAAAAGAATTTCTTGGGAATCCTGCACGATCCATTTGTTATTTTTTTGGTCTCTAATAGATGGTCAGAACTTTGAAGCACTGATTAATTGGATGACAATAAAGATAAGAGTCTCATTCTACTTGTCAATACCAACAACTATGAAATTTATAGACTTTGTTCTCTGTGTAACTTCACAAAGTGCAAGCCTAGTATATTCTTCTACGGCCCAGGTTAATAGTAGGCTGACATCTAAGGCCTAGGTTAATAGACTTTGTGTGTGTGTGTTTACCTTTAAACAACTTTGCATTAGAAATGTATTTTTTTTTAGGTTAAAATCTGATACACATGTTTGACATATTTGTTGGTAAATTCTTCATATCAAAATTAATTTGATCAATAGAATGTATATTGGTTGTCCATGTATTGTTTAAGAATCACATAATGGCCAAAATAATAATAATAATAATAATAATAATAATAATAATAATAATAATAATAATAATAGTAATAATAATAATAATAATAATAAATTACATTTTCAATACATAATTTATATCTTTTTGTACACTTATTTTTTAGGGAAAATATCAAATCAGTGGGATAGTGCAATTTTACTGTGTGCATGGAAGATTATGGGGATGCCTGCATACCTTGGTCTTGGATGTGGATGCCCACCAACCATGAGAACAACAAACACAAGTAGAAACTAAACATTTTTATAGAAAGACTAAGGACTTACTAGCGGGGAAAAAAGACTTTGAGAAGTAGGGGTGCAACTTGGGTGGGTTCAACCCAATCCCAGCCCGAAATTTTTTACAGTTTATGCAACATATTTTTGAACTTGGTGCGGGCTTGGGTAGAAATTCAGAAATCCGAATTAGATTCTGTCTGGCTTTGGGCAGAGACACCAAACAAGTTGAAGTAATCCAAAAAGAAGAAAGAAAAAAGACTTTCTAGATGAAGAAGGAATCTAGAAAGATAATAAGCTAACGTGCTAGCCTTTCGCGTTGCGAAGGATAGGGGGATCGATCATAGAAATGAGCCATCAGCAGGTGTCTTTAAAAAGACTGGAGCAATTACAATTTCCATATTGTAGGTATTAATCGTTGAACCGAAGTGAAGGGTCAAGTGATAAACGATAAAGATCACAGGCTAACATGGAGTGATCTGGCGCAGGAGATGAGAATGGGGTTCAATCAGAAATGCACAGATGGAAATAGATTGCAAATGGTAGTGGTTGATTGGCATGGTAGAAACAACAATAGATCGCTGATCGATTTCTAGGTAATCGTTTTCCTCTTTCCAAATTCTTTTTAGGAAATTAACTTGTGCACAAAAATCCTCCCCCTAGGATACACAGAATCTTGAAAAGAATGAGAAAACTGTATAGCTTATTTTATGTATATCTTCGTTTATAAACTAAAATGATCAACATGCATGAATGAGATTCAACTAGAAACATAAGACCAAGAGCATAGACAAGAACAAGTGTTTACCCAATTTAACAATTATGTTTTGTGTTATCACTCGTGAAATGTGTAAGTGAGCATAGTGTCAGGCAAATCTAGAATGCTAAAGTATCGCAAGGTGCTATGAGATGTCCAACGGACAAGGAATACATACAAACCCCATTTAGACCTAAGGCATTGAAGCACAAACCCCAGTTGTTAAACAAGCACATGCTGATCAACTTCTATAGGAACATGTGGCCTTGTAACACAAATAAAGTTTTTATCCAGTGGATGTATGCAATATGCTATTTAGCTTTCACAACATTCCACAAGTTATGTTACACGGACTCAGGTGCGAGTATCGGATGCAAGTGCATATCTAACAGTCAGACACTTCAAAACTAAAAATGAAGGATACGTGGATATGGATCTGGATTTGGATACGGATTGGGAGTACGTCCTATAATTTTTTCTTAAATATATATTTTATATAAACATGAGTTGAAAAGTTAACCAAATAATTTTTTTATATATAATTTATGGGCCAAACATATAAATTAGCTACATAATAGCCCATGATATTAAAAGATTTGTTGGCCAAAATTTTAATAGGCCCAAAATTTTATTTTATTTATCTGGTTTAGCCCAATTTTTTTTATAAGTATTTTTATAAAAAGAATAAAATAGAGGAATGAAATATAATAAATAAAGAATAAAAGAGAGAGAGAGAGAGAGAGAGAGAGAGAGAGAGAGAGAGAGAGAGAGAGAGAGAGAGGCAAATCAAAAGGCAGATCAATGTCAGTGGAATGGAAGAGAAAGAGAGCAAGAGAGAGAGAGAGAGAGAGAGAGAGAGAGAGAGAGGGACTTACGGTCGTGCTCATCAAAGACGAAGTTGAAGTTGAAATCAAAGGATGCTAGACGAAGACAAAGTTGAAGGATACAACCAGAGGGATTGAAGTCGGCGACAGAGGGATCGATGTCTTGCCCTTTTGAAGTCGGCAACCAGGTTCTCTCCTTGCTCTCTCCTCTTTCATTTCTTCTCCTGTATCCATTTGTAAAGAGCCGTATTCCGGCCGTATCCCGCACCCGCACCCGTACCCGTGTCGTGTCAACACGGGTACCTTCCAAAAACCGAAGAGTTTATGTAACGTAGTCCATAAGTGGCCATTCATGTTTTAAGAATACCTCTACTAGGGGAAAGCTGCCACACGCAAGCCTCAAATATGGATCAATCCAATTCAAGTCTGAAGGCCTTTCCAAAGCAACTAAAAATACTTTCGATTATTACAAGATTCTCTAGAAACTCAATACTTACTGTGCATGTGCAATGATATCCAAGTACAGATGAATTTTAGAGGATAGGCATACGTGCATGTAAAAACTCTTCATAATGTATCGGAATTAAATCAAATTTTGCACAGATACCAAATTAGTTGATACACAAGAATCCATAGTAAAGCTATAACAACACCCAATGCTCAAGAGATTATAGTATCTCACATAAGCATGCAACTTCACATAAGCATGCAATCATACAAATCATGTCAACTTCTAAAGATAGATATAGTGAAGAACATGAGTGACATGATGCTAGACTGATTGAAGCATTGATATCATACCTATAGATTTTTAAAGGAACTAAAACCTAAGAGAATCTAAAGGCTTATTTAACAAGTCAGCTAGTTGGGATTGTGTGGGAATGAACTCTAGAGTAGCACTATTTTCTACAAGATCCCTAATGAAGTGATAACGAATGTCGATGTGTTTGGTTCTAGAGTGCTGGATAGGATTTTTAGAGACATAAATGGTGCTCTTGTTGTCAGAAAACACAGTCATTGTGCCCTGAGAGATACTATAATCTTGAACCATTTGTTTCATTCATAACAATTGGGTATAATAGTTTCCTACGACTATATACTTGGCGTCAACAATAGATAGGGAAATACAATTATGCTTTTTTTCATGTCAAGTTACTAAATAGATACCCAAGTAAAAGCAATAACCGAAAGTGCTCTTCTTATCATCAATATTACCTACCCAATTTGCATTAGAATAGACAGCGAGATCAGTATTGTACCAAATACCAAATTGTACAATCCCCTGACATAACGAATGATGTGTTTGATGGCTAACAAGTGAGACTCTTTAGGACAGGATTGATAACGAGCACAAACACCAACACTAAAGGCAATATTTGATTGACTAGCTGTAAGTTATAACAAACTACATTTTTACTGCGATAAAGCGTGGGATCAACATCCTTGCCTTTAGTGTCTAAGCTAAAAGCTTCCCCCTTGTACACGTAAGGGTGCAAGTGGCCTTAGGATTTAACAAACCAAATTTCTTAAGCGACTCATTTGCATATGTACTTTAGGACAAAAATATCCCATCGAAACAATGATGAACTTAAGAGTCCTAAAAAGTAACTCAACTCACCCACCATGCTCATCTCGAACTCATGTCTCATTTGTTTCTTGAAGTAGTGAGCATGTCGGTCAAACGTAGATCCAAAAATAATGTATCCCACATATATTTAACCCTAAAGGGGTTGGCTTGGTGCAAGGCTTTGGGTCTTGGGGGTGTGCTCCCTCCAAGGTTCAAGGGATTGAAACTTCTTAGGTGCTAACAATTCCTTAAGGCCATTGAATTGGGGAAAAATCCTTGAATTAACCATGGTACACTTGCAAAAAATTTCTTGCTGAGAGCTTATGCACCCTTGAGGATTAGTCGAATTTTGATTTGGACACCCCGGTGCCAATCAATAAAAATGTATCCCGCATATATTTGAGCTATGACTATATCTTGCTCACCCTTGTGAATCAATGGAGTCCTATAAACTCCCCCTTGAATGAAGCCGGAGTTCAAGAGGTAATCGGTTAACCGGTCATGGTTTTGGTCTATACAGAGTGTTCCTAAGCGTTTAGACATGGTTAGGACTTTGTGGATCCTTGAAATCTTTGGTTGCTCCATTTAGACTTCTTCTTGTAGAAGGCCATTGAAAAAGGCACTATTGACATCAATTTGGTACAACTTGAATATTAGATGATAAACAATGGCAAAGAGCAGTTGAATAAACTCAAGTTGAGCCATGGGAGGAGCAAAGGTCTCATCAAGGTCTATACCCTTGAATTTGGGTATAACCTTGAGCAACAAGCCTTATACCCAGGGTATGGGTAAGTCTAGACAAGACTCATCCACCATAATGTCGACAAACTCCACAATAGTGGATGTGTGAAGATTGAAAGCTCTATAGTCCCTGCAATTCCCCTAGAAAGATTTCCTCATCACCACTAAAGTCAAATTTACTCACAATCCTTTATATATCATTTACTATAAAAGATTTATAACTACTTGATAGTTGGTTTGGTTTTCTTTCATTCTATAACTCATGAGGAGTTTGAGAGGTGCCTAGTCTAGGGTAAAGTCTATTCACAGTGTAGTGGGTAGTATTCATGGCCTTGACCCTTAAATGTTTTACAACTCTCTTGGAGTGTAGCATCACTCTAGCCATCTTTTGCAAAGTTCTATTCATCCTTTGTACAACCTCATTTTGTTGTGGGGTGTGTGAGGCTGAAAACTCATGCTTGATTCCTCTATTATCACAATATTTGGCAACATTAGAATTTTAAACTCTTTGTCATGGTCACTTCTCACCCTAGAGGTTGAGAACCCTTTTTTTGTTTGGATTCTTGATTGATGGTCTTGAAATGACCACACACATTAAACTTTTCTTTAAGGTAGGGGTGGCCATGATGGCCCACCCAGCCTAGGCTGCTATTTTTAGAGTTTGAAAAAAATATTGAGTTTATAGAATCGGGATAGACTGAGATTTTGTGCCCATTTAACAGTCTGTTTGGGCTTGGGATAAGGAGTTCTAGTGCAGCGCATCCTGGCCCGCCTATTTGTAGAATATTTGTTGTTATTTTAGGTATAAAGTAAAGCAGAAAATTATAAAAGACAAAAAAGGTATATATATACTTTTTTTTAGGGCTTAAATTAAAACATTTGTTAGGAGACCATATTTATTTTACTATTGGATTTGTTAATGTTTTAAATTCAAATAATAAATAAAAGGATCTAAATAATTTGTTATCCATATCTAAAAAATTAGTAGTCCATATTTATTGAGGCAGGTTTGGGATTTGGAAGGTTTTTTTAGGGCCGAGCTTGAAATGGTTAAATTAGACCCAATGTCGGGGCCAGTCCGGGTTTGAGATGACACATATTCTCTTACTATATAGTGTAAGCCCGACTTGGCCTGGTGTCACGAGCAAATTTTTCGCCCATGTGGCACTCAAACTCCACCAAGTTTAAGCCCGCCATAGCTCATTAACAAATCGAGTGTTGATCGTCTCACCCGTTTAAACATTAGGGCCCAATGCTTTGTCAAGCAAAACAACTTCACAAGGAAGCTCCTCCGTCTTAACCCGGATGCCACAAGTAGGCCTAACGCCTCAAGTGCACCAAGCACGGCATAAGTCGCTTCATAGCGCCAAGTTTACCTCAAGCAAGGTGCTCGCCCAACTTAGGTTTATGTCATCAAGGTGCCTAGCCACACAACAATGTGTTAGCGAAGGCCCTCGACTTAGCCGACAAGCCAACATTGCATATTGGGTCTTTAACAGCATCTCGAAGTGTCATAGGGTCAAGCATGCCTCAACAGATGCATATTGGATGGCCATTTGGTCATGTGAAGCCCACAAGCCACCGAAGGTCAATCTCTTGCCCACGGCGTAGTCCTCGTGCCAACATGTGTGTTAGATTCCATCTAAGGCCATTGCGCACCTTAGCGTTGCACCAACGTGTAGCATGAGTAAGGCAACGTCTCAATCCGTAGCTTGCTAGTAGCATAATGTAGTCCACATATTCGGTGTCGCCTTCCAACCGCTTAGCTTAAGCCATGAGATCCCCTCGTGCAAGGTCGAATTCAAACCAAGCACTTGAGGCGGCACACGAGGCCTTTAGTGGTGCCTTGATAGCCCATTCGGTCCAAAACGAGTCCCAAAGATGCCATATTACATGGCATAATGGAAACAACATAGTGAACCTCTCCCTCGGGAGGCACGCGCAGTGCCTACATTATTGCACCGTCCACGGGGCTCCCAAACCCACGTGGAGACTCTAGACACCCCTCTAGATGCCTAAAGCCCGCCTTTGAGTTGCCCTAAGGTTGCTCACTTGAAGCCCAGTTTGGGCGGGAAGGTAGGTAGGTAGCACACCTTGGCCCCTTATATATGCTTGTTAAGCAATTAATCCTTTGGCAGAAGGAAACATCAATATGTCCGAGGAGTCATAATGATTTTTCATAAATTCCACAAATTGAGAAAAATCACGAAACTTGGTCGGGAAAACACTTCCCCCAAGACCTTTTTCCAGTAAAAATTTCAACTCGAAACTCCTTTATTTGGATGCCCAAACAACACACCAAAAATTTGCACTATTGGCTAGTGTTGTTGGCTGCTGCTGTTGCTGGCCGTGTGGTGCTGCTGCTGGCCTGCATGCCTTGGGCTGCTTGCGGCCAATGTTAAGCCATGTTGAGGCATTTCCAACGGCCACTCTTGAGCACTCAAATGGCCACACCACCGTGAGCGAAACGTCACGGAGTTAGCCTTGCAAGGCAACCCGTGACACCTGGCCTGGCCCAAGGTTTGTCTACTCCCTACTTTAAGGTATCCAACCCACGTGTACCTAGAGTAATCATTAACCACCACTAAGATATACTTCTATAGTTCTTTCCATTAAGACTCTATTGTAGAAGGTTCCACGAAATCAATGTGTAACAATTTAGAGGTTTAGTAGTAGTATGATTTCACAAGTCTTTCTGTGTTTGAACTTGATTTGCTTCCGAATTTGACAAGGTTCAAAGGCATGACCTTTACCATTCCCCATTCCAACTATACTCTTCACAAACTCATTGCAATTTTCAACGAATCACCAAAATTAATTTGCCCCGACCTCTGGTGCCACAACTCTACTGCGTCTAACTTTACCCTCTTACAAGTAAGAGATTTATCAGAAATAATGTAAATTAACGGTTGTTAGAAGTCCTAGCATCTTTCATTATGCATGCACTAAAATCATCAAGAATAAAGCAATCATTATTATTAAATTCCCCATGGTGATCATTGTTACAAATTTGGCTAATACTCAGGAGATTAGCGTTCAAACCCTCAACATAGAGGACATTCTTCCATTTCGGTAGACCAAGAACATTAACTATTCCCTTTCTTAGGATTTGAGCACGATTGCTATCTCCAAAGGAGATAATTCCTTGACAACTTTTCTTGAAAAGCCAAGCAATGACTTATCTCTAGTCAGGTGTCTCAAACAACCACTATCAAAGTACCACATAGAGTAATGGTGTACTTTAAGTGCATTGTGTACCACATAACAATGTAACTTACATTTCTAACCCAAACATTTTTTACTTTTAGTTTATTAGGTTTAGATGAGTTATTTTGTCGATTGTTGTTCTTTCCAGTTTTCTTTCCTTTTTTGCTATTCTTAGGTTACCTATTGACAAACTAATACTTATTATATGATCTATCCTGCCAATTCTAGCAACATAATAAGGCAACTTATTTACCTCATGACTAAGGTTCTTAGATTGATTTGTTACAAACTCTAAATGGTGAAAAAAGCTAGACTTACTAGAACTACCTCTATTTAACTGGCCTTTAGAAGGAGACTTAGAGAATCTATCCTTGTTCGACTTGTGACAATTTGGTTGAATGTGGCCCTTTACTCCACAATGATGACGCATGGGGAAGGGTTTGACAACAAATTTAACTTCCTTCCTAGACTTAGTTTTTTTTTTTTTTTTTTTTGGGGAGGGAGGGGGGGGGGGGGTTGTGTTTCAAGAGTACCATTGTAAGTGCTACTTGACCCATCGTGATTGTCATTGACAAATTTGGTTTGTTTTGTATCATTACCACTAAACCAGTTTTATCTTTCTCAGATTGTCCACTTAACATCTTTTCCAGTTCCCCATCATGATTGTCTTTGGTTTCCGAAAGTTTTTCCAGTCTCCAACCTTAAACTCAACATTACTCAGTTTCTCTCTCAAGTCACTCCTCTCCTTATCTTTTTTTTTTTTTATCGGCAAAAGAAAAAGCTTTATTGATGATACACGCATACAAGGTATGGAAGTTACATCAATAAAGAGGAGCTTGGAGCTAAAAAGCTCCAACCTCCTAGTTGGTGAGAGACCAACAAAAAAAAAAAAAAGCCTAGAACCTGATGGAAACAAAAGAGAAGCTCAAAAACTCCAAAGCATAAAATGCACAGAACAAGATAGCAGCAAGCACCATTCCACCTCATTTCACAACCAGCAGCAGGCAAATTCGTATATAGCAGCATAATCAGAAGTTGAGAACCAAACCAAGAGTGTCCCTTTCTTTTTTTAATTTCTTGACTGACATTCATAATTATTTTTTCCTTTGTTCAATTCTAGACATTCATCATACAACCCTTTATAGGCATCTTCAGCCACTCTGTCAGAATCTGCCTTACCAGTCTCACTTCTCACTTTCCTTAACAGTGTCATATTGCTACTTCAACTTCCTCACACACATCAGGCTCTGTGAGTCTTAAAGTTTTCACATTAGCTATAAGAATTATGTAATTTACACAGCTCTCATCAGACTCAGAATCATCAGACTGATTTTGATAAGTATTACTCTCATCATCCAGGTAACTTTCAAATCCATACCCTTGGTGTTCCCATTGCCACAATCAGCCTGCACGTGGCCAAAACCATGACACTCATGACATTGAATTCCCAGTTTTTAGGTGTAGGTTAAAAGCTCTTTTTTATATGGATAAATTACACCTATAGTCCCTAAACCTTAACACATTTTCGTTAAAGTCCCTAAAGTTTCAATTTTGCCAATTAAGTCCCTAAAGTATTAAATTCAAATCAATTTAGTCTTGAAGACAATATAAAAATAAAACAGAAGTCCAAAGGTTATATAAAATTGTTATAAGGCCCAAATTTTAATTAATTTTAATTTATTGTTTACTTAATATCCTCCGCTCGTGTGTTTTAGAATTGATACCAGAGTTTGGTATCTTAGTTTTGTCAATATTAATATTTGAGCATTAGATACAATGAAGAAGTCGAATACGGCAATTTAAATAATTGTACTGTACTACAAATAATTGTTGAACAAAATAATACTATAATTAGGTTATTAAAAGAACTTAATGAAAATCTAAAAAAAAATAAATTAGAAATTATACATGAAGTTCGACATCTATTATTAGATAAAGGCAAGCAATCAATTATTGTAAAAAATAATACATATAACTATCCTTATCCTTACAAGGGAACTCTCCAAGTGAATCTTTTTGAATTAATACCACCAAAAAATGAAAAAAATGGATATAAGGAATTATAGTCTAGAAGAATTATAAATAATGGGGGAACAAGAAAAAGATAATGAAATGAAATATAAAATAATATTAGAAATAGCAAAAAAAAGTAGATAAAATGGATAATTGTGTATTAGATGAAATAAATAATAGTAAAATAGAAATAAAAGAAGACCTATATGAGCAATTAGAATTAATTATTCTGGGAGAAATATACCAATTATAAAAACACACATGTAGAAGATAATTAAGTTAACAATAAATTAAAATATGGGCATGATCACAATTTTATATAGCATTTAGACTTATGTTCTATTTTTATATTGTCTTCAAGACTAAATTAATTCGAATTTAATATTTTAAGGACTTAAACAAAAAAGATGTTAAACTTTAGGGACTATAATTGTAATTTATCCTCTTAATATTTTCTTACCCCACCAGATTTTTGATAGCTTTATGATTTTTTAGATTGATTTTGATTGTTACCTTTTGTAAATCTCATGTATGTTGGTGGGAGTGGGGTGCAAATCACTGTTGGTGATTCACTAGAAGAGGCTTAAAATTGAACCAAACAGAAATTCAATTTATTGGAACAATTCTGAAACAAATACAGAGAGTACTCTTCTTCTACTTCTCTCTCACACATTTAACTCTCATAATACAATAGCTATTTATAGATAGCCTAGACAGTTTAAAAACATATAATCATAATGTGAAAGCCTGCAGCCATTGTTTACTTCCTGCCAATCTTTCTTCAACAATGGAGGCTGTCAAATATGGTGGGTGGTTGGCTACCTACCATGGCTGCCTATCAAGCTTATTTTCAACATCCCCCCTTAAGCTTGATTCTCCATGCTGCTTCATTCCAAGCATTATCTTCATTCTGTTAAATAGATCATTTTTCAATGGCTTTGTGAAAATATCTGCAAATTGATCTTGGGATTTGCAAGGCAATAATTCCACCTCTTTATTTTTCACATGCTCTCGGATGAAATGATAGTGGGTGTCAATATGCTTACTTCTTTCATGATAAACTGGGTTCTTTGCCAATGCAATTGATGAGCGATTATCAACATAGATCTCAGTGGGTTTTTCTTGTGGAAATCCCAAATGCTTCAGCATGTTCCATAACCATATTGCATGACACACAGCTGAGTTAGCTGCAACATACTCAGCTTCGCAAGTCGATAATGTCACAATGGCTTGCTTCTTGGATGACCATGTGAAGGCTGTATCTCCCATAAAGAAAGTAAACCCCGTAGTACTTTTCCGTTCATCCAAGTCACGTCCCCAGTCGCTATCTAAGTAGCCAACAAGACTGAAATTATCAGTTGGTTTATTGAATAAACCATCATCGACTGTACCTTTGATGTAGCGAAGAATCCTCTTTGCTGCATAAAGGTGTGACTGATCCGGTGTTTCAATATATCTGCTAATCAGTCCTACTCCATAGAGTATGTCTGGCCTGGTGCAAGTAAGATAGCGAAGACTTCCAACTAGGCTCTTGAAATAAGTTGGATCCACATCACTTGCCTTCGTACCTTTTCTGAGCTCCACTCCACTGTCTACAGGAGTGTTCACTGGATTGCAATTTTCCATTCCATATCTCTTGAGAATTTCCTTGGCATAACCACTTTGGGAAATAAAAATTCCATCTTTTCTTTGTGCTACTTCAATGCCGAGAAAATGAGCCATCAATCCAATATCTGTCATTTCAAATTCTTGAACCATGCTTCTTTTAAAGTCTTTGAACATGGGTGGATTGTTTCCAGTAAAGATTAGATCATCAACATAAAGACAAGCAAGCAACATGCTTCCATCAGCTTCCTTCTGCAAATACAGTGCGTGCTCATATGGACATTTTTCAAAACCATTGTCATGAAAATACTGATCAATTCTAGTATTCCATGTATGCGGAGCTTGCTTCAATCCATAAAGTGCTTTCTTCAATTTGTACACTTTGTCTTCATGCCCATTCTGAACATACCCCGAAGGTTGTTCAATATAGATTTCTTCTTCAAGGAAACCATTAAGAAATGTAGATTTCACATCAAGTTGATAAATCTGCCACTTGTGCTGGGCAGCCAAAGAAATCATTAGCCTGATAGTCTCCAATCGGGCAACTGGAGCAAACACCTCACCATAGTCAATTCCAGCTCTCTGCTTGTAACCTTTTGCTACTAACCTTGCCTTATAGCGTTGCACTTCACCTTGTGCATTCATCTTTGTCTTGTATACCCATTTCACTCCAATGGGTTTGTGCCCCTCTGGTAGACTGGTAAGCTTCCATGTGTCATTTTTCTCAATGGCATGAATTTCTTCATCCATTGCTTTCTTCCATTTATCTTCTTGGATGGCTTCTGAGAAGGTAAGTGGATCACTATCTGCGAGTAGGCAAAACAAATTCAGATCTGCTTCTTCTGTAGCTTCATATATTTCCTACAAATTTCTCATTGGTCTTGGTTGTTTGAAAAAACTATCATCTGATGATGCTGCTGATGATAATGATGCAACACTTCTGTGAGAAGCTGGCGATCTAGGTGCAGGAATTCTATGTGGAGGAGTTTGTGGCTCATCTTGAACTTCTCTTGTGATTTCAACAGGAGCTTTTGATGTTTCATTTTCAAGAATGAGTTCTGCATCTTTGACAACTTCATCTTGATTCCAGTTCCAAGCTTCTTCTTCTTCAAATATCACATCTCGACTCATGATCACCTTTTTGGTAATGGGATTATACAACTTGTATCCCATTGTTCTATCTCCATATCCGACAAGGATACATTTTTCTCCCTTATCATCGAGCTTGGTTCTTCTTGCTTCTGGAATCTTGGTGTCCGCAACACACCCAAATATTCTGAGATGGTTGACACTTGGCTTATGTGAACTCCAAGCATCTTCTGGAGTCATAGAACGAAGACTCCCGGTTGGGCATCTATTTAGTAGATACACAGCACATGATATGGCTTCAGCCCAAAATTGCTTGGGCAGTCCCTTTCCTTTCAACATGCTTCTTGCCATATCTAAGATTGTGCGATTCTTCCTCTCAGCAATACCATTCAGCTGTGGCGTATAGGATGGTGTTGTTTGATGCTTGATTCCCTACTCTTTGCAATACTTCTCAAAAGCATCTGATGTATATTCTCCACCTTGATCTGATCGCAATGTCTTGATGTAGTAGCCGCTTTGCTTTTCTACAAAAGCTTTGAATTCTTTGAAGATGCTGAACACCTCCGACTTTCTTTAAGAAAGTACACCCATGTCTTCCGGCTATAATCATCAATGAAGGTGAGAAAATATCTATTTTGTCCATTTGACATCAGCTTCAATGGACCACACACATCAGTGTGCACTAGCTCCAGCGGCTTTGTTGCTCTCCACTTCACTTCTTTGGCAAAGCTAGTTCTGTGATGCTTGCCAAGAATGCAGCTTTCACAAACTTCATTAGTATGAGCAATATGAGGGAGCCCTTTCACCATATTCTTGCTTGACAATAGCTTCAAGCTTCCAAAGTTGAGATGTCCAAACCTCAAATGCCATAGCCAGTCTTTCTCTTTGATGATGGCATTTAAACACTTCGCAGCATCATGTTGGATGTTCAATGCAAACATCCGATTCTTGGACATTCTCACCCGAGCGATCAAATTACCAGGATTATCTTTGATGGTAAGATGACAATCTTTCATGCTGATGTCATATCCTTTCTCTAGGAGTTGTCCCATACTCAAAATGTTGTTCTTCATGGCAGGAACATAATAAACATTGGAGATGTAATCATGATCTCCATTTTTGAGCTTGATCCGAATATTACCTTTTCCTTTCACTAGAGTTTTTGAAGAATCACCAAATGAGACTTGTGCTTGTACAGTCTCGTCAAGCTCAATGAACAGCTCTCTTTTACCATACATGTGATTACTGGCTCCCGAATCTAGATACCAAACATCGTTTTGGTTTTCAGTGTCTCCATGGTGAACAAACAGGACTGTAGGTCCAACTTTGTTTGTTTCCTGCTCGGCAAAATTTGCTTGCTCACCGGCTTCTGCTGTTGCTCTACTTCGGCATTCATTGCTGTAATGCCCGAACTTGTGGCACTGGTAACACTGAACATTACTTTTGTCAAAACCTGGCCCGTTGTTGTAACCACCTCCTCTACCGCTTGCTTTTCCTCTTGGAGCAAAGTGTGGTTGACTTCTTCCTCCTCTGGCTAGACTTCTTCCGCCTCTTCCTCGAAAACCAGAACTTCGGTTATTGTAACCACGACCTCTTCCTCGGTTTCTTTGTGATGTCCCCCCTTGCTCGTTTCTGTTATCTCTGAAAGACAGCTTTGATTGAAGAGCTTGCTCTAGAGAACTTGAGGAAGTCTTCTTGCTGATCCTTTGTTCATGAATCTCAAGTGTGCCCATCAACTCATCGGTGGTCATGGCACTGAGATCTTTGGACTCTTCTATTGCTACAACCACGTGCTCGAACTTGGAACTGAGTGATCAGAGAATCTTCTCTATCACTTGAAGAGATTCCATCTTCTCTCCATATCTTCTCATCTGATTAACAATGGTCAATATTCTGTTGAAGTATTCAGAAATTGACTCATTCTCATTCATGTGCAGTATCTCGAATTCGCCACGTAACACCTGTAGTCGAACTCTGATCGTCTTCTCAATTCCACGGTTGTGAATTTCAAAGAATACTCCATGCCTCTTTAGAGGTTGTTGCTGCTGAAATCTTCTCAAAACTTGATTCATCAATGCCTTGATAGAGTAGATACAAGGCCTTTTTATCTCTCTTCCTGAATCTTTTAACGCCGTCTTCTGAGTATCATTTAAATTTCCTTCATCTTCGAGAGTAGCTGGCTTGTCATATCCTCGATCCACTAACTCCCACAAATCTTGTGAGGCTAGTAGGACTTGCATTTGAATACTCCAATTTTCATAGTTCTCATTGCTGAGTTTTAGAAACTGGGGCTGAAAGAAATTGTTTGTGTTGGCCATTGGTTGTCTTTAAAAATCTGCAAATTTTTAGAATGGAATTTGCAAATTTTGACCATACAGATGTGTCTGGAATACTCCAAATAGTTGAAAATCACTATTAGATCACCCGAAACAGACGCCGAATGGGTCAGATCAAGCCAAAACAAGTTGAATGACTCAGATCTGTGGCTGCAACTTAGCCGCGGCACACCGGATTATTGTTCCGTGCGCCGATGTCACCGGCTGAGTCAACGGCTCAGTCAAACGCGGCTTGGCTCGGTCAGCGGCAGCTCAGTCAACGGTCTGGCGGCTCGGGTCAACGAATTGGCGGCTCGGCTTGTGGCTCGGCTTGGAGTGACGTCAGCAATGACGTTGGCGATGATGTCAGCTTTTGGATCCGGATCGGGTGCTTAGGGTCGGATTCTGCAATCCAGGCGAAGAAAACGCGTGGAGGAGCGTATGCGCGTTTCAGTGCGTGGCAACGGCGTCAATTGGCGTGTGTAGCGCGTGCGGCCTCTGTAGAGCTCGTTTTTCGACGTTCTTTTTTTCAGTGTGATCGTCTCAATGAGAGCTACACACTGGTATAATCAAAATGAATTTCAACAACTTTGATTTCTGGGAAAATTTTGCAGAATTTCTGCAAATTTAAGCTACCTTCGGCTCTGATACCACTGTTGGTGGGAGTGGGGTGCAAACCATTGTTGGTGATTCACTAGAAGAGGCTTAAAATTGAACCCAAAAAAAATTCAATTTATTGGAACAATTCTGAAACAAATACAGAGAGTACTCTTCTTCTACTTCTCCCCCACACATTTAACTCTCATAATACAATAGCTATTTATAGATAGCCTAGATAGTTTAAAAACATATAATCATAATGTGAAAGCCTGTAGCCATTGTTTACTTCCTGCCAATCTTTCTTCAACAATGGAGGCTGTCAAATATGGTGGGTGGTTGGCTACCTACCATGGCTACCTATCAAGCTTATTTTCAACAATGTATCCTTCAAATTTCTTAGCAAAGAACGCTAGATCTTCCTCATGTTCTTCATCTCACTTCATTAGCCTCAATTTTATTTTCTTTTACGGATTTTAAAGCTATACCCTTGTTAGAATTACCCGAGGGTTTTTCGAAGGACACATGCTCAGCTCATAAGTCTGTAGGGACCATATCAATTCATCTATTTGCATGTCACTACGTTTCTTACTTTTCTCTATGCCTGTAACTTTAGCTCTAATATGCTCTAGAAGAGGTCGAAGAACTTATAAGACAATCCGACCCTTTGGTATAGTCTCACCTAGGCCAAAAAGTCGAATTGACAATATCACTGAGCCTAACATAAAATTGGTCAAAGGTCCCAGATTTCATCGTTTTACATCCTTCAAATTTAGTGGTCAAATCTTCAGTTTTGAGCCTTTCACAGTCTGCGTGCCCTTGTGTGTGATTTTAAGAATATCCCAGGCTTCTTTCTCAATCTCACTACCAGTTACATCACTGAGAATAGCACAGAGTGCTTTGGCATTATAGTCAATATTCTTTATATCAATTGTATTCCATTGTGTGTGTTTTCAATTTTTTTCTTAAATCATAATGTGTAAGTGGTTCGAACCCAAATTCCACATCCAAGTGATATAAAACTATTTCATCTTAGGCTTTCAGTAGGGATAAGTACTCACAGTAAACAAAGGTGGTCTAGTATAGGAAGCTGCTCTTCTATTCACTTCAGTCTCCATTACAGTGGAACCTAAGATCAACTCCAATAGCTAAGCTAAGTCAATGAGCAACAAAGCTTTGATACCAATTGAATAATTGGAGTTTGAATATATTGTGCCTAGAGGGGGGTGAATAGGCCAATGTCACAAAATTATGATTACTTAAACTGATTCCCAATTTTAAATTGCTGCGAACTAAATTAATCAAAATAGTATTCGATGCAACAGCACAATAAGTAACGTGGGAAGCCCAATTGGAAAAATCTCCCAGAGAGAAAAAAACCATGGCCCCAACACCAAACAAAATTCTTTAAATGAATCTAGAGTACAAGACATGGACAAAGGACTTACAACCAATCACCTAGGTTCAGCCTCCTTTGACGTCTTGAAGAAGTTCCATGAGCATAGCTTGACCCAGTCAACCTTCTGGATCCACTAGATACCACAAAAATCCATGCCTTAGAGCTCGTTTGGGAAGTTGGCTATTTTAGTTGGCTTTTTGACTATTTTAGCCTGACTTAAAAAATTGTGTTTGGGAAGTTGGCTAGTTTTTTTGTAACTAATTTGATGGTTGTGAGAGACAAAGTGAAATGATTATGATTTGGATGTGGCATTGTCTTTATTAGCTATTTTAATGCAAAACTATCTTCCCAAAAAAGGCCTTAATCTCTATTCTCAAATGCCTTCAGTTACCAATTGATTCCTGGGTGATAGAACAATGCAATGATGTGTAATGAAGACTTTTGGAAGAAAGTCACTCAAAAAAATCTCACATAAAGTATGAAACAAGATCATAAACTTTTTGTAGAGTTTTGGAAAAAAGGGTTGTTTAACACAGTGGTTGGGATACCTTACCAGCAATTGATCCCCACCACTATGGAGCTACTAATGGCACCAGCAAAATGAGACTAATGCCCTTCTCAAGGATGAAATAATAATTAGTTTTTATGTGAAAGAAAGGATGTATGTGAGGCACACACCTTTTTCTATTTTGCCTAATTTTTTAACAGCAATACTACAAATTCAGACTTAACTCCCTGAAAGTATCCATAATTATTATCTTATGGTTCAAATTTATTCTACATATGGATTTCATACTACACAAATTTAATCTTTACCACATAATCTCTCAAACCAAACCAAACCAAGCCTTAAGTCCCATCAAATAGGTTCAGTTACATGAATATTTTTTCTCACTCGACTCTATCAACGACCATTTGGTTAGTCAAATTAAGGAGATTCATATCTCTATTTATTACACTAGCTCTTGTCAATCTAGGTTTGCCTCGTCTCCTAACACTTCTATGTGCCGTTACTATATCACATCTCTTTACTACTGCTTTTTTTGGTCTTCGTTGTATATGACCAAATCATCTCAATATATTCTCTCTCAACTTATCTTTTATCGGTACTATTCCTACCCATTCACAAATATACTCATTTCTGTCTTTTCTAGTCTTGCCACACATCCACCTTAGCATGTTCATCTCAGCAACACTCATTTTATCTACATGTTAATTCTTAGTTGCTCAACATTTCGTCCCATACAAGATCACTGGTCTAATAGCCATTTTATAGAACTTTTCTTTTAGTCTAGTAGGTATTCGTTTATCGCACAGTACTCTACACGCACTCCTCCACTTAAGCCACCCCGCCTTAATTCTATGGACCACATCAATTTCCCCAGCTGTTGTGATAATCTATCTTAAATAACGAAAATGTTCACTCTTAGGTAGCTCTTGGTTCTCATTCCTCACTGCTTTTCCTCTGCTTCCACTGTTACTGTTACTAAAATTACACTCCATGTACTTTGTCTTAGTTTTTTTTATCTTAAATCTTTAAGACTCAAGTACTTCTCTCTAAGTCTCTAACTTAGTGTTAATTGTTTCTCTAGTCTCATCCACTAACATAATATCATCTACAAAAAGCATACACCATGGCACATCATCTTGAATATTTCTCACCAACTCATCCATAACTAAAGCAAAAAGATAAGGATTTAAGGTTGATCCTCGGTGTAACCCCACAGTAATTGGAAATTCACTTGTCTCTAGTCGGCGATCTAATAGTGGTCACCACACATTCATACATGTCTCTAATCATATCAATATAGCCTTTTGTTATTCCTCTAACACTCACCATATTATATCCCGAGGCACTCTATCATATGCTTTCTCAAGATCGATAAAAATCATATGAATGTTTCTTTTCTTCTCTCTATACTTTTTTATTACTCTTCTCAAAAGATAGATTGCTTCTATTGTTGATCTACTGGGTATAAATCCAAATTGATTTTTTAATACCTCTGTTATATCTCGTAATCGGCATTCCATCGTTCTCTCCCACGCTTTCATTATATGACACATCAGCTTGATTCCTTTGTAATTGTTGTAATTCTGGACATCTCCTTTATTCTTATAGATTGGCACTAAAATACTCTTCCTCTACTCCTCTAGCATTCTTCAAGTCAATAAAATCTTTCTAAATAACCTAGTCAACCAAGCAACCCCTTTTTTACCCAAACATTGCCAAGCTTCAATAGGGATATCATCGGGTTCTAAAACCTTATTCGATTTCATCTTCTTAAGTGTTATCTCCACTTCAAAGTTTCTAATCCTGCGAGAGAACTTGTAGTCTTGATTTTCCTTATTACTAGCTAATTCCTCCCCTTTTGACCTTCCTCGATGTTTCACATTTAACAACTTCTCAAAATAGTTCTTCCACTTCTCCTTAGTGTCTTCATCTTTCGCCAACATCTTAGAGTCCTCACTCTTGATGCACTTAACCTGATTAAAATCTCTTGTTTTCCTCTCTGTCTTAACAAGTTTGTATGTTATCTTCTCTCCCTTCTTATTGTCTAGTCTAGTGTATAGGTCATCATAGGCTTTCAACTTAGTCTCTTTCACTACTTTTTTGACCTTTTTATTAGCCAATTTGTAGCTCTTAATGTTTTTCTCAGTTTTATCATTCTACCACTTTTTAAAGAGTAAACTACCAATAGGTCCTAATAGTTAGATTTAATTCCCATCAAGTCCTATTGAAAATAAGTCTTGGTAAATTTGTCGTTAAAAATAATTTTTTGTGATAATTTTTTACATACGTCGCTAAAAATTGACAATTAGTGGCTTTTTTGTCATGATTTTTATAAATTATTGCTAAAACTTACAATTAGTGACTTTTTTTATGACAAATTTTTTTCATAGGACCTATTAGACAATAAGTTCACTTATTAGGACCTAAACGTAAGTACCCCCTTTTTAAAGCACTATTTTTTCGTCTTTACTACTGCTTGAAACTCATCCCTCCACCACCAAGTTTCCTTAGAATTGGGACCCTTTCTTTTCGACTCTCCAAGGACTTCTCTTGAAATTCTCCACCACACAATAATCCATCCAGAAAATATGGGTGGTTATCTTGGATTCTTACCCACCCAAAAATAAAGAAGTTTGGGACTCTAGACTTTTTCATTTTTAAAGATGTGATGTCAACCCTTTGATCTAATGAAGTCCATTATAAATATAGAAGCGTAGCGATTGTAACAGCTATTACGACGTTCACGTAACAATTGTGGCCGTTACGATTGTGAATTTCTATCACACTGCTATAACAGTCATAATAAGTGGCGGTAACCACCACAACCGTTATGTAACGATGTTAACTGCATTTTAAAACCTTGGGTACAGGAAAGTTGGTCCAGGATATCCTACATATAAAAGAAAATTTCATTGGTTTTATTTTTTTATTATTTTTTGTGTTGAGTATGATTTTAAAATTGAGTTATGGTTGGTAAGTTATTTAATTTAATATGACGGTATTTAATCTTTGTTTATACCTTTATTTTCCTTACAAACATACCAAACTGCACCTTACCCTACCTTCTAAAAAGATTTTACTATATCAATGTACCTGCCACCACCTCTGACTGCTATCCAAGCTAGCTAATAGTTCACAGAGTAACAAAAGAAGAAAGCAACATAAACACATACAACAAAACCAAGGCACATAAGATTTAATACACAAACGCAAACATAAATATTGAAAATCAAGTATTCCCAACAATTCACTTCAATTAGCATTAATCAACCAAACAATCCACCATTGATAAGTATTACAAGAGTAGGAAAAATGAATAAGAGACTAAATCCATTATGATTTTTTTAAAAATTAAAAATCAAAAATCAAAAATTTATTATTACGCCTACTTAAATTATGGATGACTTACCTTTAAAGGTGAAAAACTATAGGGTAGTCTTGACAAATTATCTCCATCAAATTCTTCAAAGTACCAGTCATGCTGAGAGAGATAGTACCTTCACAATTACAATATCTCCGAAAGTAAATAAACTAACTGTAAAATAAAAACAAAGAAAAAATAATGACTCACTGAAATTCCTTAGTATAATTGTGGAAATAGTACACCACCTAAAGAAAGATAATAGGCATTGCTTCAGGAAGTATTCTTTGAAAGGCGTCCTCGATGTCAATGAACCTAGCATCGAGATACTGCAATAGAAAATAATAACAAAAATAACATAACATATTTATAAGAAACAACTACTTATAAATAACTGCATAAAGAAAGTTAATGTTGGTTAACATGCATTTTTTTCACAATCAGAATACATGTTTCTCATAAAGGAAATGGCACCTTTACGTGACTCATAGATACTTGCAGATCGATAGAAAGTTCTCACAAATTCAAGAAATGACGCATTCCCAATTTCGGCCTGTTTTGTGTTCCAATCAAAGTAAGGGCACCCTACGTCAAATACGACTGACTCAAATTCCGATGGATTCTTTCTCCGCATTGTGTCAACTCTAATGCAAAACATGTATCGCATGTTTCTGTCCCAAAATATGGGATTGCAATACATGTAATACGCAAAATGCTTGCAATTAGCATCACATAAAAATAATAATACGTGTATGTAAATACTTTTTTTTAAGGGGATTACCGACAACATTTGCATACCTTAGAGACTCCAAATTATCTGCAAGAAAATATCTTCATTAAACCTCTAGTGGCATCAGATCCTTCAATTGAAGAAATAAGTTCATGACAACTGAGCATCTAGCTTTAGGACACCTCTTCGCAGCTGATTTTACAAGATCCATGAGTGCAGGAATATCTTTTTCAATCCTTATCGTCACATCAGCATGTTCTTGGAAATTGAATAAAGTAACATGATTTTCATTATCAATTGAAACTCCATGGAGTAAATTTCCATGGTACTTCTCATCTTTATGCAACATGCATAAAGGTCCAATAATATGAGCTGAAGCACGATATTCTGCCTCAGATGAAGATCTAGAAATTGTTGGTTGCTTCTTAGCACACCAAGAGATGAGATTGGGACCAAGAAACACACAGTAACCTGTGGTGGACCGTCTATCAAGAGCACTGCCAGCCCAATCAGAGTCTGAAAATGCATTGAGAACAAGAGGGCCAGAGGTGAAATGCAAGCCATGACTCAAGGTACCCTTGAGATATTTGAGGAGCCGTTTAACAGCAGCAAAATGGCTATTCAAAGGGTTTTGTAAAAATTGACACATATAATTAACTGTAAAGCTGAGATCAGGTCTTGTAAGTGTAAGATATTGGAGAGCACCCACGAGTCTTCTATAAAGACTAGGCTGAGAAAAGGAGGAGTCCATCTCAGGAAGAACTACCTTAGTAGCCCTGGGAGAAGAATATAGTTTACAATCACTCATGCCTGCCTTTGTAAGAATTTCATAAGCATATTTTGGCTGAGACAAAATGTAACCTGAAGGAGAAGAAGCAACAGAGATACCAAGAAAATAGTTGATTAAACCCAACTCTTTCATGGAAAAACTGAGTGCATATGTTGAACAAGAGTAGAGATATAGAGAGGATCACTCCCAGTAAGGAGGATATCATCTACATAAACAAGTAGAACAGTAATGGAAGTAGATGTGTGTTTGACAAACAAAGAGGAGTCACAATGACTAGGAACAAAATCATGAGAAAGAAGAAAGGAAGAGAAAGTGGAGAACCAAGCTCGAGGAGCTTGTTTTAAGCCATAGAGGGCCTTGTGCAATTTGCAGACAATGGATGGATGATTAGCATCAATAAAACCTTGAGGTTGATGCATATAAACTTCCTCCTCAAGAATGCCATGAAGAAAGGCATTTGAAATGTCAAGTTGCTTAATAGGCCACTGAAAATGAAGTGCTAAACATAAGAGAACTCTGATTGCGGATTTTTTAACTACAGGACTAAATGTTTCATGATAATCTACACCTTCAGTTTGAAGAAAGCCTTTAGCAACTAGTCTAGCTTTGTGTCTTGCAATAGAACCATCTGAGTTTTTCTTGAGCCTAAAAACCCACTTGCAGCCAATAGCTTGTTTATCAGGAGGAAGAGTTACTAAAGACCAAGTGCCTTGTCTCTGAAGAGCCTGATACTCATCTAACATAGCAGCGTACCAGGCTGGAGACTGAGCAACTACTTGATAATTCTGTGGCTCAGTGGAATCTAAAGAAGCTGCAGAAGCAAGAAGACAAAGGGAAGTAGAAGAAACGACAAGACATTGAGTCTTACTCTTGGACCTAGTGATCATAGGATGAGTATGAGAAGAAGAGATTGGAGGAAGATCAATATAGAGAGAAGAAATAGGCACTTGAGAAGAAGTAGGAGCAGACAAAAGAGATGGTGTTGCTACAAATGAAGGAGAAACTGCTGTAGACAGAGAAGGAGCTACTGCAGAAGTAGGAGGAATTGCTGCAGACGAAGTAGGGACTGTTGCAGATGTAGGAGAAAGTGATGCAGACAGAGGAGGTGCTGCTGCAGATGTAGAAGGAACTTCTGCAGATAAAGGAGGTACTATTGCAGACTTTAGAGGAATTGTTGTCCAGAAAAAATTAACTAAAGTAGGAAGAGTAGGGACAGAAGAAGAGATAGATGAAACTAAGCTAGATGAAGCTTGTTTAAAACGAAAGAGAGATTCATCAAACACAACATGTCTAGACACATAGATCTTCTGAGTAAGAGGGTCAAGGCACCTATAGCCCTTAGTAGATGGTTGATAGCCAAGAAAGATACAGGGAATGGATTTTGGTTGGAGCTTATGAGAAGAATAAGGTTTTAACCAAGGATAACGCCTACAACCAAAAACTCTTAAGAACTGATAATCTGGTTTGTGATGAAAAAGAACTTCAAATGGTGTATGATTTTGCAATTTGAGAGTATGTAATCTATTGATCAAGAAGACTGCAGTAGTAAGAGCATCAAACTAGTAAATCAATGGCATGGAAGAATCATGCATAAGAGTGATAGTAGTTTCAATTAAATGTCTGTGTTTTCTTTCTGCGACACCATTTTGAGCAGGTGTATGAGGACATGTTAACTGATGAACAATACCTTTTTGTTTAAGAAAGTTTTGAAAAGGAAGACTAAGATATTCTCCCCAATTATCACTTCTTAAAACTTGAAGATGAGTAGTAAATTGTGTTTCAACAAAGGCCTTAAATTCCAAAAATTTTGAAAAAAACTTCACTTTTATAATGAAGAGGAAAAATCCAAGTGAACTTGCTAAAATCATCAATGAATAGAACATAGTATTTTTAACCAGAATAAGAGGCTGAAAAGGGACCCCAAACATCTGTGTGAATAAGGGCTAAGGGCTTGTTAACAGTAGAGTTAGACAAGCAAAAAGGTAACCTATGACTTTTAGCCACACAACAGTGCTCACACAGAGCAAAGTTATTATTTGAACTATGTACAGAAGATGAATGCATGAATATATTATATGCCAAAACATGCTGAAATTTTTAGAAAAATGATGGCCCAGTTGTAAATGCCAGTTGGGAGCAACAGACTGCTTTGTACAGAAGAAGCAAGCTGGTGAAGAAGAAGATGCAGCAGACTGCTTTGTACAGGAGAAGCAAGCTGGTGAAGAAGAAGATGCAGAAGAGGAGGAAGAAAGGGGATAGAGGCCATGAGCATAAGATCCTCTATGCAGCACTTTCTAAGTAGCCTTGTCCTAAATCAGAAAAGAATGAGAATCAAAAGTAACAGTACAATTATTGTCTTTAGTGAGTTGATGAATGGAAAGTAAGTTTGAAGAGATAGAAGGAACATGAAAAGATTGTGAAGTTGAAAAGGAAATGTAGGTGTGGGAAGAAGACCATTACCAGTATGAGTGATAGGCAGAGTGGAGCCATCACCAACAGCAACTTGATCTTGTCCAGAATAGGGATGATAAGAGGAGAAATTAGCGAGATCATTAGTCATATGACTGGTTGCACCAGAGTCAAGAAACCAGTTTGAAGAGGATGAAGGTGTTGAGACTACAGATGACGGTGAGGCAGAAGCAACATAGGCTGTGGGATTGTTTTAAATGAAGGAGGATTGATGTGGACTATTCTGTGGACTATTATGAAAAGAGGAATCCATTCTGTACCAGCAGTCTAGGGCAATATGATTCAGCTTTCCACAGATCTGACAAAACAAGGCATTAGGATTAAAGTTGGACCTACCTCTGTGATATTGACCACTGCCTCTGAAAGTATTACCATGCTGTGAACTGCCTCGAAACCTACCACTACTCTCTGAACCTCTGGAACCTTCTGAACCTCTGAAAAAATCTGAACCTCTAGAAGAATAACCTCTACCTCTAAAAGAACCTCTATGACCTCCTCTGTTACCTCCTTTATAGTTTCCTCTGGTTGCAGAATAGGCAAATGGAATGTCAGAAGTATGAGTTTGTTTTAGTGAAGACTCTTCTTGAATAGACTCTGAACATAGTAAGGAAGACAAATCTTCCATGGAAATAGGATCAGATCGAGCTCTAATGGTGGTCTTGAAAGCATTGTATTCATCTGGCAAACCATTAAAAACTAAGAGCACCAGATCCTCATCTTCAACTGGTGCTGAAGCCAGAGCAAGTTGATCTGAAATGGACTTGAATTGATTCAAGTAGTCTTCCATTGTTAAACCTTTTTTAACAATACGACTGAGTTTATTTTTCAACTGATGAATATGAGATCTCGAAAGAGATGTAAACCTTTTGGCAAGAACAGACCAGACTTCATTGCTAGTCTGACAATGAATAACAGATGTGTAGAGAGATGAAGACAATGTAGCAGTGATGCAACTCAGCAGATGTGAATCAATGGTGATCGACTGTATATAATCTGGATTCAGAACTTCTTGATTGTTCGAATCAAGCATAACAGAAGATGGACATATTGTAATACCATCAACAAAACCAAGAAGCTTCGTAGCTTTCAAGATGTTATGAATCTGACTCTTCCAGACAATATAATTGGTTAAATCAAGCTTCGTGGGCACAAAAGCATTCAGGTTTGAAATTAAAAGTGTAAGATTTGTAGGTAAAGAAGAACTTGAAGGTGTAGGGTTTGAAAAAGCCATAGCAATATCTCCAAGGATCTCTGCTCGCAACCCACGAAGCTTGATTCAACCAATTATATTGTCTGGAAGAGTCAGATTCATAACATCTTGAAAGCTACGAAGCTTCTTGGTTTTGTTAATGGTACTACAGTATGTCCATCTTCTGTTATGCTTGATTCGAACAATCAAGAAGTTATGAATCCAGATTATACACAGTGGATCACCATTGATTCACATCTGCTGAGTTGCATCACTGCTACATTGTCTTCATCTCTCTACACATCTGTTATTCATTGTCAGACTAGCAATGAATTCTGGTCTGTTCTTGCCAAAAGGTTTACATCTCTTTCAAGATCTCACATTCATCAGTTGAAAAATAAACTCAGTCGTATTGTTAAAAAAGGTTTAACAATGGAAGGCTACTTGAATCAATTCAAGTCCATTTCAGATCAACTTGCTCTGGCTTCAGCACCAGTTGAAGATGAGGATCTGGTGCTCTTAGTTCTTAATGGTTTGCCAGATGAATACAATGCTTTCAAGACCACCATTAGAGCTCGATCTGATCCTATTTCCATGGAAGATTTGTCTTCCTTACTATGTTCAGAGTCTATTCATGTTAAGTCTTCACTAAAACAAACTCATACTTCTGACATTCTATTTACCTATTCTACAACCAGAGGAAACTATAAAGTAGGTAACAGAGGAGGTCATAGAGGTTCTTTTAGAGGCAGAGGTTATTCTTCTAGAGGTTCAGATTTTTTCAGAGGTTCAGAAGGGTCCCGAGGTTCAGAGAGTATTGGTAGGTTTCGAGGCAGTTCACAGCATGATAATACTTTCAGAGGCAATGGCCAATATCACAGAAGTAGGTCCAACTTTAATCCTAATGCCTTGGTTTGTCAGATCTGTGGAAAGCTGAATCATACTTCCCTAGACTGCTGGTACAGAATGGATTCCTCTTTTCAGAATAGTCCACATCAATCCTCCTTCATTTAAAACAATCCCACAGCTTATGTTGCTTCTGCCTTACCTTCATCTGTAGTCTCCACACCTTCATCCTCTTCAAACTGGTTTCTTAACTCTGGTGCAACCAGTCATATGACTAATGATCTCACTAATTTCTCCTCTTATCATCCCTATTCTGGACAAGATCAAGTTGTTGTTGGTGATGGCTCCACTCTGCCTATCACTCATACTGGTAATGGTCTTTTTCCCACACCTACATTTCCCTTTCAACTTCATAATCTTCTTCATATTCCTTTTATCTCTTCAAACTTACTTTCCATTCATCAACTCACTAAGACAACAATTGTATTGTTACCTTTGATTCTCATTTTTTTCTAATTCAGGACAAGGCTACTCAGAAAGTACTGCATAGAGGATCTTATGCTCATGGACTTTATCCCCTTTCTTCCTCCTCTTCTGTATCTTCTTCTTCACCAGCTTGTTTCTCATGTACAAAGCAGTCTGCTGCATCTTCTTTTTCCCCAGCTTGCTTCTCCTGTACAAAGCAGTTTACCGCTCCCAACTAGCATTTACGATTGGGCCATCCTTCTTCTCAAATATTTCAGCATGTTTTGGCACATAATAGATTCATGCATTCATCTTCTGTACATAGTTCAAATAATAACTCTGCACTATGTGAGCACTGCTGTGTGGCTAAAAGTCATAGGTTACCTTTTTGCTTATCTAACTCTACTGTTAACAAGCCCTTAGCCCTTATTCACACAGATGTTTGGGGTCCCTTTTAAGCCTCTTATTCTGGTTATAAATACTATGTTCTATTTATTGATGATTTTAGCAAGTTCACTTGGATTTTTCCTCTTCATTATAAAAGTGAAGCTTTTTCAAAGTTTCTGGAATTTAAGGCCTTTGTTGAAACACAATTTACTACTCATCTTCAAGTTTTAAGAAGTGATAATGGGGGAGAATATCTTAGTCTTCCTTTTCAAAACTTTCTTAAACAAAAAGGTATTGTTCATCAGTTAACATGTCCTCATACACCTGCTCAAAATGGTGTCGCAGAAAGAAAACACAGACATTTAATTGAAACTACTATCACTCTTAGGCATCATTCTTCCATGCCATTGATTTACTGGTTTGATGCTCTTGCTACTGCAGTCTTCTTGATCAATAGATTACCTACTCTCAAATTGCAAAATCATATACCATTTGAAGTTCTTTTTCATCACAAACCAGATTATCAGTTCTTAAGAGTTTTTGGTTGTAGGTGTTATCCTCGGTTAAAACCTTATTCTTCTCATAAGCTCCAGCAAAAATCCATTCCCTGTATCTTTCTTGGCTATCAACCATCTACTAAGGGCTATAGGTGTCTTGACCCTCTTACTCAGAAGATCTATGTGTCTAGACATGTTGTGTTTGATGAATCTCTCTTTCCTTTTAAACAAGCTTCATCTAGCTTAGCTTCATCTATCTCTTCTTCTGTCCCTACTCTTCCTACTTTAGTTAATTTTTTCTGGACAACAATTCCTCCGAAGTCTACAGTAGTACCTCCTTTGTCTGCAGAAGTTCCTTCTACATCTGTAGCAACACCTTCTCTGTCTGCATCACTTTCTCCTACATCTACAGCAGTCCCTACTCTGTCTGTAACAGCACCTACTCTGTCTGCATCACTTTCTCCTACATCTGCAGCAATCCCTACTCTGTCTGCAGCAATTCCTCCTACTTCTGCAGTAACTCCTTCTCTGTCTACAGCAACTTCTCCTTCATCTGTAGCAACACCATCTCTTTTGTCTGCTTTTACTTCTTCTCAAGTGCCTATTTCTTCTCTCTATATTGATCTTCCTCCAATCTCGTCTTCTCATACTCATCCTATGATCACTAGGTCCAAGAGTAAGACTCAATGTCCTATTGTTTCTTCTACTTCCCTTTGTCTTCTTGCTTCTGCAGCTTCTTCAGATTCCATTGAGCCACAGAATTATCAAGCAGCTGCTCAGTCTCCAGCCTGGCACGCTGCTATGTTAGATGAGTATCAGGCTCTTCAGAGACAAGGCACTTGGTCTTTAGTAACTCTTCCTCCTGATAAAGAAGCTACTGGCTGCAAGTGGGTTTTTAGGCTCAAGAAAAACTCAGATGGTTCTATTGCAAGACACAAAGCTAAACTACTTGCTAAAGGCTTTCTTCAAACTGAGGGTGTAGATTATCATGAAACATTTAGTCATGTAGCTAAACAGCCCACCATCAGAGTTCTCTTATGTTTAGCACTTCATTTTCAGTGGCCTATTAAGCAACTTGACATTTCAAATGCCTTTCTTCATGGCATTCTTGAAGAGGAAGTTTATATGCATCAACCTCAAGGTTTTATTGATGCTAATCATCCATCCCTTGTCTGCAAATTGCACAAGGCCCTCCATGGCTTAAAACAAGCTCCTCGAGCTTAGTTCTCCACTTTCTCTTCCTTTCTTCTTTCTCATGATTTTGTCCCTAGTCATTGTGACTCCTCTTTGTTTGTCAAACACACATCTACTTCCATTACTGTTCTACTTGTTTATGTAGATGATATCCTCCTTACTGGGAGTGATCCTCTCTATATCTCTACTCTTGTTTAACATATGCACTCAGCTTTTTCCATGAAAGAGTTGGGTTTACTCAACTATTTTTTTGGTATCTCTGTTACTTCTTCTCCTTCAGGTTACATTTTGTCTCAGCCAAAATATGCTTATGAAATTCTTGCAAAGGCAGGCATGAGTGATTGTAAACCATATTCTTCTCCCATGGCTACTAAGGTAGTTCTTCCTGAGATGGACTCCTCCTTTTCTCAGCCTAGTCTTTATAGAAGCCTAGTGGGTGCTCTCCAATATCTTATACTTACAAGTCCTGATCTCAGCTTTACAGTTAATTATCTGTGTTAATTTTTACAAAACCCTTTGAATAGCCATTTTGCTGTTGTTAAACGGCTCCTCAAATATCTCAAGGGTACCTTGAGTCATGGCTTGCATTTCACCTCTGGCCCTTTTGTTCTTAATGCATTTTCAGACTCTGATTGGGCTGGCAGTGCTCTTGATAGACGGTCCACCACAGGTTACTGTGTGTTTCTTGGTCCTAATCTCATCTCTTGGTGTGCTAAGAAGCAACCAACAGTTTCCAGATCTTCATCTGAGGCAGAATATCGTGCTTTAGCTCAGGTATCTGCTAAGTTGAGCTGGATTGGGATGCTTCTTGCTGAACTTCATGTTTCTGTGGCTGTTCCTACTTTATGGTGTGATAACTTGTCTGCCATGGCCTTGGCTCACAATCCAGTCTTTCATGCTAGAACTAAGCATATTGAAGTCGATTATCATTTTGTTCGTGAGAGAGTTGCTGCCAAGAAACTTGTTATTTGCCACATTGCTTCTACTGACCAAATTGCAGATATTCTCACTAAGCCTCTCTCTGTTTCTAGATTTCAATATCTTCAGGGCAAACTTCAGGTTTTTCCCACTTCCCTCAGTTTGCGGGGGACTGTTAAGCATAAGGCTCAAGATGAGACTCAAGATGACTCAGCTCTTCACTTATCTTCTCAGCTGCACCAAAGCTCCTTAGCTGCAACAGCTTATATTTGATACAAGACAGCAGTAGCATGTACAGCTCAGCTAGAGGTTGCAGGTTGTTAGTTTAGTAGTTAGTTTGTTAGAACTAGAGTTAGATTGTAGTTATGGTTAGGTTAGGAGGTTAGGAGTTGTAGTTACGAAATAGTTTTTCTTTTCTCTATAAATATATGTTCTGTAATTCTATCTTGTGTTGAATAAGAAAATCTAACCTCCTAACCTAACCATAACTACAATCTAACTCTAGTTCTAACAAACTAACTACTAAACTAACAGCCTGCAACCTCTAGTTGAGCTGTACATGTTGCTGCTATCTTATATCAAATATAAGCTGTTGCAGCTGAGGAGTTTTGGTGCAGCAGAGAAGATAAGTGAAAAGCTGAGTCATCTTGAGTCTCATCTTGAGCCTTATGCTTAACAATCACTACCTTAAACAAAATTTAAAATAACAATTAGAATTTGAACACTAAAAGCAATTTATAGAACAAGCGAAATAAAAATGTCTTATATCGCAGTCACACAAGCAACAATAAATTAAACAGTAGGCTCCAAAAGACCGTGGCTCCTCTTTCCCTAAATAACACCGACTTGGGCAATAAGCGCCATGTTGGCACCCTCTCTTTGCCATGTTCCCAGCCGGTTGATTTATTGTTGCTTGTGTGACTGCGATATAAGATATTTTTATTTCACCTATTCTATAAATTGCTTTTAGTGTTCATATTCCAATTGTTGTTTTAAATTTTGTTTTAGGTAGTGATATTATTGGAACTTTATGCATGTTGCATAAAGATAAGAAGTACCAATGAAATTTACTCTGTGGAGTTTCAATTGATAACGAAAATTGTGTTACTTTAGTCAATTTCCAAGAACATGCTGATGTGACGGTAGGGATTGAAAAAGATATTCTTGCATTCATGGATCTTGTAAAATCAGCTGCAAAGATGTGTCCTAAAACTAGACGCTCAGTTGCCATGAACTTATTTTTTCAATTGAGGGATCTGATGCCACTAGAGGTTTAATCAAGATATTTGCCTGCAGATAATTTGGAGTCTCTAAGGTATGCAAATGTTGTCTGTGATCCCCTAAAAAAAAGTATTTACATACACATATTATTGTTTTTATGTGATGCAAATTGCAAGCATTTTGCGTGTTACATGTATTGCAATCCCATATTTTGGGACAGAAACACGCGATATATGTTTTGCATTAAAGTTGACACGATGTGGAGAAAGAATCAATCGGAATTTCAGTCAGTCATATTTGACGTGGGGTGCCCTTACTTTGTTTGGAACACAAAACAGGCCGAAATTGGGAATGCGTCATTTCTTGAAGCTGTGAGAACTTTCTATCGATCTGCAAGTATCTATGAGTCACGTAAAGGTGTCGTTTCCTTTATGAGAAACATGTATTCTGATTGTGTAAAAAATGTATGTTAACCAACATTAAACTTTCCTTATGCAAATATTTAAAAGTAGTTGTTTCTTATAAATATGTTATGCTATTTGTGTTATTATTTTCTGTTGCAGTATCTCGATGCTAGGTTCATTGACATCGAGGACGCCTTTCAATAAATACTTCCTGAAGCAGTGCCTATTATCTTTTTTGGGGTGTACTATTTCTACAATTGTACAGAGGAATTTCAGTGAGTATTATTTTTTATTTGCTGTTATTTTACAGCTAGTTTATTTACTTTTGGAGATATTGTAATTGTGAATGTTCTATCTCTCTCAGTATGACTAGTACTGTGAAGAATTTGATGGAGATAATTTGTTAAGACTACCCTATAGCTTTTCACCTGTAAAGGTAAGCCATCCATAACTTAAGTAGGCGTGATAATAAAATTTTGATTTTTCAAAAATCATAATGGATTTAGTCACTTAATTCATTTTTCTTACTCTTGTAATACTTATCAATGGTGGGTTGTTTGGTTGAGTAATGCTAATTGAAGTGAATTGTTGGGAATGATTGATTTTCAATATATATGTTTGCATTTGTGTATTAAATCTTGTGTGCCTTGTTTTGTTGCATGTGTTTTTGTTGCTTTCTTGTTTTGTTACTCTATGAACTATTAGTTAGCTTGGGTAGTGGCCGGAGGTGGTGGGAGGTAGTTGATATTTAAAAAAAAGTAGGTACATTTGTAAAATAAATAAATAAAGTTATAAACAAAGATTAAATACCAATATATTAAATTAAATAACTTACCAATCATAGCTTAATTTTAAAATCATAATCAACATAAAAAATAATAAAAACCAATATTTTTTAAAAAATTTTATTTATATGTAGGATATCTTGGGCTAACTTGCGTGCATCCAAAGTTTTAAAAAGCAATTGAAACTGTTATGTAACGCCATTACATAACGCTTGTGGTAGTTATCGTCACTTGTTACAACCACTATAGTGGTGTGATAGAAATTCACAACCATAACGGCCGCAACCGTTACGTAAAGGCCATAACGGCCGTTACATAAAGGCTGTAACGACCGTTACAACCACTATGCTTCTATATTTTAATTTTAATTTTTGTTTTAATAAATTTTGTATGTAATATTAATACAATTTTCTCTTTTCATCTTCTAGTCGCATAGAACTTAAGTAAAATTCTTATCTATATATGTTTTGAATGTCCAATCTTCTAGTTCTATAAGATTTCATTACTTTTTCACTTAATTATATTTGAATATTAACTTATATCTATTTCTCTTATGTTAAATTTATTGAACAAAATTTAGATTTTATGTTATGTATTTTTATATTATTATTTGTATTTTGAACTTATGTTTATGAGATTATTATTTTTAATATTACACACACTAAATGTTTTTTCTTAACAAATTGGAAGTTATCCATAAGTATAATTAGTAAAGCAAAGAAAATTAAATAAATCCAACAATAGGAAAATTCTCCATAGCGAATTATAACTAAATATAAAATGTGGTATATATATTGAATCATGTTTTGAAACTAAACAAAAATACTAAAAATCATTTTGAATCTCACTGAATGTGATTTTGAAATAAAAACAAGTGTATCAGTATGTTTTTCTAAAGTTGTGCGAAGAATTAAAAAATTCACGGTTCAAAGTACCTATGCTTCATAAGCTATAAAGTACATGTACGATACTACGTCAATGCCATAAAATCTAACAAAAAGTTTCCGTATATTGGGTATGTTGGTAAGAAAGATATTTATTTTTTATTTGGAGTAATCCCAAAATTAGTTTAATGGTTTACTTTCTTAAGATCAAACCTACAATTCACATTTAACGCCAAAAGGAAAGGTATAAACCAAAATCAAATGTCATCATATTAAAATAACTTATAACACATAGCTTATTTTTAAAATCATGCAAAGCATAAAAATAAAAATTAAGTCCACCAAAATTAATTAACCTCTACATTAGAAGAAAATAATGTTTCAATTGAGCTAGGGTACAACTTGAGTAGATCTAGGTACGTATGTCTAGGTATGTCAAAAATTAATAAGAAAAAATTTAGGTACGCATTTCGTGTACCCGGTACATATGCAAAAGTACCGCACGAAGTACCAGTACCCAATAAGTACCCAGTACGGATACAACCTGTTTCTCAAAGTACCCATGCTTTATACAAGGTTGGCATTCAGAAGATCCCTCCAAGATGGAGAAGTCAAATTGGCTGAGCCATTCTTTGGATTGCTCTCGAGCCACCCCATTCAAAACTAAGATGGCAGATTCCTTGGATTGGAATGGTTCTTCGAATGGGGCCTTCTCCTTGACATCGTTTTATCAAGGTATGAATGGGAAAAGGGAAGGTGTCTTTCCTTGGAAAGCTTTGTGGTGCACCAAGGCTCCTTCCAAGGTAGCTTTGTGGATCAGACATAAGCCACCTTCTTAAAAGTATCTATGCTTCTTAGGTGAATTTTAATAGGTAGATGTAGAAACTTAACATTAGGGTTTTTTTTTTTCCTAAAACAAAATGGTATTACAAGCTAGGCCAATAAGATAGAAAGAAAGAAAGAATGGATCTAATTAGTTGCGAAAACGCAAACAAGAAAAACAAGATATATCTTCCTTATGAAATATTTCTATTGATGTTTGGGGAAAAACTTTACACAATTCATTCAAGCCTTAGTCAATAATAACTTATGTGCAAAATGAAGTTGCTGAAGGATCACTACAAAATATTGCACTACATTTGATAGGTGCATATTGCCAAAAAACTGGTACAAAATTTCTGAGCCTCTTAAGTGCAAAATGAATTTGATAAATCGTTGAGACAATACTTAGCATTATTTATTTTATTTCTTTACTTTTAACCAAGGTTGTTAAAATGGGGATCCTAGTTAGGATCATTGGGAGGGACTTGTGGATTGGATCGTAGAATCGGATCAAGGATCGTAAGAATCTACTTTTAATGTAAAATAAAATGATAAATTATTTATAATGATAAAGTATGTTAAATAATTGTAAAGTCACTACAGAAAAATGATTAATTTGATATAATGCATATTTTATGTTATCATAAGTTCGAAGAGATGCTTGTAGAAAGAATTTATAGTCAAATTTCTTATATAGATATGCATATATATATATACATATATAAGAAACAAATAATAAGATTTTTTTTTTTGGTAGCATTGGGATCGTAGTTGAATTGGGATTGTATTGCGATTCTACGTGATTTTATGACTAGGATCGTAATCACTTTAAGATCCTACTAAATTTACGATCCTAGTGCGATCTGGATTGTTTAATCCAACTAGAGTCTTGGGATCTTAAGATTCTACGATCCGGATTGAAATTTTGATAACCATGCCCAAGCCCCTTCCTTTCTCCCTCGCCCCACTTTCGCGATCCCCATCCCCTTCCCTTAATCCTTTGTCACCCCCTTCCCTTTTCTTACCCCCTTCTCTCTCTCTCTCTCTCTCTCTCTCTCTCTCTCTCTCACACACACACACACACATACATCGATAACCTCTATAGCAACACAATCCTAACCTTAAACAATCATATAAATCAAAGCAAAGGAAAGTAATTTTTAAAATAAAATGGTCATGTAACAAACACAAAATCATATGCATAATCATACATCTACGTATACATATATACATTTGGGTATCCACGTATTCATTTTCTTGAACAATTTGAAATTTGCATTTTGAATGGGAATGGGTGGGCCTGGGGTGTGGCGGGGGAGGGACGGAGGGGGAAGGACTATGAATGGCAGGAAAGGGAGAGGTGAGGACTAGATTATGGTAGGAGGCAGTTTTGGTGTCGGATGGAGGTGGAGAATTTGGTGGCTGAAGGTGGGTGCAGGGAGACATGAATTTTAGTGTTTTTATGTAATTCCACTCAAGGGTATAATGGTATTAAAAAAATTGAAAATATATTAGGTGTCCAAAGAACTTTTTGGGATGCATTTAGAAGTTGCCTTAACTTGGGGTAACGAATACAAACACGTGAAAAGAGAAGGGCTTGAAGTTTTATTAAAAGCACAAGACTAGTTAGTACCAAATGGATTCCGATACGGTAAATACCAGCTGAAATTACCTGGTATGTGCGAAATTTGTTGGAATCCACTGATAATAGCAATAATGGCGTTGACCTGCCTTTGTACTATTTTGCCAAAGCGGTACATATCGACTGGTATCAGTTGGTATGGTATGGGATTAAAAAACCTGCTCATATTTAACAATTATTAAAATTACTAAAATACCTGAACTGCTAAAACTTTTTTTTTTTTTTTTTGATCGGCAAAACGAAATCTTTATTGATGAAACATCCAAAGAGTGAAAAATTACATCAATAAAGAGGAGCTTGGAGCTAAGCAGAAGCTCCAAGCTCCAGTTGGTGAGAAACCAACACTAGAAAGCAAAACAGAAAACAAAACAGGAAAACAAACCAGACAAAGCCTAGGATCTAAACCCAAGCAGATAACAGACCAGCTAAAGCCACACACAGAGAGTAAACCTGAAGAGCACCAACCAACCCCACTTAGATAGGCTAAGATAACACTAAACAACTGAAACAAATGAAGCCCCTGCACAGCAGCCTTCCCATAAGCCCAGCAGGACAACCCAGCAGCACACAGCACACAGCAGATTAGCAATAATACACCCAGCAAAGCATATCCCCCAACAAACCAAACATCCCTACGCAATCAAAGCAGACCCTCCCAAGCACACCCTCATTTGCCCCAGGTTGAACACAAAATCCTGAACTGAAAAATTATAATCTCTGAAAGTTGGTATTACCCAAAAAGCAATCCTATATTTAATTAAATCACAAAGATCCACCAAGTTTGGGGGTATTGATCTAAACACAGCTTCATTCCTGCACTTCCAAACAGACCACATTACAGCCAATGGAATCACCCTCCAGATCTTCTTTTCTTTCTTCCTTAACTTCTCCCCTGCCCACCACAGCAGTATACTCTCCACAGATTCTGGAATTGCAGCATGGACACCCCACCAATCCAGCATTTCAGCCCAAACCCTCCATACAAAGGGGCACCAAACTAATACATGATTTACTGATTCATTAGCACTGCCACAAAACACACAAGCAATGGAAGCACTTGAGTTGATCACCCCCACTTTTTGCAGAAATTCCTTGGACTTGATTATATTTTTTCATGCAAACCAACCAAAGACCTACACCTTAGGAGGGATATAGTTAAGCCAAATCAACTTGGTAGTACTCATGGTGGCACCCGTATTCACCACACCCCCCTTATATAAATCTGCAACTGTTAGTACCCCAACTGGTGAAGCTACCCATGTAGGCTGATCAACGCACTCTGAACACACTGCAGGAGCCCCCTGCAGATAATCAAGGAGCCTAGCCAACTCTAACTCCCCCCACTCATATAACCAAAGACAGCCTATACAAGATTGGAAATTCATCCTTCAAACAAGCAGACTGAAACCAAACATCAGACCAGAATCTGATCCTCCACCCATCCCCCACCTTCAACTTAAAATTATTCAAATAAAATTCCTTGAGGCTACTACACTGATCAGCTATAGAAATAATTCCTTTCCATATTGCCGAGTGACTACTAGAGGGAAGTAAACTCGGAATCCAAGCATCAACCTCCATCTTATATCTGCTACAAATTACTCTCTTCCACAACGCATCCTTTTCACTACCAAACCTCCACCACCATTTAATCAACAAACATTTATTCACAGCTCTTATTTTTTTGATACCCAGCCCACCTTTCTCTACTGTTTTAGACAAGTCCTCCCACTTAATCATATGGATTTTTCTTTCCATCTCAGACCCACCCCATAAGAATGTAGCTTGAATCTTCTCCAACTGTCGGGCTATCCCTTCAGGCATCTTAAACAGCGATAGGTAATAAACCGGCAAAGCTGAAGTTACCGATTTGACTAGAGTTAACCTCCCCGCAAAGGACAATAACTTCCTCTTCCAACCAGCCAGCTTGCTTTTGACTTTATCCACCACTGGTTTCCATGTAGCTTTCTTCCTTGGATTAGCTCCTAATGGCATCCCAAAAATTGATCGACAACATATTAAGTTAAAATAAACACAAATAAAACTCCAAAAATTATTCAAAAATTTATCGGTGCCAACCTAGTTGGGATTGGTAAGGTTAGTTATGATAGTATTTGCACTTCCCTTCTTTATTGATGTAAGTTTTCGCATGTTTCTTACTTTCTTCATTAATAAAGTTTATTTTTGCTAATAAAAAAAAAAAAGTTTATTCAAAAACTTGCTTCATGATCCCTTAAACATGCTTTATGTGAAATTTTCATATTTGCCATTTTTACTTCCTTCCATGTTCTTCATTACAATCATGATGACAAAATCTCACACTGATAGAGGTAAACTTCTGAAAGTCATTTCATACCTTCATAATTCTTATCCACACCCCCCATATGTCAAGGACCCTAGATGCCCCAAATTTCCAAACAACCGCTTTCTTCTAGATATTATTGACCTCAGAGGAGTATCTCCGCAACCATTTACCATGCAAGGCTTTTTTATTCAACTTCAGGTCTTTAATGGCTAATCCTCATCCTTCATACCACTTCACAAGAGGTCCTTTGTCAACTTTTCTAGTCTTCTTTCTCCCAAGATAAGGAGAATAAAGTTGGACATAAATAAGTGAGGAAGCTAGACAACTTATTTTTTTTATAGGAGCCATATTCCTTCCCTTGGATAAGTACTGTATTTTCCTTGTCATCAACTTCTTCCTAAACTCCCCACTATCGGATCCCACAGCACTTTGGTTAGCCTAGGGGAAAGCATTGGCAAGGTGAGATTTGAGCAAGAAGACAAATCTTTAAACTAATCATCTGATGGTGCTTTCTGGTGATATTCATTTAGCTCAGGTTCCTTTACTGATTCTTGCCCAGCTACTAGCAAGAGATAAAGAACAAAGAGCATTGGACCATCCTATCAAAGAACACTCTGGTATTTCTCAGCTGAAAAAATAGGATGGCAGAAAGGTAATCATTCTATATGATGATAATGAAGAGCTAATAACACAGTTGCTACCTTCCGCGTAGTCAATGGAGGGTTTGGGGACAGCCAAGAATGATTACCGAACACTGTCATGAACAGATCAGGAGTGTTGTGGACTTGCAGTGATTGGTAAAACCAGAGTGTAGGATATAGAGTCAGTAACTGATACTGAGAAGTTTTTGACTAACACGGTAACAATAGAATATTGCACAGTCGGGAGTTGGAGTCCTTTGGTGAAGTTGGGGTTGAATGAAATCACCAACGATGCACGACTTGGTAATCAATCCATTGCAACCCATCTTAGTGGAACTTCTACACTTCTCCCATGTTCTTGGTGACACAGGTGCTCGTTTGTCTACTCTAGCTGGAGCACAAAAACCAACAAAGAAGGTCACTAAGCTAAAGAAATGTTTGAATAGCCATGGTGTGTTTCTTCAAGAATCATAAAGATTGTTGTAATTTCTAAACCTGAACCAGGGTACTACAAGGCCGAATGTGCAGAAGATTTAAAGCAATTTTTATAGTCTGGGGAGCTGATGAGCTTGTGCATGGAGTGAATATTAGCTATGACGCTGTGCTGAGATGTATTTGGATAAAAACATTGCCTAGTTTTTACATTAGTCTTCTTGGGGAGCTCAGCTTGTTCTTCTATTGGAGGCTATGCAACTCTCAGAAGTCACTCCAAAGCATTCTGAATTCTTTCTAGGCACCATAAGAGACTCGGAATATTGTGAACAAAGGAATAGTGACCCAAGTGTATGGCTCGCTCTAGGGTTGAGCAATGTTGCTAGTGCAGGTCCTCTATCTAACACTCAGCTGATGATTATAATAATGTCATTTGTGCTTTCAACAGACCGAAGGGATAAGGTGCCCTAGCTCAATATTAAGGGTTGTTTTCACTGCAATTTTTCATAATATTTGTGACTTAAATGTATATCTGGCTAGTGCCTATTTTAATTGTAACTCAAAACTGCTATTATCCATCTTCATTGTATGGATGAACTCCACTAGTTTTACCTTGTTTGCTCACTTGCTCTGCCAAGTAAATTGCAGACCCAGGAGCCAGGAGCCAGGATGATTTGTCTAGTCAGGGAGCAAAACCTCACATTGAGAACCAACCATATGTAAAATTAAACTGCAAATAAAATTATGTTTCCCAAATATTCACTGGGGGCAAATTATATATATAAATATATAGAAATATAAATCAATACGTGTTGCCAACTGAGTGTCAGAAGGTCTAGTAAGAATGTATAGGGAATTTTCTCGAATGCGAACGTATAGGTACTTGACCCAAGCAATAAACCTTTGGTTTCCTGTGAAGAAGGGGGTCGAGCCAGTACTGGAACCATTCTCCGGTTGGGAATACTGGGTTTCATAATACTGATTGTAATGATGAAACTCTTATGACTGGAAATCTATTTATATTTATATTTAAGGGTTTAGGTTTTAGGGAAAAATTTAAATGTATTTCTCTTCCTAAACCCTATATATATTATTAAAAAAAAAAAAAAAAAAAACACACACACATTTACTGGTTATTGTGGGAAAAAAGTTCAAAGTCCATAAAATACAGATTTGGTTTGTGCAAAAAACTAAGGTTGTGTTTGAATAATAGCTTTGGATTGGGTAAGAATTTAAACAAAAAGAAAAGGTGAGATAAATATGAATGAAATAGTTTTTATTTTTTATTTCTCTCTCTAACGTCTTATAATGATCTGAGCGGTTTGGTGTAAAGGTAAAATTTTCTGTATATGAGCGGTTTTGTGTAAATGTAAAATTTTCTGTATATTGGCATCATTGCCGGGTGTATAGGTTTAAATCTCATATTTGGAGTCTAGATGGATGGAGTGCAAATTTATTTACATATATGTGAATAGTACACAATATTTCATTGGTTGAATCAGTGTGGTGGTCTCACCAAAAGTATAAACTGGAATAATGAATAATGATATATATCAATTGGTATATTAATTAGTGTGTTAACGGATGATGTGGCATAATTTTAGACGTTTTGGGTCTTTGTAATTTGTATAATAGATGAGGTCAAAGTGTTGAAGTAATAATATCATAACATATATGGTACACTAATTTGCATACCAATTAGTACGTGTAGCGCCACCGTTATTTATACTGTATCTGTACTTTTGTAACTAAAGCACAAAATTGCTTTTGATGTTGTAATAATGAGGAAGTGAATGGTGAGTTTGATGTAGATAACAAGATGCGTAAAACTCATGTTATCCTCGATTTTGAACAAAAATTAAAAGTATTTTTTGAAACTAAGTAATAATAGAAAATTGAATTTAAAGAAAAATTATATTGGAATCCAAGTAAGTTTTAACATACTTATGGGTGTTTTAACAAATATGTGTCATAACGTGATTGATATAAATTATTGTTAAAAAAAAGAGCACAAGACATAATTTTTTTTTTTTTAAATTTATTTGGCAATAGGTCCTGGTCCTAATCTTTTAAGGCCATAAGGGAATGCACTTTCAAATATAAGGTCAGTGTGGTTTGGGGTGTGTAGCTGTGTTTTAGGTGGGGGCTCATGAGTGTGGTTTTTTAATTTATTTTGTTTGTTGTTTTTTCAAATATAAAATCGTGAGGTTAAGGGGTTCGTTGTAAGAACGCAAGTAGCAGTAGTAGGAGAGTGAATTTTTACTCTTCGAATCTCTCTCAATGCGTTTTATTTCCTTGTACCTATAAATTTCTTGCTTTTAATGAAATTTTTCTTTGCTGATAAAAAAAAAAAGGGAATGCACTTTCAAATAGCTATTTGTTCAATTATTTATGGCGTTAAAACTTGAACATATCATAACTTTATCAATAGTTTGTTTTGGATGAATTTTTTTTATTGCATGTATTTTTATTTTTATTTTTTAGATCTATCCATCTAAAATCACCAATGCAAGTTTTGAGCATTTATTTTTGAAAAAATGCCAGTTTCCAGCGGTACCAAGTGATCGTCACATTAGTCTTTGATTTCTGGATTTTGAAGAGAAAAATTGTGGGTTTGTCAGTTACCGTTTGATTACAAGTTTCCAAACCCTCTGTTATTTTTATTGATTGGGCTATAACACCTAATTTTTTACCAATGTGATGAAAATGATTCAAAATAAATCAACTGTTGAATAACCATGTGACCATTACATTGGTATCAGAAATTTAACACAAATAGTGATTACAATGATCAATTTGAATAAGCAAAAAATTTGGACAGATAAGTACAAAAAATATTAAGATGGATAAACAAAAATATTAGCATAGATAAATTTGATTTGGAGAGATAAGCACAAGAATGACAGGTCAAAAAACTACTAGAATATCTAATTCATTTTGGTACAAAATTTGACTGGGAATTAAACAGAGTGTATTCAATATTATTTTAGTTTCAACAATTTACTTTTTTTAAATAGAAACTCAGAAATAGCATAACAGGAAATCTTATCCCAACTGAAGTATTTGCATGATTAATTGTTCAAATTATTTAAGTACCCCGTATCACATGGATGTTTTGATTTTGTAACTCACAACAGTAAACTTGAATCCTACTGAGGGCTCTTATCCACTAGCAAATTTAAAATAATTTAGACAATTCGGACAAATAAGTTAAAATAATTTAGACATCAGATAGATTAAAAATATTGGACATAATTTGAGTAGATAAATTCAAATAATTTTGCTCACTTGTTTTCTTGTGGTTATTTAATTGTTTTCCTTTCTAGATTGTTGAGCATGTAATATTATTAACTTAAAATGGAGAACCATTATATTCTTTGTAATTATCACCTTACAACAATTACAAGTTATCACAACAATCTAACTTGCAGGATGTATGCAAACTAAAACATACTAGTGATTTATGTCTGGTTTAGTTGATGTACCTTAATGGAGGCTATTTAGTTTTTAGAAATTCAAAAAAAAAGTGTCTAGATTTATAATGAATATTTTTTTGGCATGATATTGAGAAAACGTAATTTGTTTGGCAAATATTTCCTCGGCTGGTCTCATTTTTTCCTAACTTCAAAATATTCTATGCAGTGCCATTATCGAAACATTACCTTCACTTCACAAAAATGATAAATGAAATTCTTCATGTTCCAAGAACCATATCTTTTTGTTTGCAACCTAAGACCAAAACCCGAGAGGTGAGATTTTATTTTATTTTATTTATTTTTATTTTTTATTTTTTTCCTCCTTCTCTAGAACCCTAAGAGCCTATTATATATGTCTTGCACAAACACTCTTCCCTCCACAATTGTCCGTGTGTCGAAAAATTTAGCCTCTAGCGTACCTAAGCGTTGAGATCATGGGTTGTGTGAACATTTTGCCATAAAGATTTCAAACATATATACGAGGCTACAAACTTTAATGCCATAAAGATTTCAAATATATCTAATCATATGATCACTTACTAGCATAAACTGTGCAACCTTAGATGTTTGTCAACTTGCTTAATTTGCACTTTAGTCAGCCTGCTTAGAAAAGAGTTAAAAAAAACTTTGCACACACAAGAAATTTCTAGAGAGAGAAACATTTTCTAGATAGAAGCTCTTGGATTCACTTGGTTTAAACATTGATACTCCCTCTATACTTTCTTTGGATGATTTGGCCAAATGAGGCCTTCCCTTTATATAGGAGGCTAGCCTTCTAAAATTATTCTAGAATGTACAATTAATGTAGTGTGTGAAATTCTCTTGGAACCTTCCACCACCTTCTTATTAGAACTATCTATAATTTATTCTAAAGTGTTTTATATAAGTTCTAAAGTGATGTATTATATTCTTGCATTTTCTCAAACCTTCCGGGAGGTACCGGATTCTTTCGTTAGCCTCAAATATTTCAACTCTCCTCCGGTGGGAATTTTGTGTAGGCAACTTAGTGAGTTGTGATGACATGCTCCAAACAAATGATAAGCTACAACCCTTTTTACTTATAGAAAATTCATTAATATAAATAAATTAGCGGGTTGTACACGCAATGCATGTGTAATTGAAAAAAACATAATAGTATAAGAATAATTATAAAGAAATCAACTATAGAGATATTTTGGAAAAATCCAAAATATGAGACACAAACGTGCTAATGTCTTCACTTTACATATTAAAATAAATAAATAGATAGATAAATTTGCTAGAGTTAGTTTATGAACTAATTACCAAAGCTTTGCTTGGACAACATTAAAAGTTGAGAAGTATCATTTTATCTTCCAAACTTTTATACATTTTTCAATTTGATCCCTACACTTTGTATAATACGAATTCCACCCCCCCCCCCCCCCCCTCCCCTCCCAAAACTTTCAAAATTTTGAATAATTTGCCTGCTGCCGTCACATTCCGTCTACAATCAAACAGAACTTGTTAACGTAGCATCAAATTTCATTTTACTCCCAAATTATATCTTAGAAATCAATTAGCCTCCCAAATATAAAAAATTAAATATAAATATTTAATAAATAATTTTTTATCTCAATAATAAAAAAATTAATATTAAATTAATATATACTTTGCAAAATATATATATATATATAAATCCTTATTTAGAATTATCTGGAAACTATAAAGTATGGGTACTTCGACAAACATATCGTACTTGTTTTGGGTACTTATCGACATATGATATTTTTACATATGTACCTTGTGGCACTTTAATCGAAATAATATTTTCTTCTACTTCAGAAATAAAATTCCTTTTACTAGACTTTTTTTTTTTTTTTTTTTTCCATTTTTAGTTTTATGCTTAGTATGATTTTAAAATTAAGTTATGGTTTATAAGTTATTTAATATTATGACATTTAATTTTGGTTTATCTTATACCTGTACTGTTGGCAATAAATATCAATTGTATGTTGGATCTCAACAAATTAAACTATTAATGAATTTTTTATATTCCTCTAAATTAAAAATAAATATTTTTTTTACAAATGTATCAAGCCGTATTCATACCCTACTTTTTTTAAATTTTACTGTATCAACGTGCTCGTATTGTACTAGTACCAGTACTCATACCCGTACTTGTGCTTCATAGGTCTCAAATTATTTCGAGTTGATCCTGGATAAACTTATTGAGCTGAAAATTTCTTGGCTACTCTATGTGCGTGCGCATGCGCAATTGTAACTAGTTTATTACCCAAATTAATTTAAATAGAATTGATCGACTAATGGTAATTTCAAAATTGAGTGGGGAAAAAAATTAAAATTCAATTATTGTCTAAAGAATACTCAACAAGACTAATGCTCAATTTTTTATTTAATTTTTTCATTTTTGAGATAAAAATTTATTAATTAAATATTATTATTATTTTTTTAATATTTGGAGGGCTAATTTATTTTTAAGGTATAATTTGGAGGATAAAATAAAATTCATTTCAAATGAAATTTGTTGTCACGCCAGTAAATTCCATTTGATTGTAAACGAAATGTGATGGTAGGGGCCAAATTGATCAAAATTTCAAAAGTTTGTGGACAAATGTGGAGGTCAAATTGAAAAACACTTGAAAGTATGAGGGCAAAGTGATATTTCATCTTAAAAGTCAACATACTAGTTTCACCCAATCCGACCATAACTATAAGGTTTTGGGTGTTATCGAGAGATAGGTAGGGTTGAATGTAGGTTGAGTTTCAGATAAAATTGTGGGTTGCAGGCGTGCAGGTTACACTCAATCCACCCGCATTATTAAATAAATAAAAATTCTCTAACCTCTTACATAGGTTATTCATTTTCTCAAACCTTTTTATCTCAATTTCATTATCTTTTCCCACTTATATGAAGTCTTTGTGCCTATAAGTACCAAAAAACAATGTGCTATGCAAAGTAATGAAAACTTAAGACCAAATCATGTTTGTTTATATATATATATATATTTAAGTACCTTTGGTTGTTCCACATAATAAATAAATAAGAAAGAGTACTTGAACAATTCTTAACTCTTATAAAAGTGTGTCCATCCTATCAATTTCCTTTAAGCAATAAGCAATGTATTAATTATTTGTAAATTTACAAATAAAAATTGCTTGAAAGTAAAGCGCAAATTTAGTAATCGAACAAGTTTGAATGAGCTACAAATTATTGAGCTTCATGAATAGCTCGATTATTATTATTATTATTATTATTATTATTATTATTATTATTATTATTATTATTATTATTATTATTATTGTGGTTATAATCACTACAACAAAAGTAATCTATAGTGACGAAAACTAGTGAAGAAAATAAATTTCGTCACTAAATAAAAATAGTTCGTGACAAATTATAAAATTTTGTCACATATAATAAAAAAATAAAATTAATAGGTGACGAAATTTATTTTCGTCAATAAATACTTCTTTTTAGGTGAGGAAAAATTAAGTTTCGTCATCAAAGGTTTTCCCGCTAATTTTTTTTGGTGGCGCCAAAATTTTGAGACTTTTGGTGAGAAAAAAATTTGTCACCAATTATAAAATTATTAGTGCGGAATATATTTTCGTCACCAATAATTTTACATTTTGTTTTTTTGAAAAACTTGATTTTAAATATTTTAAGCTTATTTGGTGAGAAATATATTTTCGTCACTAATAATTTTTAATATTTTGAGACTTTTTAGTAAGGAAATTATTTTGTCACTAATTTTAGAAGGAAAATTTTGACAAATTGAGCGATAATAAAAAAAATAGAGTATTAATTTTTTCTTAATTTTATTTTATTTTATTTTTTTTGTATTTATCAGTTTTCCTCTCATATCTCTCTCACTCCAACAAATTGCAAATTTTGATGACTAAAAAATTTCATAAAACAAAGATTTATTTTTTGGTAAGAATATTTGGTTTATTTTTATTTTTTTTCATATTTTTCTCTGTCTTTACATACGCCAAAAATTAAAGCGCCAAAAAAAATTTCTGATTTAACGCCTAATGGAATAATATCAAAATTTCAGTCCAAAAAAACTTTTTAACGAAGAACTTTGTGCCCTAATCTATCCACAATTCTTTCACAGAGCTGTAACAAAGAACCACCGTGAGTTCATCCTCCACCGTGAGGATGGTTCATCCACCACCGTGAGTTCATCCTGCACCGACATCAAGCTACAGCACCACCGTGAGTTCCAGGTCAGTTTGTTGTCTCTGTTTCTCTTTCTCTACCCCTCTTTCTCTCTCTTCAGGTCTCTGGGTTTCTCAGTCTATACCCTAACTCTGTCTTTGGACGTGTTTCGTAAATGGAATTCATTGTTAAGATGAGATTAAAGCATTCCATTCGTTACTTCTAATATCTCCAAAACTATTCTACTTCAAAGAGTTCCATGAACAACTTGAATGATTTTAATTTGGGAAAAAAATTATAGAAAATAGAATGATTAACATGTTCTGTATTCTGATTATGATATTCATATTCTACCCAATGTAATCATTGAAGTGAATGAATTGTTGGTGATTCTACACATAGTAAGGTCTCATGCTTCTGATTATGCGTCTGCTAGGTGTTTGATAAAATGCCACAATGGTTAGTTTTTTCTTTATTGTTTTGTTTTGTTTTTTGTTTTTGGTTTTTTTTGTTCTCCCTCCAATCACAAAGTTATTGTAATGATAATGACTGGTAAATGACAATATGTTTTGCATTTCACATCCTCAGTTCTTGTAATGAATGATAAATGATAATAATGTCCCTGCTATACATGGTCTAAATTCATGCCAGAATTGCTAATTTGCTAAGTAATAGAAATTCCCTTTATTTTGTTAGATGTCCTGTATTTTAATGCATTATCTTGCATCTCCTACATGCAGTCAACTCCTCCCTTAAGAAAATTTAAGCAACATTGTAGGTAATTTTGTAATGAGTTTTGTTAATTTGTAGGATTTGAATTATTTGAAATTATTGACTCCCTTCTTTTTTTCAATTGACAACAATTCACACAACTATTTTAGTAATCCACGATAATGTTTCTCTTTATATGTACTATTCATCAAGCAAACCTTTTAACAGAGTCAAAAACCAAACACAACCACCAAAAACATAAACCAAATGATCAAATTTCATCAAATCATTTAAAACTCTGTAAAAGCAAACATCAAATTCTAAGTCACATAACCAAATTGCTGCCCACAACTAATACTGAAGCCCAAACTGTGAAATCTTTTCATACGACTAAATCTAGTTAAATTTTCATCGAAGACTGACTAATGCACTACCAAATTGTATCAATTGACCATCACAAACAATTCAGAATAAAAAACCAATTCAAACAGAATAACCACAATAACACACCAAATGATCAAATTCAATCAAATCATTAAAAAATCTGTGAAAGCAAGCGTCAAATTGTAACTCACCTCACCGAATTACTTCCCACAAGCCTCCTGATTTCCACAAAGCACCCAAGAGTCACACAAACAAGGCCCATGATTCCCAGTACACATGACCTTACAAGCCTTACAACACTCCTCAGAAGAATTGAACTTGAATTCAAAACCCCAACACATGGCCTTACGTGATTCATTTGATTGTTAATGTTTGGCAACTGGGTTGGATTCAATTCTTCAAATCTAGTATAATTTTTTATTATATATATACACCAATTTAGTATTTTTTGTGTAGTGTTTGTTTATTGATTGAAACCCACATATTATTTACTTTTCATACTTAATCAATCTCTATCTCTCTCTCCCTCTCAAAACAGAACACAAGTGATGTGTGTTTTGTTTATTGACGAAACTAAACACACTCAATTTCTTCCTTTAGCATGCACCCCTTCAGTGTGTTCTTCTCCAGCGCCGCTACTAACGTCCATGTTCTCTCCTTCAGTGGTGCCACAGACGTTGCATCTCCTTTACTGCTGTGTGTTCTTTTCCATCAGCGCCTCTTATTACTCGATTTCTCTGTTTTTGGATTTTCAGGTATGGGTCCTCTCTCTCTCTCTCTCTCTCTCTCTCTCTCTCTCTCTCAATTTCTCTATTTTTCTATCTCTGTTTTCCCTAATTTTCAAAGTTAATGTCCTTAATTGTGAATGTGTAAATTATGAATGTGTAAATTGTAAACTTGGCCATCCTCATTTAATGTATTTTGCTTGTTTCTGCTATAAACTTGAGAATGAATGTCCTATTGATTATAATTAACAGTTTGAAATTAGTAAAAGCCTTTGACTGAATGTGAATATTTTATATGATTTGGATTGATTGTCTGTATTTTTAATAAAATTAGGGTTCAACTCGTCTTTATATTTGAATGTTTGTTTAATATCTGTTTATTTTGTAGGTTTTTCTACTTAGGTTATTCATAAAAAAATAAAATTGATTACTTAGGTTATGATTTCGATTGATTCCTTTGCTTCTGTGATCATCCTTGCTAACTGGACTAGCCTCCTGATTCTTCTTGGATACCATGGCTGGCTATTTGAGGATCCTTGTAGATGCCTGATGCTCTGCTACTGCCATTATTTCTTGCCTTTGTTTTAGTTGACTGTGGGCATCTTCTTTTTGAGTAGTTCCTCCTTGCAGGGTGTTTTGAGGTCTCTTTCTGTTAGCAAGTGCACAGACCCCATCTCTCTTTGTTTATGTGGTCTCTGAACTTGTGTGGAGTTTTCTTTTTATTTATTTTCGGCAGTTATGCGGAGCTGTGCTTTATACGTCACACATTCTGGTTTACTGTTCTAGAAGTGACTTCTGTTTTGTGTTTTCTTGATCAAGAGGTAGCAGGTGGAGAAAACCTCAACCGTGATTAATTTTGTCGAGATTACTCAACTATGTGTTGTATAGTTAAGAATGTATACATATTTGAGTACTTGATGACTATGATGTTTGAAAGAAGTGATCTATCTCTCTTTAAGACAAGCTTTGAAGCAATCAAATTAAAGGCTGGTTCAAAAGTTTTATGGTGCATCATTAGTATATGCTGAAGAATGCAGCAGGAGCTTTCTTAGTCAATGGTAGATCAAAATAGTGTCTTTAGGTGATTGATTGTGCAAACAATAGAGCAAAATATAGTCATTCTATTTAGGGTTGAGTCCTCTAATGGATCTGTTCATTAAGCAAAAACATTCATTTCATATCATTTTCAATATAGAACTTATAACAAGAAAATGTAAATGCTCAATAACTAATTCTGATTTCTGACTGTAAAGAGAGTATGAAGAGACAAAAATGCTTGTCAACAGAATCTGCACAAGATTTAGACAAATATTGTTGACAGAATACAACATAAATGACACTTTTTTACACTGTCTAGTTCGTTTGCTCCAACTTGAGAATGATTCCATAGATTAGTTAGTACATCAAGAACAAGCTATGCTATGCATAATAGAAGTAAACAAAAAACAATAAAATGGTGATTTAAATCACTGCACTCGAAAGCACGTCTCAGTTAGGTGATAAATGTTTGCTGAGATCGTTGAAGTTGGTGCAGCCATGGATGTTCAATCCATGCTTATTGGCTAAATGCAGAAGGCATATGAAACACAGATGGGGAGAGATATCCTGAAGTGCTGCAGCCGCCCTGCAGTCTTTCGGAAAGCTGGCCATGATGTCCTTGAAAGATACCATTTCTTTCTGCCCCTAAAGTTAATCCACAATTAGCTATTACTTCTCATTAAAAAAATAAATAATAAATAATAATAATAATGAGATCAAGCACCATGGCCATAATATAGCATCAAAGTTAGACATAAGAAATCACCCCAGTTTCAGTACAGAGGAAGGGAGCCTCCATCTGTCCATAAACCAATCACTAGTGGCATTCTTATTAAAGTTATTCACAGAAAGAATTGTAAACGTTACAGGATTGACAATTCTTTTTCTGAATCACCTAACCAGGAGAGCTAATAGATTGAAAAATTCTAGAGTTTCTTTCCTGCCAAATACAGTAAACAGATAGGTTATTTGCTGTAGATAGAAGGGGGGGGAAAAAAAAAAAGATTGTCAATAGATTTGTAGCAAAGGTTTATTAGCTAACGCGGCTTGATTATGCTAGTCCAACTCTATAAATTTGTTATCTATTTAATTACATTTACTAATATTAAGTAATTGTGCAAACTGTTTTGTTCCCTAGTTTTCCCATCCTGAGAAATTTCCTTGTTATGTTGGAAAGTTTTGACTGGCTGCTTGAATTCGGGCAGTTTTATAAACCTGCATATTCTTGCAAACTTCAGATTTAAGTATTTTACCGAGTGCCATATTTTGGCACTTAAGACTTCATTTGTACAAGTAATAGTAAAATTGATTATGAACATAAAGATAGTGCCTAGAAATTAGAAGCACTGTGTGAAAAGGGTTAAAAATTAGTAAAACTAAAACCCAATATATGGAATGTAACTTTAGTAACCAATAGAAGTAAAAATAATGAAGTGAATTAAAAAAACTAGGAGATAGCAAAGAGTGAATATTTTTGTTACTTGCATACAAATTTCAATCATTAATAAGGAGAAGGAGTCCAAATAAGCTTATCAGGACCAGTCATGGGAAGAAAAGGAGTGGACTGGATCAGATTACATATATCAACAGTGGCCTTGATGAGTTTCCATATGCATATCTTTACTTATCCATTTTTATGTATTTATGGTTTATGCTTTTGTATTTTGTTTTTTAGGGCTTACCAATGCCACCAAAACGATTGGCGTAGTCATCTCTTCAACCTTCGCACGAGGCAATTGTTGTTCCGAATGGGGTTTTACATGACAATGTGGAGACCCAACACTCACAACCACTTGATGTCGATATAGAGGCAGCGAGGGAGGCAGCCCCCCAATCTAGTATTGGTAAGATGCTGAATTTTGCTATTAAAATGAAATTCTCTGTTTTAATATAATTCTATGGTTCAAAATTTTTGAAGCAGGTTGTTTTATAGGATTTGATTACTTTTTTTTTGCTATAAAAAGTGCCGGGGTATACCTTAGTTGAACTCTTGTAAGTTTTTTTTTTTGTTCATACATAATACATTTTTTGGGTGAGTAAGTCATAAAATAAATACAAGTGAATTTACAGATTTACAAAGGGTATACCCCAGGCCCTACCAAGAAACTATACATAACAAACATATTAGCAACCCCAAGCTAGACTAGTAGAATAATAAACTAAAATTAAAATGGTCCTAGACTGCAAAACTGTTCATAAGCCCTGTACAAATGATGGCAGTCATGAACAATAGGCAGCCCAAAACCTGCTAAATGAGCATCAAAATGAAGCACCTGGTAGATCCTTGAGATTGATTTCCCAAACATGACAACAACTTTGAATTGAACCACAGCAAACTTCAACAACAATTCATACTTAGTAAACTTCACTCCCTTTTCAATCCAACAACTATCAAGGCACATAGTTCCAACCAGGAGCAACCAATTACAACACAACATACTACATAATATTCAAGCCACATACTCCAAAAAAAAAAAAAAAAAAAAAAAAAAAGAAGAAGAAAGAAAATACATCCCAATGACATCCCAATTGGGTAGGAAACCAAAATATATCAACGTATTACATAGTAAGATTAAACAAGAACCAAAGACAGCCTGCTAAATTCCTTTACCAGCAAAGACAGCTGAGAATCTGTAGAAAGGAAGGCAGAGCACTATAGAAGCCAGCAGCATCTAGTCATAGCTGGACAGATCATCTTCAAAGCAGTGGATGCCAAGTACCAGAGCTCAGAATTAATAGAGCCTGGAAAACACAAGGATCAACACAAGCTAAGATAATACAATTCAGAAATAAGCATGCAAACAAGACTCTCATATAGGACTACAGCCACTCAACCTTCATACAACACTCAAAACTCAGAACTGGAGCATGCAAAACCAAAGAACAAAATGTATCTCACAGTCACTCAACCCTCAAAGGAAGAAAGCTCCCAAATCACAATTCTCAGGTATAGAGGATTACACTCACACAAACCTAACATACAGAACTTACATCACTCAACCACTATCCCTAAACATTAGGACCAGCTAAACCAGCACAGCACACAGTTAGAAAAGAAGACTGTAGAGCTACATCACTCAACCCTCAAAGCTTACCACACTCACTCAAGCCTATTTAGGATCTCACATCACTCAATGTTCTTCTCTACATTACAACCAGCCAACCTGCAATGAACTAACCTGCAAAAAACAATTAGTTATACTGCAGGCTCACCCCACTCAACCCACAAGACTCACATCACTCACTCAGTAAGCTAGTTTAATCCTCTCTAACACTCAACCCACATCCCTTAAAGAGGACCAGCCAATAACCTGCAGATTATAAACAGTTACCAGATTTGATCACAGAAGCAGGTAGAGACCATTCCTTGAAGAACCAATTATTAATTAAATCAGCCTTGAAGTTAGTGATGGACGTCACCCTGTATCTTACTAGTTCCTTAATCCTACTGATGATGGCCACCTCAGTAGACTTTGTAGCCTGGAAAATTCTACAATTTCTTTCCTGCTAGATACAGTAAATAGAGCAAGTGAAGACCAATTTACAAATAATAACAGCCAGAGAGGAGCTAGTAAGCTTTGTAGCTAACCAATTCACAAGGTGGTTCCAATTCAATTTAGGCCAATTCACATTACACTAAGCTGTCATAGTGGACCAGATTCTAAAAGAGTAAGAACACTCGAAGAATAAATAATTTTGGTTCTCATCATCAGCCTCACAAAGCACACACCTAGAAGTATCCCTCACACAAAAGACAACTAGCCTATCAAGGGTACTCAGCCTGTTATAAATGGCCATCCAGACAATGGTACTAATCCTAGGAATATGATGCTTGAAGCAAAGCAGCTTAGCCCACTGCACCTTGGGATGTTGGGCTGTCCACAAGTTCCAAGTTGACTGAATAGAGAAACAGCCATCATACATACATACATACATATTACCTGGTTCTCCAGAATTCGAGCATTTTTTATACTTTCATAGTCACTCTTTGTTTCATGATGATTTGAACATTTCTGAGCATTTGTTACCTTAAGAAAAGCTTGGCAGACAACACCATTACTAGAACAGTCTGTCATGCCTGTCTAGGAAATGTTTGTATGTTAAAGCTATTTAAGTAACTTCAAAATGTAAAAAAAATGAATTTGCAGTATGACACTAACCAATGCTTGGTTGATCCATTTCTAGATTACAACACTATTTACAATCTTCTTCACTTTTCAATGTTTTTCACCTGAATTTAGTATTCCAAATTTGTAATAAGAACACTGAAAACTTCTTCTGAAATTGAACTTTAAGATGAACAAAAGAACAGACTCTAATGAATGTTCATTTCTCAACTCTAAGCTAGACACACACACACACACGCACGCACGCACACACACATATAATAGTTAAAGAAAGAGAAGAGTAACTAACTAACTAATAACCAACATCTGGAACCGAGAGACATATAAAGACTTGGTAAATATGTCAGCAACTTGGTCCAAAGAAGCAACATAAGAAACCACAATCCGTTTTGTGCAAGCAAGAAAAATCAGGATTATGACAAGAATGAAGAAGCTGCAGGGGTAGGAAAGAGTGAAGAAACAAGAAAATGGAAGAGCAAATATAACATGAGAGAAAACAACTTGAGAAAGGAAAAGCATCAACTTGAGAGTGGGGAACAAAGCTGCAGCTATACCTGTGAAGCCACATTTCAACCACTTTGTCCTGGCTAAAGAAGTCTTTTCTTGAGATCATGTGCTTTCTCACAACTTACATTCATATCTGTTGGTCTATCTCTTGTTCTTGAGGCTTCAACTTCTCCCTTTTAGTGGTGCTGTCCTTGTTATTTGACACAAACATTCAATTTCTGTTAGCCAACCAATCATATATTGTCTTCATTGTGCTCAATTGGACTATATAAGAAGCAAATGAGGAATATTTAGCAAACTTTATTTTTAGCTGGTGCTAGCTTGAGTTGCGTACCAAAGCACTCGTATTTTCATATTCTTTTCATAGTTTTTTGTTTTTCTCCTTTTGTTTTTAGCTCATCAAAATTATGACTATCCTTGTTGCATGATTCTATGAATTTTTGATAATACAGCCTTATGTTGTAATTCTTTCAGTTCGACTGAAAGTAGGCAAATATCTAGATATACAAAACTAGTGCAAAGAAGAGTTTTTTGGATTTTAAATTATATGATTTTGAATCATTATTTCAAATATCTCTAGAATTCTAAACCCTTTAATCCAAACACACTCTTAGCTTATTAGAGTGGTTTGTGACTGCATATGCCCCAGGAAAAAGTTTTCTTTGGGCCTCATAGATGTGCTCTTAAAGTTGTCATGGCTTCTGCTGCTTCCACTCAAAACTTAATGTATGCTGCTTGTGAATTGTCTCTTGCTGACAAAAAGAAAATATTTGTGCAAATCTGTAAGCCATTTTACTTGTTCTTGCAGATTGGATTACTCTGTGCATACGTTATCAAAAAGTTGTACTTTGGCAGGTATGTAAATGCTAGTTTTTTGATTTGCCTCATTTTGTTCCACTGGAAAATCATGTTTTCATTTTTGCTTTATTTATTAATTTAATTGAGTCTGCAGAGGCAAGTGCTTCTGCATTATTATTATCCGAGTGACCAAATGAATGAATATAGCCCATTGTCGTGAATCAAATGTATCTCAATGCTACGTTATATTTTGGAGCTATTATATATATATATATATATTCTACCATTAGTGATAGTGATATATGGTATTCTTGCAATCTTTTGGCATCTTATGTTATCCGTGTTGCTTTGTCATCAATGATCACCTCAACTCTTTGAAGTTTTGATTTGTTAGATGCATTTCTACTAAATTGGTTTATAAAATAAAATTATTTATATATGAGTTTAGATGTAATTGATGATATATTAATGTTTTCTTTGTTTATTTTCTTTGCAGATTGGTTTTTGATGATGTTTGGAAGTATACTTGCAAATGAAGATCAACTGTTGAATTTTGTTTCCTTAACTGATACTTAGTTGTAGTTGCAAATCAAGATTGAGTGTTGATTTTTTTTGTGAATTCCACGTTAGTTCATTTTGGGATTTGCTTTGATGGTTTTTTGTTATAGTTAAGGGTTTATATTATTAAAATTGTTTGATGGATATATTTTGATTTATAATATAAATTGTTTACTGAATTTTTTTGTGGAGTGATGTATAATAGCTAGTGGATTTCTTAGTACAATTAAAAGGCTATTGGGATATGAGCAAGGGGATATTTGTGAAATAATAATTGAAATTGAAATATAATATATGGAACAGGTTTAGTGACGAATTTATTTCGTCATTTGTACTTGTTATTATGACAAAGTGATTATTCGTCGTTAATAAACATTTTTTGTGACAATTTATTACAGCGCATATATGAAAGTTTTCATTGATTTTTGTTGTTTGGTGACGAAATATATTTCGTCACGTAGATAAATATATTTGTGACGAAATAAATTTCATCACGTATATGAATATATTTGCGACGAAAAATATTTCGTCACCCATGTATGACTTTTGGAGACGAAAAATTCCGTCACCTTTGCATCTTACTGTGACGAAATTATTTCCTCATTAATGATCAACATCGGTGACAAATTTATTCGTCAACTAAAATTATAAATATGATACTGAATAATTATTTGGTGACGAAAATGAGAATTTTTAGCGACAAAATCTTGTTTTATTGGTGACAAAAAATTTCGTCACTGAACTAATTTCATTGGTGACGAAATTATTTTTCGTCACGGTGGTTTTTAGTGACAAACATTCAATGACGAAATTGGTGACGAAAATATTTCGTCACAAATATCTATAGTGACGAAATTAGCTCTTTCGAGACAAAAAAATTTCGTCATTCAAGACCCAACTTGTTGTAGTGAATAAAATCTCAATCCGCACAACCAAATACACCCACCTGTACACCTGATTGACCCACCCACACAAATCGCAAACCGCATTGCGGGCGGTTGTAAGTCTAATTTTTTCAACCCACATGGTTGCTATAGCGACTTGGGTTAAGACTCGACTCTTTTATATTCTTTGATTCGGGAACCGGTACTTATTGTTGTTGTTTATACTCCTTTTTGTCTTATTGTTAATTGGGATTGGTTGTTTAGAGTTGTTAGATTTGGTTATGAACAGATTGGGCGTTAGTGTTTTAAAGGAATTCTGTCTTGTAGAGTTCACTCCAACTGTCATTTCTTCGTTCAAGCGGTCTTTTCTTTCTCCCAGAATTTGTGTTTTCAAGTCTGAACTTCTCAGAGGGGGGCATTCTTTGCTCGAGCGATGGTTAGCTCACTCAAGTGATCTGTTCAGCAGGATTGATGTTTTAGGAGTTGGGTTTATTCACTCGAGCGGTCTGTGCGTATAAAGGTACGGGGAAAATAGGTTTTTTTTTTTTTTTTTTTTTTCACTTTTTGAGTTTTCTATCTCTAAAAGCTCTCCAACCAAAATTTCTTCCTCTTTCACTCTCTCTGTTTCTCTCTTTAAAATCTCACACAAACCTTCCCATACACCCTAATCCGCTAATCTCACAATCCTGGTGTTTTGGGATAAAGTGTAGAGCTCGTAGAGGTAAACGTTTTAATCGAAGAAGTTCAAGCTTTGGTCTTTGCCAAATTTTTGGAATTATTCATATTCTCTTCATATCTTAAGGTAGGGATTTCTTTAGCATCTTGTATGGTATTTAATCTTATTATGTGTTTCTTGAAAAGAATAGTGTTTTGGGAGCTGTGAATTTGGTTTAGGATTTGATTTGGGTTGATTTTAGGAGAATAAAAGAGGGATTTTCAAATGGGTTCATAAGAAATGTTGTGGGAATGATTGCATTGATGAATTAAGTTGAAATCTTGAAAATCTCTATTCTAAATGAATTTTTAAAGAAAACAGATATTTTGTTAGAAAATCTTAGAAATCATTGTTTTTGAATAAGGATGTGAACGATGGGGATATGTTTGGACTCTTGTTGAGTTGGAAAGTGGAATGAAACATGTATTGTTATTCTTATATTGAAATTTTGAAATTTCAATCTGTTGGTTATAATTTATTTCTTGTATAAAGATATCTGTTTTGAGCTATCAGTGGATGATAGTTTTGATTGTTGTAGAAATTGCATGAGGATTAGGTTAATTGAAACCAACTACTCATACATTTTGCATTGAACATCGCTTCATATTTATACATTGAAAATGTATCGTTTAAGAAAAAAAATTGGTGAATATCTTGGTGAGTCTGGTTAGGAAATGTGGTTGTGGTATTATCTATATTGGCCTGTGTGTCCTTGGTGAAAGTCTAGAAATCTGCGCGGTTAGGTGTCGATCCTTCCGATTAGTACCTGTAAAATGGCTTTGATAGTAGTTGTATAGCCTACTGACAGATACATACTTAGAGATTCCCAATATTGTGTATCAACTACCCTGTTTTCTGATTTAAAAGTATCAGTTTATGAATTGATTTATAAACATATTGTATCGTTTTGAAAGAGGAAAATACAACATTTTGGTAAATGGCATTCATGTGCATTCACCATATGACTCTGTTAAGTATCATGTTGTATATTAAAGTAATCTCTACTGGGTTTTAGCTCACCCTATGTGGAAACCAACTTTCAGGTACTGATGGTATGCCTCCGCCAAGGACTTAGCTTGAGAGGATCTTAGAGCTGAAAGTTCATTTATTTGTGTTGTAAATATCTTTTGTACAAACCTCGACTTTTTATTTGTATTAGGCTTAACCCACTTTTATTCTAACCAAGTATCGTCTTAGAAATATATAACCATTTGGACAAGAACTTCTCTTTTCTTCTTTGTCCTATATATATCCCTCACATGCTATATATTCATAGCTTCGGGTTAATGAATGTATTAATGCATGTGATGTCACCTTTGTACTACATTAAAGGAATTAATGAAAGAGAGAATGCTTAGTTAATATTGTCTTATGAATGGTTTATGAGGTTATCTATAATTATAATTATAATTTTGGGGTGTTACAGTTGCTGGTGAGTCCAACCCGTAACCTGAACCGACCAAAACCAACCCGTGACCACCCCTAATTCTGATGGTTGTGTTACCCAATCTATAAATTAGGAAAAGCAAGCGGTAAACTACCAATAGGTCCTAATAGTTGGACTTAATTCTCATCAAGTCCTATTGAAAATAAGTCTTCGTAAAATTGTTGCTAAAAATAATTTTTTTGTGACAATTTTTTATATGTCGCTAAAAATTGACAATTAGTGATTTTTTTGGTCATGATTTTTATAAATTGTCCCTAAAACTTACAATTAGTGACATTTTTTTTACGACAATTTTTTTTTCATATGACTTATTAGACAATAAGTCCCCTTATTAGGACTTGCACGTAAGTACCCCAAAAGTAAACTCCATTTTCTTATACAATGATAATATTAATTAAGAAAAATAATATATAAATCTATTTTCTAAATTCAGTGATAATATTATTTCCCTTTTAGGTCTTATGCAAGACAAGAAATAAATCATAAGGCTTAAATTAAATCAAATAAGTTAAGTGAAAATTAATAAAGAATCAGGAGCCAAGCCCACTGCTAGATTATTTTTTTTCCCTCCCCATCAAACAAGGCAAATATCAAGCACTTAACCATTTATAAGGCTCATAATAATGTTTAGGCAGAATATTTTACAAAGAACTAAACAAATAAACAATACGACAAGCATGACTAGAGCAACATTTTACCTGAACGTGGAGGGAGCCAAAAACCCACTAAGGCCTCATTTGGAAATATGTTATTTTAGTAATTTTTTGACTTTTTACGAAAAGATATAAAATTTTTTTTTAGAGAAAATGATATGACAACTTATAATGATTTTTTTGACTAAAACGGAAGATTGTCAAATGAGGCCTAAGACTAACGTGTCTACAACAATATCCCTAAGCGACAGTCAAACGGCTTTGGAAAAAAAACAATACTCCTAATCAGTAATGTGGCCACAACCAAAAAATCAAATTCACATACAGTTTACCGTAGTAGAATCGCACAACAAAGGAAGTTGCAACATTTCTACAATATGTTGAATTTGAATATTACCAGAATTATAGAGAAAGGAAGAGAATTATCTACATATTATATCAAAAGTCAATCGCCTAAGGCTTACATCATTATTTACACTAATACAAAGTTCTAGTTAAATTGAAAAGTAAATCGAAAAAGACAATACTTGCTAATCAAGACTAAATCAAAGACGGCACAAAAAAAAAAAAAAAAAAAAAAAAAAAAAAAAAAAAAAGAAATATTTGAGTTAAGCTCAAATGTGGAAACTAAAAATACATATAGTGGGAAAAAATCTAGCTCCAATTGGATTCGTCTAGACCGAGTTATATAGACAAATCAAATATTTCCTAAAACAGCAAAATCGTGAAATTAAAGGCTTAAATATTAGAATTTAATTGTAATCCATAGTAGGCCATGGCGAAGCGATGTGTACTAGTTTCCATGTCTCGGCTGAATTTCACGTCATTCCAAACACAAGTTGTTTTACCTCTACTAGTGTCTTCTGCCTTTGCCTTGTTTGTCCATGAATTTTAGAAATTTTATAGCCAAACACTCTGCATCACAAACTATGTCACACTAGAAGCCACATCAACTTATACTCAATCCATACCCTCAGTTGAACATGCTAACATTAAGTGAGCGTTAAATTAAAACAAATTCAACATTATACAAAGATTAATAAAATTGAATCACAGACAAAATACATGCGGGCATTAAAAAAATTAAGGCTTAGTTGACCTAGCTCACAATAATTACTCGAACCAAACTAACTTGTACAAACTTCAAACCAATGAAATTAGATAAAGAAGCTAATGCAATCACCTCTTAATTCTTTTTTTGATAGGCAATACAGACTTCAAAACTACTCTCAATTCTCTTTGTGACCAAACCATTGGAGTGCAAAATATCAAAAGATTACTATGAAAAAACCAAATAAGTATAGACTGTACAGTGCAATTACCATGAAATAGCTGATAAGCTTCAAATGCTAAGAAAGGAAGTGTTTGGATTGCTCTGTTAGATTCTTAATTTTTAGTGTGTTCTTGATTTCTTCTTGTTGGCCTTTGACTTTGCATTTGTTTGGCTTTGATTAATGTTTCAATCCAGCTAGGGTATGATATTTAAGTTATGATACTTTTCGTCTTGGCTTTTTGTGTCTTCTTGATGTAATTTGTCTATACACCTTGTACTTTTATATTGCATCAATGAATCTCTTTTTTGTTGACAAAAAAAAGCTAAGAAATGGAAGGTCAATTTCGACAAGCCAAAAAAATAAAATAAAAATGAAACTGATTTGTACCTGAGAAGGGGGGAAACATTACATGTGAATTAGATTATAGATTTATCTATAGAAAGACCAAATATTAAGAAATAACAAAGCATAGACCAAATAATGTACATAAATAGGTTTTTTTTTTTTTTTTTTCTTGTTTGGGGGTTGCATAGATAGATCAATTACAAACTAGAGCACAAAGGAATAACTAACAACTCAACCTTAAATAAACATGATAATTTTGTTTTACTTACCATGGTCTTCCCAGCTTCCCTACCAACTCAGTTGGGGAGTTCCACACTCATTGCCGAGCTATTTTCTTGATGTGATCGCACCTTTCCAGCATAATCAAATAGAGACTTTTTATTCCTGAATTTGATGAAAAATTATTTAAAATTATCTTCAACCCTTTCATCAAATGTTAATCAAATCAAGAGTGTTTTTTTTCAATCAAATTGAGAACTCGTCAAACCTTTTATCAAATTCAAATTTGATGAAAATTTAAAAAGATGAAGCATTGGAAATAAATTTTTTTATATATTTTTTTGTCTCATCAAATTTGATGAAAAGAAATATTTGGAATAAAAGATGAATTTTTAAAAAGATTTTTATGAAATGATTTTAATAGTTTATGAAATCAAATTTTTTACTCAAATTTAACATTAAATTAGCTGACAAAATTAGTGAAATGTTGGAGATGCTCTTACTTAGGCTGAGACACATATATAAGAGCTTCTTCAATCCTTCACATTTTCTTACATCAAATTTGATGAAAATGTCCTGAAATACTATCTCCAATGCTTTCATCAACTTGAAAACTCATCAAAATCTTTTACTATCAAATTCAAATTTGATGAAAATTTTAAAAGTTGATGAAGAATACAGAGTATTCCTAAACACAGCCATATCTTTATTACAGAGTATTCCCAAACACAGCCGTATCTTTATTATCAACACTAGATACAAATCGATGGTCACAAAGATTGACATGGTGTTTGGAAGTCCAAATGTTTTGAGAAATATCATACAAGTAGGCTTGTTTTGAAGAATTGTAAGGTGTCACCATAATCTTGTGTAAATCCTCAAGACCCACACACATTACTAAACTGTCACCCAAAGGCAACAAATCATCAGGAGGCTTGGGAAGAAAACTCCATTTCTTAGTGTGAAGATCAAAGACCTCAGCCCAGCGATCAGTTTCAGTATCTTTAACAGGGTTTCTGATAAAATTACCTCCCATCACATACAGCTTTCCATTAACAACCACTGTGATTGGGCTAGTTCTTTCCACAATCATAGATACGATACTCTTCCATCGGGGAGAGGGAGAACTAGCATCCAAACAGAGGACATCGTTAGTAGGACGATTCTGATAACATTTTTGGGCACGATAAAATCCACCGAGGCGATAGATGGTAGAATCTACACAAACCAACGAGCTATTCGAGTCGCATTTCTTTCTGGAAATCGGAGAGAGTCTCAACTTCTTCGTCCAATCATTATCATTATCATTATCGTCGTCTCGGTTCGATATGTTGACAACGAACCACTTCATGTTACGTTTGCAAGTGGAAGCGCGAAAACACAGAGATTTCTCGTATCGTTCTGGCCAATAAGTTGATGCCCATAGCGTCGATAGCTGACGCTGCCGAAGTAGCCGACGCATTCGACGACGCCGACGATGACGCGCACCACGCGAAGGCAGAGAAAGTCCAAGCATGGTTTTTCCCAATTCTCTTCCACTATCTCCAATTTTGCGTTTGGTAACACTTACGTTTTCAATTTATATTTACAAAAAATTTAAAAAACGGTCATAAAAACTTGTTTGGTAAATATTTTGGTTTATAAACCAGTCCTCTCAGTTTATAAATTTGGCCAAAATTTGTAAACTCAAAAAATGAGTTTACGTTTTCAGTTTTCAGTTTTTAGTTTTTTTTTTTTTTTTGACCACCCACCACTCGCCACCACCTGCTACCATTTTCCACCACCGTCTTCCGCTACCACCACCCTCCACCACTGTCTTCTGCCGCTACCACCCACCACCGTCTTCCATCGCCACCACCTGCCATCTGCCACCATTTTCCACCATCGTCTTCCGCCGCCACCACTCGCCACCACCATCTTCCGCCAATACCACTTTCCACCACCATCTTCCGCCGCCACCACCTGCCACTACTTTCCACCACCGTCTTTCGCCGCCGCCGCCACCACCTGTCACCTGCCACCACTTTCCACCACCGTTTTCCACCGCGGCCACCTGCCACCACCATCTTCCGCCACTACCACCCGCCACCACTTTCCACCACCATCTTTCGCCGCCACCACCTACCACCTACCACCACTTTCCACCACCGTTTTTCGCCGCCACCACCCGCCACCTGCCACCACTTTCCACCACCGTCTTCCGCTGCCGCCACCCGCCACCACCATCTTCCGCTACTACCACCCGCCACCACTTTCCACCACCATCTTCCGCTGCCACCACCACTTACCACCACTTTCTACCACCGTCTTCCGCTGCCACCACCCGCCACCACCATCTTCCGCCACTACCATCTGCCACCACTTTCCACCACCATCTTCTGCCGCCGCCGCCACTTTCCACCATCGTCTTTCGCCGCCGCCACCCGCCACCTACCACCACTTTCCACCACCGTCTTCCGCCGCCACCACTCGCCACCACCACCTGCCACCACTTTCCACCACCATCTTCCGCCACCACCCTCGATCACTGTCTTCTGTCGCCACCACCCACCACCTGCCGCTATTACCTATCACTCGCCACTCGCCATCATCGTCTTCCGTCACCACCACTCGCCACCACCCACCACTACCGTCTTCCGTCGCCATCCACCCGCCACCACCGTCTTCCGCTGCCACCATCCACGACCACTCGTCACCACCCACCACACCACCACTCACTATTTCTCACTCTTTTAGTTTATATTTTTTAAAATTTTCAAACATTTTGTCCAAACCAAATGCGTTTATAGTTTATGTTTTTTTGAAAATAAACAAAAACCAGTTTATAAAATTTTTGTAAATATAAACTGAAAACGTAAGTGTTACCAAACAGGCTCAATGTTTGGTAAAGTTTACGTTTTTGGTTTATATTTACAAAAATTTTATAAATTGCTTTTGTTTATTTTTAGAAAAACTTAAATTACAAACGCGTTTGGTTTGAACAAAAATGTTCAAAAAAATTTAAAAACATAAACTAAAAAATATGTTTGTTCAGGCCTAAAATATTTATATTTATTTTTATTATTTATGACAATGGAATCACACACAGTATAATTGAAAAAAAAATTAATTAAAAAAGCAATTGAAAAAAAATTTAATTGGGAAAAAAAATTGAAAAAAGAATTAATTGAAAAAAAAATTAATTGAAAAAAAAAATATTTGAAGAAAAAATTAATTGAAAAAAAATTATTTAAAAAAAATTAATTGAAAAAAAATATTTGAAAAAAAATTATTTGAAAAAAAAAATTTATTTGAAAAAAAAATTAATTAAAAAAAAATTGAAAACTGAAAGCGTAAACTCATTTTTTGAGTTTATGTTTTTTCCTTAAATTTATAAACTGAGACAACCATTTATAAACGAAAAAAATTATTAAACTAGTTTTTATGACAGTTTTTTAAATTGTTATAAATATAAATTGAAAAGTAAAAACGAAATGGTTACCAAACAGGTTTAGGGTTCCAAGTTCTCACTTTGCTTCCGTATTTAGAGATCAAAATAAGGGTAAGACTATGGTGGGTAGGTTATAATTAAGAAAGAAAATTATACAGCCTATGTTTGGGAAGTTGGGTTTGAAGATTTTTTTGGCTAAAATAGTCATAAAACAACAAAATAAGTTTTTTAGTCTAAAAAGATAAAGCATCACATCTAATCCATAATTATTACATTTTTTATCTCACAAAATAGTCAAAAAAGCCAAAAGTCCTTCCCAAACCAGAATTTTTAGCCCTAGGTGTAACAAGCCCGCGGGGGACCTCGCTACAGCTCAGACTCGATTTGTGTCACGGTTCTTAATCTTGAACCAAAGAGTCCAAATCCGGCAAATCGTTTTGAGAAAACAGATTTTTGAAAGAAGTGCCAAACATAGACTGCTTTGCCAGATACAGAGTCGCCACCTAAATATTTTATTTTTGGAAAATTTAGGAAACCCTGACTCGTGCCTAAGGCCACGTGTCCGTCTTCACCAAAGTTGCCTCGGCTCGGGAACTTGGGTACGATTGGAGAAGGTCACTTCGTGAGCAACCCCCCTCGCCCGATCAAAGATCGGCCTCTACTAACCATGATATCTAGTTTTGAAAACATTATACATTCTTATTCTGGTTATTAGCCTAGATTTACTATGTGATGCGCACAGCATACAAGTATAGACTGGATCGCCTGAATTGGAACAAAACACTTCATGTTTGTTTTTTAAAGAAGGTTTGCTACTCGCAAGTAGGCTTAAAATGCAGATTTTGCCACCCTCGGGTGGGCTTAGAAAACATGGTTTTGCCACTATCTAGTGGGCTTAAAACAAACAATCAACACATTGTTCCAATTCAAATAATCCAACCTTCACCCACAGGCATTCAAACAGTTATATCACATAAGCACATAGCCTCATGGTAAGCATGCTATCATGGCAGTCACTCACACACATGCAAGGATGCTAAAGCATAAAACTTATCAAGTACTCCAAGCCAAAACAGAAGCTAATTAGAAATCCATGCATGATCCTAATTATACAGAAATGCCTAATGCAACGCATGCAAAAATGCAACTAAGATAGCAGGCTCGGCTATTCTAAACATGGCATATGGAATGCTACAGCTAACAAGTATTCAACTTGGAATTGAAATACAAATGCAGTTAGTATGATGCGCCGAGCCCGGTGCATGCAAAACAGATGAATGAATGCAAACATGCTATCATACTGTATGCTAATTGAAACATGCCCTAATCTAACCATCATAAGCGGGTAAATAAAAGGGAAGAAAGACGTGGGGTTGGAAGACATACATCACACGCACGCACACTTATTACAATTATGCCCTCGCACAGAGGGTCCAAATAAATAATATACAGTCCCGAATAGTACAGTCCAAATAAATAATACAGTCCAAAATATGTACAAATTCCTAATTAATTAACAAAATTAACTAGGAAAACTATAAACTGGCATGCAAGCCAGGGACTGCCTTGACTCTTCTTCAGATGATGAATGATGCATATCCGGGTTGTCTTTGCGCGGAAATCCACTGTGATGCCCCAATTAGCCTCTGTTTTGCAATAATTTTTGGAAAGCGCGCCAAGCCCCGGACGACTGCTGATTCTTGATTTGCTGCAACAGAGAGCAGGAAAGGGGCATGGCAATGTATTTTCACAAATGTATGCATGCCTCGATCCTCGTGCCACCAATCACGCATCTCGATGCATGATGGCCGAGGAGTAGAATTGCACAACTCAATATGGAATGAATGCACATGAAAATACAACTAAGACCTAACTCCATCATGGACAATCCGGAGTGTCGGTGACTGGGGAATTGAGACACGTTCCGTCACTCGGAGTACGAAACGTACCTCGTTTCCCGTGCCCGGGCTAACTCCTATCCCAAACACAATGCAATATGCATGACATGCATGAAATGCAACTAAGATACAACCTAACATGCACAATGCTATGGAATGGCATACACAATGCACGAGATAACATGGCATACACAATGCGCTAACATACAGCCTAGCATACACAATGCTATGGAATGGCATGGCATACACAATGCATAATGGACTTACACTAACACAAGTGGATCTCAGCCACACTCATATAAGAGGCCATGAGATGAAAATGAGACACTCCGAAATGCGTGCACACATGCACGCAAACCGAGGACCGAACCTAAGGCACAACGGCCACTCTACCAAAGTATGGCAAGGCATGGAATGTGGCATATGAACATGCAAATTTCAGCACTAAAATATGATGCTAAACAGCCCCGAATCATGGCAATATGGCACCCGATGCATGAGATGGACCCCGAAACTCAAAATTAGCCACATGGAATGACTTATAGCTATACAAAGCATGCATTATTTGAATATGAAACATGAAGAAAGAAGCAAGGCAGTCCCAAAACATGAACTTTCACAGTTCAAAGTGTGGCCAAAAAATGAACACAAATGGGGCTAAACCAACATGCAAAAATGGCCCTAAATGTGAGATAAAGAAGCAAGTAGAAGCTTCTGGCCCTAAATGGCCAAGAGCCCTTCAACAAAGTTTAAGAGGGGCTCAAAATGAGGCAACTCACAGTTTACATCAAGCCACGAAGATAAACACAAGTAGGCCTAAAATAATATGCAAGAAAAGAGCCAAAAGAGGGACAAAGAAGTAAGTGATGGCTGCTAGCCTCAAACAGAGGAGGGCCCTTCAACAATGTTGAAGAGGGGCCCAAAACATGATATTTTACAGTTTACGAACAAGCCTAAAACAGTGCAAAAGCAAGCTTAAAATACTATGCAAAATAAGGCCTAAAAAGAGTTTTAAACACAAAGAGCAAAAAGGATGCTTCAAACAGCAAAAGACCCCTAATGAAACATGGAGAGGGGGTTAAAATAAGGCCATTTACAGTTCGGACCAGAGCCCAAAAATACAAGCATAAGGGGCTAACAAATCATGCAAAAATGGGGCCAAAAGAGGGATACAAACGCAAGTGACAAAAGAAAGCCCCAAACAGTGAAGAGCCCTTCAACAATGTTGAAGAAGGGCTCAAAACAAGCAACTTCACAATTTACAATATACCTCAAAACAGTTTACAAATAGGCCTAAAATACCATGCAAGAAAGAGGCATACAAGGGAGGTAAAGAAGCAAGTGTAAGAAGGAAGCCTCAAACAGGGAGAGGCCCTTAAACAAACATGAAAAGGAGATCAAAATAATGCTATTTTCAGTTAGGGTCGGAGCCCAAAAATGTAAGTAAGTATGGCTTAGATATATAACAAAATAAAGCACAAAAGAGGGAGAATAGGGACTCACCCTTGTAGACCAACAAACCAACAACTCTTGGCTTGAGAAGTAG
>CM069910.1:67386526-67713510 GCA_036172215.1 Camellia granthamiana | reverse complement strand
GGAAATTCGATAAAACCGAAGTGCCTCGAAGTGCGTGCCCACAGGCACGCAAACCGAGGCGATGATATGGGATGAAATGGCATACGGAATGCAACGATGGGCTTACACCTACATGGGAGAGCCTCAGCTCACTCACGTAGGAGGCCGTCGGATAAAACAGGGATGCCTCGAAGTGCGTGCACACGGGCACGCAAACCGAGGCAATGCAAAAATGATACAATTGGCATAAGAAATGATATGCAAGCATGCAAACCATATTTCAGCACCTAAACGAAGGGGGAAACAGCCCCGAAACAATTCGAAATGAAACCCGAAGCATGCAATCATCCCGAAAATGTGAAATTAAGCCCCGAAATGGCCTATAGCCATGCTATTTATGCAGAATATGATCATGGAAGAAAGAACAGTAGCAAGGCAGTCCCAAATATGGCATTTTTCAGTAATAAACATGGCCAAATTGCAAGCATAAACATAGCAACAAAAGCTCGCAAGAATACGGTAAAAGAAATGATTTACAAAGCAAGTAGTATACAGAAAATTCAAATGGAAAAACTTTCTTCTACAACACTGAAGAGGGCCCAAAAATAAGCATATATTCAGTTTATGGAAACCCCAAAATCAGAATAAAAACATGCTAGAAATTCCATGCAAAATAGGCTCGAAATAGGCTATATCATGAGACTTGCCAAACCATGCACCAAACAGCAAACTTTTCTTCATGAAACATGTAAAGGGGGTCAAAATAAGACCCCTTTCAGTTCTGACCAAAGGCCAAAACCAAAAGCACAAGAGGCTACAAAACATGCAAGAATACGGTAATTTTGAGGAATTACAAGGCAAGTACCAAAAACATTCACCAAATGGCTTAAGGCCCTCAACATAACATGGAAAGGAAACAAAAACAAGGCTATTTCTAAGCCTGATGAAGGCTGAAATCCGGAGCCAAATAAGCTTAACAAAGCCTGCAAGAATTAGGGCCTAAAATGGATTTCAAAGGGAGGTGGTATATAGAATGGCCAAATGAGGTTGAGCCCTTCTACAATGTTGTAGAGGGGCTCAAAATAGGCCCAAAACCAGTAGGGGTCGGAGCCCCAAAAACAAAGGCAAATAGGTCAAAAATAACATGCAAAAATGGGACATACTTGATGAATATTGAAGCAACTAGTATATACAAACACCAAACATGGTTGAGCCCTTCCAAAATGTTGTAGAGGGGCTCAAAATGAGCACAAAATCAGTAGGGGTCGGAGCCCAAATTCTCAAGAAATTAGAGTAGAAATATGAATCAAGAAAGTGCTCAAAAAGATGGATTTGGAGTCTTACCCTTGAAGACCTTTCTTTCTTTGCTTCTTGACTTGAATTTGTAGCTTCTTGACCTTTGAAAAAACCTTCCTTGCTGCTGGAATGGCAGTGGAGATGGTGAGGCTTGGTGTTGGTGAAGAAATAATGCAAGACTTGAAGAAGTTTGAAGCTTTTTTGCTATGAAAATGGAGGTTTAAGCTTTAGTGTTCTTGAAGGATTTTTTTCTCCTCCCCAAATGAGGTTCAGCAGCTGCTGGAATGGACAAGAGAGAGAGCTTAAAAGGAGGGCCAAAAGGGTAGAAATATCTTGCCTCAAATATCTAGATATTTTGAGGGCAAAATATCTAGATATTTTGAGGGCAAAAAGAAAAGATTTTGTTCGGCCACGAAGCGGGCATCTGAGACCGCAGTGTTCCTCGGAATGATGAAACAGAGGTACCTGTCAAAATTGAACAAAAACTAATGCAAAACGAAAGCTCGGGGACCAAAACCGCGCAGTTTGGGGTCCCGAAAATGGGCTGCCGGGCACCGGAAGTGGTGTTCGGCTGCGAAGTGGGTTTCTGAGACCCCAGTGTCCCTTAAATGGGAGTAAATGAGATGCATGCCAAAAACCGGAGAACTCGGAGATGGTTGGGTGGTCCCGAGCCGAGGCACACGGCCTAACAGTCCCGAAAACCGGGAACCGGGCTCCGAAATGGGCAAAATGGCCTACGGCCACGAAAAGTAGCTCATGGCCACCGGGAGATAGTCTACGGGACCACTCCCTTCCCTTAGGAAAGAAAACAGAGAAAACCGAGCCTGGTTCGCAAACCGAGACAAGGTAGAGAAGAAAGTTCAGAAGTCCGGAGGCAGGGCGCACGGCCGCGACTCTGAGACTTCTGAACGAGCACAGCATGCAACATCACCGAGCGCTCAATCGGTGACGTCTGAGTCTTAAGGTCGGTCAAAAATGGGGTGTCTACAGTTGCCCCTCTTTGACAGAACTCGGAAGTCATAACAATGACGGGAGTGAATGTCAAAGCCTAGAGACGACCCATTTTTGACAAGGCCGAAGACTTAGACAATCATACAGGATAAACAAAGATCCATGCCTACAGGCAAAAGGGGGGGCAAAATGCAAAATGAGAGGCGCGGAGCCAGATGATCATGCAAATGCAGCAAGCTGTAATGAAGCAGGTATTGACAAATAGATGCAACAGTTTTAAGCAAGAATGCAAAGCAACAACTACATCTCATGCAGTTTAGGAATGCGGAGAATTATTCAATTCTCGTCGCGTCTCACACAGAGAAGATACAATACCTGCGCGATTCGTCTGGTCGCACCAGCCTCAAATGAACCGTACATACAATATCGTGCCTGCAAAATAGAGAAACTCAACAAGAACAATATGCTAACAACATATATTCAATGCGATTCCTGTAATTCGAAAAGTTTGACACACGCAGTGTCTGTGAGTGAATGCATCGCAGTGTGATACAGGTAAGGTGCGCAGGATAGCGCGATGTAATGCACTAACAAGTGCAGGTGAGGTGCGCAAGATGCAAAATGATATGCAGGAAGATTTTGATAATTGGACTTACACGCTACGCGAAGCCCGTTCGAAAATTTGGACTTATACGCTACGCGAAGCCGGTTTGAAAATTGGACTTTCATGCAATGCATTGTAATGTAGTGGCTAAAATGCAATGTGAGATAAATTCCGAACACGCTGAAATCGCGTAAGGAAAGAAACACTCTAACCACGCTGAAATCGTGAGAAGAGAAACGGGACACTGAAACCACGCTGAAATCGTGAGAGGAGGTCCAAACAACAACCGCCCAGCGCGTCCACAACGCAACCTGGGATAGAGGTTATAACCGAGGAGAAAAACAAATGGTGTAACCAACAGACGTATCTCAACGTATTTCATACGGAGAGAGGGAAGGTTTTAACCGGGGAACAAAGGTGTGACCAACAAGCATATCTCAACGTATTTCATACGGAGAGAGGGAAGGTTTTAACCGGGGAACAAAGGTGTAACCAACAAGCATATCTCAACGTATTTCATACGGAGAGAGGGAAGGTTTTAACCGGGGAACAAAGGTGTAACCAACAAGCATATCTCAACGTATTTCATACGGAGAGAGGGAAGGTTTTAACTGGGGAACAAAGGTGTAACCAACAAGCATATCTCAACGTATTTCATACGGAGAGAGGGAAGGTTTTAACCGGGGAACAAAGGTGTAACCAACAAGCATATCTCAACGTATTTCATACGGAGAGAGGGAAGGTTTTAACCGGGGAGCAAAGGTGTAACCAACAAGCATATCTCAACGTATTTCATACGGAGAGAGGGAAGGTTTTAACCGGGGAACAAAGGTGTGACCAACAAGCATATCTCAACGTATTTCATACGGAGAGAGGGAAGGTTTTAACCGGGGAACAAAGGTGTGACCAACAAGCATATCTCAACGTATTTCATACGGAGAGAGGGAAGGTTTTAACCGGGGAACAAAGGTGTGAGTGTGTGTGATTGATACGCAAAATAGACAAAGCGAGTGTGTGATAGATACACTATGTGAACAAGTATGATAGATATACTGAAGGCGAACACGAAGTGTGATAGATGCACTTAGTGAACAAGTATGATTGATATATTGGGTGAAATGAGAAAGAAACTTGATAGGTACAATGCAATACAATGCATGATGCTTACGGAAAGCAATAAATAGACAAAGCGGCGCTTTAGAAAGCACCTCATGAGGTGAGTGGCGGTGAACCGCTCTACTCTGATGGGGATCTCCCCTCGTGCTCTTCGAACACTTACCTTCAACTCACAGCACAAAGGTTCTGAAATGCTGACAAGTAACAATATCTGCATGTGGGAGCCACGGCTGCCGCTTGTTTTCCTGATCATACTCACAACTTTCCCTATTCTCCAACGGGGTGACAGACTAGGTTGGTTCAGTATCCAGAATTGAGGTGCATACACATGCTAACTCAACCTATGGGGCTGCCATACAGATTTCAAGCCGAGGGCACACCTCTGGGTATTTAAACCAGACTTTAGTCTCGGAAATCCCGAACCTTTGTGTTCTAGGCAATAGCCATTCGAACTCTAGTTTCCACCGTCGCAGTTGGTCTCCTAGGAACTCATTGCGAACACAGCCCAGATGACCCTGGCAAGGAACTGGTACTCAGAAAGAGCACTTCTGATCGCCATTCTGGCTTGAGGTAGACTTGATCTTGAGCTTGAGGTAGAGGCACACTCATACTTCGGAGCATTGGCAAGACTTGAAGAGGTACACACAGAATACAAGCTTGGAGCCTACTGAAGTTGGAACAAACTCAGATGCCCGACATTTTCCTCTTTTGCTTTGCAGTTCGGAACCTAAATAGCTTCAGATAGGTCCTTGTCTTACTGTTCTCATATGACCTGGGTTGAACCCTGTGGTTTTCTGAAAGAACAAATTCTGTTTTGCACAAATGTGGAGAACAGCACGGCACTCGGAGCACAAAATGATTTTATTTTTGAAATTGAGAGATGAGTTTTTGACCAGGTATTGAGCCTACGACTGAACACAGCAAAACGACTCAACAAGGAAATAAAAGGCACACAATCTAGACACATCGAGTAACACTCGAAACGACTCAAAACAAGAATAAGATAAAACAAAAAGACACGACACTCAGACGTGCACAGGGAGCCTGTTTCACCGGGTATGTGTCCCACCCTTTCTTATTTGTGATTCTCACATCACTCGGCCCTCAAGCTTGGCTTTTCTCACGAAACCCTTTTCTCACTTTTTCTCTCATCGCACATCTCTCTATTCTTCAATCTCTCATTTTTCATCCCTCCCCTGGGTGGTTGATAGATAAATAGCAAGTTGAAGGCTTTTGCCCCTGGTATTCTACCAGATTCTTCTTCTTTTGCTCACAACAGTGAGTTTCTCCCACAGAGGGGTTGTGTTGCAACAGGACGTGTAGCAAATCTGCAGCTGACATCGATTGATGATGCTTTGCTGGGGAGTTTGGACGTGATCAGATCTGTCCAGATGAAGGAGTGGACTATCTTGCCCCATTCCAGTTCGTGCTTTGCACTTGGCTTGATAACTGAGGGAGCTTTTGGCCCTTTGTTGTGCCCTTTCCTGGCAGGTAGAGTGCCCTTCTTGGCGAGTATGTCGATAAAGGGGGAAAGACAGAACTCCTGACCCAACTGTGCCCCTAGTTTATCATTTTGACCATTTTTTTATTTTTGCTTTCTAAAAAAAAATTTGGCCAAAATGGGAGTTAGATTAACATGCTTGTTCGATTTTTGATTTGAAATCATGCAAGTCAGGTTATGAGTACTGAAAATTTTCCTTTTTTGGGTCCAAGAAATGGTTCAGTTCTTTGGAAAAGATGGAACAATTTTCGAGAGAACTAGTCAGCCTCAGTAAAAATTCTCAAAATCTATTTTTGCAAATGGTCACTGCGCAACGAGCACGGAACCTACTCTTGAGATGCACAACCTCGGATCCAAAGGGAAACTGCCCCGTACTTGAAGAGAGCTGCATGGCAACGGAAAGTTGCCCCTTGTTTGAACGGCACTGCAGCGCATTGAATGGCAACGGAAAGTTGCCCCTTGTTTGAAAGGCACCGCAGCGTATTGAATGGCAACGGAAAGTTGCCCCTTGTTTGGATGGCACCGCAGCGCATGTAGTCAGTCCTCAGAGTGATGAACGCAACCAAACTCTCAGATACAGAGAAAACAAAGATGATCAAAACCATTGCATGGGCACAATCGATTTGGAAGTATTTACGGCTGGACTTCAGAATGAAGTTGCCTACGTATCCCAAAGATGGGAATCAAGCCTTACGTAGTTCGGGGTTAAGGTACACTCGGGTATTAACCTCTCCTTTTTATGCTCTAACTTTTGCCAAGGCGCCTGTTGCAGGTTTTCGACCTTGCGAGCTTTGTTTTTCTTTCTTTCTTTTTCAATTCTTTTCTTTTCATTTTCTTTTTCTTCTTTTTTTTCTTTTTTGCTCTTTTTGTTCTTTTCATTTTGTATCTTTGCATTTTTTCTTTTTTCTTTTTTCATTCTTTTCTTTGCTCTAACTTTTGCCTGGGTCGCCCTTTCGGGTTTTCGGCCCAGCGAGCCTCTCAAAGGGTAAAAGTGTAACAAGTCCATGCCAAATGGTGTTGAGATTGAAGCCCTCTGTATCCAGGAGAGTGGCTGTTGTATTGATTTGCAGAAAGATCCACCTTTGGCTTTTTGAGCACATCGGACATTTTTGCCCCTAGTTCGAGGGGTGCTTCTGATCTAGCCTTGTAAGCTTCTCCTGATGAGGTCTGACCTTCTTGATCTGACTTTGGTGCCTCTTGTTCAAGGGTTGCTTCAAATCTGGCCACACAGGCCTTGCATTGTGGTCGACCGTTGAACATTCTGAATGCACGTTCAAGGTTTGAAAGCAATGGGGGGTCGAGTCTTGAGGCTGAGAGAGATCCTAAGCTGCACAATCTCAAGAGCGATTCCACACATGTCTTTGCAGGACCGCGCAAAACATTTTTTTTTGAAAGTTTTTAAGAAAGCGACAAATCGCTCGCGCTGAAGACAGTGTAGGACCAATCTGGATCAAAGCTAGGGTCCTTCTCAGTACTCACACTAACAAGCATGATTTCATTCATTAAGGGCTTAGTATGCCTCTCTTTCTCTCATTTGATCAAAGTTTTGCAAATCCCGAGGAATTCCTCCCTCTTTGTTTTCACCGCAGTGTTCAAAAAGTTTTGAAAAACTTAGGTCAATACAATGACTTCAAGGCACAAGAGAGCAGGTGGAATGCACTGCCATTTCATTCAAATCCCGGCACAACTAGCACACGGCAGAAGCAAATGTGAGAGCGTGAAAATCACTGCTGTTTCATTCAAGATCTGTTGGCATAACTGGCTCCCTGGCAGAAACAGACTCAAGACAAAACGAAAAGACAAACGAAAAACAAAATGGTGACGCTCGAGGTAACACCCCCGGAATCACCCGACTCCTATACAACAGGACTGACTCGATACAACAAGACAGACCCAAAACAAAAGAGACTGACTTAAAACAAAAAGACAGACTCAAAACAAAACAACAAGACTGACTCAATACCGAAGTCAGAATGCAAAATTGGTATTTGCACATTGCTCAGAACAGTGCGTGCCATTCACCACAGCTGGAGTAATCTGAGCGCCATCCGCAGGTGGTTCATCCCCCGATCACATAATCACATTATCCCCCAAGTTCACTGATCTAGTGATGATAGACTTTACTGAGCTGGTGCGACGATGACCTTGTTGTCAATCAAATTTTGTATCTCGTGGCGGAGACGGACACAACTGTCGGTGTCATGACCGGTTTGTTGATGGAAAGCACAGTACTTAGCTGGGTCATGATTTGGAGGGAGAGGATCGGGTAGAGGCCGTCGTTCTAACGGTTTCAGATGTCCTTTCCTGAGTAGGCCCCCTAGAGCTTTTGACAAAGGCATATAGAGTGGGGTGAAAACCCTCTTGCCCTTGGGTAGATAATCCGAAGTTCGGGGGTTTGAAGTGGATGCACCAACAAAGGGGGTGGCTGCTCTTGGCGTGGTGGTGGCAACCATGCCCTCATCTAAAGTCCTAGCAGCTGCGTCACCACTAGTTGGTCACATTCGAACTGCGGGAAAATGCCCTCCTGGGCTGCTCCTTTTCCTGGTCCGAAAAAAGGCCCTGTTTCATTGCGTCCTCGATTTGCATCCCCATCTCGTGTAGATCTGCAAAGGTGGGAAAGGGGACTACAATCATTTTCAGCATCAGCTTTGGTTGTAGATTGCGCACAATCATTCTGATCTGATCTTTGTCGGTGGGCCTCAAAGTCATCATCGCTGCCTTCGCCCTCCACCGGGTTACAAAGTCAGAGAAAGACTCCTTGGGTTCCTGCCTCGTTGTCTCGAGATCACGAGTTGTGATCTCGATCTGGGTATTGTACGAGTATTGTGCGACAAAGGCCTCAGCCATTTCATCCCAATTCCTTTTGACTTCATCTTCTAGTTTCGCATACCAATTGGAAGCTATCCCTGACAAGGTTCGGCCGAATAGTGAAAGTTTTTGTGATCTGGTTAGGCCCATTGGCCGCAATACATCTGAAAATAACCGAAGGTGGACCATGGGATCATCGGACCCATCGAAGCGATCAATTTGCGGCATTTTGAATCTGTCTGGTAATGTCACAGCCACATCAGTATAACCATCCTCGATGCCCGGAATGGCTTTCACCCCTTGGGATTTTTTAAAAAGCTTCTCCAGCTTGCTCAATTTCAGAGCGGTATGATCTACCTCAAACTCGAAGGGAGAGTTCGGGTGATTGACAGGTGTGTGGGTGTTGGACAGTTGTAGTGGAAGCGGAGGCGGAGCTGGCCCCGTTGGAAGATCCGTGTCCTCCTGGATCTTCTGGGTATTGGGTAGGGTGTTCTGGGCGTTTGGCAAGGCATTCTGAGGATTTGGTGGGGGATTCTGACCAGTAGATGCTTGTTCGGGCAATGGAGCCCCTGGTGGAGGAGGGACCTGATATGCCCCTGGTGGAGGGGGGACCTGGTGTGAAGCAGATGCTATATTCTGCTGTTGTAATCTGGTGATCAGCTCAGACTGCTGGGCCATGACAGCGGCCTGCTGCTTGGAGAACTCTGCCTGGCGGGCAGCATCCTCTTGCATCTGTTTCATGCTCTCGTGCATCTGGCGCATCATCGCCTCCATCCCTGATGTATTTGGCGGATCCATCTAACTGACTGGTATTTACCCCTACAGTAGAAAATGAGACCTCAGCCTGACTATTCACTGGTGGGGTGGATAAGGACCACTGATCTGGTAGCTGCTGAACTAGTGATTCGTGCCTGACTGGCCCTTTTCACTCTGCCTCTAGTAAAGGAACACTGATTTGCCCTCGAACTGGATTTCTGACCTAACCAAGTCTATCAACACAGATCCAATATACCCGGGGGATATTGGAGCCTTCTGAAGCTATAGTTCCCAAGACTACCTAGCAAAAGAGAAAACAGACAGCATCTCAGCCTGATTTCACCTGAACAGATACGAGCATTGTTGAATGAGTGTGCCCTCTACTGAATTCTGCCCAAAATTCTGCCTCAAATCTGATAGCCTCGGGTAAAACTGATTCTCAAAATACTGAACTGGTGCCCGCAGGCCTGATGCCCAAACTCAACTGATACATGCATTCCCTGTAGAGACACACTCTAGCAAGCACATAGCAGATAAGTGAGAGCCAAAACACCCCTATGTTGGGGTAGGGTTTCCCTGTCCTATTTCGTCAGGAATTAGGGGTTTACTACGCACGCAGCGGCTTCAAACAACCTATAAACGGGTAAGCAACCTGTCCTAGTTTGGAATGGTCACTATGGATCCGAATATGCACTAGGTCGAATGGTCAAAAAGGGTGCCCCGGTAAAACCGGGGTTTGTGTTCCCATACTGGCAGAGCCCGTAACCGATCAGCCTTACGGACATGACTTGACAAGACAAGCCTCCGGCAAATCGTTCGGGAATGGCATATGGCAAACACGGTGTCCTAGGCGCACCGATGCAAATGCAATGCAAAGAAACACACAAGTGTAGTCAAAACAAGATATCACGAGTTCGAGTCAAGTTCTCTAAATACCCAGCAGAGTCGCCAGAAACTGTAACAACGCCCGCGAGGGACCTCGCTACAGTTCGGACTCGGTTTTTGTTGCGGTTCCAAATCTCGAACCAAAGAGTCCAAATCCGGCAAATCGTTTTTGAGAAAAACAGATTTTTTTGAAAGAAGTGCCAAACATGGACTGCTTTGCCAGATAACAGAGTCGCCACCTAAATATTTTTAAAATGGGAAATTTAGGAAACCCTGACTCGGTGCCAAAAGGCCACGTGTCCGTCATCACCAAAGTTGGCTCGGGAACTTGGGTACGATTGGGGAAGGTCACATCGTGAGCACCCCCGCTCGCCCGGTCAAAGACCGGCCTCTACTAACCATGATATCTGATTTTAAAAACATTGTGTGTTCTTATTCCGGTTATTAGCCTAGTTTACTATGTGATGCTCGCAGCAAATAAGTATAGACTGGGTCGTCTGAATTGGAACAAAACATTTCATGTTTGCTTTTAAAAGATGGTTTGCTACCCGCAGGTAGGCTTAAGATGCAGATTTGCCACCCTCAGGTGGGCTTAGAAAAACAGTGATTTTGCCACTATCTAGTGGGCTTAACAAACAGTCAGTGCATCGTCCCAATTCAAATAACTCAACCTCCACCCACAGGCATTCAAGGCAGTTATATCACATAAGCACATAGCCTCATGGTAAGCATGCTATTCATGGCAACACTCACACACATGCAAGGATGCTAAAGCATAAAACTCACCGAGTACTCCAAGCCAAAACAAAAAACCGATTAGAAATCCATGCATGGTTCCTAAGTATACAGAATTGCCTAATGCAACACATGCAAAAAATGCAACTATAGCAGGCTCGGCTATTCTAAATATGGCATATGAAATGCTACAGCTATCAAATATTCAATTTGAAATTGAAATACAGATGCAGTTTGTATGATGCGCCGAGCCCGATGCATGCAAAACAGATGAATGATGCAAACATGCTGTCATACTGTATGCTAATCGAAATATGCCCTATATCTAACCATCGTAAGCGGGTAAATAAAAGGGAGAAAGAAATGGGGGTTGGAAGACATACATCACACTCACACACCCTTATTACAATTATGCCCTCGCGCAGAGGGTCCAAATAAATAATACAGTCCGAAATAAAGAATAGTACAGTCCGAAATATACAGTCCGAATAAATGTACAAATTCCTAATTAATTGACAAATTAACTAAGAAAGCTGTAAACTGGCATGTAAGCCAGGGGCTGCCTTGCTTCTGATAGATGCCGCCTGTTTGGGCTGCCTGGCGCGGAAATCCACTGGGATGCCCCGATTAGCCTCTGTTTGCAATGTTTCTCGAAATGCGCGCCGGATTCTGAAAAGTTGCTAACTCTGGATTTTGCTGCAACAGAGAGCAGGAAAAGGGCACAGCAGTGTATTTCACAAATATACGCATGCCTCGATCCTCGTGCCACCAATCACGCATACCGATGCATGATGGCCGAGGAGCCGAATTGCACAACTCAATATAAGATGAATGCGGATGAATGCTACAATGAAAACCTAACTCCATCATGGGGGATCCGGAGTGTCGGTGACTGGGGAATTGAGACATGCTCCGCCACTCGGAGTGCGAAACGCGCCTCGTTTCCCGTGCAATATGCATGATATGCATGAAATGCAACTAACATTCAATCCTAGCATGTACGATGCTATGAAAATGAGATGCCTCGAAATGCGTGTCCACGGGCACGCAAACCGAGGCGATGCGGAATGACATGCGAAATGTAATGATGGGCTTACACCAATATGAAAGGGGCCTCAGCCACACTCACACGGGATGCCGGAATGATAAGAATGAGGTGCCTTGAAATGCGTTCCCACTGGCACGCAAACCGAGGCAATGATGAAATGCAAATCGGATAAAATAGAGTGCCTCAAAATGCGTGCACGCGGGCACGCAAACCGAGGCAGAGGCATACGTAATGCAAACCGGATAAAATAGAATGTCTCGAAATGCGTGCACACGGGCACGCAAACCGAGGCGGAGGCATACGCAATGCCAATCGGATAAAACAGAGTGTCTCGAAATGCGTGCACACGGGTACGCAAACCGAGGCGGAGACATGCGCAATGCCAAGCGGATAAAACAGAGTGCCTCGAAATGCGTGCACACGGGCACGCAAACCGAGGCGATGATAAAAAGAGAAAATCGGATAAAACCGAAGTGCCTCGAAATGCGCGCCCACAGGCACACAAACCGAGGCGATGATATGCGATGCAAAATCGGATAAAACCGAAGTGCCTCGAAATGCGCACCCACAGGCACGCAAACCGAGGCGACGATGAAATGGAAATCCGATAAAACCGAAGTGCCTCGAAGTGCGTGCCCACAGGCACGCAAACCGAGGCGACGATGAAATGGAAATCGGATAAAATCGAAGTGCCTCGAAGTGCGTGCCCACAGGCACGCAAACCGAGGCGATGATATGGGATGAAATGGCATACGGAATGCAACGATGGGCTTACACCTACATGGGAGAGCCTCAGCTCACTCACGTAGGAGGCCGTCGGATAAAACAGGGATGCCTCGAAGTGCGTGCACACGGGCACGCAAACCGAGGCAATGCAAAAATGATACAAATGGCATAGGAAATGATATGCAAGCATGCAAACCATATTTCAGCACCTAAACGAAGGGGGAAACAGCCCCGAAACAATTCGAAATGAAACCCGAAGCATGCAATCATCCCGAAAATGTGAAATTAAGCCCCGAAATGGCCTATAGCCATGCTATTTATGCAGAATATGATCATGGAAGCAAGAACAGTAGCAAGGCAGTCCCAAATATGGCATTTTTCAGTAATAAACATGGCCAAATTGCAAGCATAAACATAGCAACAAAAGCTCGCAAGAATACGGTAAAAGAAAGGATTTACAAAGCAAGTAGTATACAGAAAATTCAAATGGAAAAACTTTCTTCTACAACACTGAAGAGGGCCCAAAAATAAGCATATATTCAGTTTATGGAAACCCCAAAATCAGAATAAAAACATGCTAGAAATTCCATGCAAAATAGGCTCGAAATAGGCTATATCATGAGACTTGCCAAACCATGCACCAAACAGCAAACTTTTCTTCATGAAACATGTAAAGGGGGTCAAAATAAGACCCCTTTCAGTTCTGACCAAAGGCCAAAACCAAAAGCACAAGAGGCTACAAAACATGCAAGAATACGGTAATTTTGAGGAATTACAAGGCAAGTACCAAAAACATTCACCAAATGGCTTAAGGCCCTCAACATAACATGGAAAGGAAAAAAAAACAAGGCTATTTCTAAGCCTGATGAAGGCTGAAATCCGGAGCCAAATAAGCTTAACAAAGCCTGCAAGAATTAGGGCCTAAAATGGATTTCAAAGGGAGGTGGTATATAGAATGGCCAACTGAGGTTGAGCCCTTCTACAATGTTATAGAGGGGCTCAAAATAGGCCCAAAACCAGTAGGGGTCGGAGCCCCAAAAACAAAGGCAAATAGGTCAAAAATAACATGCAAAAATGGGACATACTTGATGAATATTGAAGCAACTAGTATATACAAACACCAAACATGGTTGAGCCCTTCTACAATGTTGTAGAGGGGCTCAAAATGAGCACAAAATCAGTAGGGGTAGGAGCCCAAATTCTCAAGAAATTAGAGTAGAAATATGAATCAAGAAAGTGCTCAAAAAGATGGATTTGGAGTCTTACCCTTGAAGACTTTTCTTTCTTTGCTTCTTGACTTGAATTTGTAGCTTCTTGACCTTTGAAAAAACCTTCCTTGCTGCTGGAATGGCAGTGGAGATGGTGAGGCTTGGTGTTGGTGAAGAAATAATGCAAGACTTGAAGAAGTTTGAAGCTTTTTTGCTATGAAAATGGAGGTTTAAGCTTTAGTGTTCTTGAAGGATTTTTTTCTCCTCCCCAAATGAGGTTCGGCAGCTGCTGGAATGGACAAGAGAGAGAGCTTAAAAGGAGGGCCAAAAGGGTAGAAATATCTTGCCTCAAATATCTAGATATTTTGAGGGCAAAATATCTAGATATTTTGAGGGCAAAAAGAAAAGATTTTGTTCGGCCACGAAGCGGGCATCTGAGACCGCAGTGTTCCTCGGAATGATGAAACAGAGGTACCTGCCAAAATTGAACAAAAACTAATGCAAAACGAAAGCTCGGGGACCAAAACCGCGCAGTTTGGGGTCCCGAAAATGGGCTGCCGGGCACCGAAAGTGGTGTTCGGCTGCGAAGTGGGTTTCTGAGACCCTAGTGTCCCTTAAATGGGAGTAAATGAGATGCATGCCAAAAACCGGAGAACTCGGAGATAGTTGGGTGGTCCCGAGCCGAGGCACACGGCCTAACAGTCCCGAAAACCGGGAACCGGGCTCCGAAATGGGCAAAATGGCCTACGGCCACGAAAAGTAGCTCACGGCCACCGGGAGATAGTCTACGGGACCACTCCCTTCCCTTAGGAAAGAAAACAGAGAAAACCGAGCCTGGTTCGCAAACCGAGACAAGGTAGAGAAGAAAGTTCGGAAGTCCGGAGGCAGGGCGCACGGCCGCGACTCTGAGACTTCTGAACGAGCACAGCATGCAACATCACCGAGCGCTCAATCGGTGACGTCTGAGTCTTAAGGTCGGTCAAAAATGGGGTGTCTACACACACATTTACTGGTTATTGTGGGAAAAAAGTTCAAAGTCCATAAAACACAGATTTGGTTTGTGCAAAAAACTAAGGTTGTGTTTGAATAATAGCTTTGGATTGGGTAAGAATTTAAACAAAAAGAAAAGGTGAGATAAATATGAATAGTTTTTATTTTTTATTTCTCTCTCTAACGTCTTATAATGATCTGAGCGGTTTAGTGTAAAGGTAAAATTTTCTGTATATGAGCGGTTTTGTGTAAATGTAAAATTTTCTGTCTATTGGCATCATTGCTTTGTGTATAGGTTTAAATCTCATATTTGGAGTCTAGATGGATGGAGTGCAAATTTATTTACATATATGTGAATAGTACACAATATTTCATTGGTTGAATCAATGTGGTGGTCTCACCAAAAGTATAAACTGGAATAATGAATAATGATATATATCAATTGGTATATTAATTAGTGTGTTAACAGATGATGTGACATAATTTTAGACATTTTAGGTCTTTGTAATTTGTATAATGGATGGGGTCAGTGTTGAAGTAACAATATCATAACATATATGGTACACTAATTGGCATACCAATTAGTACGTGTAGCGCCACCGTTATTTATATTGTGTGAACAAATTCTCTCTCATATCTATACTTTTGTAACTAAAGCACAAAATTGCTTTTGATGTTGTAATAATAAGGAAGTGAATGGTGAGTTTGATGTAGATAACAAGATGCGTAAAACTCATGTTATCCTCGATTTTGAACAAAAATTAAAAGTATTTTTTGAAACTAAGTAATAATAGAAAATTGAATTTAAAGAAAAATTATATTGGAATCCAAGTAAGTTTTAACATACTTATGGGTGTTTTAACAAATATGTGTCATAACGTGATTCATATAAATTATTGTTAAAAAAAAGAGCTCAAGACATAATTTTTTTTTTTTTTTTTAAATTTATTTGGCAATAGGTCCTGGTCCTAATCTTTTAAGGCCATAAGGGAATGCACTTTCAAATAGTTATTTGTTCAATTATTTATGGCGTTAAAACTTGAACATATCATAACTTTATCAATAGTTTGTTTTGGATGAATTTTTTTTTATTGCATGTATTTTTATTTTTTAGATCTATCCATCTAAAATCACCAATGCAAGTTTTGAGCATTTATTTTCGAAAAAATGCCAGTTTCCAGCGGTACCAACTGATCGTCACATTAGTCTTTGATTTCTGGATTTTGAAGAGAAAAATTGTGGGTTTGTCAGTTATTGTTTGATTACAAGTTTCCAAACCCTCTGTTATTTTTATTGATTGGGCTATAACACCTAGTTTTTTACCAATGTGATGAAAATGATTTAAAATAAATCAACTGTTGAATAACCATGTGACCATTACATTGGTATCAGAAATTTAACACAAATAGTGATTACAATGATCAATTTGAATAAGCAAAAAATTTGGACAGATAAGTGCAAAAAATATTAAGATGGATAAACAAAAATATTAGCATAGATAAATTTGATTTGGAGAGATAAGCACAAGAATGACAGGTCAAAAAACTACTAGAATATCTGATTCATTTTGGTACAAAATTTGACTGGGAAATAAACAGTGTATTCAATATTATTTTAGTGTTAACAATCTACTTTTTTTTTTAAATAGAAACTCAGAAATAGCATAACAGGAAATCTTATCCCAACTGAAGTATTTGCATGATTAATTGTTCAAATTATTTAAGTACCCGATATCACAGGGATGTTTTGATTTTGTAACTCACAACAGTAAACTTGAATCCTACTGAGGGCTCTTATCCACTAGCAAATTTAAAATAATTTAGACAATTCGGACAAATAAGTTAAAATAATTTAGACATCAGATAGATTAAAAATATTGGACATAATTTGAGTAGATAAATTCAAATAATTTTGCTCACTTGGTTTTCATGTGGTTATTTAATTGTTTTCCTTTCTAGATTCTTGAGCATGTAATATTATTAACTTAAAATGGAGAACCATTATATTCTTTGTAATTATCACCTTACAACAATTACAAGTTATCACAACAATCTAACTTGCAGGATGTATGCAAACTAAAACGTACTAGTGATTTATGTCTGGTTTAGTTGATGTACCTTAATGGAGGCTATTTAGTTTTTAGAAATTCAAAAAAAAAGTGTCTAGATTTATAATGAATATTTTTTTGGCATGATATTGAGAAAACGTAATTTGTTTGGCAAATATTTCCTCCACTGGTCTCATTTTTTCCTAACTTCAAAATATTCTATGCAGTGCCATTATGGAAACATTACCTTCACTTCACAAAAATGATAAATGAAATTCTTGATGGTCCAAGAACCATATCTTTTTGTTTGCAACCTAAGACCAAAACCCAAGAGGTGAGATTTTATTTTATCTTATTTTATTTTATTTTTATTTTTATTTTTTTATTTTTTTCCTCCTTCTCTAGAACCCTAAGAGCCTATTTTATATGTCTTGCACAAACACTCTTCCCTCCACAATTGTCCGTGTGTCGAAAAATTTAGCCTCTACTGTACCTAAGCGTTGAGATCATGGGTTGTGTGAACATTTTGCCATAAAGATTTCAAACATATATACGAGGCTACAAACTTTAATGCCATAAAGATTTCAAATATATCTAATCATATGATCACTTACTAGCATAAACTGTGCAACCTTAGATGTTTGTCAACTTGCTTAATTTGCACTTTAGTCAGCCTGCATAGAAAAGAGTTAAAAAAAACTTTGCACACACAAGAAATTTCTAGAGAGAGAAACATTTTCTAGATAGAAGCTCTTGGATTCACTTGGTTTAAACATTGATACTCCCTCTATACTTTCTTTGGATGATTTGGCCAAATGAGGCCTTCCCTTTATATAGGAGGCTAGCCTTCTAAAATTATTCTAGAATGTACAATTAATGTAGTGTGTGAAATTCTCTTGGAACCTTCCACCACCTTCTTATTAGAACTATCTATAATCTATTCTAAAGTGTTTTATATAAGTTCTAAAGTGATGTATTATATTCTTGCATTTTCTCAAACCTTCCGGGAGGTACCGGATTCTTTCGTTAGCCTCAAATATTTCAACTCTCCTCTGGTGGGAATTTTGTGTAGGCAACTTAGTGAGTTGTGATGATATGCTCCAAACAAATGATAAGCTACAACCCTTTTTACTTATAGAAAATTCATTAATATAAATAAATTAGCAGGTTGCACACGCAATGCATGTGTAATTGGAAAAAAACATAATAGTATAAGAATAATTATAAAGAAATCAACTATAGAGATATTTTGGAAAAATCCAAAATATGAGACACAAACTTGCTAGTGTCTTCACTTTACATATTAAAATAAATAAATAGATAGATAAATTTGCTAGAGTTAGTTTATGAACTAATTACCAAAGCTTTGCTTGGACAACATTAAAAGTCGAGAAATATCATTTTATCTTCCAAACTTTTATATATTTTTTAATTTGATCCTCAGACTTTGTATAATACGAATTCGCTCCCCCCTCCCCCCAAAACTTTCAAAATTTTGAATAATTTGGCTGCTGCCGTCACATTCCGTCTACAAATCAAACATAACTTGTTAACGTAGCATCAAATTTCATTTTACTCCCAAATTATATCTTAGAAATCAATTAGCCTCCCAAATATAAAAAATTAAATATAAATATTTAATAAATAATTTTTTATCTCAATAATAAAAAAATTAATATTAAATTAATATATACTTTGCAATATATATATATAAATCCTCATTTAGCATTATATGGAAACTATAAAGTATGGGTATTTCGACAAACATATCGTACTTGTATTGGGTACTTATCGACATATGATATTTTTGCATATGTACCGTGTGGCACTTTAATTGAAATAATATTTTCTTCTACTTCAAAGATAAAATTCCTTTTACTAGATTTTTTATTTTTATTTTTTTTTTCCATTTTTAGTTTTATGCTTAGTATGATTTTAAAATTAAGTTATGATTTGTAAGTTATTTAATATAATGACATTTAATTTTGGTTTATCTTATACCTGTACTGTTGGTAATAAATATCAATTGTATGTTAGATCTCAACAAATTAAACTATTAATCAATTTTTTATATTACTCTAAATTAAAAATAAATATTTTTTTTTTACAAATGTATCAAGCCGTATTCATACCTTACTTTTTTAAAATTTTACTGTATCGACGTGCTCGTATTGTACTAGTACCAGTACTCATACCCGTACTTGTGCTTCATAGGTCTCAAATTATCTCGAGTTGATCCTGGATAAACTTATTGAGCTGAAAATTTCTTGGCTACTCTATGTGCGTGCGCGTGCGCAAGCGCAATTGTAACTAGTTTATTCCCCAAATTAATTTAAATAGAATTGATCAACTAATGGTAATTTCAAAATTGAGTGGGGAAAAAAAAATTAAAATTCAATTATTGTCTAAAGAATACTCAACAAGACTAATGCTCAATTTTTTATTTAATTTTTTCATTTTTGAGATAAAAATTTATTAATTAAATATTATTATTATTATTTTAATATTTGGAGGGCTAATTTATTTTTAAGGTATAATTTGGAGGATAAAATAAAATTCATTCCAAATGAAATTTGGTGTCACGTCAGTAAATTCCATTTGATTGTAAACGAAATGTGATGGTAGGGGCCAAATTGATCAAAATTTCAAAAGTTTGTGGACAAATTGATATTATACGAAATGTGGAGATCAAATTGAAAAACACTTGAAAGTATGAGGGGCAAAGTGATATTTCATCTTAAAAGTCAACATACTAGTTTCACCCAATCCGACCCTAACTATAAGGTTTTGGGTGTTATCGAGAGATAGGTAGGGTTGAATGTAGGTTGAATTTCAGATAAAATTGTGGGTTGCGCGGGCGTGCAGATTACACTCAATCCACCCGCATTATTAAATAAATAAAAATTCTCTAACCTCTTACATGGGTTATTCATTTTCTCAAACCTTTTTTTATCTCAATTTCATTATCTTTTCCCACTTATATGAAGTCTTTGTGCCTATAAGTACCAAAAAACAATGTGCTATGCAAAGTAATGAAAACTTAAGACCAAATCATGTTTGTTTATATATATATTTAAGTACCTGTGGTTGTTCCATATAATAAATAAATAAATAAATAAGAAAGAATACTTGAACAATACTTAACTCTTATAAAAGTGTGTCCATCCTATCAATTTCCTTTAAGCAATAAGCAATGTATTAATTATTTGTAAATTTACAAATAAAAATTGCTTGAAAGTAAAGCGCAAATTTAGTAATCGAACAAGTTTGAATGAGCTACAAATTATTGAGCTTCATGAATAGCTCGATTATTATTATTATTATTATTATTGTTGTTGTTGTTGTGGTTATAATAAAATCTCAATCCGCACAACCAAATGCACCCACCTGTACACCCGATTGACCCACCCACACAAATCGCAAACCGCATTGCGGGCGGTTGTAAGTCTAATTTTTTCAACCCACATGGTTGCTATAGCGACTTGGGTTAAGACTCGACTCTTTTATATTCTTTGATTCGGGAACCGGTACTTATTGTTGTTGTTTATACTCCTTTTTGTCTTATTGTTAATTGGGATTGGTTTTTTAGAGTTATTAGATTTGGTTTTGAACAGATTGGGCGTTAGTGTTTTAAAGGAATTCTGTCTTGTAGAGTTCACTCCAACTGTCATTTCTTCGCTCGAGCGGTTTTTTCTTTCTCCCAGAATTTGTGTTTTCAAGTCTGAACTTCTAAGAGGGGGCATTCTTTGCTCGAGCGATGGTTAGTTCACTCGAGCGATCTGTTCAGCAGGGTTGATGTTTTAGGAGTTTGGTTTATTCACTCGAGTGGTCTGTGCGTATAAAGGTACGGGGAAAAGAGGTTTTTTTTTCACTTTTTGAGTTTTCTATCTCTAAAAGCTCTCCAACCAAAATTTCTCCCTCTCTCTCTCTCTCTCTCTCTCTCTCTTTGTTTCTCTCTTTAAAATCTCACACAAACCTTCCCATACACCCTAATCCACTAATCTCACAATCCTGGTGTTTTGGGATAAAGTGTGGAGCTCGTAGAGATAAACGTTTTAATCGGAGAAGTTCAAGCTTTGGTCTTTGCCAAATTTTTGGGATTATTCATATTCTCTTCATATCTTGAGGTAGGGATTTCTTTAGCATCTTGTATGGTATTTAATCTTATTACGTGTGTCTTGAAAAGAATAGTGTTTTGGGAGTTGTGAATTTGATTTAGGATTTGATTTGGGTTGATTTTAGGAGTATAAAAGAGGGATTTTCAAATGGGTTCATAAGAAATATTGTGGGAATGATTGTATTGATGAATTGAGTTGAAATCTGGAAAATCTCTATTCTAAATGAATTTTTAAAGAAAACAGATATTTTGTTAGAAAATCTTAGAAATCATTGTTTTTGAATAAGGATGTGAACGATGGGGATATGTTTGGACTCTTGTTGAGTTGGAAAGTGGAATGAAACATGTATTGTTATTCTTATATTGAAATTTTGAAATTTTAATCTGTTGGTTATAATTTATTTCTCGTATAAAGATATCTGTTTTAGGCTATCAGTGGAGGATAGTTTTAATTGTTGTAGAAATTGTATGAGGATTAGGTTAATTGAAACCAACTACTCATACATATTGCATTGAACATCGATTCATATTTATACCTTGAAAATGTATCGTTTAAGAAAAAAATTAGTGAATATCTTGGTGAGTTTGGTTAGGAAATGTGGTTGTGGTATTATCTATATTGGCCTGTGTGTCCTTGGTGAAAGTCTAGAAATCCGCGCGGTTAGGTGTCCATCCTTCCGATTAGTACCTGTAAAATAGCTTTGATAGTGGTTGTATAGCTGTAGACACCCCATTTTTGACCGACCTTAAGACTTAGATGTCACCGATTGAGCGCTTGGTGATGTTGCATGTTGTGCTCGTTCTGAGGTTTTAGAGTCTCGGCTGCGAGCCTTGCCTCCAGACTTCGGGGCTCTTTTGTGATTTGCCTCGGTTTGCGAACCAGGCCCAGTTTTCCCTGTTTTCTCTTCCCGAAGGGAGAGAGAGGTCTCATAGACCATCTCTCAGTGGCCATAGGCTACGTTTCGTGGTCGTAGGCCATTTTTTCCGTTTGGAGCCCAGTTCTCGGTTTTCGGAGCCGTCGGCCGTGTGCCTCGGTTCGGGACCGCTTAACTACCTCCATTTGCTCCGATTTTTGGTACACACTTTGTTTCCTCTCTTTCAAGAGACACTGTGGCCCGGGAGACCACCTTCGTGGTTGAACGCCACTTCTGGTGCCTAATAGTCAGTTTTCGGGCCCCCGGACTGCGCGTTTTGGCCCCCCGAACCTTCGTTTTGCATTGGTTTGGGTTCATTTTTGGCGGAGACCTTATTTTCATTGTTAGAGAGGTTGTAGGAAGGTGCGAGGCCAGCAATTGTTCTAAAAACCAGCTTTATTCCTTCATCGCTCTTCGTTGCCCGTTTTCTTCACTAGAAAGCTGACTTTTTCTATTCCCGGGCCGCTTTTTCTGACTTTCCACCACACCATTGTGTTGTACACATCTGGGAGGCCACTAATATGGATAGGCCGGCCATCAATTGTTCTTGACCCTTTTGAACCCCTCTAAAAAGTTGTTTTTTCTCTCTCATGGGTTACATTTTCTGGGTTTTGACCATACAGCTGTGTTGTACACACATGGGAGGCCACCTTTCTGGGGTGGCTGGCCAGCAACTTTGTTGACCCTTTTGACCCCTGGCCGGCCGACAGGGGAGGTGGCCGGCCGGCCACCTGAACCTTCTGAACCTGGCCGGCCAAAATTGTCTCTCCTGGTGCATGCCAGCTGTGCCAGCTGTTTTGCACCAGACCCCTGCCCGAGGGTCTGCCCTTTTGGGGGGGAAAATTTGAATTTGTTTTTCCCCCATTTTCTTCACTCCTCTCCCTCTATATAACTAGCACCCCTCCATTTCTAAGGGTTAGAAGAACCAGCTAGGGCATATACATATACTCTCCCTATATCTATACTTCAACCCTCAAAACCCTAAGATTCTTGCACCATTTCCACTACAACCCATAGTACCACACCACCATCATCCATTCTAGCCCCTTGGAAGTCATTTGCAGAGGTTGAAAGCTCATTTCCTTGGACCAAAGGCTGCTGGAAAGTTAGGCTACAAGGGTAAGCTCCTATTCTCCCCATTTTTGCACTATTTTGTTCTATATCTTAGCCCCTTTTACTTACATTTTTGGGCTCTGACCCGAACTGGAAACAGTCTTATTTTGAGCTCATCTTCATGTTTTATTAAGGAATTTTTTCTATTTGAGGCCATCTGCTGCCCCTTTCTCTTTATCTCTCTTTTAGGGCTATTTCTTGCATGATATATTAGCCTTGCTTGTGAGCATTTTTGGGCTTCGAGCCAAATTGTAAAGTGCCTTATTTTGAGTCTCTCTTCAACTTTGTTGAAGGGCTCTTCACTATTTGAGGCCAGCTACTGCCTCTTGCTCCCTATCTCTCTTTTGGGGCTATTTTTGTATCATATTTTGGCCTCACTTGTGGGCATATTTGAGATTTGACATAAACTGTAAAGTGTATTTTTTTGAGTCCCTCTTCAACTTTGTTGAATGGCTCTTTGCTGTTTGAGGCCTTTTGCTGCCCTGTTTGTTCAATCTCTCTTTTAGGGTTGTTTTTGCATGGTACATTAGCCTTATTTGTGAGCCTTTTTGGACCTCGACCTAAACTGAAAAAAGTCTTTTTTTGGAATCATATTCATGTTTAATTAAGGTCCATTTTCTGTTTGGAGTCATCTTCCCCTATGCATGCTTCAACTCTTCATGATTGGGGCTATGCATTAGAATACTTGCATTGGCTATGGTTTGGCCTCTTAGCCATTGAAATCCAGTGGATTTTCAATGGCTTAGGTGTGTTCTTGAAAGCCAAAATCAGAGGGGGGTGACCCCCTCTCTCCTTGTTTTGCTTAATGGTCTTTTTGGCCTTCCAAAGAGGCCCTATCTTGCATGCTTTGTTGATTGATTTGAAGATCAATTTGATGAGTTTTAGGGCTATCATATTTGATTTTCAGAGTTGATTTGGCTATGCTAAGTGTCCTTGATGCATGTGCTTAATAACCCCTTTGTATGCCCTCTAAAAGAACCCATCATTTGTGCATGTGTTGGCTGCATTTCAGAGGTTATTTGGGCATGTTTTGGCATGTTTTATTCACTGATTTTTCTAGTTTGATGATTTCTCACCTGCTTCATATACATGCCATGTAAAACCATGTTTGCTAGTTAAAGTTGCATTCTATTTTAGTCCATCTTGCTAGCATCTTTTGGCCATGCTTTGAACTAGAAATTTTCATATTTTGGGACTACCTTGGTTCTGTCTTCATGCCTCATGATCAAATAATGCATGCTTTGTATAGCTATAGGTCAATGCATATGCCTAGTTTTGTGTTTCGGGACCATTCCATGCATCGGGTGCCATGTTTCCATGTTTCGGGATCATTTTGCATCACATTTCAGTGCTGGAACTTGCATGTTTGTATGCCATATTCCATGCCTTGCCATGCCTTGTTAGAGTGGCCTTTGTACCCTAAGATCGGTCCTCGGTTTGCGTGCATGTGTGCACGCATCTCGAGTGTCTCATTTTCATCTCATGGCCATTGATGTGAGTGTGGCTGAGGTCTATTCATGTTGGTGTAAGTCCATTGTGCATTGTGTATGCCATTTCATTTCATAGCATTGCGTATGCTAGGTTGCATGTTAGAGCATTGTGTATGCCATGTTACATCGAGCATTGTGTATGTCATTTCATAGCATTGAGTATGCTAGGTTGTATGTTAGTCGCATTGTGTATGCCATCTCATTTGCATTGTGTTTGGGATAGGAGTTAGCCCAAGCACGGGAAACGAGGCACGTTTCGTACTCCGAGTGACGGAACGTGTCTCAATTCCCTGTCGCCGACACTCCGGATTACCCGTGATGGAGTCTAGGCCTTGTTGTATTTTCATGTGCATTCATTTCATATTGAGTCGTGCAATTCGACTCCTTGGCCATCATGCATCGATATGCGTGATTGGTGGCACGAGGATCGAGGACTACACTCCCTGAAGAGTAGTCATGCATACATATGTGAAAATACACTGTCATGCCCCTTTCTTGCTCTCTGTTGCAGCAAATCAGAAACCGGCAATCTTTTGGAGCTTCGTGCAATATCCCGGGTTTAATTATAAACAGAGGCTAATCGGGGCATCGCAATGGATTTCCGCGCAAAAACAACTCAACCATGCATCATTCATCATTCGGAGCAGAGCTGAGGCAGTCCATAGGCTTGCATGCTAATTTACTGCTTTCCTAGTTAAATTTGTTAATTAATTAGGGTTTTGTATTTATTCGGACTGTACTATTTATTCGGACTGTATATTATTTATTCGGACCCTCCGAGCGAGGGCAATGTTGTAATAAGTATGCGTGTGTGTGATGTATGTCTTCCAACCCCACGTCTTTCTCCCTTTTATTTACCAGCTTATGATGGTTAGATTAGGGCATGTTTTAATTAGCATATAGTATGATAGCATGTTTGCATTCATTCATTTGTTTTGCATGCATCGGGCTCGGCACATCATATTCACTGTATTGTACTTCAATTCCAAGTTGAATACATGTTAGCTGTAGCATTTCATATGCCATGTTTAGAATAGCCGAGCCTATCTTAGTTACATTTTTGCATATGTTGCATTAGGCATTTCTGTATAGTTAGGATCATGCATTGATTTCTAATTAGCTTCTTTCTTTGGCTTGGAGTACTCGGTAAGTTTTATGCTTTAGCATCTTTGCATGCGTGTGAGTGACTGCCATGATAGCATGCTTACCATGAGGCTATGTGCTTATGTGATATAACTGCCTGAATGCCTGTGGGTGAAGGTTGGATTATCTGAATTGGAGTAATGCATTGACTGTGAGTTTTAAGCCCACTAGATAGTGGCAAAACCATCTTTTCTAAGCTCACCCAAGGGTGGCAAAATCCGCATTTTAAGCCTACTTGCGAGTAGCAAACCACTTTAAAAAATAAACAGGAAATGTTTTGTTCCAATTCAGGCGACTCAGTCTATACTTGTATGCTGTGCGCATCACATAGTAAACCTAGGCTAATAACCGGAATAAGAACGCATAATGTTTTCAAAACAAGATAGCATGGTTAGTAGAGGCCGATCTTTGATCGGGCGAGCGAGGGTGCTCACGAAGTGACCTTCCCCAATCGTACCCAAGTTCCCGAGCCGAGGCAACTTTGGTGATGACGGACACGTGGCCTTAGGCAACGAGTCAGGGTTTCCTAAATTTCCCAAAATAAAATATTTAGGTGGCGACTCTGTATCTGGCAAAGTAGTCCATGTTTGGCACTTCTTTCAAAAATCTGTTTTCTCAAAACGATTTGCCGGATTTGGACTCTTTGGTTCAGATTGAGAACCGTGACAATTTGAGTCTGAACTATAGTGACCTCAAAACGAACGGAACGGGGACTCATCCTCCCAGGGACGTTCGGGGACGTTTACAGTTTCTGGCGACTCTACTGGGGATTTAGAGAACTTGACTCGAACTTATGATATCTTGTTTTGACTACACTTATGTGTTTCTTTGCATTGCATGTACATTGGTGCGCCTAGGACACCGTGTTTGCCATCTGCTATTCCTGAGCGGTTAGCCTGAGGCTATGTGCCATAAGGTTGACCGGTTACGGGCTCTGCCAGTATGGGAACACAAACCCCGGTTTTTACCGGGGCACCCTTTTTGACCATTCGACCTAGTGCATATTCGGAATCCATAGTGACCATTCCAAGCTAGGACAGGTTGCTTACCCGATCATAGGTTGTTTGGAACCGCTGCATGCGTAGTGAAACCCTAGCTCCTGACAAATTAGGACAGGGAAACCTTACCCCAACATAGGGGTGTTTTCGCTCTCACTTGCTTGCTAGAGTGTGTCTCTACAGGAATGCATGTATCAGTTCACAAGTCTGGGTGTCAGGCCTGAGGGCACCAATATTTGGGAATCAGTTTTACCTGAGGGTATCAGTTTACAGGCAGAACTTGTGGCAGAATTCTGTGGGAGGGGGCGCAGTCATTCAGCTTTGCTCATTTTGGTTTTGGTGAAATCAGGCTGAGGTGCTGTCTGTTTTCTCTTTTGCAAGGTAGTCTGAGAACCATAGCTTTAGAGGGGTCCAATATCCCCCAAGGTTCATCGGACTTGTGCTGATAGACTTTGTTAGGTCAGAGATTCAGTTCAAGGGCAATCAGTGTTCCTTTGCTAGAGGTAGGGTAGAAGGGCCGGTCAGGCACAAATCACCAGTTCGGCAGTTACCAGATCAGTGGCCCTTATCCACCCCACCAGTGAACAGTCAAGCTGAGGTTTCAATCTCTATTGTAGGGGTAGATATACCAGTCATTCAGTCGGATCAGCAGAACATGGCAGGAATGGAGGAAATGATGCGTCAACTCCAAGAAAGCATGAAAGCTATGCAGCAGGACGCTGCCCGCCAAGCGGAATTTTCCAAACAGCAGGCCAAGATCACGGCCCAGCAGGCAGAGACAATCACCCGGCTGCAGCAGCAAACCGGAGCCTCCACTTCATATCAGGCTCCTCCCCCACCCAGAGTTCCAACACTCGGAGAGACAGCTAATGCCCAAGAAGATACGGACATTCCAGTAGGACTGGCTCCGCCCCCGATCCTACCCCAGCTATCTAAAGCGCCGATCAACCCGCCGGATTCACCTTTTGAGTTCGAGATAGACCCTACAGCGCTGAAGGTCAGCAAGTTGGAGAAAATGTTCAAAAAATCTCAGGGAGTGAAATCCATCCCAGATATTGAGGACGGGTACACCGACGCGGCTGTGACGCTGCCGGACCGTTTCAAGATGCCACAAATTGACTGCTTTGACGGATCCGGGGATCCCATGGTGCATCTTCGGTTGTTCTCAGATATACTAAGGCCGATGGGCCTTACCAGACTGCAGAAGGTTTTATTGTTTGGCCGGACCTTGTCGAGTGTGGCGGCCATCTGGTACGCAAAACTGGAGGATGATGTCAAGAGGAATTGGGATGAGATGGCCGAGGCTTTTGTCGCTCAGTACTCCTATAATACACAGATCGAGATTACGACCCATGATCTTGAGACAACGAGGCAGGAGCCTAAGGAGAGCTTCTCAAAATTCGTGGTCCGCTGGAGGGCCAAGGCCTCAATGATGACCGCCAACGGATAAGGATCAAATACGGATGGTTGTGTGCAACCTCCGGCCCAAACTAATCCAGAAAATGATCGTGCTCCCCTTCCCTACCTTTTCAGATTTGCATGAGATGGGAGTACAGATCGAGGATGCCATGAAGTATGGGCCTCATTGACCAGGAGAAGGAGCAGCCCATGAGGGTGTTTTCCTGCAGTTCGAATGCAACCACCAGGGGTGATGTAGCTGCAAGATCTTCTGAAGTGGGCATGGTCACCACCACCACATCCCCCATTCACCGGTGCGTCCGGAAGTAGCTCACAGAAAACCAAATATCCACCTCGAGTCAAGAGGGTTTTTACCCCACTTTATATGCCTTTGTCAAAGGCTCTAAAGGCCTTACTCCGAAAAGGATATCTGAAACCGTTGGAACAACGGCCTCTACCCGATCCTCTCCCTCCAAAGCATGACCAGACTAAGTACTGTGCCTACCATCAGCAAACCGGTCATGACATCGACAGTTGCTTTCGTCTGCGCCATGATGTACATGATCTGTTTGACAACAGGGTCATCGCCGCACCAGTCTTGCAAAGTCTATCGGCACTTGATCAGTGAACTTATGGGGGATAATGTGACTATGTGATCAGGGGATGAACCACCTGCGGGCGGCACTCAGTTTACTCCAGATTTGGCGTATGGCACACACTGTTTTGAGCATTTGCGAATGCTGGTTTTTGTGCTTTCTGATTCGGGTATTGAGTCAGTTTTTGTTATGTCGTTTAGAGTGTGTCTTTGCATACTGAGTCAGTTGGGTCTGTCTTGTTGTATCGAGTCAGTCCTGTTTTGTTAGAGTCGGGTGATCCCGGGGGCATTACCTCGGATATCACTATTTTGTTTTGTGTTTGTCTTTTCGCTTTCTTTTGAGTCTGTTTCTGCCGGGGAGCCAGTTATATCAGTAGATCTAATTGAAACAGCTGTGGTTTTCATGCTTTTGTGCTTGTTTCTGCTTTGAGCCTGTTGTGCCAGCAAACTTGAATGAAACGGCAGTGCATTTCACCTGCTCTTTTCTATGTCTCGAACTCATTGCATTGACCTAAGTTTTTCAAAACTGTTTGAACACTGTGATGAAAACAAAGAGGAAGGAATTCCTCGGGATTTGCAAAAATTTGATCAAGTGAGAGAAAGAGAGGCATGCTAAGCCCTTAATGAATAAGATCATGCTTGTTAGTGTGAGTACTAGAAAGGATCCTGGCTTGATCCAGATTGGTTCCGCACTATCTTCAGCGCGAGCGATTTGTCGCTTTCTTAAAAGATTTCAAAAATGTTTTGTGCGGTCCTGCGAAGACCTGTGTGGAATTGCTCTTGAGATTGTGCAGCCTAGGATCGCTCTCAGCCTCCAGACTCGAACCCTCACTTTCAAACCTTGAACTTGAAATTCAGAGTGTTCAACGGTCAACTACAATGTGAGGCCTGTGTGGCCAGATTTGAAGCAGCCCATGAACTCGGGGCAAGGAGGTCAGAAATAATCAAAAGGAAGCTTGCAAAGCTAGATCAAAAGCCCTCGACCTAGGGGCAGAAAAATGTCAGATGTGCTCAAAGAGCCGAAGATAGATCATCCTGCAAATCAATAAAGACTGGCAAGAATGCCAAATCCTAGAAGGGAAAAAAGAAGAAAGCATTGCTGAAGAACAACTGAGTTCCTATCCACAACACCAGGAGCAAATTCAGCCCCCCCATTGGATGGACTCCTATATCATCAATGAACATCAACCATTCTCCTGGATTCAGATGACTTCAGGATCTCAAAACCATTTGACATGGACAAAGCTACACTTTTACCCTTGAGAGGCTCGCTGGGCCGAAAACCTGGAAGGGCGACCCAGGCAAAAGTTAGAGCAAGAAAAAGATAGAAAAAGAAAAAAGGAAAAAAAGAAAACAAATTCAAAAAAAAAAAGAAAAAAAAAAGAAGAAAAATGAAGAAAATGAAAAGAAAAGATAAAAAAAGAAAAGAAAAACATAGTTCGCAAGGTTGAAAACCCAGAAGGGCGGCCTTGGCAAAAGTTAGAGCACAAAAGGTGAAGGTTAATACACGAGTGTACCTTAACCCCGAACTACGTGGGGCTTGATTCCCATATTTGGGATACATAGGCAACTTCATTCTGAAGTCCAGCCGTAAAACACTTCAAATTTGATTATGTCCATGTGATGGTTCTAGACTTTGTCTTCACTATATCCGAGAGTTTGGTTGCGTTCACCACTCTGAGGACTGACTACAATGCGCTGTGGTGCCATTCAAACAAGGGGCAACTTTCCTTTGCCATTCAATGCACTGCGGTGCCGTTCAAACAAGGGGCAACTTTCCGTTGCCATACAGCTCTCTTCAAGCATGGGGCAGTTTTCCTTTGGATCCGAGGTTGTGCATCTTAGGAGTAGGTTTCATGCTCGTTGAGCAATGGCCATTTGCAAAAATAGTTTTTGAGAATTTTTACTGAGGTTGACTAATTCTCTCGAAAATTATTCCAATTTTCCCAAAACTGGACCATTTCTTGGACCCAAAAAAGGAAAATTTTCAGTGCTCATGGCCTGACTTGCATGATTTTAAATCAAAAAATTGCACGAGCATGTTAATCTAACTCTCATTTTGGTCAAAATTGTTTTAGTAGAAAACCAAAACAAAAAGTGGTCAAAATGATGAACTAGGGGCGCGGTTGAGTCAGGTGTTCTGTCTTTCCCCCATTATCAACATACTTGCCAGAAGGGCACTTTACCTGCCAGAACAGGGCACAACTCAGGCTAACAGCAAAAGACAAAAAGCTCTCACACCCTCCAAGCAGCGAGGTATCAGGCCATGTGCGAAGCATGAATTGGAATGGATCAAGATATTCCACTCCCTCATCTGGACACATCCGATCACATCCAAACTCCCCAGCAAAGCATCATCAACCGATGTTACCTGCAGATTTGCTACACACCCAATTGTAGCACAGCCCCTCTGTGAAAAAAAAAAAACTCACTGTTGTGAACAAGAATGAGAATCTGGTAGAATACTAGGGGCAAGAGCCCACAAATTCCTGCTTATCCATCAACCACCCAGGGGAGGGATAAAAAATGAAAGATTAAAGAATAGAGAGATGTGCGTTGAGAGAAAAAGTGAGGAAAAGGGCTTTTTCAGCAAAAACAGAGCCTGAGGGCTGAGTGATGTGAGAATCACAAATGAGAAAGGGTGGGAAACAATACCCGGAGAAACTGGCTCCTCGTGCACCGAGGGGTCTCTTGCCTTTGTAACACGTCCGAGTGTTGTGTTTGTGTCTTTGTTTGTCTCGATTCTAGTTTTGAGTCGTTTTGAGTGTCAACGGATGTGTTTAGGTTGTTTTATCTTTTGCTTTCCATTGTTGAGTCGTAGTGCGCTGTGTTTAGTCGTAGGCTCAATACCCCGGTCAAGAACTCATCTCTCAATTTCAAAAAATAAAATCGTTTTGCGCTCTGAGTGCCATGCCGTTCTCCACATCTGTGCAAAACAGGATTTGTTCTTTCATAAAACTGCAGGGTTCAACCCAGGTCACATGAGAACAGTAAAACCAGGACCTATCTGAAGCTATATAGGTTCCAGACTGCAAAGCAAAAGAAAAGAGGGAAAATGTCAGGTATCTGAGTTTGTTTCAACTTCAGTAAGTTCCGAGATTGCATTCCGTGTGTACCTCTTTAGGTCTTGCCAATGCTCCGAAGTATGAGTGTGTCTCTACCTCAAGCTCAAGATCGAGTCTGTTTCAAGCCAGAATGGCGATTAGAAGTGCTCTCCTTGAGTACCCTTCCCTGCTAGAGGCATCTTGGCCGTGTTTGCGATGAGTTCCTAGGAGACCAACTGCGACGGTGGAAACTAGAGTTCAAATGGCTGATGCCTAGAACGTAAAGGTTCGGGATTTCCGGGACTAAAGTCTGGTTTAAATACCCAGGGATGTATCCCCGGCTTGAAATCTGTATGGAAGCCCCGTAGGTTGAGATAGCGTGTATGCACCTCAATTCTGGATACTGAACCAACCTAGTCTGTCACCCCGTTGGAGAATAAGGAAAGTTGTGAATATGATCAGGAAGAAAGGCAGCATCCAAAGTGTTCTACATGAAGAACCCTTGTCAATATTTCAGAACCTTTGTACTGTAAGTTGAAGGTAAGTGTTCGAAGAGCACAGGGGAAGATCCCCATCGGAGCAGAGCGGTTCACCGCCACTCACCTCATGAGGTGCTTTCTAAAGCGCTGTTTTGTCCATTTGTTGCTTTCCTTTAGCATCATGCATTGTAATGCATTGTACCTATCAAGTTTCTTTCTCATTCATGCATGATATTGTATGTACGGTTCATTCAAAGAAGTTCCGTTTGAGATCATTTATTAGTGTATCAATCACACTTCATTCATTTTGTGTATCTATCACACACATTATCATTTTGTGTATCTATCACGCATATATTCACTTTAGTGTATCAATCACACTTCATTCAGTTAGTGTATCAATCACACTTCATTCATTTAGTGTATCAATCACACCTCATTCACCCTTAGTGTACCTATCACACTCTCTTCACTTAGTGTATCAATCACACTTCTTTCATTTTGTGTATTTATCACACACATTATCATTTTCTGTATTTATCACACATATTCTCATTTTCTGTATCTATCACACACATTCTCATTTTGTGTATCTATCATGCACATATTCACTTCATTACCTTTTGTGTATCAATCACACTTCATTTATTTAGTATATCAATTATACTTTGTTCACTAAGTGCATCTATCACACTCCGTGTTCACATTCAGTATATCAATTATACTTTGTTCACTAAGTGCATCTATCACACTCCGTGTTCACATTCAGTATATCAATCATACTTTGTTCACTAAGTGCATCTATCACACTTCGTGTTCACATTCAGTATATCAATCATACTTTGTTCACTAAGTGCATCTATCACACTTCGTGTTCACCTTTAGTATATCAATCATACTTTGTTCACTAAATGCATCTATCACACTTTGTGTTTGCCTTTTGTGTATCCATCACACTTTGCTCACTTCACCCTTTGTATATCAATCACACTTTGTTCAAATAGTGTATCTATCACACACTCGCTTTGCCTACTTTGTGTATCTATCACATGCTCGCTTTGTGTATCAATCACACACGCTCGCTTTGTGTATCTATCACATGCTCGCTTTGTGTATCAATCACACATGCTCGCTTTGTGTATCAATCACACACGCTCGCTTTGTGTATCAATCACATGCGCTCACTTTGTGTATCAATCACACACGTTCGCTTTATGTATCAATCACACACGTTCGCTTTATGTATCAATCACACACGTTCGCTTTGTGTATCAATCACACACTCTCACTTTGTGTATCTATCATACCTTGTTCACTTAGTGCATCTATCACACTTTGTGTTTACCCTTTTGTGTATCCATCACACTACGTTCGCTTTGTGTATCTATCACACATGCACACTGTATTCGCAGTGAGAATTACAATAATACTCTTACATCCTTTCTGCATTGTAATGTAGCTTGGTTTCTACTTGCTTAAAACTGTTGCATTATTATGCTTCGTTACAGCTTGCTGCTTTGCATGATCATGAGTTACATCCGGCTTTGTGCATATCGCTTTGCATTTTGCCTCCAGCCTGCGGGCATGCCTGCGGGCACATCCTTGTTTATCTCGCATGTTTGTCTAAGTCTTCAGCTTTGTCAAAAATGGGTCGTTTCTGGGCTTTGACATTCACTCCCCCCACTTCTTGATTTTCGAGTTCTGTCAAAGAGGGGCAACTGTAGACGCCCCATTTTTGACCGACCTTAAGACTCAGACGTCACCGATTGAGCGCTCGGTGATGTTGCATGTTCTGCTCGTTCTGAGATTTTAGAGTCTCGGCTGCGAGCCTTGCCTCCGGACTTCGGGGCTCATTTGTGATTTGCCTCGGTTTGCGAACCAGGCCTAGTTTTCTCTTCCCGAAGGGAGGGAGAGGTCTCATAGACCATCTCTCAGTGGCCATAGGCTACGTTTCGTGGTCGTAGGCCATTTTTCCCGTTTGGAGCCCAGTTCCCTATTTTCGGAGCTGTCGGCCGTGTGCTTCGGTTCGGGACCGCTTAACTACCTCTGTTTGCTCCGGTTTTTGGCACACACTTTGTTTCGTCTCTTTTGAGAGACACTGTGGCCCGAGAGACCACCTTCGTGGTCGAACGCCACTTCCGGTGCCTAATAGTCAGTTTTCGGGCCCCCGGACCTCGCGTTTTGGCCCCCGAACCTTCGTTTTGCATCGGTTTGGGTTCATTTTTGGCGGAGACCTTATTTTCATTGTTAGAGAGGTTGTAGGAAGGTGGGAGGCCAGCAATTGTTCTGAAAACCAGCTTTATTCCTTCATCGCTCTTCATCGCCCATTTTCTTCACTAGAAAGCTGACTTTTTCCATTCCCGGGCCGCTTTTTCTGACTTTCCACCACACCATTGTGTTGTACACACCTGGGAGGCCACCAATATGGATAGGCCGGCCATCAATTGTTCTTGACCCTTTTGAACCCCTCTAAAAAGTTGGTTTTTCTCTCTCATGGGTTACATTTTCTGGGTTTTGACCATACAGTTGTGTTGTACACACATGGGAGGCCACCTTTCTGGGGTGGCCGGCCAGCAACTTTGTTGACCCTTTTGACCCCTAGCTGGCCGGCCAGGGGAGGTGGCCGGCCGGCCACCTGAACCTTCTGAACCTGGCCGGCCAAAATTGTCTCTCCTGGTGCATGCCAGTTGTGCCAGCTGTTTTGCACCAGACCCCTGCCCGAGGGTCTGCCCTTTTGGGGGGGAAATTTGAATTTATTTTTCCCCCCTTTTCTTCACTCCTCTCCCTCTATATAACTAGCACCCCTCCTCCATTTCTAAGGGTTAGAAGAACCAGCTAGGGCATATACACATACTCTCCCTATATCTATACTTCAACCCTCCAAACCCTAAGATTCTTGCACCATTTCCACTACAACCCATAGCACCACACCACCATCATCCATTCCAGCCCCTTGGAATTCATTTGCAGAGGTGGAAAGCTCATTTCCTTGGACCAAAGGCTGCTGGAAAGTTAGGCTACAAGGGTAAGCTCCTATTCTCCCCATTTTTGTACTATTTTGTTCTATATCTTAGCCCCTTTTGCTTACATTTTTGGGCTCCGACCCAAACTGGAAATAGTATTATTTTGAGCTCATCTTCATGTTTGATTAAGGAATTTTTTCTGTTTGAGGCCATCTGCTGCCCCTTTCTCTTTATCTCTCTTTTAGGGCTATTTCTTGCATGATATATTAGCCTTGTTTGTGAGCATTTCTGGGCTTCGAGACAAATTGTAAAGTGCCTTATTTTGAGTCTCTCTTCAACTTTGTTGAAGGGCTCTTTACTGTTTGAGGCCAGCTACTGCCTCTTGCTCTCTATCTCTCTTTTGGGGCTATTTTTGCATCATATTTTGGCCTCACTTGTGAGCATATTTGAGATTTGACATAAACTGTAAAGTGTTATTTTTTGAGCCCCTATTCAACTTTGTTGAAGGGCTCTTTTCTGTTTGAGGCCTTTTTCTGCCCTGTTTGTTCAATCTCTCTTTTAGGGTTGTTTTTGCATGGTACATTAGCCTTATTTGTGAGCCTTTTTGGACCTCGACCTAAACTGAAAAAAGTCTTATTTTGGCATCATCTTCATGTTTGATTAAGGTTCATTTTCTGTTTGGAGTCATCTTCCCCTATGCATGCTTTATCTCTTCATGATTAGGGCTATGCATTAGAATACTTGCATTGGCTATGGTTTGGCCTCTTAGCCACTGAAATCCAGTGGATTTTCAGTGGCTTAAGTGTGTTCTTGAAGGCCAAAATCAGAGGGGGGTGACCCCCTCTCTCCTTGTTTTTCTTAATGGTCTTTTTGGCCTTCCAAAGAGGCCCTATCTTGCATGCTTTGTTGACTGATTTCAAGACCAATTTGATGAGTTTTAGGGCTATCATATTTGATTTTCAGAGTTTCTTTGGCTATGCTAAGTGTCCTTGATGCATGTGCTTAATAACCCCTTTGTATGCCCTCTAAAAGAACCCATCATTTGTGCATGTGTTGGCTGCATTTCAGAGGTTATTTGGGTATGTTTTGGCATATTTTATTCACTTATTTTTGCTGGTTTGATGAGTTTTCACCTGCTTCATATACATGCCATGTAAACCATGTTTGCTAGTTAAAGTTGCATGCTATTTTAGTCCATCTTGCTAGCATCTTTTGGCCATGCTTTGAACTAGTAATGTTCATGTTTTGGGACTACCTTGGTTCTTTCTTCATGCTTCATGATCAAATAATGCATTCTTTGTATAGCTATAGGTCAATGCATGTGCCTAGTTTTGTGTTTCAGGATCATTCCATGCATCGGGTGCCATGTTTCCATGTTTCGGGATCATTTTGCATCACATTTCAGTGCTGGAACTTGCATGTTTGTATGCCATATTCCATGCCTTGCCATGCCTTGTTAGAGTGGCCTTTGTGCCTTAAGATCGGTCCTCGATTTGCGTGCATGTGTGCGCGCATCTCGAGTGTCTCATTTTCATCTCATGGCCACTGATGTGAGTGTGGCTGAGGTCCATTCATGTTGGTGTAAGTCCATTGTGCATTGTGTATGCCATTTCATTTCATAGCATTGTGTATGCTAGGTTGCATGTTAGAGCATTGTGTATGCCATGTTACATCGAGCATTGTGTATGCCATTTCATAGCATTGAGTATGCTAGGTTGTATGTTAGTCGCATTGTGTATGCCATCTCATTTGCATTGTGTTTGGGATAGGAGTTAGCCCAAGCACGGGAAACGAGGCACGTTTCGTACTCTGAGTGACGGAACGTGTCTCAATTCCCTGTCGCCGACACTCCGGATTACCCGTGATGGAGTCTAGGCCTTGTTGTATTTTTATGTGCATTCATTTCATATTGAGCCGTGCAATTCGACTCCTTGGCCATCATGCATCGATATGCGTGATTGGTGACACGAGGATCGAGGACTACACTCCCTGAAGAGTAGTCATGCATACATATGTGAAAATACACTGCCATGCCCCTTTCTTGCTCTCTGTTGCAGCAAATCAGAAACCGGCAATCTTTTGGCGCTTCGTGCAATATCCCGGGTTTAATTATAAACATAGGCTAATCAGGGCATCGCAATGGATTTCCGCGTAAAACAACTCAACCATGCATCATTCATTATCCGGAGCAGAGCTGAGGCAGTCCATAGGCTTGCATGCTAATTTACTGCTTTCCTAGTTAAATTTGTTAATTAATTAGGGTTTTGTATTTATTCGGACTGTACTATTTATTCGGACTGTATATTATTTATTCGGACCCTCCGAGCGAGGGCAATGTTGTAATAAGTGTGCGTGTGTGTGATGTATGTCTTCCAACCCCACGTCTTTCTCCCTTTTATTTACCAGCTTATGATGGTTAGATTAGGGCATGTTTTAATTAGCATATAGTATGATAGCATGTTTGCATTCATTCATTTGTTTTGCATGCACCGGGCTCGGCGCATCATATTCACTGCATTGTACTTCAATTCCAAGTTGAATACATGTTAGCTATAGTATTTCATATGCCATGTTTAGAATAACCGAGCCTATCTTAGTTGCATTTTTGCATGTGTTGCATTAGGCATTTCTGTATAGTTAGGATCATGCATTGATTTCTAATTAGCTTCTTTCTTTGGCTTGGAATACTCGGTAAGTTTTATGCTTTAGCATCCTTATATGCGTGTGAGTGACTGCCATGATAGCATGCTTACCATGAGGCTATGTGCTTATGTGATATAACTGCCTGAATGCCTGTGGGTGAAGGTTGGATTATCTGAATTGGAGTAATGCATTGACTGTGAGTTTTAAGCCCACTAGATAGTGGCAAAACCATCTTTTCTAAGCCCACCCGAGGGTGGCAAAATCCGCATGTTAAGCCTACTTGCGAGTAGCAAACCACTTTAAAAAATAAACAAGAAATGTTTTGTTCCAATTCAGGCGACTCAGTCTATACTTGTATGCTGTGCGCATCACATAGTAAACCTAGGCTAATAACCGGAATAAGAACGCATAACGTTTTCAAAACAAGATAGCATGGTTAGTAGAGGCCGATCTTTGATCGGGCGAGCGGGGGTGCTCACGAAGTGACCTTCCCCAATCGTACCCAAGTTCCCGAGCCGAGGCAACTTTGGTGATGACGGACACGTGGCCTTAGGCAACGAGTCAGGGTTTCCTAAATTTCCCAAAATAAAATATTTAGGTGGCGACTCTGTATCTGGCAAAGTAGTCCATGTTTGGCACTTCTTTCAAAAATCTGTTTTCTCAAAACGATTTGCCGGATTTGGACTCTTTGGTTCAGATTGAGAACCGTGACAATTTAAGTCCGAACTGTAGTGAGCCCAAAACGAACGGAACGAGGACTCATCCTCCCGGGGACGTTCGGGGACGTCTACAATAGCCTACTGACAGATACATACTTAGAGATTCCCAATATTGTGTATCAACTACCCTGTTTTTTGATTTAAAAATATCGGTTTATGAATTGATTTATAAACATATTGTATCGTTTTGAAAGAGGAAAATACAACATTTTGGTAAATGGCATTCATGTGCATTCACCATATGACTTTGTTAAGCATCATGCTGTATATTAAAGCAATCTCTACTGGGTTTTAGCTCACCCTATGTGGAAACCAACTTTCAGGTACTGATGGTATACCTCCGCCAAGGACTTAGCTTGGGAGGATCTTAGAGCTGAAAGTTCATTTATTTGTGTTGTAAATATCTTTTGTACAAACCTCGACTTTTTATTTGTATTAGGCTTAACCCACTTTTATTATAACCAAGCATCGTCTTAGAAATATATAACCGTTTGGACAAGAACTTCTCTTTTCTTCTTTGTCCTATATATATCCCTCACATGCTATATATTCATAGCTTCGGGTTAATGAATGTATTAATGCATGTGATGTCACCTTTGTACTACATTAAAGGAATTAATGAAAGAGAAAATGTTTAGCTAATATTGTCTTAATGAATGGTTTATGAGGTTATCTATAATTATAATTATAATTTTGGGGTGTTACAGTTGCTGGTGAGTCCAACCCGTAACCCGAACCGACCAGAACCAGCCCGTGACCACCCCTAATTCTGATGGTTGTGTTACCCAATCTATAAATTAGGAAAAGCAATGGGTAAACTACCAATAGGTCTTAATAGTTGGACTTAATTCGCATCAAATCCTATTAAAAATAAGTCTTCGTAAAATTGTTGCTAAAAATAAATTTTTTGTGACAATTTTTTATATATGTTGCTAAAAATTGATAATTAGTGACTTTTTTTGTCATAATTTTTATAAATTGTCCCTAAAACTTACAATTAGTGACGTTTTTTTTACGACAATTTTTTTCCATGTGGCTTATTAGACAATAAGTCCGCTTATTAGGACTTACACGTAAGTACCCCCAAAAGTAAACTCCTTTTTCTTATACAATGATAATATTAATTAAGAAAAATAATATATAAATCTATTTTCTAAATTCAGTGATAATATCATTTCCCTTTTAGGTCTTACACAAGACAAGAAATAAATCATAAGGCTTAAATTAAATCAAATAAGTTAAGTGAAAATTAATAAAGAATCAGGAGCCAATCCCACTGCTAGATTATTATTTTTTTCCTCCCCATCCAACAAGGCAAATATCAAGCACTTAACCATATATAGGGCTCATAATAATATTTAGGCAGAATATTTTACAAAGAACTAAACAAATAAACAATACGACAAGCATGACTAGAGCAACATTTTACCTGAACGTGGAGGGAGCCAAAAACCCACTAAGGCCTCATTTGGAAATATGTTATTTTCGTAATTTTTTGACTTTTTACGAAAAGATATAAAAAAAAAAAAATAGAGAAAGTGATATGACAACTTATAATGATTTTTTTGACTAAAACGGAAGATTGTCAAACGAGGCCTAAGACTAACGTGCCTACAACAATATCCTTGAGCGACAGTCAAACGGCTTTGGAAAAAAAACAATACTCCTAATCAGTAATGTGGCCACACCCAAAAAATCAAATTCACATACAGTTTACCGTAGTAGAATCGCACAACAAAGGAAGTTGCAACATTTCTACAATACGTTGAATTTGAATATTACTAGAATTATAAAGAAAAAAAGAGAATTATCTACATATTATATCAAAAGTCAATTGCCTTAAGGCTTACATCATTATTTACACTAATACGAAGTTCTAGTTAAATTGAAAAGTAAATCGAAAAAGATAATACTTGCTAATCAAGACTAAATCAAAGACGGTACAAAAAAAAAAAAAAAAAAAAAAAGAAGAAGAAGAAGAAGAAATATTTGAGTTAAGCTCAAATGTGGAAACTAAAAATACATATAGTGGGAAAAAATCTAGCTCCAATTGGATTCGTCTAGACCGAGTTATATAGACAAATCAAATATTTCCTAAAACAGCAAAATCGTGAAATTAAAGGCTTAAATATTGGAATTTAATTGTAATCCATAGTAGGCCATGGCGAAGCGATGTGTACTAGTTTCCATGTCTCGGCTGAATTTCACGTCATTCCAAACGCAAGTTGTTTTACCTCTACTAGTGTCTTCTGCCTTTGCCTTGTTTGTCCATGAATTTTAGAAATTTTATAGCCAAACACTCTACATCACAAACTATGTCACACTAGAAGCCACATCAACTTATACTCAATCCATACCCTCAGTTGAACATGCTAACATTAAGTGAGCGTTAAATTAAAACAAATTCAACATTATACAAAGATTAATAAAATTGAATCACAGACAAAATACATGCGGGCATTAAAAAATTAAGGCTTAGTTGACCTTGCTCACAATAATTACTCGAACCAAACTAACTTGTACAAACTTCAAACCAATGAAATTAGATAAAGAAGCTAATACAATCACCTCTTAATTCTTTTTTTGATAGGCAATACAGACTTCAAAACTACTCTCAATTCTCTTTGTGACCAAACCATTGGAGTGCAAAAAATCAAAAGCTTACTATGAAAAAATCAAATAAGTATAGACTCTACAGTGCAATTACCACGAAATAGCTGATAAGCTTCAAATGCTAAGAAAGGAAGTGTTTGGATTGCTCTGTTAGATTCTTAATTTTTAGTGTGTTCTTGATTTCTTCTTGTTGGTCTTTGACTTTGCATTTGTTTGGCTTTGATTAATGTTTCAATCCAGCTAGGGTATGATATTTAAGTTATGATACTTTTTGTCTTGGCTTTTTGTGTCTTCTTGATGTAATTTGTCTATACTCCTTGTACTTTTATATTGCATCAATGAATCTCTTTTTTGTTGACAAAAAAAATGCTAAGAAATGGAAGGTCAATTTCGACAAGCCCAAAAAAAAAAAAAAATGAAACTGATTTGTACCTGAGAAGGGGGGAAACATTACATCTGAATTAGATTATAGATTTATCTATAGAAAGACCAAATATTAAGAAATAACAAAGCACAGACCAAATAATGTACATAAATAGGTTTTTTTTTTTTCTTGTTTTGGGGGTTGCATAGATAGATCAATTACAAGCTAGAGCACAAAGGAATAACTAACAGCTCAACCTTAAATAAACATGATAATTTTGTTTTACTTACCATGGTCTTCTCAGCTTCCCTACCAACTCAGTTGGGGAGTTCCACACTCATTGCCGAGCTATTTTCTTGATGTGATTGCACCTTTCCAGCAAAATCAAATAGAGACTTTTTATTCCTGAATTTGATGAAAATTTATTTAAAATTATCTTCAACCCTTTCATCAAATGTTAATCAAATCAAAGGTGTTTTTTTCAATCAAATTGAGAGCTCGTCAAACCTTTTATCAAATTCAAATTTGATGAAAATTTTAAAAGATAAAGCATTGGAAATAAATTTTTTTATATATTTTTTTGTCTCATCAAATTTGATGAAAAGAAATCTTTGGAATAGAAGATGAATTTTTAAAAAGATTTTTATGAAATGATTTTAATAGTTTATGAAATCAAATTTTTTACTCAAATTTAACATTAAATTAGCTGACAAAATTAGTGAAATGTTGGAGATGCTCTCACTTAGACTGAGACACATATATAAGAGCTTCTTCAATCCTTCACATTTTCATACATCAAATTTGATGAAAATGTCCTAAAGTACTATCTCCAATGCTTTCATCAACTTGAAAACTCATCAAAATCTTTTACTATGAAATTCAAATTTGATGAAAATTTAAAAAGCTGATGAAGAATACAGAGTATTCCCAAACACAGCCGTATCTTTATTATCAACACTAGATACAAATCGATGGTCGCAAAGATTGACATGGTGTTTGGAAGTCCAAATGTTTTGAGAAATATCATACAAGTAGGCTTGTTTTGAAGAATTGTAAGGTGTCACCATAATCTTGTTTAAATCCTCAAGACCCACACACATTACTAAACTGTCACCCAAAGGCAACAAATCATCAGGAGGCTTGGGAAGAAAACTCCATTTCTTAGTGTGAGGATCAAAGACCTTAGCCCAGCGATCAGTTTCAGTATCTTTAGCAGGGTTTCTGATAAAATTACTTCCCATCACATACAACTTTCCATTAACAACCACTGTGATTGGGCCAGTTCTTTCCACAATCATAGATACGATACTCTTCCATCGGGGAGAGGGAGAACTAGCATCCAAACAGAGGACATCGTTAGTAGGACGATTCTGATAACATTTTTGGGCACGATAAAATCCACCGAGGCGATAGATGGTAGAATCTAGGCAAACCAATGAGCTATTCGAGTCGCTTTTCTTTCTGGAAATCGGAGAGAGTCTCAACTTCTCCGTCCAATCATTATCATTATCATTATCGTCGTCTCGGTTCGATATGTTGACAACGAACCACTTCGTGTTACGTTTGCGAGTGGAAGCGCGAAAACACAGAGATTTCTCGTATCGTTCTGGCCAATAAGTTGATGCCCATAGCGTCGATAGCTGGCGTTGCCAAAGTAGCTGACGCATTCGACGATGCCGACGACGACGACGACGCGCACCACGCGAAGGCAGAGAAAGTCCAAGCATGGTTTTTCCCAATTCTCTTCCATTATCTCCAATTTTGCGTTTGGTAACACTTACGTTTTCAATTTATATTTACAAAAATTTAAAATACTGTCATAAAAACTTGTTTGGTAAATATTTTGGTTTATAAACCAGTCGGCTCACACTACGCCAAAACAGGGCATTAACGACGGTTTTTTTAACGGCGGTTTCGTTACCGCCGTTTAAAGATACTATTAACGGCGGTAACGAAACCGCCGTTAATACCGCCGTTAATGTATCTTTAACGGCGGTTTTCGTTACCGCCGTTAACAAAACTGCCGGTAATGACCCTTTAACGGCGGTAATGAAACCACCATTAAAAAATCGCCGCTAAAGCCCTCTCATTACCGCCGTTAATGACAGCGGTCTTTGTCGGCCGAGCTCCGGTGAGTGGTGACCACGCGTGGCTAGAGTTGAACATGACCATCTACAATAAAGTAAAAGTAATGTTTAAATATTTATTTAGGAAATATATTTCATGAAGAGTGGCTATGGTGGAGTGGTTGGTGTGGTTGGATGAGAGGTTGAGGGTTCAAGACTTGGGGAGTGCAAAAAGAAAGAATTATTTTTTGAAAAATTTGAACTTATTTACGGCGGTAAAGAACCGCCGTTTTTGGTCGGCTTTTAACGACGGTAATTTACCTTTTTATGACGATTGTACTTTTTCCGATACGCGCATAAACGGCTGTAACAAAACCGCCGTTAAAGGCTTTAACGGCGGTTTTACAGCCTTTAGTGGCGGTAAAAAACCGCCGCTAAAGCCCATTTTTGGCGTAATGTCAGTTTATAAATTTGGCTAAAATTTGTAAACTCAAAAAATGAGTTTACGTTTTCAGTTTTTAGTTTTTTTTTTTTTTTGACCACCCACCACTCGCCACCACCTGCCACCATTTTCCACCACCGTCTTCCGCTACCACCACCCTTCACCACTGTCTTCTGCCGCCACCACCTACCACTGTCTTCCACCGCCACCTGCCACCACTTTCCACCACCGTCTTCCGCCGCCACTACTCGCCACCACCATCTTCCGCCACCACCTACCACTGTCTTCCACCGCCACCTGCCACCACTTTCCACCACCGTCTTCCGCCGCCACTACTCGCCACCACCATCTTCCGCCACTATCACTTTCCACCACCATCTTCCGCCGCCGCCGCCACCTGCCATCTGCCACCACTTTTCACCACCATCTTTCGCCGCCACCACCCGTCACCTGCCACCACTTTCCACCACCGTTTTCCGCCGCCGTCACCTGCCACCTACCACCACTTTCCACCACCGTTTTTTGCCGCCGCCACCACCCGCCATCTGCCACCACTTTCCACCACCGTCCTCCGCCGCCACCACCCACCACCACCATCTTTCACCACTACCACCCGCCACCACTTTCCACCACCATCTTCCGCCGCCGCCACCACCACCTACCACCACTTTCCACCACCGTCTTCCGCCGCCACCCACCCGCCACCACCATCTTCCGCCACTACCACCCGCCACCACTTTCCACCACCATCTTCTGCCGTTGCCACCACCTGCCACCACTTTCCACCACCGTCTTTTGCCGCCACCTACCACCACTTTCCACCACCGTCTTCCGCCGCCACCACCACCTGCCACCACTTTCCACCATCGTCTTCCGCCACCACCTCCATCACTGTCTTTTGCCGCCACCACCCACCACATGCCGCTATTATCCATCACCCGCCACTCGCCATCATCGTCTTCCGTCACCACCACTCGCCACCACCCACCACTACCGTCTTCCGTCGCCACCCACCCGCCACCATCATCTTCCGCTGCCACCATCCGCAACCACTCGTCACCACCCACCATGCCACCACTCACTATTTCTCACTCTTTTAGTTTATATTTTTTAAAATTTTCAAACATTTTGTCCAAACCAAATGCGTTTGTAGTTTATGTTTTTCTAAAAATAAACAAAAACTAGTTTATAAAATTTTTGTAAATATAAACTGAAAACGTAAGTGTTACCAAACAGGCCCAGTGTTTGGTAACGTTTACACTTTTGGTTTATATTTACAAAAATTTTATAAATTGCTTTTGTTTATTTTTAGAAAAACTTAAATTACAAACCCGTTTGGCTTGAACAAAAATGTTTAAAAAATTTTAAAAACATAAACTAAAAAATAAGTTTGTTCAGGCCTAAAATATTTGTATTTATTTTTATTATTTATGATAATGGAATCACACACAGTATAATTGAAAAAAAAATTAATTAAAAATAATAATTGAAAAAAATTTAATTGAAAAAAAAAATTAATTAAAAAAGCAATTGAAAAAAAATTTAATTAGGAAAAAATTAATTGAAAAAAAAAAGATTAATTGAAAAAAAAATATTTGAAGAAAAAATTAATTGAAAAAAAAATTATTTAAAAAAAATTAATTGAAAAAAAATATTTGAAAAAAAATTATTTGAAAAAAAAAATTATTTGAAAAAAAAATTAATTAAAAAAAAATGAAAACTGAAAACGTAAACTCATTTTTTGAGTTTACATTTTTTCCTTAAATTTATAAACTGAGACAACCATTTATAAACGAAAAAAATTATCAAACTAGTTTTTATGACAGTTTTTTAAATTGTTATAAATATAAACTGAAAACTAAAAACGGAATGATTACCAAACAGGCTTAGGGTTCCAAGTTCTCACTTTGCTTCCATATTTAGAGATCAAAATAAGGGTAAGACTATGGTGGGTAGGTTATAATTAAGAAAGAAAATTATACAGCCTATGTTTGGGAAGTTGGGTTTGAAGATTTTTTTGGCTAAAATAGTCATAAAAAAACAAAATAAGTTTTTTAGTCTAAAAAGATAAAGCATCACATCTAATCCATAATTATTACATTTTTTATCTCGCAAAAAAGTCAAAAAAGCTAAAAGTCCTTCCCAAACTAGAATTTTTAGCCCCGGGCTAGGCTAAAATAGCCAAAAAAGTCAAAATGCCGAAAAGCTAACCCACTTCCCAAACATAGGCATAATTTTGTAAGATAATTATTGAAAAGTTTAATTTAAATAGTATATAAGATATTAGATTCAGTAAATATTTTTTGCTAGTAAATTTTTGTTGGTTTTGGATAATATTTTGTTTTGAATTTTACCCCCTTAATTTGTGATTTTTTTTTTCCGTTAACTTTGTTTTGACTATCTGTTCAAATTTATATCTGCATGTTTAAATTTATATTTATCTCTTCAAATTATTTTTATCTGTTCAATTATTTTCCTATCTGTTCAAAATCAGTGGGTTTCTCTCTCTATTTGTTTAAAATCTGTGAAAATCAAATATTTTCTTATTTGTTGAATCTTTTAAACTTATTTTCTCTTATCTGTTGAATTTTTTTAACCTATCTATTGAGATCTATTCAAATCTTTTTTTTTTTAATTTTTATTTCTTTAATTTGCAATATGTTGAAATCTTTTTTTATCTGTGCAATTTGCAATTTTTTTTATGACAATATCGCTTAAGCAACAAGTTCCTTGGGTTTGAAATCTTCTTCGATCATCAGCTCTCTAACAGTGACGAGAAGTGGGTAGATCCTAGTATCAGCATCGGACAAGACAGAGAAGTCAGCTCAGAAAGCAACACAGAGGAAGTCCTGGGTCTAACACTGGCTGATTTACTAACAGAGTCGCATACTAGCACTGAACCAATGAATTTTGAGGATATGACCATTGTCGTGATCAGGAAAGAGACATCTACTGATTGCTCAAGCTTCATCATGGATGCAATGAATGGATCATAAATAAATTAGCATTTTGAAAAGTACACAAAAATCACCATTTTTTCAGCAAACAAGATCAATACATTCGCATATACATAGAATACATATAAAAAAAAAATGTAACAAAATAAAGATATCTCCCACCGAATTAGACGAAAGCGAAGCAACCGATCAAAATCAAAAAACCAAAACAAAACTTCATACAAATCCTCCAATTACCTTCCTTCATCAGTCTCTAATTCTTGAAATTATCATCAATAATACGAGAGAGAGAGAGAGAGAGAGAGAGAGAGAGAGAGAGAGAGAGAAAGAGAGATAGTCGTAGGCTAGCTTGGATGTTTGAACCTGCTGTTGGGTCAGATTGTTGAGTTTTTAAACCTTGGGTCGTCTACTAGGTCTGCTATGGACGATCAAGACCACCCTTATCTTCAACTATCCTCATTCTCTCAAATCCACAGTACCCCCGCTATGATGAAACTCAAGAATAACGTAGTTCCTCAAGATCTTATTGAACTCTGCCCTCCATTTGATCACTGCCCCCTTCTCTAATCTCAAATCACTAGAGGCAGCTCAATTTCCAGTTCTCGGATCCTTTCGAATCAGCAAAGGCATGACGGAGGAGCAGACCTTCAAAACTTTACAGATGAAATTGTCCATCATCAGATCTTCAGGACGGAGATGAGACGTAGAGTCGGGGACAATGGATAACTTGCTTTCAGATATCCAAGAGTCAACAAGTAAGGGAGAGTGAGTGACGAGTGTATGGATTTGATCGATAAAGAAGGTTAGAAAGAGGATCTACGCCATGGGTGTGGCGCAGGTCTGAAATCGGAAGCGACATGGCAGTGGAGACGCTGTTGTTGGCCGTGGAGATGTTACTGCAGTTTTCTGTCCCATCGCTACCTCATAAGCTTCTCTCTACCAAAAAAAGCTCATCGCCTTTATGAAAGGGTGGAGATATCTCGACGCCGTGCTGGAGTAGTGGCGAAGAGTAGAAGGGCAGCGACAGAGAGTTTGAAGAGAGAGAAAGAGAAAGAGGCTTAAGGTTTAAAGAGGACGAGTGAGTAGGGATGGCAATGGAGACCCTACCCAATGGTTAACCATAGAGACCCTACCCAAAATACATAGGCTTTCCCCATTTTTGTACCCAATGGGTCGGGTTGGTGGCATAGTTTTAATCTCTATTGGGGATGGGCGGGGATGGGTACCCACTCATTCTCCATAGGTTTACAGCTAGGTTTTGTTGGGGAAATTTGGAAGTTAATTACATGCACAATATCATTAAAAAAAACAGCCACAGATGGACCAAAAACAGAGCACAAACACAGCTATCAACAATCTGAATTTTCTGCACAGATTTTCAGCTTCAAGCAAACAACTTTCAGCACAAATAATCAGAAAAACAAAAGCATCAGTCAACACTTATCTGGGCATAAAAAATCTGCACTTTTTCACTAAAAATCAGCTTTACAAAGCTTTCTCTTCCACCTTGTACAGAGCAGCAATACAAAAAAGCTTCTCTTTTCTCACATTTTTCTCCACATTTCTAAGTGTTTTTTTGTCTCTATTTTTCCTATTTAAAAACTAAAATGTTCTAGAAGCACATTTTACTTACAAGTACAAAAGTATAAGAATTTTACAAAAAGGCCCAATACACATGTAACGAAACAAAAAATGGCGCAATATATATATAACCAAACACCCCAAAATGGGTTTACAATATCTAACATTCCCCCCTTAAACCCAATTTTCAAAAGTCTTCATACCAAGCATCATCTTCAATCTATTAAATGCATCATGCTTCAAAGGTTTTGTGAAAATGTCAGCAATTTGATCATAAGACTTGCAATGAACTAGCTCCACTTCTTTTTGCTTCACATGTTCCCGAATAAAATGATAACGAGTGTCAATGTGCTTATTCCTTTCATGATACATCGGATTTTTTGCCAAGGCTATTGCCGATCTATTATCAACAAAAATCTTTGTGGGGTCCTCTTGTGGAAATCCCAAGTACTTCGATAGGTTCCTTAACCAAATAGCATGACAAACAATAGCATTAGCTGCTACATACTCTGCTTCACAAGTAGACAAAGTGACAATTGCTTGCTTTTTAGATGACCAAGTGAATGCAGCATTTCCCAAGTGTAAAATCTCTTCCCCAATCACTATCGGAGTATCCAACAAGTGTAAAATCATTAGTCCATGAATAAAGTAAACAATCATTGAGTGTACCTTTGATATAACGAAGAATCCTCCTCTTTGCCGCATTGAGATATGATTGATCTGGTGCTTCCATGTATCTACTAATCAGCCCAACTCCATAAAGTATGTCCAGTCTAGTGCAAGTAAGGTACCGGAGACATCCAACCAAACTTTTAAAGTAAGTTGGATCAATATTGCCCCATTGGTGCTCTTCCTTAGCTCTAACCCACTCTCTACCGGAGTGTTTACCGGATTACAAGACTCCATCCCAAATCTTTTGAGTATCTCCTTTGCATATCCGCTTTGAGAAATGAAAATTCCATCTTCCCTTTGCACAACTTCAATGCCAAGAAAGTGAGACATCAAACCAATATCTGTCATTTCAAACTCCCGAATCATACTCATCTTGAATTCCTTGAACATCTTAGGATTGTTTCCCGTGAAGATCAAATCATAAACATAAAGGCACACAAGTAATACATTTCCATTGGCATCCGTCTTCATATACAAAGCATACTCATAAGGACATTTATCAAATCCATCCTCATAAAAATACTTGTCAATTCTAGCATTCCATGCTCATGGTGCTTGTTTTAACCCATAAAGGGCTTTTTTCAACTTATACACCTTATCTTCATGCCCAACTTTGACATACCCCAAGGGTTGTTCGATATGAATTTCTTTTTCAAGAAAGCCATTTAAAAAAGCTGATTTCACATCAAGTTGATAAATACTCCATTTATGATGGGTGGCAAGAGAAATCATTAATCGAATAGTCTCTAAACGAGCCACGGGAGCAAATATTTCACCATAATCAATTCCGAGTCTTTGTTTGTAGCCTTTGGCAACCAATCTTGCCTTGCATCTTTACACTTCACCACTTGCATTCCTCTTTGTTTTATAGACCCATTTCACACCAATTGCTTGGTGGCATTGTGGTAAGCTAGTGAGCACCCATGTGTCATTTTTCTCAGTTGCCTGGATTTCTTCTTTCATAGCTTTTTTCCATTTCTCTTCTTGGATGGCTTCTTCATAGCTAAGTGGATCACAATCCATGAAAAAAAAAAACAAGTTCAGGTTGTCTTCATCAATTTCAGCAACTTGATAAATCTCTCGCAAGCTTCTTGTCTTCCTTGGCCTTTCACTTGAACTAGCCTACGATGATAATGATGATGGTGATGAGGAATCACCTCTATAAGATGAGGGGGACCCATGTGGAGGAGTTTGTGGCTCTCTGTGAAAACCCATATTTAAATTATTCTTAAAAGAAAATAAATAAATTAATAAATTAACTAATTTTATTCAGAATCTACCTAAAATATATAATAATGTGAAAAAAAATTAGTTTTAAATTAGCCCAATTCAATCACTAACAAAGACTTTATTAAGAATAAAAATATTGTGGATGTTTAATAACTATTGTTATAATTTATTAGAAAAAAAAAAAAGAAAAAAAAAAAAGAGGAATCAGATTCGGTGGCAAAATATGCCACATGCAAACTTGCTTGTAAGCTTGGTAAATTCCATCCCATTATCATTCTTGTTAGAAAAAATGATTTTTGGTGACTTTAATTTAATATTAAAGTGTGGTGACTTTAATTAAATATTAAAGTGGGTCCCAACCTTTTATTGTGTTGGGTCCAAGTGAGCCAAAAACCATTGGGTTTTGAATAAGAAATTGCCAAGAAATTGCTTCATGATGTTAGATTCATGAATAGGATTTTAAAGAGTATTTAAATCTTTTTTCTTGGCTAAAGGGTGTGAATCCTTTGGGCATCCAAACTTTCTTATTTTTGGAAAAGGGCTATGGATGCTTGGTGTTTTAATGATCAACCTTAAAGGCTGGAGGCTCTTCTTCTCTCCCCTTTATATGTATAAATTGAGACCCTCCTATCAAGTTTCTATATAGAAATTTTTACTTCCATTTTACAAGTCAGTTTGCCAGAAAGTTCCTATTGTGAGAGAGTGCTGCCACTGTTTTTGTTCGCTAAGCTAGACAGAGAGTGCTTCTGCCGTAGCTGGTTTTGACCGTCGTATCCTGGGAGACAGATGCCGGGTTTCCTCAAGCACTCAACCCGTGAGGCGGCGAAATCTATTTTAAGGAAACTGCTTCCGTGCAGGCTTCGGTTTCGTCTCTTTACCCTTTTATTTTTTTGTGTATTTCTGTTGAAATTTAATTGTAATTATTAGCATATGTTCTTGGTATATAATTTGATTTCTTCATAAATCTATTTATTTAATTTCACAATTTGAACAACAAGCTTAAAACAGATTTTTATATATTTTCTATGAAATTGATCGAATAGATTTATATAGACTATTAGGTTAGCTTTGTATAATGTTACTAGGAATTGTTGCGAAATTGCTCACTATTTCAATGATTGTAAATTATGCTATGGTACTCTCTAATTGCTTAGTTTAGTTAGAATTTTCTATCATAATTTGCATGAATTTTAAGGTTATAAAATATAATTTATGGATGTTGCAATTTTGACATGCTAATTCTATTCTAGTTTTAATTTGTTACATGCTTATTATTTTCTAGACTAGATTACCTAATTTAATGTATTTTGGAGTTATAGAGTTTTTTATGAATTATTTAATTAGGTGCATTAATCTAAATTATCTAATTGGGTGCATTAATGTGAATTATTTAATTGGGTGCATTAATCTAAATTATCTAATTGGGTGCATTAATGTGAATTATTAGGTGCATTAATCTAAATTATCTAATTGGGAGCATTAATCTAAATTATTTAATTGGGTGCATTAACTTTGAATTTAACTTATTTATTTGGAGTTAATAGTTTAAATGTTTATTATGATTTAATTTCATTCATAGCCCATGAGTACAGAACTTTATTTTAAAGTTTTAATTTAATTGGCATTTTAATGCATTGGTTACTTATATAATTAAAAGTTGGCTAGATGGTTTCATTTAATTTATTAAATTTTTTAGATTATTTGTTTGTATTTTGTTGTGGTTTGCTACTAACTTTCTTTGTAGGGATACCAATGCAGAAAACAAATATAAAACCAAATGAATAGTATTTGGGATGTAAAAACAAAAATGTTTGGACTACTAACCTTTGTATTGAATAGGAATACCTAAGCGTGGAAAGGCTTTTGGACTAAATAGAATCCTTATGGATTGGCTATTTTATTTAAATGTTTGAAGCTTGTTTTGCTTGAGATTTAGTTGGTTTGTTTACCAATTTGTAGTAGCAAGTTTTATTTGTTTGTTTTGTTAGAAGCATTTTATATGCGTGTAATTGTTATAGCAATTTTTTAAATTGCTTGTAAGTTTGGAACTTGGTTTGGTTTTCTGTGATAGAAACCAAAGTTTTTAGCTTTGCCTAAAGAGTAGCTCTTATTTGTTCAGAAATGACAACTAAGACGGATTTGGTTTCAAACCTTGGAGTTTGAGGAAGTCTTTGGGTTTAATCATTTTATTCCCGAAGTGTTGGAAATCCAAGTTTGGAGAAAGTCTTTGGTTATAATCTGATTATGTCCAAAGTGTTTTGGTTTTGAGAAAGGAAACCAAATTTTAGCATTAGCTAAAATATTTCTATTTTATTCAGAAATAATGGACTTAGTTCCGGGAGTACCGGTTAACTTTTATGAGTGGTGTAATTCTGGTAGCAAATTTTATTTGCTTGGGAATCAGTTTGTTATAACCTGGTTTATCCCCTGGAAATCTTAATTTTAAAATTGTTTCCTACGGACTAGGAGTTAACATGCTCTTGGATGTTTTGTCAAAAGGTTAACTGGGTTTTAAGTGGGACCGATGTGACCCCTCCAGCCTTCCTGGGAACATTCCTGACCATGTTCGATTCTAGGTTAAATGGTGAGACTAGTTTTGAATTAAATTTCCATCTGAGGGATTTTCTAAGGGTTAAGTTTAATTTCTGGAATCACATAAGTGAAATTCAGTTGTGATGTTTCAGAAATTGCTTCAAAATGTGACAAATAGAAATGTTGTTCCACCTGACAATCTTTGCCTCACGAGATTCTTAAAGGAAGTTCTTGAGAGATCAAGTATGATTAAAGGAAATCATAAGATTGCATTAAAATATCTCTGAATTGATCAGAGGCAAATAGTATGGTATCCTTGTGTTATTTATAGCATCTATGATTGCTATGTGACTTTGCTTGAAAGCAAAGTTAAGACAACTTGTTATAGTGGGTGAATATTTTTTGGATTTTTAAATTCCAAATATATTCTTAAATTGGTGGCTCCTAGTGAGTACAAGATCACTGATCACAGAGATAGAAAATTGGTGGTTCCTAGGTGGTGTTAGACCACTGGCTACACAGTTATGAGATTGTGGTTCCTAGTAGTGAACAGATTACTGATCATATGTCAAGACATCATGGTTCCTAGTAGTGGATAAACTACTGGTCATATGTCAAGACATGATGATTCCTAGTACATTGATACTATGTTAGGATGTTGTAATTCCTAGTAGTAAAGTGACTACTGATCACAGGTTAAGACATTGTGATTCCTAGTAGTAGAAACTCTACTGATCACATGTTGAGAAATTAGTGATTCCTAATGATTAAAACTACCAAGAAGTTGTTAAATTCTGAGTTTGACATGAAGGATATGAGCATTGAAGATGTTATTCTGGGAATTAAGATTACCAGAACTTCTGGCGGAATTGTACTTTCTCAGTCTTATTATATTGATAAGATACTTGAGAAGTTTAGTGGATCAGATACGAGTGTGTCATCGACACCTGTAGACTTAAGTCTACATTTTACCAAGAATAATAATGATAGTGTCTCACAGTTAGAATATTCTCGGGTAATTGGAAGTTTAATGTATCTGATGAGTTGTACTAGGCCGGATATAGTTTACTCGGTTAGCAGGCTTAGTAGATACACAAGTAATCCCGATGCTTCTCATTGGAAGGGCATTGTGCGGGTGTTAAGGTATTTACGCTACACTCGGGATTATGGGCTGCATTATACTCGATATCCAGCTGTGCTTGAAGGCTATAGTGACGCGAATTGGATATCAGATATAAAGGACTCAAAGTCCACTAGTGGATTTGTGTTCACTCTTGGTGGGGCAGCCGTGTCTTGGAAATCTTCCAAGCAAACGTGTATATAGCAACGGAAGAAGCAGAATGGCTTTGCCATTTCATTGAAGATATTCCACATTGGTCTAACCTTGTGCCAGCTATTTGTATTCATTGTGATTGTCAATCTGCAATTGGTAGGGCACAGAGTAATATGTATAATGGAAAGTCTAGACATATCCGTCGTAGACATAATTCCATACGACAACTACTCTCGAATGGAGTTGTCTCTTTAGACTATGTAAAGTCTAAGGACAACATTGCGGATTCGCTAACCAAAGGGTTAAGTCGAGTGTTAGTCGAAACATCGTCAAAAGGAATGGGGTTGAGGCCTTTGGAAGTTATCGGAATGGAAACCCAACCTAGTTGATTGGAGATCCCAAGATCTAGGTTCAATGGGACAACCTAATTGCGTGTAACGGTGGTATGTCACTGAGGAGGTTAAACCTCCAGCCATTCCTTTTATCAGTGATACCTGCAAGTGTAGAGGATAAGCTGAGCTTTTAATGACTCTTGTGTGTTAAGCTGTTGAGCTAAGTATTGCAGGATACTAAAGTAAAGTCACCTATGTGAGTTTGAAGTGGGGCCGCTTCTAGAAGAATTGGATAGGCCAAGATTCTTTGAAACCACTCGTTGAACCAGGCTAGTGTCCAGGGCCACACAGGGCACACCAGTGAAAACAAAATGGTGGTAGGAGTAATTCCTGTGTGAGATATATTGTTTCAGTTTACATAAACGGCAGAGCAGTTCAAGATGTCTTATTTACTGATCAGCCAGTAAACTCGATAGGTTTTCATTGGGAGAGGTTCAAAGCCAAAAGCTACCTTCTCTGATGTCGGGGTTAGTTCGTTGTACTCTCTTTTCGAGTCATTATTGCTGAACGATGTCCGTTTGTTGAGTCTTTCGGTCAATTTTTATTCATGTGGGGGATTGTTAGAAAAAATGATTTTTGGTGACTTTAATTTAATATTAAAGTGTGGTGACTTTAATTAAATATTAAAGTGGGTCCCAACCTTTTATTGTGTTGGGTCCAAATGAGCCAAAAACCATTGGGTTTTGAATAAGAAATTGCCAAGAAATTGCTTCATGATATTAGATTCATGAATAGGATTTTAAAGAGTATTTAAATCTTTTTTCTTGGCTAAAGGGTGTGAATCCTTTGGGCATCCAAACTTTCTTATTTTTGGAAAGGGGCTATGGATGCTTGGTGTTTTAATGACCAGCCTTAAAGGCTGGAAGCTCTTCTTCTCTCCCTTTTACATGTATAAATTGAGACCCTCCTATCAAGTTTCTATATAGAAATTTTTGCTTCCATTTTACAAGTCAGTTTGCCAGAAAGTTCCTACTATGAGAGAGTGCTGCCACTGTTTTTGTTCGCTAAGCTAGACAGAGAGTGCTTCTGTCGTAGCTGGTTTTGACCGTCGTATCCTGGGAGACAGACGCCAGGTTTCCTCAAGCACTCGACCTGTGAGGCGGCGAAATCTGTTTTAAGGAAACGGCTTCCGTGCAGGCTTCGATTTCGTCTCTTTACCCTTTTATTGTTTTGTGTATTTATGTTGAAATTTAATTGTAATTATTAGCATATGTTCTTGGTATATAATTTGATTTCTTCATAAATCTATTTATTTAATTTCACAATTTGAACAACAATTCTTGGGTAAAGGAGATGTGTAGTGGATAGCATCATGAGAAAGAGAAAGAGAGAGAGAGAGAGAGAGAGAGAGAGAGAGAGAGAGAGAGAGCTAGCCTCAGAGAAGGTCTATAAAATGCACCTAGCGGTCATGCACAGAAGGTTCAAGGCTGAGCATAAACTATATACATCCAAATAGAAGGATAGCTTTTAGTGTATGCATGCATGTACTCCTTTGGACGGGTGAGGAAGAAATAAGGAAGAAGAATTCAGCAGAGGGAGAAGAAGAGAAGAAGGTTTAGGAAGCAAAATTCTTCTATCATTTCATCACCCATTTCAATCCTACTATTAAGTAAGAAAACCCTTTCAATCCTCTCATTTTTTTTTATATAATTGAAATTTTCAAATTATATACATATGATACATTGTCTAAACTATTTTGAATCTGCCAGCATGTTTACCGAATTTTTAGACAATTTTATACTCAAAATTTCGAGATGATTTCTTCTACAAAGTTGTTGATAATGATGTCTAGTTCATCCAGGAATTTTGGTAACAATTTTTGAGCTTCCTACGAATTTATACAAATTTGTTTTTACTACATCTGAAACTGTGTTTAGAGTAATCTGTTTTGAATCTGCCAGCATGTTTACCCGAATTTTTAGACAATTTTATACTCAACATTTCGAGATGATTTCTTCTACAAAGTTGTTGATAATGATGTCTAGTTCATCCAGGAATTTTGGTAACAATTTTTGAGCTTCCTACGAATTTATACAAATTTGTTTTTACTAAATCTGAAACTGTGTTGAGAGTAATCTATTTTGAATCTGCCAACATGTTTGCCCGAATTTTTAGACAATTTTATACTCAAAATTTCGAGATTATTTCTTCTACAAAGTTGTTGACAATGATGTCTAGTTCATCCAGGAATTTTGGTAACAATTTTTGAGCTTTCTACGAATTTATACAAATTTTTAACTAAATCTGAAACTGTGAGACAGATTTTGCTATGTATTTGAAAATTTATTTAAAATTCTATACTAAGCCAAATCTTGTAATTTCTAACTAAAAGATGAAATTTGAGAAGTCTAATTTCATGATAAATTTTTAGATTATGGATTTGATCTATAAAATTTAGTATGGAATTAATGTAAAGAAATGTGACAAATCTGTGTCATAAAGGTTGCTGGAAATTTTACAGGATTATTTACATATTATTTTTCTGAAATTCTTTCTAAAAAGTGACCTAAACATCCCTATTGAGTATTTTGTTCAATTGCACGAATTTTAGGATTGTGTAAATAATTTATTTAAAATTTTATTTTCTAAGCTATTATATTCATACCATGATTTAAATTAATTGTCTGTTAAATTTTGGATATTGAATAATTTGTGTTTATTATATAAAATTAATGATGGAGGATTACTACCGGTTACTCAGGGTGAGCCCTGGCTTTTAATAATTTTCAAGTAAATTGTGTCGCGAAACCCTAAGATGGCACGGGGATTATTTGAACCCTTATCGGTATTTGGTTTTGGGATAAGGGTGGACGTGCGGGTGGCACACAGGGAAGTTACGTACCCCTAGCGGACCGTTTCCTTGGGGCAGACCACGGATGTCACGGCTTGGGTATATAACTCCAGGCGTGGGCATGTTTGGTAGTTCTTGAATATTTGACCAAGGGGGGGTTTTCAAATTAACCGTGGCCATGACTTAGTGGTTGGTAAGTTAAACCTCTTTGGTGAGATTTCAATGGTCAATTAAGATATTAAAATTATTTGAATTATTTTAATGATTGTAATTTATGTTTACAGTTATATTATTACCTCGTGTTTATAATCTCATTATTTTCTTTCAAAAAGAATGGTAGGTTAGTTATGTTTTCTTACTGTGTTGCAAAACTCATGGCATATATTTTGTTGCCCTGGCGTTTCATGCCAGATTATGTAGAAGAAGGGACTGAGGCTGAAATTGGAGCAGCTACTAACATCGAGCCTTGGCTAACTTAGAGTCAAGATTTTATCACAATAAAACCCCGTTATCTCTTGTATTAGTATTTAACTATGTTGTGACGTTGTGGGTGAACTTGTAGTTTTATTTTGTTGTTGGACTTTGATTATGTAAGAATTTAAAATTTCCTAATTAGTAGTTAAAATTTTATCTAGCCAGTTATTGTTATTTTAAATCTTATGGCGTTTCAAAAAAAAATTTGCGGCGTCACAGTTTGGTATCAGAGCCTAGGTTTGAACCTTTGGGCAATGGGTAATAGTTTATTATTTTTACATTTAAGAAAACCTTACGTTAATTTGTAATTTTCGGTGACTTAACTAAGTTAGACCCTTTTTATTTGTAGGATGCCAGGGTCTTCAGACATTAACTCTAACGGGGAAAATTTGGTGGAAAACTATGACATAGAATCTGACCCAAGTGAAGAAGTGGAGATGCCTATAGAAGACTATGAATCCATAGAATCTGACCCAAGTGAAGAACTGGAGATACCTATAGAAGACTATGAATATGAGCCTGAACTTGACCCTGAACCTGATCCTGAGCTTGAGCCTGAACCTGAGCCCGAAAAGGTTGTACCAATATACAATCCCCTGGAGGTTATTGTGATTGAGTCAGACACTGATGAGGAGTCTATAGAAGGCAATACCGAGGAGAGCACTGGAGATGTAGGAGCCACGTTTGAGGGTTGGGATGTGCGAAATGGGTTGCAGATTGGTTCTTTTGTATATGTCAGACTTTATCCCCTAGGAGGTTGTGCTTGGAAAGCTGAGAGTTGGGTGGGTACCTATATTGGACCTGTCCAGATTCTAAGACAAGAGATTCCCTGGGTATATCAATTAGGCCTCTTCCCGGATGGTTTCACCGATAGGGTGGGCGACCTTTTTGACTTTTGGAGCCTTCAGTACATCATGCCCGACCCAAGCAGAATTGTGAGGAGAGATGGGTCAGTGGACTTCAGGGACTGGAGGACCTATCAGGAGGAGCCGGTGTTGCTGCTAGGGCATCGTGTGTGCGAAACTGCTATCTTCGTGAGGGTGCTATGGCGATTCGTGGGGCTTTTCCAAGCCACATGGGAGCCGAAAGCCCTTGTGTGGAGAGACTTTTCTTGGCTATTTTAAGGGGTCTTAAAGGAGTTATAAACTAGGCTAACCAATTGTTTTGCATGCTCACATGTAAAAATTACCTAGTTTAGAATTGTGAGTGTAGGAGTTAACTTGGATTGTAGGGGCTATCATTTGCCCGTAGTATGTTATTTAATCTCTTCCTTTGTTTGCGTGTATTTTACTGGTTGTAGCTTATCTAGTCTAATTAATGAAGTTTTTTTTTCTTGCACATAAATATAGTAACATATAATAATAAATAAATAAATAAATGAATAAATCACAAGAAAATCCCATCATGCAAAATGGCTGGACGAACAAGAAATAATAACAACGGTAATGGTGATGGAGTGCCTGATGGCGATGTCGCTCGAATTATATGCGCGATTGCTGATAAGGTAGACAATATACCACCCCGAAACCAAGATCAAAACAAATCGAAAATGATAGCAAAATTTGAAAAGCTACGTCCCCACAAATTCCTTGGTGGATCAAACCCCCATGAAGCTGAAGCTTGGTTAAGACAAATTAAGAAGTTGCTATATACTTCCGACATCCAAAATAAACAAGATAGAGTGACCATGGCGGCATTTCAAATGGAAGGGGAAGCAGATCATTGATGAGAAATGATCAAAAGTACTCGACAAGTAGAGACATTAACTTGGAGACGGTTCGAAGATCTGTTCATGGAAAAGTATTTTCCTAACTCGCTAAGGCAAGAAATGATTCAAGAGTTCCTCCAACTGAAACAAGGAAAAATGTCAGTCACTCAATATGCGAACCGTTTTGAAGCTCTTTCACGGTACGCCTCAGCCATAGTAGCAAATGAAGAGGATAAGGTTAGACGATTTGAATGAGGTTTGGACACAGACATTAGAGGAAGATTGATCGCAGTGCAACTCTCCACCTATGCTCAAATGGTGGATCGAGTTTAAATGTGGAATGAGAGTTAGCAGATTCTGAACGCATTCGAAATCAGCGATCAAGGAACAACAACCAACCACGAGGAGGAGGCCCAGTCCGCAACACCAGAAACCATCCTCTGCCAGCACCTTATGCTGGAGGGATGCAACAGCAACAAAGGCAGAATCGAGGAAACCAGCAAGGAGGAAACTTTGTAAATGAGTGGAAAGGAAGATGCTTCAGATGTGGTCAACAGGGGCATCATCGAAGTGAGTGTCCTCAAGGTGGGGAGTATTTTATGGATCAGCGAGGGGCACAACAATACAACAAATGCCAACCAGGGCAAGGTTCTAAGCCTACTCAAAATACTCAGACCAACAAGGGGCAGCCTCAAGCCTCTAAGAATGCAGGCCAACCAAGAATACAACCACAAGGAGCTGGAAATGGAAAGAAACCAAGAGGGACTAACCAACAGGCAGTAGGGAGAATGTATGCTCTCCAAGAAGAAGAAGATGTTGATAACCCATCAGTAATTCAAGGTATGTTAATCCTTATGAATTCTTGGGTTAAAGTATTGTTTGATTCTGGAGCTTCGTATTCTTTTATATCCACTGCATGTGTGACAAGTTTGGGTTTAGAGCTAGAGACGCTAGAGATAGCTATGAGTGTCGCTTCACCCTTAGGAGGTCAAACCTGAGTAAATCTAGTATGTAAATCTTGCAAGCGAGAAATCTCCGGTTCATATTTGATCTGTGATCTAAGAGTTATGGATATGTCTGATTTTGACGTCATCCTAGGAATGGACTGGTTGTCAGTTCATCGAGCCATTATTGATTGTTACCATAAGACAGTGACCGCATCCTCCCTTAACGGCACGAAAGTTCAATTTAAAGGAGATAGACAAGATTATCTAACTCCAACGTGTCGCAAGTCGCGATGGCATGATCAACTAATCGGATGGTTGGCAAGCCTAATTTTGGAAGACGAAAATCAAGAGGATCCAGGATTACCCCATGTGGTGTGCGAGTATGCTAACGTTTTCCCTGACGAATTACCAGGATTACCCCCAAAACGAGATGTAGATTTCACGATTGAGCTTCAACTTGGGACTTCACCGATTTCAATAGCACCACATCGTATGGCGCCAGCTGAACTTCGAGAATTGAAGGAGCAGTTGCAAGAACTGTTGAGTAAAAAGTTCATCAGACCAAGTACGTCCCCTTAGGGAGCGGCAGCATTATTCGCGAAGAAGAAGGATAGAACCTTAAGATTGTGCATCGATTATCGACAACTAAATCGTGCCACCATTAATAATCGATATCCCTTACCCAGAATTGATGACTTGTTCGATCAATTAAGAGGTTCAAAATGTTTTTCCAAAATTGACCTTAGGTCGGGATATCACCAACTTCGTGTCAGAGGAGAAGATATACCCAAAACTGCGTTTCGAACCCGTTATGGCCACTATGAGTTTATGGTAATGCCATTTGGTTTGACAAATGCTCCTGGGGTATTCATAAGTTTAATGAACAAAATTTTTACCCCCTATTTGGACCAATTTGTGGTAGTATTCATTGACGATATTTTGATATACTCACGATCGGAGGAAGACCACGAGCAACATCTGAGAACCGTTTTGCAAATTCTAAGAGAGAACCAATTGTATGCTAAAGCTAGCAAATGTGAATTTTGCATGAAGGAAGTAAAATTCTTAGGTCATGTTGTGTCCGAATCAGGGATATCAGTGGATCCTGCTAAAGTAGAAGCAGTAATGGGGTGGAAATAACCTAAGAATACGTTTGAGATTCATAGTTTCTTGGGATTAGCAGGTTATTATAGGAGATTCATTCAGGATTTCTCCAAATTAGCCAAGCCGATGACACGCCTAACGTAAAAAGGAGTAAAGTTTGAATGGAACGAAGCGTGTGAGCAGTCATTTCAAGAACTCAAGAAGAGACTGACAAGCGCTCATATATTAATCATACCCGAACGTGACGTTGGGTACACTGTTTACTGTGATGCCTCTAAAGAAGGGTTAGGTAGTGTGTTAATGCAAAATGGGAAGGTAGTAGCTTACGGATCAAGACAATTGAAGAATCATGAGAAAAATTATCCTACTCACGATCTGGAGTTGGCGGCGGTGGTCTACGCACTTAAGACTTGGCAACATTACCTTTATGGCGAAAAATTTGAGATATTTACCGATCACAAAATCTTGAAGTACTTGTTCACCCAAAGAGATTTGAACATGAGGCAGAGACGCTGGATGGAGTACCTTGAAGATTACCAATTCACCTTGTCTTATCATCCCGGGAAGGCTAATGTTGTAGCAAATGCACTAAGTCGAAAGACAAGAGAGATTGTAGCCAACATATCAATTAAAGAATGGGAAATTGTAAGCACCGTGAATGGGTTTAAGTTACAACCCGAGACTCAGAATGGGAAGGGTAGGCTGTTTACAATAGTTACAACACCCCAAATTCTTACCAAAGTGTTGGAAGCCCAAAGATTTGATCAGGAGGCAGACTTCATCAAGGCCCGATTAGTGTCTGGGGAATCTTCGCCGGATTGGGCGCTCCATCAAGATGGTGGTTTAAGGTATTTAGGTAGAACTTTTGTGCCAAACATCGAACAATTAAGATAGGAAGTACTTAAAGAATTTCACAATTCGGTTTTTGCGGTTCATCTGGGAGGAAACAAGATGTACCAGGATCTTAAGCGGCAGTATTGGTGGAGTGGAATGAAGAAGGACGTTGCTCAATTCGTATCTAAGTGCTTGACGTGTCAGCAAGTGAAAGCAGAACATCAAAGGCCGGCAGGGAAACTCCAACCTTTACCAATACCTAAGTGGAAATGGGAACACATAACAATGGATTTTGTAACGGGATTACCCCGGTCGCCGCAAGGCCATGATGCCATTTGGGTGGTGGTTGATCGGTTAACTAAGACGGCACATTTCCTACCAATAGGACCAATAGGCACACTCGAATCTTCAAGTCGATTATTCATTCGAGAAATCATTAGATTGCACGGAGTACCAGTCTCAATAGTGTCAGATCGTGATTCTCGTTTTACGTCACAATTCTGGCAAAGTCTGCAAAAAGCCTTGGGTATAGAGTTGTGTTTTAGTACAGCTTTTCACCCTCAAACTGACGGTCGATCAGAAAGAACAATTCAGACTTTAGAAGACATGCTTCGAGCTTGTGTGATGGACTTTAAAGGTAGTTGGGAGAAACATTTACCACTAGTCAAATTCTCTTACAATAACAGTTTTCAAGCAAGTATTGGTATGGCACCGTATGAAGCTTTGTACGAACGGCCTTGCCGGTCACCGATATGTTGGATAGAAGTCGGAGAAGCACCTCTTTTAGGGCCAGAGTTAGTTCAAGAAACTACCGAGAAGGTGAAACTAATTAGCCAAAGGCTTGAGATCGCTCAGAGTAGGTAGAAAAGCTATGCATATCAAAGGAGAAGACCTTTAGCATTTAAAGTTGGAGATCATGTATTTCTGAAAATACAGCCTCGCCGAGGAGTTGTTCGTTTCGAAAAGAAGGGAAAGTTGTCACCTCGCTTCATTGGGCCTTTCGAAATCTTGGACAAAATAGGAGAAGTGGCATACCGTTTGGCTCTACCACCTCAATTGGCTGGAGTACATAATGTTTTCCATGTCTCTATGCTACGAAAATACGAGCCACACTCTTCTCACATCATCAATTGGGAGGAAATTAATCTTGATGAAGACGTGACATTTGAAGAAAAGCCTGTCAAAATTTTAGATCGTCGCAAGAAGAAATTACGAGGTAAAACTATACCGTTGGTCCAAGTTCTCTGGAGACATCGTGGGACGAAAGAGTCAACATGGGAGCGAGAAGATATGATGCGTGCCAATTACCCTCAACTTTTCGAGTCTAAAGGTACGAATTAATTTCGAAGACGAAATTTTTTTTAGGAGGGTATATTGTGAAAACCCATATTTAAATTATTCTTAAAAGAAAATAAATAAATTAATAAATTAACTAATTTTATTCAGAATCTACCTAAAATATATAATAGTGTGAAAAAAATTAGTTTTAAATTAGCCCAATTCAATCACTAACAAAGACCTTATTAAGAATAAAAATGTTGTGAATGTTTAATAACTATTGTTATAATTTATTAGAAAAAAAAAAGAAAAAAAAAGGAGGAATCAGATTCGGTGGCAAAATATGCCACATGCAAGCTTGCATGTAAGCTTGGTAAATTCCATCCCATTATCATTCTTGGGTGAAGGAGATGTGTAGTGGATAGCATCATGAGAAAGAGAAAAAGAGAGAGAGAGAGAGAGAGAGAGAGAGAGCTAGCCTCAGAGAAGGTCTATAAAATGCACCTAGCGGTCATGCACAGAAGGTTCAAGGCTGAGCATAAACTATATACATCCAAATAGAAGGATAGCTTTTAGTGTATGCATGCATGTACTCCTTTGGACGGGTGAGGAAGAAATAAGGAAGAAGAATTCAACAGAGGGAGAAGAAGAGAAGAAGGTTTAGGAAGCAAAATTCTTCTATCATTTCATCACCCATTTCAATCCTACTATTAAGTAAGAAAACCCTTTCAATCCTCTCATTTTTTTTATATAATTGAAATTTTCAGATTATATACATATGATACATTGTCTAAACTGTTTTGAATCTGCCAGCATGTTTGCCGAATTTTTAGATAATTTTATACTCAAAATTTCGAGATGATTTCTTCTACAAAGATGTTGATAATGATGTCTAGTTCATTCAGGAATTTTGGTAATAATTTTTGAGCTTCCTACGAATTTATACAAATTTGTTTTTACTACATCTGAAACTATGTTGAGAGTAATCTATTTTGAATCTGCCAGCATGTTTGCCCGAATTTTTAGACAATTTTATACTCAACATTTTGAGATGATTTCTTCTACAAAGTTGCTGATAATGATGTCTAGTTCATCCAGGAATTTTGGTAACAATTTTTGAGCTTCCTACGAATTTATACAAATTTGTTTTTACTAAATCTGAAACTGTGTTGAGAGTAATCTATTTTGAATCTGCCAGCATGTTTGCCCAAATTTTTAGACAATTTTATACTCAAAATTTCTAGATTATTTCTTCTACAAAGTTGTTGATAATGATGTCTAGTTCATCCAGGAATTTTGGTAACAATTTTTGACCTTTCTACGAATTTATACAAATTTTTAACTAAATCTGAAACTGTGAGACAGATTTTACTATGTATTTGAAAATTTATTTAAAATTCTATACTAAGCCAAATCTGGTAATTTCTAACTAAAAGATGAAATTTGAGAAGTCGAGTTTCATGATAAATTTTTAGATTATGGATTTGATCTATAAAATTTAGTATGGAATTAATGTAAAGAAATGTGACAAATCTGTGTCATAAAGGTTGTTGGAAATTTTACAGGATTATTTACATCTTATTTTTCTGAAATTCTTTATGAAAAGTGACCTAAACGTCCCTATTGAGTATTCTGTTCAATTGCACGAATTTTAGGATTGTGTAAATAATTTATTTAAAATTTTACTATCTAAGCTATTATGTTCATACCACGATTTAAATTAATTGTCTGTTAAATTTTGGACATTGAATAATTTGTGTTTATTATATAAAATTAATGATAGAGGAGTACTACCGGTTACTCAGGGTGAGCCCTGGCTTTTAATAATTTTTAAGTAAATTGTGTCGCGAAACCGTAAGATGGCACGGGGATTATTTGAACCCTTATCGGTATTTGGTTTTGGAATAAGGGTGGATGTGTGGGTGGCACGCAGGGAAGTTACGTACCTCTAGTAGACCGTTTCCTTGGGACAGACCACGGATGTCACGGCTTGGGTATATAACTCCGGGGGTGGGAATGTTTGGTAGTTCTTGAATATTTGACCAAGGGGGGGTTTCCAAATTAACCGTGGCCATGACTTAGTGGTTGGTAAGTTAAACCTCTTTGGTGAGATTTCAATGGTCAATTAAGATATTAAAATTATTTGAATTATTTTAATGATTGTAATTTATGTTTACAGTTATATTATTACCTTGTATTTATAATCTCATTATTTTCTTTCAAAAAGAATGGTAGGTTGGTTATGTTTTCTTACTGTGTTGCAAAACTCATGGCATATATTTTGTTGCCCTGGCGTTTCATGCGATATTATGTAGAAAAAGGGACTGAGGCTGAAACTGGAGCAGCTGCTAACATCGAACCTTGGCTAACTTAGAGTCAAGATTTTATCACAATAAAACCCCGTTATCTCTTGTATTAGTATTTAACTATGTTGTGACGTTGTGGGTGAACTTGTAGTTTTATTTTGTTGTTGGACTTTGACTATGTAAGAATTTAAAATTTCCTAATTAGTAGTTAAAATTTTATCTAGCCAATTATTGTTATTTTAAATCTTATGGCGTTTCAAAAAAAAATTTGGGGCATCACACTCTCTTTCATCTTCATGTGAATTTTCAACCTCTTCTTCTTCAAGCATAAGTTCAATATCCTTAAGGGCTTCTTTTTGCTTCCAATCCCACATTTCCTCTTCTTCAAAGATGACATCTCTACTCATGATCACTTTCTTAGTGATGGGGTTATATAACTTATACCCCATTGTTCTATCACCATAGCCAAGAAAAATGCATTTTTCACCTTTGTCATCAAGTTTTGTTCTTCTAGCTTCCGGAACTTTAGCATATGCAATGCACCCAAATACTCTTAGATGAGTAACACTTGGCTTGGATGAACTCCAAGCCTCTTTCGGTGTCTTCAAGTTAACACTTTTTGTTGGACATCTATTCAACAAGTAAACAGCACATGCAACGGCTTCAGCCCAAAACTCTCTAGGCACACATTTCCCTTTCAACATGCTTCTAGCCATATCCAAAATTGTTCTATTCTTCCTCTCAGCGACTTCATTCAATTGTGGCGTATATGATGGTGCTACTTGATGCATAATTCCATGCTCTTTGCAATAATTTTCAAAAGTATCGGATGTATACTCACCGCCTTGATGTAGTAACCACTTTGCTTCTCAACTAGTGTCTTGAACTCCTTGAAAACATAAAACACCTCGGACTTCCTCTTTAGAAAGTATACCCACGTCTTTCGGCTATAGTCATCAATAAAAGTGAGGAAGTACCTATTCTTCCCATTTGACATTGGGTTCAAAGGTCCACATACATCGGTGTGCACAAGCTCCAAGGGCTTTGATGCTCTCCACCTCACTTGTTTTGCAAAGCTCGATCTATGATGCTTACCAAGAATACATCCTTCACAAACTTCATTCGGATGATCAATATTTGGCAAACCTCTCACCATGTTCTTACTTGATAAAAGCTTCAAGCCACCAAAGTTGAGATGTCCAAACCTTAAGTGCCATAACCAAGCCTTGTCTTTGACAATAGCATTCAAGCATTTTATAGCATCATGTTGAATATTGAAAGAAAACATTATGTTCTTGGACATTTCACATTAGCAATCAAATTACCACAAGCATCTTTAATAGTAAGGTAGAGATTTTTCAAGCTAATATCATAACCCTTCTCTAAAAGTTGGGCCAAACTCAAAATATTATTTTTCATATTCGGAACATATTCGGAACATAATAAACATCGGAAATAAAATCATGATATCCATTCTTGAGTTTGATTAGAATTTTACCTTTGCCTTTCATTGGAATTTTGGAAGAGTCACCAAATGTAACATGGCCTTGCACTGCTTCATCAAGTTCAACAAACATATGCTTCTTGCCGCACATATGATTGCTAGCCCTGGTATCAAGAAACCACACATTGCTTTGATCATTTTCAAACCCATTATAAGCTAGCAACAAAGTAGGCCCCACTTCATTGCTCTCTTTTTCAACATAGTTCACTTGCTCACCAACTTCATTGCTTGACTTTGCTCTACATTCATAGCTATAGTGCCCAAAGTTGTGACAATTGTAGCATTCCACATTTCTCTTGTCATAGCCATGCCTATTGAATGGACGGTTGTAATTTCCTCCTCCTTTTTCTCTTCCTCTTCCTCTTGGAGCATATGAATTTTGGCCTCTTTTACCGCCAATAGTGTTTCTTCCACCTCTACCTCTACTTCCAGGACCTCTACCATGGCTCTCATAGCCTCTTTCACAACTTTCATAGCCTCTTCCACGATTTCCATAGCCTCTACCACGACTTTCATAGCCTCTTCATCTTCCTCTTTGGGATGTGTCTTGCTCCTTTTCTTCCTTGAAAGAAAGCTTGGTTTGAAGAGCTTGCTCAAGGGAACTAGAGGTTTTCTTGTTTATCCTTTGCTCATGTATTTCAAGCGTGGCCATAAATTGATCAACTGTCATGGTATTAAGATCCTTCGATTCTTCAATGCAACAACCACATGCTCAAATTTGGAACTTAGTGACCGTAGAACCTTCTCTATCACACGCATATCATCAAAATTTTCACCATACCTTCTAATTTGATTTACAATACTGAAAGTTCTTGTAAAGTGATCTGAAACGGACTCATTCTCATTCATATTCAACGACTCAAATTCAGTTCTTAAAACTTGAAGCCGCACTCGTACCGTTTTATCAATGCCTCTATGTAAATTTCTAAGAATTTCCCAAGCTTCTTTAGAAGTTTTGGCGGAGGAGACCTTCTCAAAAGTTGACTCATCAATGCATTGGTAGAGTAGAAACAATGCTTTCTTGTCTCTTTTTCTACAACCTTTTAGTGCATTTTTCTGATTTTCTGACAACTTGTCTTCATCTTCTTGTGAGTGGGGTTCTTCATACCCTTTTGCAACTAAATCCCACAAATCTTGAGAGGCCAACAACACTCTAATTTGGATACTCCATTTCTCATAATTGTCTTTACCCAATCTAGGAAATTGGGATTGAAAGAAATTGGCAGTAAAATCCATCATAACTTAAGCAACAACAAATATCAACACAAGCCCTAATTTCACCACAATATTCAAGCAACACACCCAAGGCTCTGATACCAGAATTTGTTGGGGAAATTTGGAAGTTAATTACATGCACAATATCATTAAAAAAAAACAGCCACAGATGGACCAAAAAAAAGAGCACAAACACAGCTATCAACAATTTGAATTTTCTGCACAGATTTTCCGCTTCAAGCAAACAACTTTTAGCACAAATAATCAGAAAAACAAAAGCATCAGTCAACACTTATCTGGGCATCAAAATTTGCACTTTTTTCACTAAAAATCAGCTTTACAAATCTTTCTCCTCCACCTTGTATAGAGCAGCAACACAAAAAAACTTCTCTTTTCTCACATTTTTCTCCTCATTTCTAAGTGTTTTATGTCTTTGTTTTTCTTATTTAAAAGCTAAAATGTTCTAGAAGTACATTTTACTTATAAGTACAAAAGTAAAAGAATTTTACAAAAAGGCCCAATACATATGTAACCAAACACCCCAAAATGGGTTTACAATATCTAACAAGTTTTCACTCTCTCACTCAAATTGATTCACCGAATTGCTCAATCTCTCACTCGAAGCTCAACTGATATTAATAATTTGCGACGACAACGATCTCCGTCGACACTTACAGTGGTTTTCTGCGTGTGGTGAGTTTCCTCTCTCGATTGCCCTCTCTCTATCTCTCTCTCTCTCTCTCTCTCTCTCTCTCTCTCTATCTCTCTCTCTTCATCGACAGTGATTGGCTATGAAAGGTCCACTTTCATTCATAGCGGTCTCACAGAATGCGCAGTGTTCTGAGATTGCTGATGATGCAATTTTTTTATTTTGCGAAGAAAGTTTTTTTTTTTTTTGATGAGCAAGTTGTTGGAGCTAAAATTGGGGGTTTATAATGGCTTTGGGATTTGTGAATGGTAGGGTTTTAGGTTTGGTTTGGTTGGTGTGCGTTTGTGTTTCTCAAATACGTGGAATGCATGTGAACTTTTTGACTATGCTGACATGATGGTGTTCCTGTTTTTTTTTTTTTTTTTTTACAATTTAAAATAAGATTGTTAATTAATTAATGTATATTTGATTTTATTGTTAGAACAAAAATAAAATAAAATAAAATGTGTATATGGCTTTAGCTTTGGCTCTGAACCTTGAAAAAAATGAGGGATAAGTTGGGTTAGAGACAATGCATACCCATTAGGGGATGAGGAGGGTAATCCCTATGGGAGATGGAGGATGAGGAATGGGGAAAAATTATATTAGGGGAATGGAGATAGGGAATTAATATCCACCCCATTGCCTTCCATTGCCATTCCTAAGAGTGAATATAACAGATTGAGGCCATATATGATTTGTATTGGGTTGTAAATTTGGTCAGGCCAGATCCAAGGTCCCAAGTTGGGCTCGAATTTGGGCTTAATTGGACTTAATCGGGTCGGGCTCACCCTAGGCCACGGGCAAGATTCAGGCTGCTCATGGGTCGCGGGTCATTTTTATATTCCTATATGTATATAAAAGGGGATTTTGATCATTGTGCTTAAACTTGTCTTTTTAGATAAAGTATTTCAGCGTTTAGACTTTCAGCCAAACAAAATTAAGATTTAAATTTCTGAACCAAATGCCCTAATTATACTTTTTGAATGATAACTAAGAAAAAAAAATCATAACCAAATACCACATGAGACATAACTAAAATTGAGTCATAATTAAAATAATATCATAATTATAAAAAAATGATCATAATTAAAGAAAAAAATGACATAATTAAGGGTGTATATGATGTGGAATGTGTATGTTAGAATTCTCCTTAAAATAAAATTTGAAAGGTAAATTACAACTACACCTATGTAGTTGGTTTAAAATACAGATTGCTCCTTATAATTTGAGAAATTATAAATATTCTTTTGTTAGAATTTTTATTTAGTAGAATTAATAAAAAAAAATTAAAGTTTTTAACTATTCTCCTATATACTAATTAAATTACCTTAATTATTAATTGAAATATGTTTCTAATTAGGGGTGTGCACGGTGCAATTGAAACAAATTGAGAGTAAAATTATAAATAAGGTTGTTAATGGCAGATTGACAAATAACCAAACCACAACTTTGGGTAGTTTGAGGCGGTTTTAAATTGCTAGTTGATCGAAGAATATTCTTAAACAATTATTATACATTTGCATAATATATAATACTAATTTGAATAATATTTTTTTATGTATAACTACTAATTTGCAACAAATTTCACACTTTAAATTTCTCTCACACTCATTTTATTTGGGTTAATTGTTGAAAAGTCCAAATTAAGAACAGTATAAGATATTAGGTCTAATGGATATTTTTTTATCGATGAGAGATTTACCTTTTGTGAAATAATTTAGTGAGAAATTCTTTTGTTTGTTTTGAATGACATTTTGTTTTCAATTTTACTTTTTAATTTATCTGTTGACTTTTTTTATCTGTTGACTTTCGTTGACTATCTTTTCAAAAAAATTTCCTATCTGTTCAAAATTTTTCCTTATATGTTAAAAAATTTTCCTTATCTGTTCAAATTTTTTGACTATCTGTTCAAAATTTTCCCCCATCTGTTCAATTTTTTCCTTATCTGTTTAACTTTTTTACTATGTGTTCAATTTTTTTCCCTATCTGTTCAATTTATTCTTATATATACACAGATAGATAGATATACAGAGAGAAGTCCTATAATTTTATCTGTCAAATTCTTAACAATGACTAAAATTCTCAACAAAAATCTCCTAAAATTCCTTACACATGGCCAGCCACCCTTGAAAAGAGAAGTTGATATGACTTTTTCAAACCATATCCATGAAATTAAGAAAAAAGTTTGCTAGTTCTCCCATATCATGGAACCATGTCTCTACCCTAAGTTTAATCCTAACCAAATCCTCAATAGATCATGATTAATTGTATAATTAAGACCTATAATCATCCACTATTCCAATAGATTCCAAGTAAATCCAAAATATCCGATCCATTTCCAACCAATGGGCAAAATGGACCTTTTGTACCAATTTTCCTATAAAAGAAACCTCTCCCTTAGCATTTGGCACACATGAACTCTAATACAAACACTTCATTCAGCTAAGAGGGAGACAGGGCAAGAGAGTGAGCTTTGGTGGTAGAAGAAAAGCGAAGAAATTGTGCAAATACTTCACTAGGCAATCAAGTAAGCCACATCACCATCTCTCCTTCTATTTTCTTTTCCAAATACATATTATTAGAGAATTAAAATCATATTTTCAGATACATTGTAATGGTGTTCTTGTGTTCAAAGTTGATGAATTGGCCTTTGATTCTTCTTCTACTCATAATTTCTCTTAATAGATGCCAAACTACATTTTTCTTCCCATATCCGACATCATTTCCAAAGGCATACCATCTCTCTAAAAATCTGAGCTATTGATACATTATTTAGTGTGTTTTCATCACAAAAGAAGTGAAAATTTTCCCCTAGTTGACCTCTTTTCTCACTAACTTTCTTATTTCAAGAACTGTACCAGAAAAATCTGTTTTACAACTAACTTTCAAAAATTCTAGAAAAATGTAGAAATATCTTTTGGACCTCAATTTTATGTCCCAATCTTCCTTAACGAGTTAGCTTTCAATTAAAATTGGTTTTATCAACAAAAAAAAAGAGCGGTTTGTGAAAAAAAATTGATTTTTGTAACGGTTGACGAATTTGGACAGCGCTGGAGTGTTTCTTAAATAACTAAAAATTTAGAAAGGCTATTCCATTTCTGAAAAATGTTCTGAAAACTAGATAAAATTCCCTACGAACCATAGGAAGGCCGGGCTTAGAAAAAATCTAAAATGGTCCTTTTAATTTTAATCTTTAAGTGGTTCTGAATTTGGAAATTCTGTTTCGCCTTGGTGATATAGCATATGAGAGTTGTAGATTTTATCAAAGTAAGATCATAGTTATTTTTGGTGACCCATGGAGCAATTTCAGATTTATGGTGATAGAGTTAATTGATTTGAGGTAATTCAGGTGGTATACAATATGTTTCCTTTAAATGTCTTTGCAAACAGTGTTAGTTTAATCACCTTCAATTTGTACTCCTCTTGATGATTTTGATAATTTGATAAATTCTATGGAATTATTCATTGTTGATTCATTTGATTACTCTAGTCACTTGATGAACTCTGTGTAGTTATTCTGTGTTGGAAATGTTGATTTGTCTGGCTAATTGACGTGGAAATGCTCCGTACATGGATCGAGTGGACTTTGCCAATATGCTTTGTACCAATAGCCTGGATGATCGGTTGTGCTTCGATGAGGGGGGTGAGGCCGGTCACTGGTCATGTATTGAATAGGACCGGGTATTTGGTCCTGGATAAATTATCACATGTCGAGTTGATATGTTTGTGAAATTTGGTAAATTGGTTGGCATCTCGAATTGAATCATTTGTGTAATTATTGAATCCCTGTGAATTTATTCTTTGTCTGAGCTTTGTTATTCCTGTCGTATTGTATGCTTCCCGAATTAATTTATTTTTCAGGTGTGGAGCAATTTAATGGAGATTGGATTTGAAGTTCTAAAAAGATTATTAGAGTTAGATATTTTGGGGTCACCATTATATGTTGTTGTTATTATTATTATTTTGCAAATTTGTATAAGATATATTTTGGATACATTTGTATAATGATTTTGGAGATAAATTTGTATTTTTTTTAGGTTATTAATTAGTTAGAGGTTTAAATTTGAGGCTGAATTGATTTATTAATGGCCCAGAAGTTGGAGTGTATCCTCTCTCTATCCAGAAGCCTGCGCTATGTTCGTCATCCTCCTCCGCAAGAGAGAAAGCTCGGTCGTTGATGGTTAATCTGGCCATGATCTGATCAGGTCTTCCAGCAGTTATATAGCCTACTCCTCATCTCCCTCTGCCTCTCACTCTCCTTACATCGCTGACCTTTGTTCCACCTTCTCTACCACCGCTATATCCATCACTGTCGTAGAGAAGTTTCTGGCGAATGGAGATCTATACATTAACAAGTCTGAGAAAATGAAGGTATGATAGATTTGTACACTAGCAGATCTATATATACAATGTATGTATATATATATTTGTGCAGAGAGAGTTCTTAATGTCGACCCAGATGTAATGCTTCTTTGATTTATCATTTTGACTGGTTTATATTTTCATTTTTGTAAAGGTAATGTTCCAATTGATGTGTAGTTCAATACATGTTTCTGATTTAGGGTTCCTGAACCTTAATAGATAGGGGAAAAAATTTAACAGATAGGAAATTGGGAAAAAAAATTAACAGATAAGGAAAAAAATTCAACAGATAGATATAAATTTGAACAAATAACCAAAAAATTGAACAGATAGATATAAATTTGAACAAATAGCCAAAAAAAAAATCAATAGATAAATTAAGGGATAAAATTGAAAATGAAATGTCCTTTAAAACCAACAAAAAAACTTCACACCGAACTATTTTCACAAAAGGTGGACCTCTTACTAATAAGTGAAACATCCCTCAACATTTTCATGAAGAAATTTGCTCGACTTAGAGAAATTTCGCCCGACTCAGAGAAATTTCAATTTTCACAGAGCAATTTTGAAATTTCTCTATGAAATTAGAGAAATTTTTCTGTGAAAATTGAAATTTCTCTAAGTCATAACCAAATTTCTCTGAGTCTGGTAAAATTTCTCTGAGTCAAATTTTCTCTGTGAAAATATTGAGGGGCCTTAACTATTATGAAAATATTATATGCGCTTTATCTTATAAAATCTTAATATCAAGGGCTCTAAAAAAATCTTGAAAAATATCCACTGAATCTAATACTTTATACCTTCCTTAAATTTGACTTTTCAACAATTTTTTTATTTATTATTTTTCATTAATACTATTTAATTGTTGTGGGGAATAGTTTAATGTATTCTTCACTGATTTTTATCGTGCATTGGAGCTAACCCCCCATCTTTTTCTTTTTTTTTGGTAACTTACCAAAAAAAAGAAAAATGCTTTATTTTCTTCTTTCTTTTTGTATAAAATAGTTCTATATTACCAACAATGTTGTAGTTTAGTATAGTATTGCCATCCTTTTTTTTTTTTCCTTTTCTTTCTTTCTTGTTATTTTTGTGAAATTATTGAATTTGCAATGAAGTATCAACTTCTTTAATTTTTCGTCATCATATTTGAGTGATGATAGCTATGTCTGAAAAGATTACAATAGCAATTATAGAGAAGAGTAATGTTACATCCACATAATTTCTTCTTCCACAATCTCTCGAATGAGATGGTAAGACAGAATGTACATAAAAAAAATTTGAGGAAATATTAGAATGTGGGTTAATTTTTAAAATTTACTTATTGTTGGAACAATCTTCTGTATATATAAAATAACTTGAAATAAATTCAAACAAAATAAATAAATAACATACCAGATTTATTTATCGAACCGAATTAAAAATAAGACCAAGTCGAGTGTGTGACACTCTGTCCTTAAGACAGATTCGCTCCGCTACGGTACTTACGGTTGAGTGGCGTCTATCTCCCAAGATACAATGATCTTCACAAATTATAGTAGTCCTCCAAACAATTTGTTCGGCGAACCAAACGTATGTTCTAACTCTCTGAAATTTATTCCTAAAATTATATATCAAGAATAAAATACACCAGAGCAAAATGGACAGAAATTAGACAAAGTCTAGACTGATTTTCGGATCCTCTCTGATTACTGGAAAGGGATTTGTATTTATAGGCAACAATAGTAGTCCGAACAGGTGCAACCTATGAATGAACAGATGCAAACAATCCCTCTGACCGTTAGCACTAAGAAAATCAAAATTCAAACAATTTGAAAAGTTTGACCGTTAGTGGACAAATATCAAACTGTTGGAACTTTTATTTATTAATTAAACTATTTAAAATATATATATATATATATATTAAACTATTTGAATATATATATATTAAACTATTGAAATAGTTTAATTAATAAAGGAAGAGGTACAAACTTTAGGAAATCACTTAGGAACCCAAAATTTAAATTTAGAATTAAATTAAATTCTCACAATTACAAATTTTAGGAAACCACTCAGGAACCCAAAATTTGAATTTAGAATTAAATTAAATTCCCACAATAATTTTTATTGAAAAAATTCAAATGAATTTTATCTAAAAAATTAATGTTAGACTCGAAACACGACGTCAACTTCCCATTCACTCACAAATGGTTTTGACGTTCTGTCTTCATCTCTTCGGACCCACTCCAAACAACGTTTGGGGCCCACTCAAAATTGGGCTAAAAAATATGTCTATATTAAACCATTTTTTCAACAATCCCCCACATAAATGAAATTTGACGGAGAGAAAATGCAACAGCATGATCTAATTACAGAGAGTACAGAAATTGGAAATATTCTGCAAAGGATAGGTAGCTTTTGGCTTTGAACCTTCCCTTGTGAGACACTATCGGATTTACTAGCTAACCAGTGAACATGATGTCTTGAACTGTTCAGCCGTTTGTGTAAACCAAGACAATAGAACTCACACAGTATATCCCCAGACACAGTTTAGTTCTCACTATTGTGTTCATTTTGGCCCTGAACAACCTGGTCTTTCATGAGTGCTCTAGAGAATTGTAGCCCTTCACAAATCTCATAGAACCGGCCCAGTTCACACTCACATAGGTGATTCTTATGAAGAGTATTCTGCCATACTCCACTAGGTTTACCTAGATATAAAAATCATTAAAATTTTACTTAACCTCAAATGCTATAGTCATCACTATTTCAACATAGAAATGGGTAGGGGTTAGACTCCCCAGTGATTCTTCTGAGTCATTCACAACTCGGTTGTCCCTTTGAACCTAGATATTGGGATCTCCAGTCAACTAGGTTGGGTTGCCGTTGTGGTAACTCTTATTTAATAGGCTTAAGTCCCATTCCCCTCGATGAATTCTTAACTAACTCTCTTACTAACCCTTTGGTTAGTGGATCCGCTATGTTGTCTTTAGACTTCACATAATCAATGGAAATAATTCCATTAGAAAGTAGTTGTCTTATGGTATTATGTCGACGACGAATGTGTCGTGACTTGCCGTTATATATATGACTCTGTGCTCTACCTATAGCTGATTGACTATCGCAATGTATGCATATAGCAGGCACCGGTTTTGGCCATATTGGAATATCTTCAAGGAAGTGGCGAAGCCATTCTGCCTCTTTCCCTGCTTTGTCTAAAGCTATGAATTCTGATTCCATAGTAGATCTAGCAATGCAAGTCTGTTTGGAAGATTTCCAAGATACAGCCGCCCCACCAAGAGTAAAGATATACCCACTAGTGGACTTTGAGTCTCTTGTATCCGATATCCAATTTGTATCACAGTATCCTTCAAGTACTGCTGGATATCTAGTATAGTTTAACCCAATGTTACGAGTAAATCGGAGATATCTTAGGACCCTTATAATTGCTTTCTAGTGTTCTACTATCGGATTACTCGTATATCTACTTAATTTACTTACTGCATAAGGTATATCTGGGCGAGTGCAGTTCATCAAGTACATTAAGCTTCCAATAATTTGGGCATACTCTAATTGAGAAATACTTTCCTGTACATTCTTAGAAAGATACAAATTAACATCTACAGGTGTTCTAGCAAGATGATCATCATCTTTGCTGAATTTGTGAAGTATTTTCTCAATGTAATGAGATTGTGACAACGCATATCCTTCTGATGTTTTGGTAATTTTCATACCAAGAATTACATTAGCAATGCCCATGTCCTTTATGTCAAAATGTTTATTCAACATTTTCTTGATAGTTTTAATCATATCATTATTACTACCTATGATGAGCATATCATCTACATAAAGACATACAATGACATAACCTTTGTCTGTGTTTTTAATATAAACATATTTGTCACACTCATTAATTTTAAATCCATTTGACATCATTGCCTTGTCAAATTTCTCATGCCATTGCTTTGGCGCTTGTTTTAAACCATATAATGATTTAACCAATTTACACACTTTCTTTTCTTTCCCTGGAACAGAAAACCCTTCTGGTTGTTGCATGTAAATTTCTTCATTTAACTCACCATTTAAGAAAGCGGTTTTAACATCCATTTGATGAATTTCTAGATTGTATAGAGATGCAATGGCAATTAGCATTCTAATGGATGTTATTCTAGTAACCGGTGAGTATGTGTCAAAGTAATCTAGACCTTCTTTTTGTCTAAAACCTTTGACTACAAGTCTTGCCTTATATTTGTCTATTGATCCATCCGCTTTCAATTTTCTTTTGAAAATCCACTTGTACCCAAGAGGTTTACAACCTGGTGGCAAATCCACCAATTCCCAAGTGTGATTTTGTAAGATGGATTCAACTTCACTGTTGACAGCTTCTTTCCATAAAGGAGCTTCAGGACTGGACATAGCATCTTTAAAAGTTAAAGGCTTATTTTCTAACAAATATGTTAGAAAATCTGGACCAAAAGATTTTGAGGTTCTAACACGTTTACTACGCCTAGGTTCCTCTTCCTTATTTTGATCTAATTCTTGTTCTTGATCATGTTCTTGATCCTAACTAGTAATAGCATCAAAAGATCTTTTATTAGTACTAGTCTCTTGTCTAGTCTTCTTTGGAAATACATGTTCAAAGAATGACGCATTCCGAGACTCAATAATAGTATTTACATGCATTTCGATATGTTCTGATTTATGAATCAAAAACCGATATGCACTACTATTCTTAGCATAACCAATGAAAATGCAATCAATGGTCTTAGGACCTATCTTAGTCTTTTTAGGACTAGGAATAGCCACTTTAGCGAAACACCCCCACACTTTTAAGTATTTGTAGGATGGTACTCTTCCATGCCACAATTCGTAAGGTGTTTGATTCACTTTCTTTCGGGGTAGTTTATTAAGTATATAATTAGCAGAAAGTATTGCTTCCCCCCACATTTTCTGAGGTAATCCAGAACTGATTAACATGGCATTCATCATTTCTTTTAAAGTCCTATTTTTCCTTTCAGCAATTCCATTTTGCTGAGGTGAGTAAGGAGCAGTAGTTTGATAAATTATTCCATGTTCTTTACAAAACTCAACAAAAGGTTATTCATATTCACCACCTCTATCATCTATAAGTTTCTTGATTTTCTTACCAAGTTGATTTTCAACTTCATTCTTATATTGAATGAAAGTTTCCAAAGCTTCATCCTTGGTTCGAATTAAATAAATATAACTATATCTAGTATAGTCATCTATAAAAGTGATTACATACTTTTTCCCACCTCTGGTTTGAATTGATTTAAAATCACAAATGTCACTATGAATTAATTCAAGTGGTTCTGTACTTCTTTCAATTGAATGAAAATGATTTTTAGATAATTTTGCCTCAACACAAATTTCGCATTTATGATTTGAATCAATATCAAATTTAGGTAAACATTCCATATTAATTAATCTACGCAAAGATCCATAATTAACATGTCCTAGTCTACCATGCCATAAATTTGAAGACTCAAGCAAGTAAGAAGAAAATGTAGTATTATTAATAACTGAGGGTACAACGATCATTACATTTAACTTGAAAAGGCCATCAGACATGTAACATTTTCCTGCATACATCCCATTCTTAATAAGTACAAATTTTTCACTCTCAAATACTAGCCTAAACCCATTCTTACTCAACAAAGATCCGGAAACTAAATTCTTGCGAATGTTTGGTACATACAGCACATTATTGAGAGTGAGTTCCTTTCCAGATGTCATCTTGAGTACAATCTTTCCTTGTCCTTCAACTTTGGAAGTTGAGGAGTTGCCCATAAAAAGTTGTTCACCATTGTCCACTGTAGAATAAGATGTGAACATCTTTTTTGTCAACACAAATATGGCGAGTAGCACCAGTGTCCACCCACCATTCTTTAGGATTTCTGATAAGATTTGCCTCGGAAACAACTGCAGAAAAATTGATGTCATCTACACCATTAGAAATCTTGTCCAATTCGGTCATATGGGCTTGAGCAGGCTTCTTGCTTGTTATTTTCTTCCTTTTGCCTTTGCTACGGCAATCTTTGGCCCGATGTCCCTCTTTGTCACAAATGTAACATTTGCCATTAAATTTGTACTTTTTATTTTCCCCCACTTTAGAGCCTTGTGATGAACTTTCTCCAAAAAACTTACATTTCTTGGTTTTTGAAGGATGTTCCACCACATTTGCCTTAGACTCCATAGGATTCTTACCTGCCCGCTTTTCAGAATTGCGGTTGTCCTCCTTAATCCTTAAACGCACAATTAACTCGTCCATAGAAATTTCTTTGCACTTGTGTTTAAGGTAGTTCTTGAATTCCTTCCAATATTTTGGTAATTTTTCAATTCAGGCTGCAACTTGGAAGGATTCACTGAGTGACATGCCCCCTGCGTGAATGTCATGCAAAATGAGTTGGAAATCTTGAGCTTGGCTGATCACAGTTTTTGAATCAACCATTACAAAATTCAAGAATCTGCTAACTACAAATTTCTTTGAGCCGGCATCTTCCGTTTTGTACTTTTTCTCCAATGATTCCCAAAGTTCCTTTGATGTCTTGATCGGACTGTAGACGTTGTATAATGTGTTGTCAAGTCCGTTCAAGATATAGTTCCGGCAAAGGAAATCGGTATGTTTCCAAGCATCAACCGCAGCAACCACTTGCCGGTCGGTTTCATCCTCTTTCAGGATAGGAACATCTTCACGGAGAAAACGAGCCAAGTTCAGAGTTGTAAGATAGAACAACATTTTTTGTTGCCATCTTTTAAAGTCAGTTCCTGAGAACTTCTCTGGCTTCTCTCCATGATTTATTGGTACTATCATCACAGGAGAGGGGGTTGGTGCAATCGCAGTCACCACAGTAGTACTTGTTTGGGCATTAGTTTCAGTAGCCATCAATTCTAATATATAAAACAAAATTATAATTAGAATTTACACTACACAAAAAATTTAACCAAATTCATAGAATTAAATTCTGTAAAAATAAAAGAAATAAGAATGTAACTTTTATTTTCCAATTAATTTGGAAATAAAATAAAATTTTATTTAACCAAAATAATTCCACACAGAAAATTAAATTCTGTAAAATAAAAGAAATAAGAATATAACTTTTATTTTTTCAATTAATTTGGAAATAAAATAAAATTTTATTTAACCAAATTAATTCCACACAAGAAATTAAATTCTGTAAAATAAAAGAAATAAGAAAATAACTTCTATTTTTCAATTAATTTGGAAATAAAATAAAATTTTATTTAACCAAATTAATTTCACACAGAAATTTAAATCTCTTGTTACACTCCAATAATTAAAATACTGAAACAGAATTTTAATTAATGAAAACTCAGAAAATAAATTCTAAAAACCAAAATTAATTTTCTGACAAAATTCCACAAAAATATATTCTGAATTGTTAATGACACCAGTATCGTACTACTAGTTGTCAAAGAAAAGAGACAGTATATTACTACTATCTGTCAAATAGCATATAATCACTATTTGTTTTTCCAACCAGAATATTATTTTGTAAATCCACAGAAAATAATTTTCTTAGAAAAGGAAACAAACGAAAAATTCTGTAAACAGAATAATTCGAATCTGTCTTAAGATTGTTGGAACAATCTTCTGTGTATATAAAATAACTTGAAACAAATTCAAACAAAATAAATAAATAATATACCAGATTTATTTATCGAACCGAATTAAAAATAAGACCAAGTCGAGTGTGTGACACTCTGTCCTTAAGACAGATTCGCCCCGCTACGGTACTTACGGTTGAGTGGCGTCTATCTCCCAGGATACAATGATCTTCACAAATTGTAGTAGTACTCCAAACAATTTGTTCGGCGAAGCAAACCTATGTTCTAACTCTCTGAAATTTATTCTTAAAATTATAGATGAAGAATAAAATACACCAGAGCAAAATGGGCAGAAATTAGACAAAGTCTAGACTGATTTTCGGATCCTCTCTGATTATTGGAAAGGGATTTGTATTTATAGGCAACAATAGTAGTCCGAACAGGTGCAACCTGTGAATGAACTGATGCAAACAATCCCTCTGACCGTTAGCACTAAGAAAACCAAAATTCAAACAATTTGAAAAGTTTGACCGTTAGTGGACAAATATCAAACTGTTGGAACTTTTATTTATTAATTAAACTATTTAATACATATATATATTAAACTATTTGGGATGCTCTCAATTTTTCTAACTCTGCCTTATTCTTGACTGAAGAGGCCCTTTTATAATCAAAAGAGACCACCACTGTTAGCCTTGTGAGTGATTGCTGTGAGCCTTGTGAGTGAATAGTCTTGACTTGAAAGGAGCATCAGAAGCACATGGGAGTTGTCTGCTACTTTCGGTGAATTATTAAAGCTTTTACTATGCTGAATTTGTTGGTGGAATGAATCATGATGAATGATGAATAGTAATGTTGACTTTTTGATGAATAGTGAACAGTAAAGTTGACTTTTTTACTATTCATTGCTTGGAGGCATGTGACTGAGGGAATCAAATATAATATATATATTAAACTATTGAAATAGTTTAATTAATAAAGGAAGAGGTACAAATTTTAGGAAACCACTTAGGAATCCAAAATTTGAATTTAGAATTAAATTAAATTGTCACAATTACAAATTTTAGGAAACCACTCAGGAACCCAAAATTAGAATTTAGAATTAAATTAAATTCCCACAATAATTTTTATTGAAAAAATTCAAATGAATTTTATCTAAAAAATTAATGTTAGACTCGAAACACAACGTCAACTTCCCATTCACTCACAAATGGTTTTGACGTTTTGTTTTCACCTCTTCGGACTCACTCTAAACAACGTTTGGGACCCACTCAAAATTGGGTTAAAAAATATGCCTATATTAAACAATTTTTCCAACACTTATTACGTCATTTGGGAAGAGAGGTTGGGAAAGAAATTAATCACTTTTCTACTGTTATAGAACAACTTAAAGACGGATTTATCTATCAATTTAAAATGTTTGAATAAATAGTCTTTTAACCGTTATTTCATTGCTCAAGCACTGCTTGTTACCCCTATCAATACATAGGATGATTTTTTTTTCTCTTCTAATTATGTATTTTTTGTAATCTACAAATCATTAGCCCTATTTGTAGAATACATTATTCCATCTAGTCATCAACTAGTTTCTTAACCTATTTGTAGTATAAAATTGTCACTAAATCCTCTGAGCAATCATAGTCATAGACATATCTACATACACATAATTAAACCACAAAACCACGAAAGTAATCACAATACTCACGTATTTGTATGTAAATCCGAAAATCATTGTAGGCCCAAATGCAAAGATGTAAGTATTTCTTCGGTTGATTTACATTTTTTTAAAAAAAAATAATTTCTCAACAATCATAAAAGTTTCGTTCAAGATTCACATATCAAAAAGTACTTGGGATATATAAAAGAAAATTAATACAAAACAATGTGGCAAACTTTTATATTCATTCATTTCAAATTAGAAGAGCAATAGAAAAATTGACCCCATAACTTTCCTAGTTTGGAAGACCAATAAAATTGCCAAGCTAACTCTTATCGAGAAAAATTGACAACCTTTTTTTTTATTATTTACTTATTCATTTCAATAACTATGCTGCAGACCCCCAGTGGGGGTCGCACCCCCAGTGAGGTGGCGAGTCCCCACTGGCTGAAATTCAAAAAAAATAAAAAATAAAATAAAACAGTTTTTTTTTGGCCCAATCACGACGCGCCACCTCACTAGGGGTCGACCCCCAGTGGGGGTCCGAAGCATTTTTCTCATTTCAAAGATCAATAAAATTGTCACCCATGTCTTTACTATTGTTATATTCATTTATTTCAAATCAAAAGAACAAATTAGCTCATATCACATTTGTCTTAAAAAAAAATTAATATGAAAAAAATCAGTGGTCAATTTTTAAAACCATACATGTCTTTTGTTATTTTTATGTTACAAAGGCAAATGTGATAAAATTGTTATGACTACCATTATCTAGGGGTTTTTAGTTTAAGGTCCTTAATATTAAGATTTTATAAGATAAAGAATATGTAACATTTTCATAGTAATTGGGGTCACTCAATATTTTCATAGAGAGAAATTTCCAACTCTTCATAAAGAAATTTTTCTGGGAAAAAAGAAATTTCTCTGTGACAAACTGAAATTTATCTAATAATATTATTGAAGAACTTTAACTAATAAAAAAAAACGTATTAGACTCTCATACTATCAAAAGTTAGAGAGGGATATTTCAATAATTTTCCCGATAAATAATTCATTCTATTTTATTGTTATTTTTTTTTTATATGATCTACACAGGAATTTTAAAAATGAATGAAATGAACAAACAAAACAAGGGCCAACACTATCTAGTGTTCTCTCCTAACTAAAAAGAAATTGGACTTGTGTGTACCAAATCCCGCAATATATGAAAGTGAATCAAAGCTTCGCAATTGGACTGGATTATCCAAGAACTGGGGACCTGCAACACAAAACACTGTCAAAGCTGCCTGGCCGAGTTGTCTGGAAAATACCTCTACCATGGGAATGAATGATTGGAGAAGATGAAGAGCTCTCTCTAGGTATAGAGAGAGGAAAAGAAAGAGTGTTTGAGTTTGTATGTGTTGAATCAAGTTATGTTAAGTTGAGTTCCCATAAGTTACCTTCAATGTGAAGAGAGTGAGATTTATATAGAAGACTTTGCTTGTTGCCCAAGATGGTTTCATTGAGCTTTGGTGCCTCAAGATTTCCCCTAACATTGCTTAAGGTGGAAGACCACAAGGTAGTTGACTATTGATACATGTGCTCATTGTAACCATACATATAACATATCACATTCCCTCTATCTAACTGTTTGCGTGATTCTAAGGTTTTCCCCTAGCTCGCACTAAGGTTTTCCTTTGGGGGAGCCACTGCTCGGTATCCTAACCATCGCGTCGATTTAGTTTCTCTTTGGTTCCACCTTGGTGGCTGTTCAATCTCTGACAAATGTGCTCTGCATGTGTCCTTTCACAGTGACACATGGCATTATGGTGTTGGTACGCAGAGATAATACGCTGCTTCCTTGCAGAAAGATGTGATTTGTACCATCACGTCGATCAAGGGTCATAAATATCCTAGGAATACCCATTCGTTTCTTCATTGGTTCCCATGTTTTTGAAATCTTCAAAACCTTTTCATTCTATTCTTGTGGTTCCGACGGTGCTCCACTCCGATGCTTGCCACCATTGCTGTTAGTTCGAGACATTGTTATCTCCCTTTAATTCCAGTTTGCATGACCTCTGTTCGTCATTGTTCTTTCATCAAATAGCTGTAAATTCTTCTGAACCTCTTCTTTTCTTTCATTTTACGGTCTCTATCGCCATTAGTGGCCTTAACACCATTGTTTCTGGAAACTCATGTTATTTCTCTACCCTTCTTTTGGTGTTGCTTTGTCTTTGCCTTTCTTAGTCTAGGTTATGGATAAGTTTCATACTTTAGTTGATACTCTAGAGGCGATGGCCCTGTTCCGTCGGGACTACAGTGTTCCGGACGACGTTACTCTTACATTAGCTAAGGTTGATGCCAAACGTATGGGTACAAGAAATATTGATGCAATGTTGATCACTACAATTGTCGAATAAGAGGTTTGGTTCCTTCTAGACCCATTGGTCCATTGTTTTCTACACGAAGTTCAATTTTTCCCAATACAAGTTTCTGTGAATCTATTTTGCATTGTCTGTGGCGTTTCTGCCCTAAACAAACGGTTAGGCTTGAACTTGGATGTCTAGGACATCTAAGGCTGTTACACCTTTTCGTATAACAAAGACCATAGCACATTCTACCTTCGTTTTCATTCTGTTAACTCTCACCTTGTCGCTAGTTTATCCGATTCTGACAAGCATAATGATGATTTCCTGCAAGTCGGTGGGAACTAGGAGTTCCCTGCTATGACTGAGTTCCAGCCCGAACGAATGCCCCAGAAGGACGGCTATCCAAGTCTGAATCTTCTATCTTTGTATTTGGGTTTGTCTATTTTTAACTTATGTTTTGTTTGAATGCTATGTTAATATTGTCCCTTATTTTTCAGAATCTTCTCGCTACTTGAGGAGACTGAATCGTGAAAATACTGAAATGATTAAGGCCGCACTACTATACAAGAAGAGATTCGCTCCTGAATTACTAGATTACCAAGCCACCTACCAAACTACTATTCCCAAGAAAGCAAAGCATGCTGCATCTTTGCTTGGCTCTGATACTGAAACTGACACACCCCCTGCTCTGTTGGTTACCAATCACCATCGTGCTCGTAGCCTTTCCACTGAAAGGACTATTTCTCTTTTCCCCAGTTCCATAGGAGGCGGATCAATGTCCAAGAGAAGGTTTCTTGTGGACCTAGAGGCAGAGGCTTTTGGCTGTTTTTCGATTTTGGAGACTCCAGAGTCAAGGCCGAGCCAAAAAGTCTAATGAAAGTTAAATTAGAGATGGAAGCTGCTAGCCACTCTACTATTATTCCGAGATCTAAAGCCCTAGCTGCTGAATGGGCTAGGAAGAGAAGGAGAAAAACTGGTATGCATAAGGTTGGAGAGGCTTCTGGAGAGTCTATGGTTGATGAATCTTTTGAACAATGGGAACTGCCCATGCTGCATCATGATAGGCCCATTTCAACTTCTAATTCTGTCATTGCATCTGGAGAACTCGCATTTGATTTGACCAAGACTTTGCTGTTGCTAGTGGACATGGAAGACCACAATAGATCCCGTGATATTCTCATCATAAAGGGAACCTTACAAATGGTGACTGTTGTAAGTGCCTTAGTAATCTTTTCTATTGTTTTTCTGTCTGGCTATTCTATTTTCTATTTGTCTCTTGTTACTGCAGTGTATTCAGAGGATGCACCTGTCCATCATCTATACTAAAGAATTGAAGAAGGTCGTACCATAGGCCGCAATGAGTTCTGAAAGGTTGATGGTGAATTTAGAGGTCGAGAAGGAGGGCCGAAGAGCTACAGAAAGGGAATTTTTTCGATTGAACAAGGTTATTACTTTTGCTGAGAAATCTAAGGAAGTTGTTGTCAATATCCAAGCTAAACTTGAGGGCAAGTTGCTGAGTTGGAGGCTGTTATCGCCGTAATAGCTACTGAGCATTTAACTCTAGAAACTAAGTACTGGAAACAAGGTTGGGATGAGGCTAGTGCAGCTTACAATGAGGAGGTGTTGGTTTCACGTGACAAGCTCTTCCTCAAAAGATGGACGAGTGACCTACTAACTGCTGCCCAAGTTCTTGAGAACCCCTTTGTTCCATGACGTCCATGTTCCTTTAAATTCCTCAAGTCTGAAAAAACTGTTACAACGCTTGCAACTTCGCAATCAAAGATCTCCCCAGGTGCTGGTTCTGCCAACATGATCCTAGAGAGTGATGTTGCTCACAAGCTGGTGGATGCTGGAGAATGTAGGACCTCACAGGTTAATGCTGCAGAAAAGGAAGCTAAGGAAGTTCCTGTCTCCAAAGATATTGGTGTTGTTTATGTTTTTTCCCTCAAGGGTGATGTGGACAAAGCTGTGGACTCAGCTTCTGAGATTCCTCCTTCTGATGAAAGTTAAAGTGATCCTTGAGACAATTTCAGTTTTTACAATTTTTTTTTTCTTTTTTGTTTTTGTTGCACTGGAGCTCGGCCTGGTTGTCTGATGTACTGTATGATTGTGCTTAGATGTAACAAAGTCACAAAGAAGTGTCTTACTCAGGTCCAAGTTGGTTATGAAAAAATAATTGTTTGCCCCTACTTGGAGCTCAGTAAGGCTTGTGCTGGAAGTTTGCTCATGAAAGAATTATTCAAGTCTGTTCTAACTCTGTTTGCATGATGCAGAACTGAAGTGTTGAATTTTTCTGTAGTTGTACTTAAGAGAAAATCATTTGTGACATTGTAAATCCTGTGATTTTAAGAAAAGAAATAATCATGTTCAAAATCATCATTAGTGCGATTTCTACCAAGCAATTTCACTTGGCTAAGTTTCATTTGGTTGCCAAACATAATTTCACCAAGCAATTCCATTTGGCATGTTTGAGTGCAAACCAAACATAAATGCGTTCGGTCGTTCTGAAACTAATTCCGTTTAGTCGTCCCAAAGCTAATTCGTTAGTGTGGTTTCCACCAAGAAATTCCACTTGGTTAAGTTTCATTTGTTTCCCAAGCATAATTCCACCAAGCAATTCCACTTGGCATGTTTGAGTGCAAACCAAACATAAATGCGTTCGGTCGTTCTGAAGCTAATTCCGAAAGTCATTCCTTGACTTTGCTAAAAATCCGTTCATTCCCAATGAAGCTTATTTCAAGAGTTATTGCTAACTCTGCCTTAGTCCAAACCATCTTTAGTTTGAATTATGCCCCCAGAACTTGGATCTTAAAGGCATGTGTTGATTATCAATCGGTTCTAGCCTTAAGGTTGTATAGGTGCTGGAAACAAAAAGTTCAAGCAAGCAGAGAGACTTTTTCCATTAATCAACAGAGAAATGTCTTTCCATTTTGATAGATATTTAGAAAGATAGATTACTGATAATACTTCTTGAGATTTGCTATCTTCCAGGGCCGAGGTATAGCTTTGCCCTTGAGATCTTCTAGAAAATATACTCTATCTCTAGCAATGACTGTAACCTTATAAGGACCCTCCCAATTAGGACAGAACTTTCCTTCACCAGGAACCCTTTTATAGTCCATAACTTTTCTCAGAACCAATTCATCAGGTGTAAACTGTCTTAGGAGGACCTTCTTGTTGAAACTCTTGATAAGCTGTTGTTGATAGGCTATAAGTCTGACCAGTGATGCTTCTCTTCGACCTTCTGCTATATCCAGTGCTTGAGCGATGGCTTCTTCGTTACTTGCATCTTCAAATAGTTCTGACTGAATGGTTGGAAGACCAACCTCCAGCAGAATAATAGCATTCATTCCATAGGTCAAGAAATAGGGAGTTTCCTCGGTTGAGCGTCGTGTCGTCGTTCGATAGGCCCACAACACATGGGGTAACTCTTCAACCCATTTCCCTTTTGCACATTCAAGCCGTTTCTTCACGTCATTAATGATGGTCTTGTTTGACGACTCTGCCTACCCATTGCTCTGTAAATAGCCCGGAGAGGAGTTCTGGCATTCTATCTTGATATCAACACAGAACTTCTTGACAATTTTCCTGTCAAACTATGTTCCATTGTCTGTAATCAGTACCCTTGGATGCGGAAACAGACTCTGCGAAATTCCCCATAACAAACCACTTTGTGTCTGCTTCCTTGATACTTGCCAATGTTTCCACTTTCACCCACTTGGTGAAATAGTCGGTTGCAGCGCTGAAAAATCTTCTGTTCCTAGTCCCCCGTGCACTTGTGCTAGAGGCCCAACGATATCCAAGCCCCACTGAACGAATGACCAATAACTGGTGAGCAAGATGAGAGCTTTGGCCAGGTGATGGATTAGAGGAGTGAACCTCTAGCATTTGTCACATTTTTGGATGTATTACTGTGCATCTCTCTGTATTTGTGGCCACCAGTACCTACAGGTTAGGGCACGGTGAGCCAACGACCTTCCACCAACATGGTTTCTACAAATCCCATCGTGAATTTCATAGAGAACATTCTCGACTAGATTTGGATGCACACATAGTAGATAGGGGCCAAGGTAGGAGCATTGATACAGTTTCCCAGATGGTGAGATCCAAAATTGAGCTAATTGATGTTGAATTTTGTTAGCCTCTTTCTTGTTTTCGGGAATAGTGCTAGATCTCAGAAAAACAAGTATTGGGTTCATCCAGCTCGGTCCTAAGTTCATACATAGGTCTGAATCTGAAGACGTAATGCTTAGGTCTGGCACAAACTCAACTTAAATCTTTCTGGCATCATTGGTGTCCATTGATGAGCCGAGACAAACTATGGTAACAGCATGGCTGTTTTTGTCTCAATTAAGTCGTTCTACTCGTATGGACTGCAATTTCTTGATCAAACCTCTAGCCTTGTCTGCATACATGGCCATTTGTTTGTATCTTGCTTCGTAGCGCCCACTAAGTTGATTGATAATTAGCTGAGAATCGCTTAAAACTAGGAGCTCATCTACGCTGAAGTGTGTAGCACTGAGCAGACCAACTAGTAGTGTTTTGTATTCTGCTTCGTTGTTAGAGACTTTTCGTCCAAACTTCAGAGTTTGTTCCTAATCCCTCTAGAGAGATTAGTACTACCCCTGTCCAAGCCTCAATTACTGGATGATCCGTCTAGGTAGAGTTGTCAGATGTCTCCAACGAAGAGTTTTCATACTTCTGAAGCACTTTGTTTTCCCAGCTTAGTGGTGCATGGCACCAGTACCGAGCTGCTGTTCGGATATACGATGCTAAAGGTAGGGGCGAATTCGGCGACAAAATCCGTCAAGACCTAGGCCTTAATTGTTGTTCTAAGCTAATACCAAATGTCAAATTCACCAAGCTCAATCACCCATTTCATCATTCGACTTGAGAAATTGGCTCGGCCGAAGACAGATCTGAAGAGGAACTTAATAAGGACATTGATGATATGGCCCTGAAAGTAATGTTGGAGTTTTCTCGATGCGATAAGTAAAGCATAAGCTAACTTTTCGAGTGGTAGATATTGTGTCTCAACATCCAAAAGAGTCTTGCTGACGTTGTACACCAACCTCTGTTCTTTTTCCACGTTGTGAATCAGTACTGCGCTTACTGCATGGTCTGAAATTGCCAAATACAGGCATAGTTCTTTCCCTAATTTTGGAGTGAAAAAAAAAAAAGGTGGTGAACTGAGGTACTTCTTAAGGTCTTACAGTGCATAGGTGCTTCCGGGTCCCTATTCAAATGCGACCTTTTTTCTGAGAAGCTAGAAGAAAGGCTTCATTTGGTTTGAGGACCTGATGATGAGCTGGTCTGGGGTCCCATTCAATTTCTGAAGTTCCTTAGCCTTCTTCAGCATTTCTATCTCTTGTATTGTTTTAATCTGATCTGGATTCGCTTCGTGGGACTTAGATTTGTCTACCTTATTTTCTACAACTTCATGTGAACCACGAGTGTGGCTGCTCGCTGCTTCACTATGTACTAGAATTGGCTGACTTCATTACCCAGAGCCATTTCCAAGGCCATCATTCGCCAGTGGTTCTAGAGATGGACTCCTCCGGCGTAGACGAGAAGGTTCTGCATCGATCCCCTTCTCCATCGAGTCGCCCATCATCTTTTTAAGTTGTTCCTTCAGTTCTTGTATCTCCATCTCCATGGAATCGATAATACAATCTCTATAATCCTTCTTCAACATGAAATGATAGGAGGAGCCACCAGCAAAAGGTTAGCGATGCTCAATAGAATCTAGAGTCCGATTGTTGCTTTTGGTTTATTCCTCTAGAACTGTTAGTAGTGCCACGCCTTTATCCTTTGTCTTCTCTGTCAGTGGAGTTGATGTAGAGGGACAAATGTCCTCAGTTCCTATTGCCAGAATCAGATGCAGAGCCCAGAAATGAAGAATCCATGTGTACCGCACCAATTGTTGCGTACTGAATCCCGCATTATATGAAAGAGGATCAAAGCTCCGCAGCTAGACTTGATTATCCAGGAACTTGGGACTTGCAACACAGAACACCGTCAGAACTACTTGGCCGAGGTTGACCGAAAAACCCCTTCAGCATGGAAATGAGAGATCAGAGAAGATGAAAAGCTCCCTCTAGGTGTAGAGAGAGGAAAAAAAATAGCGTTTGAGTTTGTATGTATTGAATCAAGTTGTGCTAAGTTGAGTTCCATTGAGTTACCTTTAATGTGAAGAGAGTGAGGCTTATATAGAAGACTTTGCTTGTTGCGCAAGATGGCTTCATGGAGCTTTGGTGTCTCAAGACTTCTTTTAACATACTCAAGGTGAAGGACCACAAGGTAGTTAACCATTGATACGTGTGTTCATTGTAACCATGCATATAACAGATCACATTCCCTCTACCTAACTATTTCTGTGATTCTATGAAGGGGGACTAGCTGAGGTGGTAGCCTGCACATGCATTTGTTCACAGCTTCCACTTTTCTCTGTGAGGTTCCCTCAACTCGGTACTGATGTGCCTTGGTTCGGCCTTCTATAGGATTGTTTGTAGAGATGGGTTGGCCCATTAGGATATTTTTGTGTGGGCTCGGCCCATTGATGATGGGTTCAGCCCATCAATTTGGTCTTATGAATTAGATCCAACAGCTTGGCCCAGTCTAGCATCACGGCTTGGGCTGGCCTTTCCACTGCATGTTGGGCCCAAGTGCTTGAGGATTTGGGAAGATTATTCTTCATGGAGGTGGGCTCAATGGACTGACCCATGTACTTGTCTAGCCCTCTTGGGTTTAAGCTTGATGGATTGGACCGGCCCAAAATTTAGATCTGACCCGTTTACATTCTACCCCTTCACGACTCTATATATTATCATGTTCCCATTTATTTGATATCACCATGACACGCAATGAGCCTAGTGCATATAGTGTCATTTTCAAAAATCCAACAAAGACTATATGTAAGTTCTCTCATGCATCTTAATCTTCATCCAAATATATGATTAATAATGGATTTCTTCCACCATCTAAAAATAAAATAAAATAATAGATTTCTTCCAATGCTTTGTAAATTTAAAAAAAATAATAATAATAACAAGACATTCATCTTCCATATCTCTTATAAATTTGGAATATTTTTACCATATTCTATGTGCTATTAGTTTTTGATAACTTGGTATCTAGTCTAATGGACTGACTAAACTGAGGACTAATCACACCATCTACTAACGGGTGCCATTTAAAACTAGAAAAAAAAAAACTCCGTATGGACTGGTCCCAAGAAGAAGTTTGCAACTTGAAAGTTTCAAACTTAAAACCTTGAAGAGAGCACACAGCCTTGACCACTCAAACAACCCCTTGAGATTTTCATATGCTCTTGTTAGCTCACAATCTAGTAAATATGATTCCACAAGTACTAAAATTGATGGATTTAAAAATTAGCAGATAGATATGATGTAATATCATCCCAATCCATTTATTTCCCACTTTGAATGGAAGAAAATAAAATGCAAGTGCCATAATTTGCATATGTTATGCATGTTATACATAATTTGCATAAGTAGCATAATTTACTTATTTTTTTATTATTATTATGTCCGACATGTATTTATCTGCCTAAAATCTGAGAAAAAACCTATTTATATATGACATTACTCAAATTTATACTATAAATAGTGGTTACAGGTATTTTAGTTAGAAAATATTTGCTTAGATATTTTGCAAGAGCTAGAAAAATCGCTGAATATGTCATCTACTCAACCAACCATAGTTGTAAACTGCACTTGTTTCAACCACAAATAATGACAAAGATAACCTTACCGTGCAAGAAAGAGAAGGAAAAATATTAAAATTACTAAAATCATAACAAAATTTTCTTGCAGATGAATGTGACATCTCTTCTACATCACAGCATAATTTAATTGATGATACAGCGTGTTCCAGATAGAACGGGTCGGATTGATCCACGCTTTCCAAACCGGTGCCTAAGGTACCAAGCCCGCAGAGAGACCTGCACAAGAGTTCAACGGGAAACGAGGAGTCCCCCAGCGAACCCTCCGACGAGCAAGTTAGAAAGAGAGATGGAAAGTAGAGATAGATTAGTGATAGAAAAGCTTAACATTTTCCTTGTCTTCGATGCCTGCTTATATCCTCTGCTAATCATTTCGTTGTCCCTTCCGACCTGTCACCTTGGCTGAAAGTCTATGCTCTAGCTTACCTTGTTCATGATGAGGCCGTTTTGTCCCGACGGAGAAGGGTTATCGCAATAAATGCTACAGGAAAGCTCATTAATGGCTAATGTGTGGTGCAATAACTTTGCAGGATCTTTGTCTGCTAATGTGGGTTATTCTCTACTTGCCAAGTGTTTAGATGTTATTGGTGTTTGGTGCAACGCTGGGTTTCACGAGTGTTGGGCTTCAGTATTTGAATCATGGATTGGACCTTAGGTGGTGGGCCATATCCTTTATGGGCTTACCCATGTCAGTCGTCCTTTATTCCCAAGTGTAGCTTTAGTCCAACGAAGGGAATAATGAAGAAAACGAGGGTTGTAAGATACCGTCGGGGTAAAGATCAACCAAGAGGTAGGCCGACGGCGAGGGGTGACCGGGCGGAGGAACCAACCATGAGGAGGGCCGACCACGAAAGGTGACCAAGTGGAGGGACCGACCGTAAGGAGGGCCGACCGCGAAGGGTGACCGAGTGGAGGGACCGACCGTGAGGAGGGCCGACCGCAAAGGGTGACCGAGTGGAGGGACCGACTGTGAAGGGGGCCGACCGCAAAGAGTAACAGAGTGGAGGGAGAAGTGGTGGTGCGCGGGGCTCAAGGAGTGGCAGGGCACGTGGTGATTTGAAGTGGAAAAGACAGGGTAGGGGCAGTGGATCATTGTCGTACACGTGGCGGAATCCCGTAATGGGGAAGGTTAGGCGTTGGGCAAGAAACGAAGGGGTAGGTTGACATAGGGCGTTGAAAAGGCGGTTTTGGCAGATTTTTGAAAATTTTCAAACTGGCAAAATTTAATCGTGACCCTTGGAATATAGGCAAGCCTTGGGCTTTTGGTGTTATCCACTTTACCTATCTTTTTGCAAGAAACCAAAATGTTCCAAGTAAACTCATTTGTTTCCAGCGATACACCTCTGCAACATTTTGTGAACTTTCTTATGCCTGCGTCCAAAGCCATTCACAGACACACAAGAGAAATGGCCCAAGAGGAAGTAGCAACTGCAAGGCTTGATTCGTTAGGCGACGATGATGCGATGGAGTTGGTGGAACAGTACCATGCGGAGCGAAGGGAGGGGGGGTAGTTAGTCAAGCAGTGCGGGCTTGTCCTAGGATGATGATTGCGGCCGCGAAACCTATTAGTCAAGTAGAGCCAGACCACTGGCACACGAAGGCCGATAAATCGACATGTACGGCAGAAGAGTTGGAGGAGATGCGGGAAAGGCATCAAATTCCCACGGAGATAGAGTTGAAATTGCCGACGTCGAAGGAGAGGCCATCCGACACTCGACCGGGGGAGTTTGCCCTCTACGAAGAGGCGCTAAAGGGGGGGTTGAGGTTGCCGCTTCCCCAGATAGTAGTGGACTTGTTGAATCAGCTGGAGGTGGCTCTGGGCCAATTGATGCCCAATGCGTGGAAGATTTTATTGGCCTGTGTAAGCGTATGGCCGCGGGTGAACGAGGGGGTTGCAATGACGGTGGATGAGTTTTTTGTATGTTACAAGGCTTCGGGCCAGCAAGAGACTTGGGTCACTTTGCAAGCGGCGGCAGGGAAGGGTCTGGCGGCGGGGTTGCCGTCGTCAGTGAAGGGGTGGAGGCCGTGATGATTCTATGTGTCCGCCAACGGGGGAGTAGGAGTGTGCACGGTGTGGAAGGTGCCAAGCAAGTCGGTTGAGCCAAGGTTGGAGACGGAGGCAGAGGAGAGGGTGAAAAAGGTGAAGGCATGGAGGGAGAAGGAGGGCGCCAAGTGGGACGACCTCGTTCAGCCCTCAGCCTTATTTGCCTCAAGGTTGGGCCCTCAGCCGAATGGTGGAGATCTTGCGCTGATAGAACTAGAGGCGAGAAAGAAGAGGCAGATGACAGAACCACCTTCGCCAAGGCCGATCAGTACAAAGAGGTGAAGTTAGGCCGCCCGCCCAAACCGATCATCAGGGAATGAGTCCGACCGTGCCCCAAGCCGCTGGGGGAAAAGGACCTGAGCGGTTTTGAGCCATGACCACCTCCCGTGGATCCTCTGAAGGAAAAAAGCAAAAAGGAGATGGAGGCTGTGCTGAAGAAGAAGAAGAGAGTAAAGGAAGGGGAGGAGGGGCCAGCCTTGAAGAGGATGAAGGAGGGGATGGCAGAGGGGACCTTCGAAGTGGAGAGTGCCCTGGGTCCCGAAACACAAGTGGAAGGTGGGGCGACTGGCCCTGAGTAGAGGATAGAGCAACAGCCCAAGGGGGGTCCTATACCCCAAGGAGAAGAAGGGAGGGCCAGTTTGAAGACTGCCATTTACCACGTTCCAGCAGTGTCCGGGCGACTGGAGGAAGAAGGAGGTGAAGCCAGGACTGCTGCCGATAGGCTCTTGGGAGTAGTGGAGGACGCGGCTGTGCATTCGATGGCAAGTTTCACAGAGGCCGAACTGCTAAAGGGGCTGTGCTCGGCCCAGATGGAGGCGACAGCCTTAGCAGGGGCCTTACTGAACAAAGCGGCGCGCGCAAAAGGCGAAGTTGGGCCACTGAAGGCAAAGCTAGAGGAGGTAAAGGCCTAGCTTGAAAGTTTAAGGAGGGAGACCGAGGGCTGGAGAAAAGCCGCGCGAAGTGCGTGTGTTAGGGGTCTGGAGTATGCCCAGAACGCCAAGAAGATGGAGGTGTTGGCGATGGTGCAGGGCTATTCAGCAGACCGTGCGAATGCTGAGCTGCTCGCGACCAAGTTAGATCTGGAGACGGAACGCCGTAAGGTGGTGTCACTGGAGTTCCAGTTGGCTGGCGAGCAGAAGAAGCTGGAAGAGGCCCAGAAAGCCTGCACCGTCGCCAATGAAAGGTGGGATGAGGCCATGGTCTGTAATGAAGATCTACGCGCTCAGTCGATTAAAGAAAAGGAAGAAGCAGATCAGAAGATCTCTAAGTTGGAGAGGGCACTGGCGAACGAGAGGGCCATGTTAGTGGTTGAGAGGGCAGGGTTGGAGAAAACCTTGGAAGAGGAGAGGGCCGAGTTGGCATATGAGAATGTGGCGTACCCCGACCTATGTGTTGCAGCGGTAAAGCAGTTTAAGGGGTCCGCCGACTTCCAGATGGCTATTGATGTCGCTATTGCCAGCAGCTTGGCGAGAGAGGGAGATAGGGGGGCTGGCCCATCAGGGGCGACCGCTGGAAGTAGGAGTGAAGAGGAAGTGATCCAGAGCTTCCAGCGGTCGAACTTCTACAAGCATGAGATGGCTGAGTTCTGGGACAGCGGCTGGAAGACTTTTAAACGTAAAGCAGAAGAGTTATTCCCGGACTTGGACTTCAGCAATGTGTGAATAGATGAAGACGATGTGGCCCAGACCCCCCTAGATGAGGGGGTTGACGAAGAAGACCTGGCCTCGAGCGAGGATGAATGATTGATGTAAAATTTTTGTGTTTTTATTGTTTGTAAATAAGGTCCCTCCCACTTGGCTGCCAGCTTGCCCTCAATCGGATTTTTGGTGGCAAGAGTTGCTTCGCGCAAAACAAGGTCCCCCACAACGAACTCCCTCGGTCGGACTTTGCGGCTATAGTGTGTTCTCATTTTCTGTTGATATAAGGCCTGCCTGACAGTAGTGGTCTCTTGAAGCTCTTCAATTAGGTCTAAGTCTGCCCGACGCAGTTCTTCAGTTAGTTCTGGATGCGGGTGCAGAACCCTCAGGGTAGGCAGACCGATTTCCACTGGGATGACCGCCTCAGCGCCGTATGTTAAGCGAAAGGAGGTCTCCCCAGTGGGGGTTCGGGCGGTAGTGCGGTAGGCCCAGAGTACGTTTGGTAATTCCTCAGCCCAGAGTACGTTTGGTAATTCCTCAGCCCAGAGTCCCTTAGCAGCTTCCAACTTAGTTTTGATAATCTTCAGAAGAGAACGGTTGGTAACCTCAACTTGGCCATTGGCTTGGGGATGACCTGGGGAAGAGAAACATGGCTGGATTTGAAGTTTCGCACAAAATTTCCTATACTTGGCATTGTAGAATTGTTTGCCGTTGTCGAAGACGATGGCTTGAGGGATGCCAAATCAGTATACGATTGACTGCCAGATGAATCTAGTTGTGTTCTGCTCGGTAATTGTGGTGAGGGGTTCCGCCTCCACCCATTTAGTGAAGTAATCAATAGCGACGATTGCGAATTTGGTTTGGCCTCGACTGGTGGGCAATGGGCCAACTAAGTCGATCCCCCATTTGGCGAATGGGTAAGGATTGCAAAGTGTGATCAGTTCTGTAAGAGGAGCATGAGGGATGTTGGCGAAGTGTTGGCACTTATCACATTTAAGCACGAATTTAGTAGCATCTTGATTGAGAGTAGGCCAGAAGTAACTAGTGCGAAGTATTTTTTGGGCTAGTGACCTGGCACCCGAATGATTACCACATATACCCTCGTGGACTTCCCTCATCACGTAGGTCGCTTAAGAAGGATTAAGGCATCTCAGGTATGGGCGTGAAAAGCCTTGTTTGTACAAGAGGCCGTTGATAAGAATGTACTTGGACGACCGGGCCCTGACTTTGGTGGCCTGGTGTTTGTCGGCAGGTAATTCCCCATTTGTCAAAAATAGTAAGATATTTGCCACCCATGGAATAGGTTCATTTTGGAGGAAGTAGGCTTGCTGCTGTTGTGAAGAAATGACAGGGTGGGCCAGGTATTCAAGGCGGACGCCATGACTGAGGTCTAACTGGTCGGTAGAAGCTAATTGAGCCATTTCATCTGCCTTGGAGTTTTCGGTCCCAAGGATGTGCTTGATGTGGAAAGTGTTGAAGAGACGAGCAAGGGGGAGTGCAATATCCCTGTAATCCTGCATTGTGCCTTTCTTAGCATTGAATTCCCCCGTAATTTGTCTGACAATGAGCTGGGAATCACTGAACAGCTGGATATGGCTGACACCATTGTCTCTGGCTAGGCGGAGACCTGCTGTCAATGCCTCATATTCAGCCTCATTATTGATTGCGTCGAACAAGAAACGGAGAGAACACTTGAAATAACCACCCTCGGGGGCTGTGAGGATGAGACCAGCCCCACTGCCTTCTTTGCGGGATGATCCGTCGACGTTGAAAGTCCAAGAGTGGGGGTCCTCTGCCTCAGTGTGGGATGGCGGGGGCGGGGGGGCCGTGGTTGGTGTGGGATTAGTGAATTCCAGGATAAAATCGGCAGCAGTCTGCCCTTTGATCACCGTTCGAGGTCGGTAAGAGATGTCAAATTAGCTGAGCTCGACTGACCATTGCATAAGTCTGCCAGATAGCTCTAGTTGTTGCATTATCTTCTTCAAACGTTGGTCAGTGAGGGCCACTATGGAGTGGGCTTGGAAGTAAGAACGGAGTCGTCTTAAGGCAGTGACCAAGGCCAAGGACATTTTTTCTAGCAATGGGTAATTCTGTTCTACGCCTCTGAAAGCTTGGCTAATGTAATAAACTGGGTGCTGTACTGAACCGTCCTCCCTGATGAGGGTCGCACTGACTGCGGTGCTCGATACGGCTAAATAGAGAAAAAGGGGCTCACCCGTGAGCGCCTGGAAGAGTAAAGGGGGGTTGGCCATGCACTGTTTCAATTGTTGGAAAGCCTCTTCGGATTCGGTCGTCCACTCAAAAGCCTGCCGAAGAACTTTGAAGAAGGAGAGGCACTTGTCCCTTGCGCGGGAAATAAAGTGTTTGAGGGCGGCGACTCTGCCAGTAAGCCTCTGAACCTCCTTAACCATTCTGGGTGACTGCATTTCTATCAAGGCATTGATCTTTTCAGGGTTAGCCTCGATGTCCCGCTGACTGACCATGAAACCCAAGAACTTCCCAGATCCTACGCCGAAGGCGCATTTCTCCGGATTGAGCTTCATTTGATACTTCCGTAGGGTGCCGAAGGTCTCTCGCAGGTCGGCCAAATGATCAGAGGAGAGTTTGCTCTTGACTAGCATGTCATCGACGTATACTTCCATGTTCCAGCCTATCTGATGATGAAAGACGGCATTGACCAACCATTGGTAAGTTGCTCCGGCATTTTTCAACCCAAATGGCATGACACAATAATGGTAGGTTCCCCAATCGGTGATGAAGGAGGTGTGTTCCTGGTCAGACGGGTGCATCAGAATTTGATTGTACCTAGAGAAGGCATCCATGAAGCTGAGCATTTGATGACCGGCCGTGGCGTCAACAAGCAGATCTATGAGAAGGCGTCCACGAGGCTGCCTTACTTTTATAACCAGCACTAACCTGATCCCTGGAGAAGCCTAGCTTCTCTTGGGCTCTAGCTCAATACTCATCCTGGACTCTCAAATAGATAAAAATAAACTCCCTAAAAGCTTTATCTTTATCCAGACTGAGGTCCTTCCCTATTCTAGGACTCTTGTCCCTTATCCATTCATCCCGGATTCTGGAATCTCCGCAGATAACCTCGGCCTAGCCGAGATCACCTTGGCGCCATGACTAGGACATGTGGCACCTCGGCTGGCACTTCGATGCCACCTTGGCCACGTGTTGTCATTTACAAAAATATGCCCCCACAACTGCCCCTTAGGTTCTATTACCTCGGCATCCTGAGGTGATGGAACCTATATCGTTGTCTATATAGCACGTCAACTAAAAGCTTACTCTACCCCTTTATTACCGAGGTCATTGCACGTCGGCTCCATCTGTCCAAGACTGCAATCTGCTTCACCAATGCCCAAAAGCCAAGAACCAAGTTTTTTAAGTTCTTTAATCGAGATCGTCCTCCTAGCCGAGGTCTTCGCTTCATCAAATCAAGAACTCCAAGAGTTCTATCTGCGCATGAGCTGTCACGTACAATTTCTCAACCGTTTTATCCACGCGTTTTTTCCTTATTAATCTGTACTTGACACGCCCCATCAGGTCACGTCGCATCTGCGCGTGCCACCTGACAAGCACGTCGTCTAAGGCATATTCAATGTAATTTTGCCACCTTTTCATGTTTTAACAAAAACACTCACTCTTTCCATCTCTTCACTTTTGCCTTCCTCGTTTTCCCTCTGAGTTCAAGCTTCATCTCTCTCTAAACAAGAAATCACCATTGTTGCTTTCTAAAAGCCTTCTGTAACAGCTTATGTTCTTCCCCTCTTAGCAAGGCATTCACCATTCTGCTCTATGCACCACCATCGTCTGACTTCGGCGTACCTCACATCGGCATTATTCTTTTTGGTAAGTCACTGTTTCCCCTCCTTTCAGTTTTCGACTTACTTCAAACTTTGTTCACGCTTGTATGTTGCCATTATGAATCTACTCATGTTCTTAAATCTTTATCTGTGCTTTAAATTTCATTTCGCTTGTGATTTTGCCTTTGTCCAATCTGTTTTTGGGTATATTTGTACACATTGTGCCCACACACTTGCTATCTTGCCACTGTTCTTGGCTTTGCACATCTGCACACACTTCGTACAATGTTCTTGATTTTGTTTTCTGGGTTCTGAATCACATTCCTTTTTCTTTTCTGTTTTTTTTTTTTTCAGATTCTTGCTCCTAATTTCTGTTTTAGTAGCTCTAGGTTTGGGATTTGCCCTAGAACTCCTATTCTTAGGAAAAAATTGAAACAAATTCCCCTTAGATCTTAAAAAACCCTTGCCTCAGTACCTGTTTAGGGTTTAGCCAAGGTCTTTAAACCCATACAAACCAATCTTTTCTGAAATCTTGCACATTCCCCCTTTAGCCGATATCATGGGCATGTTCAGGCGGAGAGTAGACGCCCCAGCCAAACTAGAGTACTTAAGGACAGAGTTCTCTATCCCGGCCGACGATCACCTTAGGCTGGCAGGGGAGGAGGACTCCATCATGCCTGATGGGGACTCTATGCCTTTCCCCGTTGTGGCCTTCATAGAGTGTGGACTTAGGTTTCCTCTCAACATCCTTTTTCGCCAAGTCCTTCATTATTACAAACTTAACCCAATGCAGCTGGCCATTAACTCTTACAAAGTCATTAACGGTATAATTGCCCTAGCTAGCCGACAGAACGCTAGGATAACTCGAGCCGACATCCAGTACTGTTACACCATGTGTGGCCTAAAATTTGAAAAAGGCTATATATATTACCTTAAGCCGAGATCCACTGAGTACAAACTCATCGCCGACCTCCCAAACTCCAACAAAGATGCTAGAGATGATTATTTCATCGTCTCGGGCGACTGAGAGTTCCCACCTGATGATGACCTCCACCTCTACCCTTTGAGCCGAACAGTCTTTAAAGAGGGTAATGGTAAGAACCAAGTGTCACTTTACTTATTTTCAAGTCTTTATTACTTTGTTACTTTCATATGTCCTAATGTCGGTTTTTGGCACTTACAGCTCTTCTTCAGCCAAAAAAGACTTCCGCAAATCCTTCTACCCCAGCAAGGATTTCAAGAAGCTACTGGGTTTACCTGTTAATCAGCGCAAGGCCCTTCTGCTGCTCAACTACATCCTAACCTACAAATCTACCTTGCCCAACATTCCTAAGAAGAGCAAGTCTCCACCTTCAGCAACAACTCCTCCTACTACTTCATCACCATGGCCTGACCAAGCCTCAACCTCTGACCCAGTAGAGCAGTCATCAACATCGGCTCTCTAACTGATTCCTCCAGCACAGCGCCAACGTCATCGCGGAGTTCCTATTCTTTCTTCTGTAGGCAGAACTCGTAGCCGAAAACGCCAAAGCGCTGAGGCGTCGGCTTACGATCTAGCCAACCCACCCACTGCACTTCCAACAATCCACTTTAGCACAAAAGTCACAGTTACCGTTGCTGCCGATGAGATGAGATGCAACAAAGTTGTCGTCGAAGACCTTCTTGCCGATATCCTTGGTGTTGTCACAGTCCAATCTTCACCATCACAATCCCAACCCAAACCAAAGGAAAAAAGGGTAAAGAGGGCCAAGGCAAAAGCCTCTTTCACCCAAGTTGAATCTGAAGATACAATTCCAATCTCAAAGTTAGCCGAGATTGAGAAAACTAGCTCTGTCGCCAAAAAGAGACCTGCTGAGGATGACCCCTCTCAAACTGCTAAGTCAAAGAAGCCAAGGTCAGACTCTGCAGCCACCTCGGGTTCACTTAAAGCAGATGACCGTTGGGCTCTATCTATCATGATCAAGGACAAGCTAGTTAGAACCGGTGATAGCACTGCTGACATTGAGGTCGGCGTTGCCCTCTCCACTGCATTGCTCCTTCCCAATGACCTCAACCGTATGGTCGAGGCTAGCGAATATGAAAATTTTGCTCTGATGGTGCAACACTCTATATTGGTAAACTCCTAACACTTGGTACTCTCTATTATTTGTTTTCATACCAAAAGAGTTTACTAACTTTGTTCATTCTGCTTTTTCTAGGCGATCCAGCACTCCCATTTCTTTGCAATGTAGGTTGAGGACTCGAAGAAGGAGCTAGTCCACAAGACGAAGGAGGCTGTTGGCTTGCTTAAATCCTTGAACAACGCCGAGGCCAAGATGAAAGTCCTGCTAGATCAGGCCAAGGCAGCTAAACAAGCCCAAGATCAAGCCGAGGAAAAGGCAGGTGCTGGAGAGGCTATTGTTGAACTTCTCAAAGCTGAAATAAAAGAGGCCGAAGCAAAAACTGCTGAAGCCCAAGCAGAACTCTGAAGTGCCATGGCCACAAAAGATGCTGAAATCAAAGCGACGGACGAGAAGGCCTATGCCGAGGGGGTAGCCGACGTCCGCAAGGAATACAAAAAACAAGTCAGACAAGCATGCAACAAGGGTTACACCCTTGGTTGGATGGCTACTCTGAAAGAGTTGGTTGTCCCTGAGGATTCTTCCATTCATGATGAAAGCCGACCTGCAGTGCCATTCCCTCTTGCTTTAAGCCAATCTGAGGCTAAGGCTGGGGAGAAAAAAGAAAGAGAAGAAGATGAAGATGAAGAAAAAGGCGAAGAGACCGAGGTGGCAGCTGATACTGAAGTTTCTACTAGGGCCAAGTCTCCAACTCTGAATGAGCAAATCCTAGACTTGACTCAGGATGAGGATGACGAGGTCTCAAAAAGTGCCTCCCCTTAGAAGGCTTCGTCTAAGGTGCCTGTTGCTGGGAAGAGCATCGATCAAACAATCGAAGAAATTGATGCCGAGATCCAGGCTGAGAAAACTACTGAGAAGACTTCCCAGTTGTCTTCCGAGGCCGACACACAACCAACTGCTGATGCCGAGTAGTCTATTTTGAAGTTTTTCTTTTTTCTGTACCTTGTACTTTTATCTTTTGAACAATCTTAGCTTTTATTTGGCCGATGTGCCCTTTTTGTACTCTGAACAAGTTGTCATTTCTGAATGCAAGTCTTTACTTTTTCCCTCAAGTGTTGAATGTATGCTTTCCATACTTAGAATAATTTTTGCATGTCTTCAAAAGTACACCTTTAACTGTGCAATCTCCGAGATACAACACCTTGGACATAACTTCTTGATTGTTTATCTCGGCCTTGGCTAGACATTTGAAAACATTGTAAAAAATATTTTCACAAATGTTGGTTTAAACTTGTCACTTTGCTCTTTCTTATCAAGACTTCTGTCTTCTATACTCCCTAAGTTGGAAAACCTGGTTATCTTCACAAGTACGTATGTACTTCTTTCAAATTTACCTCGGAATAACTTTAACTTGTAAATTGTTCTATAAAATTTCAACAAGTCCCAAGTACTTTAAACTTTATTCATCATTCTTCAGCTCTCTGCCCCCTAATGTGAACTTAAGTTTCACTTAGGTTCTCATTAAGCATGTGACTATGATCTTGTTGCCGAGATTAGATTCAAATCAACCTTGGTTCCTCTGTTAATCTTACTCAAATGCACTAAGTTCTAATCTGAGTTTGATTCTGCCAATATGGCGGATCTAGGTTAATCCAACTTAGTTCAACTCCATTATATGCAAGTATAATTTCACCTTTGCCATATAATGAGTGTAAATTATTCGTCATGTTTCAATTAGAAATATCGCCAACTTAGTTCAACTCTATTATATGCAAGTATAATTCAACTCTACCATATAATAAGTCTAAGTTATTCGTCATGTTTCAATCAGAAACATCGCCAACTTAGTTCAACTCTATTATATGCAAGTGTAATTCAACTCTATTATATAATAAGTCTAAGTTATTCGTCATGTTTCACTTGAAAACATCGCCAACTTAGTTCAACTCTATTATATACAAGTATAATTCAACTCTGCCATATAATAAGTCTAAGTTATTCGTCATGTTTCACTTAAAAACATCGCCAAGGGACTGCTCAGTCGTATTACACAAGTTTGAAATTAAAAATCGAGCTAAAATTTTATTATCACTTCGGCTAATAACAAAAAACTTTTAAAAAACAAAAAATCTAATGATAGAAAAACTTCAGATTGCAAGTATTCCAGGGTCTTGGCAACTCCTTGCCTTCACTGTCTTCAAGCCGATATGCCCTATTGCCAGCAACCGAGATGACTTAATAAGGTCCCTTCCAATTTGGGCCAAGCTTGCTCTCTCTGGGATCTTTCTTGTTGCTGACAACCTTTCTCAAGATGAGGTCCCCAACTTGAAACTCTCTTAGGTTGACCTTCTTATTATAAGTCCTAGCAAGTTGTTGCTGGTATGCTCCCATCCGAATTGTTGCTCTCTCCCTTCTTTCTTCCAACAAGTCTAGATCTCGGACCAGGAATGCCTTATTGGTACCATTCTCTACTCCCTAGGTTCTGATCCCTGGGATGCCAACTTCCAATGGGATAACTGCTTCAGTGCCATAGGCCATGACAAATGGAGATTCCCCAGTTGATTTTCTCGACATAATCCGATATGCCCAGAGTACATTGGGCAACTCTTCCACCTACCTTCCCTTTGCTGCTTGTAGCCTTTTCTTGATCCCATCCAAGATAGTTTTGTTGGATGCTTCTGCCTGACCATTGCTTTGAGGGAACCTTAGAGTGGAGTAATAGTTCTTAATTTTGTACTTGGCACAGAAGCTCTTGATTAGCTTACTGTTAAACTGTGTGTCATTGTCTACTATTATTGCCCTTGGGATCCTGAACCTGGTGATGATGTTCCTCCATATGAAGTTCTTTACATCAATGTCCCAAATCTTTGCAAGGAATTCAGCTTCTACTTACTTGGTGAAGTAATCTGTTGCTACCAGTAGGAACTTCCTTTGTCCAGTCGCTTGAGGCAGTTGTCCAACAAGGTCCATGCCCCACTGGGCAAATGGCCAAGGGCTGGATACTGGGTTTAAATCTGATGTTGGTTGATGCATCAAAGGTGCAAACCTTTAACACTTCTTACATTTTCTGACATAAGCTTCAACATCTTTCTGCATATAGGCCCACCAGTACCCTTGAGTAATGGCCCTATGAGCAAGTGACCTGCCCCCTGCATGGCTTTCGCATACTCCTTTGTGTATTTCATATAAGAAGTCTTTAACTTGGGAAGGATGCACACATCTCAAAAGGGGAACAGTAAAAGACCTTCGATAAAGATGTCCTTCTACTGTCAAACTAAACCTTGATAACTTCAACTTGGTCTTGAGTGCTTCTTTGCAATTATCTGGCAATTTCCTATCCTTAAGGAATATTACTATTGCATCCATCCAACTTGGTCCCATCTCCACGCACATTGCTTCATACTCTGTGATCAGTGGTTCCACACTTGGGCCTGACAAACAGTCAACCATTATTGTCCTTACTTCCCTTGATTTCATAACACTGGCTAGGTTAGCCAAGGCATCGGCATGGCTGTTGTTATCTCGGCTAACTTGCTATAGTCGGCAATCCTAAAACAAGGCTAGTAGTCTAACAACCTCCTTAACGTAGGCTATCATTCTTTCATCTCGGGCTGCATACTCACCTGTTGCTTGGTTCACAATAAGTTGAGAGTCACAAAAGACCACAACCTCGTCACCTTCCATTGCTGCTGCCAGCTTCAGTCCTACGATCAGTGCTTCATACTTTGCTTCATTATTGGAGGCTTTGAACCCCAAACAGATTGATTGCTTTAACATTCATCCATCTGGAGATACAAGCACTACTCCTGCCCTCGCTCCTTGTCGGTTTGAACTCTCGTCAACAAACAGGCAGAAGGAGTCACCGATGTAAATATCGTAAGGCTTGATTTTCTCTTCTTTCTTTTGCTTCGTTGTGGGGTTTTTCATTCCCAGCTAGGTCTCTTCTTGTTCACCTGGACATCCTAAGTCGCGGCTCATCAGAGCTCGACGTGGGATGGCACCAGGTGTGAACTCAGCCACGAAGTCGGCCAGAACCTGGCTCTTGATTGCTGTTCTGGGCCTAAATTCCAGATCGTATTGGCCTAGTATTACTGCCCTTCTGGCTATCTTGCCTGTTAGATCTCCTTGCTGTAGCAAGAATTTTAAGGCATGCTAAGTCAATACCATAATCTTGTGGGCTTGGAAATAATGATTCAACTTCTTAGATGCCATCACTAAAGCTAGTGTCAATTTCTCCAGGGGCAAGTATATGGTCTCTACGCCTGCTAGGGTTTTACTCACATAGTAAATTGTCCTCTGTTCCCATTTCTCTTCTCTAATCACCACTGCACTCACTGCATGCTTCGAAATTGCCAAGTATAAGAAGAGTTTCTCTCCTGGTACAGGATTTGAGAGAACTGGAGCTATCGTCAGGTATTTTTTCAAATCAGCCAAGGCGACTTCGCACTCTTCTGTCCACAAAAAATCTGTAGCCTTCTTCACTAAATTAAAGAATGGTTTGCATTTGTTAGAACTTCTGCTTATGAACCTATTCAGGGTTGCTGCTCTTCTAGCCAACATCTGCACTTGTTTTGCCGATGTTGGGCTTTTCAAGTCCAGGATGGCCCTGATTTGATCTAGGCTTGCCTCAATGCCCCTTTTGGTAACCAAGTATCCCAAGAATTTACCAGACCCAACTCCAAATACGCATTTTGAAGCATTGAGTTAGAGCCGATATGTTCTAAGGATGTCGAAAACTGCCTTTAAGTCAGCCAGATGATCCTTAGGTTCTTTGGTCTTCACGACCATGTCATCAATGTATACTTCCACTGTTTTGCCAATTAGATGTCTGAACATCTTGGTCACCAACCTCTGGTAGGTTACTCCAGCATTTTTCAACCCGAAGGGCATTACTTTGTAGTAATACAACCCTTTTAAGGTGATAAATGCAGTCTTCTCTTCATCAAGGGGGTACATTGCAATATGATGGTACCCCCTGTATGCGTCCAGGAAACTCATCCTTCTATGCCCTGAAGTAGCATCCACCAATTGATCCATTTTTGGGAGTGGAAAATTATCCTTGGGACAAGCCTTATTTAGGCTAGTGAAGTCCACGCAGACCCTTCACCTCTCATTCTTCTTCTTCACAACAACTGTGTTTGACAACCAAGTTAGGTAGTTTACCTCTCGAATGGCTCTGGCCTCTAGCAATTTTCCCACCTCCTCTTCTACTACTTCAACATGCATCAGCGTTGGTCTCCTTGCTCGTTGGATGATAGGTTTAGCCGACTTATCCATATTCAGTCTATGGCAGGTGACCTCGGCGTTAATGTTAGGCATCTCGTATAGTGTCTAGGCAAACACCTCAATGTTTGCTCGTAAGAAAGCTTCTAACTCCCTTTCTTTCTCATTGGCCAATCCTGAGCCGAGAAGGAAGAAGCGCTCATCATCCCCTTGTTAGACTAGAATTTTCTTCAGGGCTTTTTCACTTTTCTCAGCTGGTTCTTTGCCGACGTCATCTAGGACCTCAATGTCCTCGTTCTCAATCTCGGCTGTGCCTGCTTCTTGTATATTGCAGGTGGATTTCATTGCTGCCATGGAGCAATTCTTCGCTTGCACCTGGTCTCCCCTGATCTCCTCAATTCCCTGTTCCGTTGGGAACCACAATAGTTGGTGCAATGTTGAGGGTATATCCCTCATTGCATGCAACCACGGTCTTCCTAAGATAACGTTGTAAGGTGAAAGGGTGTCAATGATTGTAAATTCTGTGCTCACTTTCCTGGTGCTTGCCTGGACTTTCAAATTTGTTGCCCCCAAGGGCCATGTTGGCGTTCCATTGAACCTGACCATTGGACTGTTCCAGATCATCTTGGTGAAGGCCGAGCTCCTTGTAACATCTAACATACATGATGTCACAAGAGCTATCTTGATCAATTAGAATGCGCCTTACCTGGCATTCTCAAATCTTCAAGGATATCACCAGAGCATCATTGTGTGGATGCTACACCATGTCTAGGTTGGCTTCAGTAAAGGATACCATTGGTCCCTGACATTCGTATGCCCTAGGCCTTTTTTGCTGAACCTGGTATACATGTTGTAAGTGTCTCACCCTCTAAGTCTCCCTACCTACCTCGTTCTCCTTGACCCCTGAGTGAATCACATTGATCACTCGAGGTCCTTCTGCTTGCGGTTGCGGTTCTGGTAGGGGTGGTGCTGCTGGGGCCTAGGGCAGCCTTGCTTGTTCTTTCCTTGTTCTAGCTTCATCCACTAGGTCCCTTAAGTGACCTTGTCTTACCAGATCTTCCAAATGTGCCTTTAGGGCTCTGTTTCCCTGAGTTAGATGCTCGCCTTCATTATGGTAAGCACAGTGTTTGCCAAGACTTCTTCATATAAATTCACCAGGAACCCTTTCTAGTGCTCTGTAATACGGCTGGTTTTCCTGATCCTTTCCAGCACTTTGTAAATTGGAATTTGGAATACGATAGTGACTGCCTGTGCAGCCCTCAGTCCTGTCTCTTGCCTGTTATATCCAGTATTTCCTCAGCCTCACTTTGGTGAGCCGTTTCTCTTCTCTTGCTTCGACGCCTTTGTCCCTAGCATGTCTTCTTCGGTTCTCGCATACTTCTCAATCCTGGCCATGAGTTCCTTCATGCTTTTGGGTAGCGTTTTTGCTAGTGACTTTCGAGGTAGGCAGTCATCGTTCAGGTCATTCTTAAAAGAAACGACTGTCAATTCTTGACTGCACCCTGGTATTCGATTAAACACTTCATAATACCTTTTGGCATAAGCCCTGAGGCTTTCATCCTCGCCAATTCTCAGAGCCATCAGGGAGTCTACCCTTAATGGCTGTAGTTTGTTTGTCACAAACCTGGCCACGAACATCTTAGCCAAGCCTTCCCAACTTCTCATAGTTCCTTTCGGCAGCTTGAGAAACCAGTCTGATGCAACTTCTCCAAAGGACGAGGGGAATACCTTACACAGTAGCAGCTCGTTCCCGGGGTACAGTGCCATTGAGTTCAGGTAGAGGCCAATGTAAAAGTTAGGATTAGACTTGCTATCGTATATTTGGAATCTCAGCATGTGGAATCTTTTCGGGGACTCAAACTTGTCCAATTCCACCGAGAACGATGTTCTTGGCTTGATTGGAGATGTTACCTCGGCATCTTATAGCTTCCTCTGTAGGTAGTCTCTCAAATCCTCCTTAGTTCGTCCAGGAGTTCGGTTGTCAACGGACTTCAGTCTTTTAGGAGCGTTGCTACCGGTGTCATTGTGAGTCCTCTCGGACCTCCCTCCATTCGTCGTGCCAAAGCAAAGCTCCTTCCCTTGAACATGCCGATGTTCCTTGGCGCAGGTTTCTTTGGCACTATGTGTCTTCTAAGACTTTCCTCTTATTGATTCTCCTCGCCCGACCTCCCGTGAAGGCCAGTGAGAATGTTCCTTTGTTCTGTCACGCTGAGGGACTGCAAGAACTGTTTTATACCCCCATTTTTGGGCATCGTTCTTGGCCGTCGGAATCGGCGTGTCTTGTAACGGAAACGGTGGCTGCATGACGTTATTCTGCATCATGAAACTGACGACCGATTGTAGGTTTGCCAATTTGTTCGCCATTCCCTTCATCTCACTGTCCCTCCGCAAGCATCTTACTTTCCATACCTGGAGGTCGTTCTCATTATAATACTCGCCTCGATCTACTTTCTTTGATATGTCTCCCTCTTTGCTGACGTCTTTTTCCCCGGGATTCTGCTCCCGAGGTTCTTCATTGTAGTTCTCTTCCTCTATGTTAGGGTCAATGTATTTACCACTTTCAGTAGGGATGTCGTCCCCAATCTTCTCTTTCTGTCCGTCGTTGGCCATCTATTCTCCTTTCTTTCCCACAGACAGTGCCAAATTGTGGGTGTCGATTCTTGACCACTGTAGACACCCCATTTTTGACCGTCCTCAAGACTTGGACGTCACCGTTTGAACACTCGGTGATCATCCATGTTTGTGTTTGTCTTGAGTTCTTGGAGGACTTGGCTACGCGCCTTGCCTCAGGATCTCTCGACTCGACTGTTTTGTGTCTGGTTTTGCACCAAACACCTGTGTTTTGCCTTGGAGGGGCAGGGAATGGCTTGTGGGCCATCCCCACACTCCACCGGCAATGGCTTGAGGCCACCGGCTGTGTTTTGTTGCCATCGGCCAAATGTTTGGCCGGCCGACACTATACATGGTCGACCGGCCATCTTTTTTGGTCAAATTGCATTTTTGGCCGGCCGACCACTGTGCATCTGCTTTTGCAGATATTTTCATGCCAGCTGTGCTAGCTGGCATACACTTTGCTCCCCTCCATACACGTGTATGGAGGGATTTCCCTCTTGTCTAGCTTGCTTTGGAAGCTTGACAAGAGGGATTCTCTATAAGAGAGAGGCTCTCCTCTCCTCCTCTAGGTTATAAAAAAAACTGAGGGGAGCTCTGATATTAGGGTTTTGAGTTTGTATCTCTTCTATCTTTATATCTCTCTCTCTTGAGCTTAGTGTGTGTGTTTAGTCTTATTTTTGCACACAAACACCTAGTCCTACACCTCCCCTTGGTTGCTGAGGAGCCAAAAGGTTGTTCTTGGTGTTCTTGGGTGATTTTGAACTCAAAGAACCAGCTGGAGCATTGTTTGTGAAGAGGGTCTTCAAGGGTAACTACTTTCCCCTTTTATTCCCCATTTTTGCATAGCTTTTTTGACTATCTTGCAACTCTTTTTAGACTTGGCATATAACATATAAAAGTTCTGTTTTTGAGTCCTCTAAATATTTGTTTAAGGGTGTTTTGAGCTTTGAGGTTGTTTGACCCCTCTTAAGCCTTGTTAGGCTCCATTTTTGTGCATTTTTGGTGAGCTCCGGGACCATTGTGTTTGGGCCTCCTCACCACTGAAATCTTGAGGGATTTCAGTGGTGAGGATGGTGCCTTGAGGTCCTAAGAAGGAGAGGGCCACCCCCTCTCCTTATTGTCCTTGAAAAGGGCCATTTTTGCCTCATGTGTGAGCATCTAATTTAGGTTCATGTTGGCCATGCCCTAACTGATTTTTGTGCTTATTATGTCATAATATAGCTCTATTTTTACTTGGTTTAGGTACACGATGCTTGCTTAGCATACATGCCTTGTAATGCCATGTTTAGGTCTTAACATGCTTTAGGTTTTGATCCTTGTTTTAGCATGATTTTGGCCAAGCTTTGTGAAGCTTTTGTGTTTGTTTTAGCATGCTCAAGTTCTGTTTTTGGTTGCTTTGGTCGACCATAACATGCTTAGTATAGCCACCTTGCATTTTGGCCTGTTAGCCTTAGGTGTGTGAGTGTGTAGCATGCATTACTTGCATTATTTCAGTGGTTTGGAACCACTTACCATGTTATTTCAGTCCTTATAACATGCTTGCATACTTGCATTTGATACTCCTTTGTTGCTTTAAAAGGTTGTTGCTTTATGCTCCATGAATGTGCTTCTTTGTATGCTTGCATGTTTAGGCCACTTAGATGCCATCTAGGTGCACCCTTAGCATTGTTTAGGTCTGCCTTGGACCTGTTTTAAGTCCTCTTAGCCTTGTGAAGCTTGGTTGACTTAGCCACGGTTTAAGTCTCCTTGGCTTGCCTCAAGTGCTTGGACCAATTGCATGCCATGTTTGTCTTGTTCAAATTGGTTTGGCACCATCATTAATACGATTTTCAGAGTTTGATGTGCATGCCATTTGTCCATGATTATCCTCTTTTAAGTGTGCTTAAAAGATGCTCTTTAATGCTTAAGTGTTGGGCCATGTTTGCATGTATTGTTTGTGTGTGTATTTGTCTCCATTCCATAGCATTTTGGCTTCCTATTTAGACATGGCCGAGGCTTGTCCATATTGGTCTAAGTCCACCTTTCGCATGTTGTTCAAATGTGGTCACATTGCTACATGCTTGCATGCTTTGGTTGCATAATGTTTTGCATGCTCATTACTTGCATTGTTGACACATGCTTAGCCATATTGCATTTTGTTGCATGCTTGCCCTCATGTTCATATTGCATGCTTAGTTCACATGCCTAGGTTGCATTGCATTGAGCATGCATGCCTTGTCTCTTGATCAAGTGATAGAGGTTGGGCCTTATGTGTTTGTTTGCATTTCATTTGAAATCAAAATGCACAACTTGTTTCCTTGGGCCATCATGCATGGAAATGTGCGATTGGTGGTCCGAGAATCGAGAACCACATCCCTTTGAGTCATGAATATGATGAGGGGTGTGATTGGTGCATACATTGCTTGAAATGCATTGCCATGCTATGTTTTACCTTCTGCTGCTGTCAAAAACAGATTCTGCAGGAATATTTGTCCGGCCGGCCATCTTCATTGCCGACCAGACATCCATAAGTGGCCGATGGAGTAATTTGTTGCCGGTGACCATTCTCCATGGCCGGTGACCAATTCCCTCAGCCGGTGGTGTTCCACAGCATTCAGAGAAGCAACCCTGAGATTTGTGCAGTCTTCAGAGAAGGATAACAGTCAAAGCAGGGGCAACTTGTGCATGGCAGTGGCTTTCCGAGTGGAGCTGAGCGCGCATTGCATTGGGCCCTCTTCTCGAGGCTGTTTACTGCTTTCATTAGATTAGTTAATTTGTTAATTAATTAATCGGTCTGTAATATTTAATTAGCTTGTAGGTTAATTAAATTGTATTATTCTTTCGGTCCCTCCGAGCGAGGGCAAATTTGTAATAAGTGTGGGTGCGTGTGTGCATGTCTTCCAACCCCCACTTCTTTCTCCCTTTTACTTACCTGCTTTTGATGGTTAGTATTAGGACATGTTTACTTTAGCATACCTCATGCTATGCATGCGTGCATCATTCATTAGTATTACATGCACCGGGCTCGGCGCATCATGCTAACTGCATAAAGTATTGCAAATCTAACTTGGATACATGCTATCTGTGCATTTTCGCATGTCATCCTTAGATTAGCCGAGCCTATTCTAGATTGCATTCTGTATGCATTGCATTAGCCACTTAACATGGACTTGGATCATGCGTTGATTTCTAAAATGTTCTTGTCTTGGCTTGGAGTACACCGTAAGTATTTTATGCTTTAGCATCTCGCATGAGTGTGAATGTTAACATGACAGCATGCTTACCATGAGGCTATGTGCTTATGTGTTATAACTGCCTGAATGCCTGTGGGTGAAGGTTGGATTGTTTGAGTTGGAACAACTCGTTGAAATCCGTGTTTTAGCCTACTTGCGAGTAGCAAATTTCTGACGTTTTCTAAACAAACGGATATGCAATGCTTTGTTCCAAATTAGGCGATCTAGTCTATACTTATTTTGCTGTGCGCATCACAGTAAGATTAGGCTAATAATCGGAATAAGAACGCGTAATGTTTTCAAAACAAGATATCATGGTTAGTAGAGGCTGATCTTCGGATCAGGTGAGAGGGGGTGCTCATAGCTGACCTTCCCCAATCGTACCCAAGTTCTCGAGCCGAGGCAACTTTGGTGATGACGGACACATGACCTTTGGCACCGAGTCAGGGTTTTCTAATTCCCCCATTAAAAAATATTTAGGTGGCGACTCTGTATCTGGCAAAGCAGTCCATGTTTGGCACTTCTTTCGAAAATCTGTTTCTCAAAACGATTTGTCGGATTTGGACTCTTTGGTTCAGATTAAGAACCATGACAAAACGAGTCCGAACTGTGGTAGCATAAGTCCCTCGGGGCGCGTCCACAACCACACTACCAAACAGGTACTCAGCTAGACAACACCGGCAGAACAGATTGCGCCCGAACAACCTGTCACAGAAAGATAAGACTCCGGCGGTGGTTCGTCCACCCGGGGGCACTCCGACGATCAAGTCAGTACGCAATTATCTCTCAAAAATAGCAAACAGTGCTAACCTCACTAGCCAGAATACCAAAAAAGCGTACCTTATACCCACGATGGTGCCTCACTTTTATAGCCAGCACTAACATGATCCCTGTAGAAGCCTAGCTTCTCTTGGACTCTGGCTCAATACTCATCTTGGACTCTCAAATGGATAAAGACAAACTCCCTAATAGTTTCATCTTTATCCAAACTGAGGTCCTCCCCCATTCTAGGACTCTTGTCACTTATCCGTTCATCTCGAATTTCGATATCTCCGCAGATAACCTCGGCCTAGTCGAGATTACCTCGACGCCATGACCAGGATACGTAGCACCTCGGCTGGCACTTTGGTACCACCTTGGCCACATGTTGTCATTTACAAAAATATGCCCCCACACATTAGTTGGCTCATTCAGCTAACTCAATTGGTATTTTTTCAAAAGGTTGACAAATTGAATGCACTGCTTGTGCTTTATTTTATACACTGAGGACTCGTTTGGGAACAGATTATTTTAGTAATTTTGTCACGACCCGCTCCCCGTACCCAAGAGTTAAGCATCATGATAGCCAGTAACTGAAGTTACCTGCGGCCAATTCTTGAACAAATTAATAAACGCGAGCGAAAGTAATATTTAAATGAAGGTGCCAAAATAATCATCGGAGTTTTTATTTTTATTACAAAATTTATTGACCAAAAAGGCCGATATTTACATATAAACATATCATAAAAGTGCTGTGTGTGCCTATTCCGCAGCCGTGCATCTAAGACTTTCCAAAAACTATTTCTGAATTGCATTGTTTCCTGAAAATTGGTAAACAACTATAAGCACACAGTAGAGTGAGAAATATTATATCAAGAGTGTAAAGGACACAAAATAACCATGGATAGTTATATAACTAAAATATTTAAAATCACTTAGTTTGAGCAAATAATAATTTAAGTAGCAAAACTGAGATTATGTAAATAAATAACCATAACCACAGTACCGAACAAAACAGAACAGAGGTCACAGGAGTGACAGTCAAAACAGAGGTACGGATTCAAGAGGTGACTCATACGGATTATAGAGGTGGCTTCCACAATAGTATAGCACTTATTTCCGCACAACACTTTGCTCTGCACAGAACAAAGGTATTGATCCATGACAACAGAGGGTCACAAAGTGACCAAACAGATACCAATGGTTATTTAAGTCCCCCAAGGCGTGGGACTCCCGTGGTGGTACTTACAAAACATAATTGCTTATAAGGTTATAATCAAATATTCTTTAAACTATAAACAAACATATCCATGGGTTTTATTTTAATAAATAGAGTTCAAAAATCAATCCACGTAATTGAAATATTAATATAACTTAATATAATTTATAAAACATAACTTGTATAAAATAAATATGATAAGTCAAAACATACGTAAAATATATTATAGTGACTCAAGGTATAATATAACTCACCTTAACTTTAATACATCACTCTTTCTTTCACTATCAAAGACCCTCTCGACTTTCATTATTATTTTTTTTTCTTCCTTTCCTTCGTTTATTTCCCTTCTCCTTCCTCTCTTTTTTTTCTTTTTCCTTCCTTCCTTCCTTTCTTCCTTTCTTTCTTTCTTTCTTTCCACACGGACCACCTTCTCCTTGTAAGAACATTATTGGCACGAATTCTCTCAAAAACTCGATAATAAATTATATAGATTGATATTTATCTTTAATAAATATTTTAGATAATTATATTTTGACTCAATTTTTTAATATAATTATATAAATAAATTAATCTCTAATTAAATTACACTCTATCATATACCAACAGAAAATAAATTATTTATTTTACTACCACACCCATTATTATTATTATTATTATTATTATTATTATTATTATTATTATTATTATTATTATTGACTCTTACTTTTATATTTATTTATTTGCTATCGTTAACTTTAATTTGACCTAACTAGTATTATAATTTCATATTTCTGTTAATTTGATCTCAAATAATAATCTATAATTAATCTCATATTTGATAATCTAATGTCAAATTAGATTCTGTATTTATTATTATTTATTTAATAATATATTATCGCATACAATCATAATCTAGTATAAAATTTAAGAGACAACTTAAATTTTCAAGTTGTTACAAATTTTTTGATTTTTTAGCTAAAATATGAGGTAAAAAAAATTAGTATGTTTGAAATGACTTTTTAATTTTTACGAAAAAATTACAAGAAGTAAAGAAAAAATAAAATATTTGACTTTTTAATATAAGTTATAAGTTTTTTTTATTTTGTTTAATAATTTTTTAATTTTTAAACAAAAACAAGTACTTGTCAAACGAGATCTAAGTAATAGTAAAAAGGAGAATTGTAACCCCATAGCCGAAGAAAAAATATAAAAGAAAAATAAACTGCTAATTATTCAGTACCTATTCGTTGAATTATAACAAACAGACTAGTTACACTACTAGAAAATTGGGTTTTTGCGCCTATTTTTTTGCGACTGTCTATCTAACCGTGGCAAAAAATATACAGCATTTCCCAAGCTTTTTATTTCCCCTATTTTCTTTTATTTATATTTGCCCTAGTTTGGCTCACGCAAACTCTTGACATTGCTCTCTTTCTTTTGCTCGCCCATCGTCGTCTGAAGAACAACGGTATGAATCTCTCTCTCTCTCTTTCTCTCTCTCTCTCTCGATCTGTCAATATCTCTTGATCTCTCTCGCCCTCTCTCTTGATCTCTCTCGCATACTCTCTGTATATATATTTGCTAGGGTTTGGATCGATGCATTCATCTGCCTTTCGCGATTTCTGTTCTTCAATTTATGTTCTTTGTGATTTCTTCTTGTGATCGATGCCTTCAATATCATTTGGAATTCTGTTCTCTACGATTTCTTTTTTTTCATGATTTCATTTCATTTAGTTTCAATTTCTAGCAGAGAATCACTCTGTTCGCGCTCTCTTCTTCTCTTCGATCATTGTGTTTACTCTTTCTATCTACTTCTTATATTTCAATTGTTGTTCATTGAGGCCATATTTATATTTCAATTCTTGACAATTTTTATTGTGATTTTTGAGCATCAATACGTTTTTCAACATATACAAAAATTGCTACATATATAGGTTTCATTGATATACCTATAGTTGTTGTTGTGGATTGCAATTGAATTCCTTTGGATTGTGTTTAGATTTTGCAGTTGTTAATTTTATTATTCACTTGAGTGTTTCTATTTGTTTTGACAATAATGATTGGAGGTTGAGTGAGATGGCTGCAGACCTTGCTCTTATTGACAGAGATAATCTAGGAGGGTACTATGAACTGTTGTTGGTGTCACTTTAAGACTGTTTGGATCTAGGATCGTAGGAACTAAATATTTATGAGTTAAGACTGTTTGGACCTAAATATTCCTGTTTTATGTTCAAGAAACTCCAAAACTTTCAGAGTTTTTAATGAAAGTCACTTCATATATCACATTATACATGCTGTATATTTATGTTTCGAGAATATTATCCTATCTAAAATAATAGGCCGTAAGGCCTGTAACACTCCAATGGACGGCATTTTTTTTAATGAGAAAAAGTAAATGGCCACCAAAATGTGATTCCTAAGTTTCTTCTAGTGTGGAACATTAGATCTTATGGTTGAATGACTCTTTGAGTGGCCTTTTTGCTCAGTCCGTTTAGCTTCTTCTGATAAATAAAGATGGTTAAATTACTGTACTTCTTGAAAATTCTTCAGAAAAGGATCAAATTCACCAATTTTCAAACCTGCAATTGAAATAATCATCTCATAAAATTTAGGACAAGTTCTCCAACTTACTAATGCGCAAGAAGTTTGCCATACCAATAAATAATAAGCTCTATCATTATACATTTTTGTCCTTTTCAATGGCTGAAAGGATAGGAAAACTTAAAAATAAATGATCTTCTTGCAATGGTTTGGGGTTTGGGTACTAATTAAGCTAAAGACAGCTAAATCAACTGATTGAGAACTTGTCCTGCCTTGCCTGAAGCCACAATATAAACTGAAACTTGAAAGAAACATAGGGAAAAAGAAAGGGGAAAAGGGTTTATTTGTGACAGGAAATTGGGTGATGCAACTAGCATAACAAACAATACTTGCCACTTTGTCAAGTGAGCCCTCTCGTTGTCTATAAACCCTGCAGTTCTGGTATAGCATTGATTTTGTCACATGTGATTGGTTTGGAGTCCATGGGTTGCTTCACTTTCCCCTCTTTATTATCAATTTAATTTCTATTTGAGTCCAAGTTCCTTAGTTGACAACATAGTCAACCTAGGATTGACTCAATGCACATTACATGACAAAATGGACAACCATATATGGAATGGAAGAGAATAATTCATATTATTTTTAAAGAGAAAGAGAGGTTTTCTTTGGGGAATTGAATTGAGAAAAAAAGGAAAATTATCTCATTGCCTTTTGTTCTTGTTCAGAGGTTCTTTTTGAGGTCCATTCCTTGTATTGTAATTATGACTTGTACGCTCCTGTTATTTATAAAGTAGGTCTCTTCCAATTTACTTCTTTGTTGCTCATCCTCTGTTTGTGCATCATCTTATTTATGAAATCTGGTATTAGCTATGAATAGATTCAGTACTTTGTTGGTAATGCCTAGTAATGTGACGTCATATGCAGGGTAGCACTTCTGAAGCAAGTTTTGTATTGGCAACCTGGAAACTAAGGTGCTCAATCTAATCTAGTGTTTATTTTGCAATTTGAGATTAGCTTCATGTTGTTTAGGTTCTTTTTACACGTTTTAGGGGGAACAAGGTGCTCAGTTTATGTAGTCTTGGCTCTTCTATGTGATGTTCTTAAATAAAGAATCTATACCTTAATGAAATTACTTAAATCAAGCTAATTGTTTTGTGCTTGCTATCATAACATCACAAGTCACCATAAGCTCTAATATACATTTCACAGATTGTTAGGCATGCTGAGAGTTGGGACATTTCTGCCCTTGAAGCAATTGGCCAGACTTTTACACCTAGTTTTGGAAGGCCTAGTGAATAATATATGTTCCCTTCTCACAGAATTTTGAAGTTCATATTATAACATTACCAATTTCAAGCAGTTACCACTGATTTGATTGTTGAGGTAACATTAGACTTGTATTTATTTTGTACAGATTTTTTAAGCTCATATTAATCACCCCATTGTTTGTAATTAGTTTGGTAAGAAACCATATGAACTTTCACTCACTTATAAACTTACTATAGACAATCATATGATGTCATCCCGTTGTGTTTACTTGAATTAGCATGTAAATTCTCTGAATTGTGGCTATTTGACAGTGCAAATGTATATGCTAGGTTGGAAGCTGGTGCTTAAGCTGTCTATAAGGAATACAGAATTGTTATACTAGTCACCCATTCCCAGACTTGTATGACTAACATTTGAGTTGTGACAAGGTGATTCTTGATGTCATATAACTTAGTTGTTGCATGCTCAAATCCACTGTTAAGAGTGATTCTACTTAATATAGATCAAGAAAAATTAGGAAGTGTCTCACTTCTAAATATGGCTTGAAAAATTAGGAAGTGTCTCACTTCTAAATTTCCCCTAGCATCCAAGCTTTTGTGTTTCTCTTCTAGTTCTCACTCTTGTATTCAAAGACATTTTGTATATGTTACTTACATCTAGGAACAATGAATGAATTTGTTAATTGATATGCATACCTTAGCAGAAACTCTACTCTAATACAGAGCTCAAAACAATTAGTACAAAATATGCATTGAAAATGACAACTATTCCGGATTTAGGGATGATTTGCAAATCCCTTCTTCGCCATACTTCCCAACCTATGACTATGCCTATGCTCAAGGACATGGACAAGGATCGCCTCCAATGGTGCAAGAGCGTTTTCAAAGTGTTATCAGTCAGCTTTTTCAGCATGTAAGGGACTATTTTTTTTGTTTTCTGTTCGACTCTGTTGTTGGTTTGTTTGTTTTCTCTTCTAGTACTTAACACTGCCTTGCCTTGGTGTTTTAATTGGACTCCCAAGAGGATAATACGTTGTGGTGGAGCTGTGGATGATGATATGGCAAACATTATAGTTGCTCAGCTTCTTTATCTTGAAACAAGGTCTCTTTTAATGATACTAACCGTTGGAACTATAACTTATTATGCAAATAGTTTTTCAAAAATTCTTCATCATTTAGATAGAAATTGTCACCAATTCACCAGTATGTTTGCATTGAATATTTATTGTTTAGCACCTGAGCTCTACATCTGAGGCATCTTGGATAATGAGCTATTCTATAGAAATTTTGATTTTGTCAGTGATGACTTGGTAATGGTGATTGCAGCTTCAAACTCATGAGTCACAGGAGTTTTATGCCTAAGTTGCTTATCGTCAACCCTCCAAAAGGCTGGCCTCATGTTCAACGTTTGCTGGTAGACATGTTCAGATTCATGGAGCCATACCCGTGCAGTGCTGAACTGGGAGAAACAGTTTGCTTCTTCTCACTCTCTTTTTTTTTTTTTTTTTTTGGGAGGAGGGACAGATCCTTGTGGAAAATTGTTACTTGCTGACCTCTTCTTTTTTTAAAATGTAGATTCAGTTTCTATACAAAGGCACTCTGAGGGTGTTGCTTGTGCTGCTTCATGATTTTCCAGAATTCCTCCACGAGTATCATTTCAGCTTCTGTTATGTGATCCATTCCAGCTGCATTCAAATGCGAAATGTCATCCTTAGTGCATTGTATCTGGATTGTATTTTTTTCATAAAAGAAATTTTTCCAAGTTTTTAATTGTAATAACTCACATATGGCTCCAATTTTGAGACTCAAATGGAATGCCTGATTAAACTACAATGCTATACTGTTTGAATTCTTGTCATTGCTATTCCTAGAGTGCTTAACGTTACACTTTTATGCTTCTTGTTTTTTTTTGTTTTGTTTTTTTGCGACGGTAACAAGATGGTCGCCAAAAATCATGTTAGTGTTTTTTTTTTGTTTTTTACGACGGCAAAATAGTGGTCGCCATAAGTAGTTCAGGCGGTCGCGAATAATTTGCGACCGTTGTTTTGCCGTCGCAAAAAGTATTTGCCACCCCCACATTCGCGACCCCTATTTGCCATCGCATGGGCCGTCGCAAAAGGTCTTTTGCGACTATTTTTTTATTATTTGCGACGGCTTATACCGGTCGCAAAAAGTACTTTTTTTAGTAGTGTTATCTATATCATAAAGGGGTTACACATGATCAATGCTCGCGAAATAATGTTAAATTTATGATTACTTTTGTCATTTTGTGCTTCGCTGTGGAACTTATCAAAATATAAAAACAAAAAAAATAAAAAAAAATAAATCTACAATTAAAAGGAGGCTTAAATTCAACCAGATTTAAACTATTGGTTTAATTATAATGACAAGATTGATAAGCCATTTCATAAAGAGAATTATCCATCATCAAAGTCATACCATGTTGGGTTAAATATATTTTCATTTGATCAGGCCAGACTCATCTTATTTTTTGGCCTAAAAAATTAGTTTTTGAGATTTGTCAATATAGAACCATATTTGAGAGTATCTCCATTTCTACAGTATTTTGTGTGCTATTTTAGCACTACAAAAGTGCAGTTTATACATGTGTGAGTGATTTTTTGACCACACTGCCCGCTTAGTAATTCAGCTGTAGAACACTGGTAGAATAGATGGCACCTTGCTGACTTGCAACAGAAAGAGAAGGCTCCGGCGGTGGTTCTTCCACCCGGGGGTACTCCGACGATCAAGTCAGTATATCTCTCAAAGATAATCAAGTGTTCAACTCACAAGCTTGAGTATAAAAACATACCTTAGACCCATGGGGATGCCTCTTATTTATAGCCAACTCAATCCTAGTCCCAATGAGAGCCTAACTCCAATGGACTCAGGATTACTGCTAATCTGGGACTCCCAGTGGGGTTAGGATAAATCCTCTAAGAGTTTCATCTTCACCCAAACTGAAGTCTTCTCTCAATCTAGGACTCTTGTCCATTATCCGCTTATCTCGAATTCCGATATCCTCGGAGATAACCTCGGCAACTCCGAGATCACCTCGGCGTACTACCACGATACGTGGCACCTCGGCTGACACGTCGGCGTCACCTTGCCACGTGTTGGTACTCAGAAAATATATCCCCACAACTGCCCCCTAGGTTCTATTACCTCGGCATTCTGAGGTGATGGAACCTATATTATTCCTCTTTCCAGTACTTCAGCACAAGAACTTTTCAGCCGAGGTCGTTCATCTCAGGCCGACATGTCTTCGTTCAAGAACAAGAATTCAAATGAAGTCTCCTATGCGCATGAGCTGTCACGCATCACTTCTCAACCGTTCCACTTACGCGTTATATCTTCATTGGCCCGTGTCTGCGACGCACCTGTAAGTCGTCTTTCGTCCGTCTGCGCCGTCTGACGTATGCAATGTTCTAGGCGCATTAAATGTCCTGTTTTGCCGCCGTTTCAGGTTTTTAACAAAACTTTGTTTTTCCCTCTTTCTTGCCTTACCTTTGTATTTGATTTACTTTGCTTTTCTCTCTCTAAAGCTCTTGCTTCTTGAATCTGCCATTGCTAAGGCTCCAAGTTCTATAACCGTCTTTGTTCGTCCTTCTAGTGAAGCTTTTACCACTCTGGTACTTCAGTAACCGTCGTCTGTCTTCGGCGAATTCTATTCCGGCCTTACTTCGTCTGGTAAGCAGCTGTTCCTTCTTACCTCAATTCTTGATCTTTTCTGGAATTTTTCTTGCTATCACTGTCTTGCTCAAACATTTCATTTCACTGGATTATTCATCTGAATGCGTCTATTCCACGATTCTGCTCATGTCTTGAACACTTGCACTGTTTCACCACTTTTTTGCCACTGTTCTTGGCCCTCAACCCTTTGTTTTTTCCACGTTTCTGATAGCCCCTTTTTGTTCTAAATTTTGAAACTTCGTTTTTGTTTTTTGTTTTTTGTATTTTTTCCAGATCCGTGCTTTTGATCTTCATCTTCATAGTTTTTAGGCTTGGGATTTGTTTGTAGAACCTTTAATTTTTAGGAAAAACTGAAACAAGCCTTACCAGTACTTACCTAGGTTTTTGCCGAGGTTCTAATAACCCTTTAAGAACATCTTCCCTTGGTAATCAAATTCCTTTACGCCGAAATCATGGGTATGTGGAGACATAGGGTAGATACCCCCAACCAAACTTGAACACTTTAGGGAGGAGTTCGAAATTCCTGTCGACGTCCATCTGAGACTAGCTGGGGACGACGACTCTATTATGCCCACAGACAATACGATGCCCTTTCCCATTGTCGCCTTTACTGAATGTGGACTTCGGCTTCCACTCAATCCCCTCTTTCGTGAAGTTCTTCATTACTATAAGTTGAACCCCATGCAACTTACTATTAACTCTTATCGAGTGATTAACGGTATCATAACCCTAGCTAGGCAGGAGAACGTTAGGATCACCCTTGCCGATATCCAATATTGTTATACCATGTGCGCCCTGAACTTAAAAGAAAAAGGTTTCGTCTACTACCTCAAGCCGAGGTCCACCGAATTCAAAATCGTAGCCGACCTCCCAGACTCCAACAAAGGGGCTGGAGATGGCTACTTCATTGCCTCTGGAAATTGGGAGTTTTCCCCAGACGAGGATGTCCATCTATACCCTCTTCCTCGAACAGTTAAAGAGGGCAAGGGTAAGAGCCCAGTGTCAATTACTTAGTTGTTTCTTTTTCAAGTCTTCAAAACTTTGTCTGTTTCTAATCTCTTGCTTTTCTTGCAGATGTTCGCAAGCCACCAAAGGATTTTCACCAGTCCTACTTCCCAAGCAAAGACTTAAAGAAGCTCCTAGATTTGCCAATCCAAAAGCGCAAGGCTCCACTGGTACTGAATTTTATTCCGACGTACAAGTCCACACTGCTCGACATCCCGAAAAGAAAGAAGAAGAGCTTATCTCCTCCCTCTGCTACCACTCTACAAACCGCATCAACATCTCGGGCTGACCAAGGGTCAACCTCTGATCCAGCCGATCAACCATCAACTTCAGCCCCATACTTAATCCCAATTCCAGAAAGAAAACGTCGGCGACGACTTGTCAAAACTGCTGAGATGGGTCGCCCGAAGCCCGTTGTCCAAGATCTTCTAGCCGACCTTCCTACGGACTTTGATGCTCAGCCGACGCAATCCATGCCCCCACCAAAGCCGAAGAGAACCAAGAAAGCCCAGCCAAAGGCTAAAGTGACTCAGAATGAATCTGAGGACACTTTACCCATATCTAAACTGGCTGAGAGTGGGAAGACCACTTCCGTTCCCACAAAAAGGTCTGCTGAAACCCAGCCATCAGCGTCCACTCAATCAAAGAAGCCGAGGTCATCGTCTGCGATGACCTCGGGTTCCAAAATACCAAGAGTCCCCTAGGTGCCTGAAATCACCCTGGAAGATAAGCCTGTTCTAGCCTGTGACAGTGCCGATGACATCAATGTCGGCGTGGCACTCAGTACTGCTGTTCTCCTTCCTGGCGATCTTGAGCGGAATGCCCAAGATGAGCGAGTATGAGAACTACGCCCTCATGCTCCAACGTTCTGTACAAGTAGGTTCCCCCATCTGGCAATTTGCCTTTCTGCCTCTTTTTTTTTTTTTTTTTTTTTATACTTGTAAAGTTTGTGAAATAACTTTTCCCTTGGGTTCTTTCAGGCCATTCAACATGCCCATTCTCTCTCCATGCAATCTTTTGAAACAAGGGAGAAGTTGGCCGATCTGAAGAGGGAGTTTACTGCCCTCCAAAAGACCAATAAAAGTCTTCAATTAAAAATGAAGAAGCTGGAAGACCAGGCCGAAGCTGCCACTAAGGCCCAGCAAATAGCAGAAGAAAAAGCTGATGCTGCTGAAGCCATTAAAAAGGTTGCTGAAGCGCAGAAAAGAGAGGCCGACAAAAAAGCGACTCAGGTCGAGAAAAAGAGCTGCAGGAGGCCTTGGCAACTAAAGACGCTGAAATAAAAGAAGCTGATGAGAAGGCTTATGCCCAGGGCATGGTCGACGTTGCAGAAGACTATAAAGTACAAGTTAGGCAGGCATGCAACAGGGGCTTCTCCCTTGGTTGGATGTCCTTGGCCAAAAAGCTCAATGTCCCTGATGATTCACCATTGCGTAAAGCTGATGCTATTCCTCTTCCATTTCCTCCACCTCCACCTCCAACTCAAGCCGGAGATGAATTGGAGTCTGAATCTGAGGATGAGGATAAGGATGATGATGAGGCTCTAGTAAGGAAGCCTAAACATGCCACTGAGACCAAGTCCCTTCCTCAGGATAATCAAGTCCTAGACTTGACTCATGAGGAGGAAGATGAGGAGGTTGTCAAGGAAGCTGCTCCTGAACAAGCATCATCTGACGTTCCTCCAATCGATGAAAGTCTTGACAAAACACTTGCCGAAATCGATGCCGAGATCGTGGCAGAAAAGGCTGCCGAAGTAGTTCTTCAGGAATCTGCCGAAGTAGTTCTACAAGAATCTGCCGAGGTCCAGACTCAAATTGCGCCTGAAGTTGAAGAATCACAACCTTGATGTCTTTTGTACTTTTTTGTTTTCTGGATAATATAAGCTTTTCTGTATGGCCGATGTGCCTCCTGTTTCAACTGAATACTTTAAGGCAACTGAAAAAATATTTTTGAATGCCTGCACTCTTGTCTTCTTCTTGTGATCGTCTCTGCATGGTTCTGTACTTAGAATGTTTTGCATGCCTCTCATATTCTGCCTTTTTTATGCAATCTTCTCGGGGTTACATACCTCGGGTATAATAACTATAAGCTTTACTTCGGCAAGATATTGTCCTGCAAACTTTTCATAAATTTCAACAAGTGTAAAACATATATTATTTCAATGTGAACTTTCCGAATTTTTCTTAAGTTTCAACAAGTGTAAAACAGTGAACTACTTGTAAATTGCTACAAATTTCAACAAGTGTTTAAACAATATACTTAGCTTTTTATTTCAACCTGAAAATTGCTGCAGATTTCAATAGATGATCATATGTCGGCTTAACGTCATCTCGTAAATTGCTATAAATTTCAACAAGTGTTAAACATCTTCTTTAGGTTTAACCAACCTGCAGATTGCTATAAGGGTTTAAGCAATAACCTCGGCTTCACTTCAACTTGTAAATTACTACAAATTTCAACAAGTGAAGAGAAACAGTAATCATCTCAGCTTAACTTCAACTTGTAAATTGCTACAAATTTTAACAAGTGAAGATAAGGAACCATCTCGGCTTAACTTCAACTTGTAAATTGCTACAAATTTCAACAAGTGAAGATAAGGAACCATCTCAGCTTATCTTCAACTTGTAAATTGCTACAAATTTCAACAAGTGAAGATAAGGAACCATCTCAGCTTAACTTCAACTTGTAAATTACTACAAATTTCAACAAATGAAGATAAGGAACCATCTCGGCTTAACTTCAACTTGTAAATTGCTACAAATTTCAACAAGTGAAGATAAGGAACCATCTCAGCTTAACTTCAACTTGTAAATTGCTACAAATTTCAACAAGTGAAGATAAGGAACCATCTCGGCTTGACTTCAACTTGTAAATTGCTACAAATTTCAACGAGTGTTAAGTGTCTTTGTCTTCTCTCTGCCCCCAATGTGAACCTGAGTTCCACTTGGGTTCTCATTTATTCATGTCTCTCAAAAACAACATTATGTAACTTTATTAATCATATGTGTTTGAAGAATTCTGAAAAAATTTTATTGATGACATCGGCCAAAAATAAAGCACATCTTAATGATAGAAAAATTTCAAATTACAAGTGTTCCAAGGTCTTGGCAATGCTTTGCCCTCATTATCTTCAAGCCGATAAGCTCCATTGCCTAATACTGAAGTAATTATGAAGGGTCCCTCCCAGTTTGGGCCAAGCTTGCCCGCTCTGGGATCCTTCTTGTTGTCGACGACTTTTCTCAGGACTAAGTCGCCGATCTGAAAATCCCTTGGATTGACCTTCTTGTTGTAAGTTCTGGCAAGCTGTTGCTGGTATACTGCGAGCTGAATTGCAGCCTTCTCTCTTCGTTCTTCCAAAAGATCCAGATCTCGGGCTAAGAGTATATCATTAGTCCCATTCTCAACTCCCTGGGTTCGGATCCCTGGGATGCCGACTTCCAGTGGAATGACTGCTTCTGTACCATAAGCCATGGCAAAGGGGGATTCCCCTGTTGATCTTCTCGGTGTAGTCCGATATGCCCAAAGTACGTTGGGCAACTCGTCTACCCACTTTCCTTTTGCTGCCTGCAGTCTCTTCTTTATTCCATCCAAAATTACTTTATTGGATGCTTCTGCTTGCCCATTGCTTTGGGGAAAACTTGGTGTTGAAAAGTAATTCTTGATCTTGAATTTTGCACAGAAGTTCTTGATGAGTTTGCTGTCAAACTGCATTCCGTTGTCGGCAACGATTGCTCTTGGAATCCCAAATCTGGTGATGATGTTTTTCCAAATAAAATTCTTGACATCCACATCTCGGATTTTGGCAAGAGGTTCTGCCTCTATCCACTTTGTGAAATAATCTGTTCCTACTAGCAAGTATTTTCTCTGCCCAGTTGCCTGGGGAAGTTGCCCAACAAGATCCATGCCCCATTGGGCAAATGGCCAGGGGCTGGATACTGGGTTCAGGTCGGCAGCTGGCTGATGAATCAAAGGTGCAAACCTTTGGCATTGTTCGCACTTCTTCACGTATGCTTCTGCATCTTTTTGCATGTAGGGCCACCAATACCCTTGGGTAATGGCCCTATGAGCTAATGATCTGCCCCCAGCATGGCTTCCGCAAATTTCTTCATGAATTTCATATAAGAAATCCTCAACCTGCAACGGATGTACGCACCTTAAAAGGGGTCCAGTGAAGGACCTTCTGTAGAGATGTTCATCTGCTGTAAGAATGAATCTTGCCGACTTCAATCTGACTTTGTGTGCCTCCTTGCGGTCTTCTGGCAGCTTTCCTTCTTTTAGGAATGCAACAATTGCATCCATCCAGCTTGGTCCCATGTCCACACACATTGTTTCCTGCTCTGTGTTCCGTGGTTCTATGCTTGGGCCCGACATGTAGTCAATCATTATTGTCCTTGTCTTTCCAGTCTGCATTGAACTTGCCAGGTTGGCCAACGTGTCGGCATGGCTGTCATCATCTCGGCTTACTTGGAGAAGTCGGCAATTCTGGAATAAGGCTGCCAATCTGATGACCTCTTTTGCATATGCCGACATCCTCTCGTCCCTGACTGCAAATTCTCCTGTTGACTGATTAACAATTAATTGTGAGTCACAAAAAACTATTACCTCATCTGCTTCTGCTGCTGCTGCCAGTTTTAGCCCTGCAATTAATGCCTCGTATTCTGCTTCATTGTTTCAGGCCTTGAACCCCAAACGGATGGACTGTTCTATTATTTCTCTGTCTGGAGATATCAGCAGTACTCCTGCCCCCGCCCCTTGCCGGTTTGAACTTCCATCGACGAACAGTCTGAAGGAGTCTCCGATGTAAATGCTGTAGGGTCTGAGCTTTTCCTCCCTTCGTTCTTTTGTCTTTGGATGGGCTTTTCCTTGCTTGCTTGGACATCGTTCATCATGGCTCAACGGAGCCCGATGTTCGATTGATTCTGGCGTAAACTCGGCCACGAAGTCGGCCAAAACTTGGCCCTTAATTGCTGTTCTCGGCCTGAACTCTAGGTCATACTGGCCCAGGGCCACTGCCCATCTTGCAATTCTTCCTGTTAAGTCTCCTTGTTGTAATAGGGACTTCAGTGGGTGTTCTGTTAGTACCACAATCTTGTGTGCCTGAAAGTAATGGTTCAACTTTTTTGAGGCCATCACCAAGGCTAGCATTAATTTCTCTAGTGGTAGATACCTTGTTTCTGCGCCGGCCATGGTTTTACTTACATAGTAAAAAGCCTTTTTGCTCCCCTTTTTCTTCTCGGATTAACACCGCATTTACTGCGTGTTCTGAAACAGCTAAGTACAAAAACAGCTCTTCCCCAGGTTCAGGTGTTGAGAGGACTGGTGCTGTAGTCAGATACTTCTTTAGGTCGGCCAACGTGGGCTCACATTCCTCTGTCCAAAGGAAATCCGTGGCTTTCTTCACTAGGTTGAAGAAAGGTTTACATTTGTCTGAGCTTCGGCTTATGAACCTGTTTAGGGCTGCGGCCCTTCCGGTAAGTTTCTGTACCTGTTTTGCTGATGTCAGGCTCTGTAAATCTAGGATGGCCTTGATCTGATCTGGGCTGGCCTCAATGCCCCTTCGTATCACCAGGTACCCCAAGAATTTACCAGATCCAACTCCAAACGCGCACTTTGATGAGTTGAGTCGGAGCCGATATGTTTTGAGTATCTCAAATACCTCTTTTAGGTCGGCAAGATGACCCTTAGGATCCTTGGTCTTTACGACCATATCATCGATGTAGACTTCTACTGTTTGGCGGATCAAGTGCTTGAACATTTTCGTTACCAGCCTTTGGTAGGTTGCTCCAGCGTTTTTCAACCCAAAAGGCATCACCCTGTAACAGTACAGTCCTTTTGGGGTGATGAACGCTGTCTTCTCTTCGTCTGGGGGGTACATAGCTATCTGGTGGTACCCCCTATAAGCATCCAGGAAGCTCATCCTTCCATGTCCAGATGTGGCATCCACCAACTGGTCAATTTTGGGCAGAGGGAAGCTGTCTTTGGGACAGGCTTTGTTCAGGCTTGTAAAATCTACACATACCCTCCATTTACCGTTTTTCTTCTTTACTACCACAGTGTTTGATAACCATGTTGGATAATTGACTTCTCTGATGGCCCTGGCCTCTGGAAGTCTGTCTACTTCCTCCTCCACTGCTTCGACGTGCTTCAACGTCGGTCTTCTGGCTCGTTGTATTACAGGTTTGGCCGACCTGTCAACGTTCAGTCTGTGACATGTGACCTCGGGGTCAATGCCAGGCATTTCATAAGGTGTCCAGGCGAACACCTCTATGTTTGTTCTCAAAAAGGCTTCCAGTTCCTTTTCTTCTTCATCGGCTAAGCTTGAGTCGAGAAGAAAGAAGCGCTCTTCATCGCCCTCCTGGACGAGGATTTTCTTTAGTGTTTCCTCACTCTTCTCGGTCGGCTCCTTGCCGACATCATCCAGGACCTCCATGTCCTCATCTTCAATCTCTGTCTTGCCTGGTTCTTGTATGTTGCAGGTTGTTCTCATTGCTGCCATGGAGCAATTTTTTGCCTGCAACTGGTCTCCTCTGACTTCTTCAATCCCATGTTCTGTTGGGAACCGTAATAATTGATGCAACGTTGAGGGGAACTGCCCCCATTGCATGCAACCATGGCCTTCCCAAGATGATGTTGTATGGTGAAGGTGTGTCAATCACGATGAACTCTGTCCTGATCTTCCTAGTGCCGGCTTGTACTTCCAAGTTTGTAGCGCCCAGTGGCCATGTCGGCATTCCATTGAAGCCGACCATCGGGCCATTCGATTGCTCCATGTCATCTGGTGAAGGCCCAGCTCCTTGTAACATCTAACATACATAATGTCACAAGAGCTGCCTTGATCTATCAGGATGTGTTTCACCTAGCACTCCCCAACCTGGAGGGTTACTATCAAGGCATCATTATACGGGTGCTGGACCATCTCTAGGTCGGCTTCGGTGAAGGCTATCATCGGGCCTGGGTACTCTTCAGGCCGAAGTCTTTTCTGTCCGACCTGGTTCACGTGCTGCAGGTGTTTTACCTCCTCTTGGGTTTCACCCCCGTATGTCGTTTTTGTTCACCTTGGAGTGAATTACGTTAACCACCCTAGGTCCCCCTCCCTGTGGTTGATGTGTTGGGGAAGGCGGGGCTGCTGGTGCTTGAGGCAACCTTGCATTCTCTTCTCTGGTCCTGGCTTCGTCGACAATATCCCTCAGATGACCTTGTCTTACTAAGTCCTCTAAGTATGCTTTTAGGACTCTGCAGCCCTGAGTTGGGTGCCCTTCTTCATTGTGGTAAGCACAACGCCTACCGACGTTTCTGCCCATGTACTCCCCTGGGGCCTTCGCTGGTGCTCTGAAATAGGGTTGATTTCGGATTTGATCCAGGACTTTGTGGACCGGGATTCGGAACACAGTCGTCACTGCTTGTTTGCTCCTCAATTTTGTCTCCGCTTTGCTAAATCCGTTGTTACTTCAGCCTCGCTTCGGCGAGCCGTTCCCTTTTTCCTGTTTTGCCTCCTTATTCCCCGATGTATCTTCCTCGGCTCTGGCATACTTCTCGATTCTTTCCATGAGCTCCTCCATGCTCTTTGGTAATGTTTTCGCCAAAGATTTCCGCAGTGAACAATCATCTTTCAGGCCGTTCTTGAAGGACACGACTGCTACTTCTTGGTTGCATTCGGGTATTCGATTGAACACCTCGTAGTATCTTTTTGCATAGGCCCTGAGGCCTTCATCCTTGCTGATCTTCAGAGCCATTAATGCGTCCACCCTCAATGGCTGCAGCTTGTTTGTCACAAACCTGGCTACAAACATCTCGGCCAGGCCTTCCCAAGTCTTCACGCTTCCCTTTGGCAGTTTGTGGAACCAATCTGATACAATCTCCCCAACGGACGAGGGGAACACTTTGCAGAGCAACTGCTCGTTTCCACTGTATAATGCCATTGAGTTCAAGAATAATCCAACGTGGAAGTTAGGATCTGACTTACCATCGTAGATTTGAAACCTTGGCATACTGAATCTCTTTGGTGCCTCAAATTTGTCCAGTTCTGCCGAGAACGGTGTTCTCGGCTTGTTGGGTGAGGTAACGTCGGCTTCGGCATTCTGTTCCTTCCTCTTGAGGTAGTTTCTCAAGTCTTCTTTACTTCTTCCTGGGGCTCGGCTATCTTTTGACTTCAGTCTTTTCGGCGCACTACTTTCGGCCTCGTGGTGGGCCCGTTTTGATCTTTCTCCATGGGTTGTGTCAAAGCAGAGTGCCTGCCCTTGGACATGCCGATGTTCTTTGCGCTGTGAATCCTTCGTGTGGTATGTCCTTTGGGACTTCTCTTGTCTCTGCTCTTCTCGTCCGACCTCCCTGGAGGTCTGGTGGAAGTGTCTTCCACTCCTGGTGTGCCGAGGTGCTAAAGGGATCCATCCCCCCTTCTGGGTGTTGGCTGCTGGAACCGGTGTGTCATGCAATGGGAAGGGTGGTTGCATGACATTGTTTTGCATCATGAAGTTGACGACCGACTGTAGGTCTGCCAACTTGTCTGCCAATTCTTTCACTTCCTCATCCCTCCGTAGGCACCTATCCCTCCATACCTGGAGGTTATCTTCGTTGTAGTATCTGTCCTAGTCTGTCTTCTTTGGAGTGTCGCCCTCCTGGCTGACGTTTTTTCCTCCGTGCCCCCGGTCACGGGCTTCTTTGTTGTGGTTGTCTCCTTTAATGTCAAGGTCGATAGGCCTGCCACTCCCAGCGGGAGCGTCGTCCCCAATCTTTTCTTTCTCTGTGTTACTGTCCATCTATTCGTCTTTCGTTCCCACAAACGGCGCCAAATTGTGTGAGTGATTTTCTGACCACACTGCCCGCTTAGTAATTCAGCTGTAGAACACTGGCAGAATAGATGGCACCTTGCTGACCTGCAACAGAAATAGAAGGCTCCGGCGGTGGTTCTTCCACCTGGGGGTACTCCGACGATCAAGTCAGTATATCTCTCAAAGATAATCAAGTATTCAACTCACAAGCTTGAGTATAAAAACATACCTTAGACCCATGGGGGTGCCTCTTATTTATAGCCAACTCAATCCTAGTCCCAATGAGAGCCTAACTCCATGGACTCAGGATTACTGCTAATTTGGGACTCCCAGTGGGGTTAGGATAAATCCTCTAACAGTTTCATCTTCACCCAAACTGAAGTCTTCTCTCAATCTAGGACTCTTGTCCATTATCCGCTTATCTCGAATTCCGATATCCTCGGAGAGAACCTCGGCAACTCCGAGATCACCTCGGCGTACTACCACGATACGTGGCACCTCGGCTGACACGTCGGCGTCACCTTGCCACGTGTTGGTACTCAGAAAATATATCCCCACAATACAGATTTGCCATAAGCTGCTTCACTATGTAATATTTTAGTGTGTTAAAATAAACAAATACACAGTCTCTCTTATATTTTTTACCATTCATTAAAAGATGTGCAGAAAAGTAGAGGCAATATGATGGAAAAAAGATAAAAAAAATAAAAAGATGGATTATTTTAAGTTGCCAAACTTGGCCTAATTTTTAATAGCACAGAAAACAAAAACAAAGTTCACACCATATGATGAAAAAATAAGAAAGTAGAATTTTCTGAAAAGTATTTTCAGAAAACTTTAACCAAGCAAAGTGTATTTTTTGAGATTTGTCAAGGTCTAGCTTGTTTTATGTTTAAGATTAAGATTGGACCGTTCAATCCAGCCTATGGGCAGCGGTGGAGGCACATAGGGCTCAGGGGGGTCACGTGCCCTCTTGGGTTTTGGGATATATATATATATTTTTTAAATATAAAGAAAATATTTTAAATCAAAAAATTTATAAAAATATTATTTAAAGTGAAATGTCAATGAGATTTTTAAAATTATGAGAACAATAATGGTTTTTTTGATTGAAAATAAAGAGACTATGATAAGTCATATTATTATCTATGAAAATTTTAATATAATGGTGATGTCTATCATTATTGACATGCAAACATAATTAATTTCAATGAAGATATGAAATTTATTAGATTGGTAGTTACATTTGACATGTGGAATTTATTCTCCATGTGTTTCTTTCAATTTATAACTAAAATAATGGTGATGTCTACCATTATTGACATGCAAACATAATTAATTTCAATGAAGATATGGAATTTATTAGATTATTAGTTACATTTGACATGTGGAATTTATCCTCCATGTGTTTCTTTCAATTTATAACTGAAATAACCACTATATAAATTATAATCAAGTAACACATTTTTAATTAAAAAAATAAATTACAAAAGGTCATAACTAATATCAGAATGAGTTATAACTAACAATTACTTGATATATAGTCATAACCAAAATAACAACCACAAGAAGTTATAACTAAATTATATCTAACATTATAATGTGTTATAACTAAAGATCACGAAGATTATAATTGTGGCATATGATAGACATTTTTTTTGCGGTATGTTTTATAGAATTTCTCTACTAAAATATATCATTTCTATCTTAAATTATCTTCTTTTTTAATTTTCCGATCCACCTATAAAATAGTTACTCCCCAATATTTGTATAAAACTTAATCTCAAACCCTTTCATTTAAAATCCACATTTATCCAAATGAACTCTTAATATTTAAGTTTGGTAATATCTCATTGTTGTTTATTATAAATAAAAAAATTAATTAATTAATTAATTAATTAATGTTGTCATTAATTTGTGCACCCTCTTCACTGAATTCCTGACTATGCCGTTGCCTATGGGCCTATTTTTTGACCCCGTTTTGATAATTTGAACCGTTCAATGTGTAAAACTCATCGAGTTCTATATCCTTATAAAAAATCATATTAATCGGATATCGATAGCTATTTGATTGAATCGGATTTATGTCAACTGTTTATTTTTTCACTGTCTTTTTTTTTTATACAAATCTGATCCGATCAAATAGCTATCAATATCCAATCAACGTGATGTTTTACAGGGATATATTACTCGACAAGTTCTACACATTCAATTGTTCAGATTATCAAAATCAAGCCGAAAAATAAGCTCATGAGCCGGATTAAACGGTCCAATCTTTATCTCAAACAGGAGATAAGCTGGACCTTTGTCAATATAGAACCTTATTTGAAAGTATCTCCATTTGTATAGTATTTTGTGTGCTATTTTAGCACAACAAAAGTGCAGTTTATACAGATTTGTTATAAGATGCTCCACTATGTAATATTTATTGTGTTAAAATAAACAAATGCATTGAGCATAGTCTCTTTTATATTTTTCACCAATCACTAATTTTTAATTTTAGTAGAAGTTACAAAGTAAATAGAATTTGATAATTTTAATTTTTATTTTTATTCATAAATTACTGAAAATAAGTGAGTATTTCAATAGATAGGTGAGTGAGAATGTCCTAATAAATTAGTGATAATATTAAACTCCAATTATAATAAAATAGACGTAACTTTTATTATAAAAATAAATTAACTAGACAGAGGTATAGTATAAAATAGCATTGTGTTATGTATGAGGGCGAAAAATATCTAGTATGTTTACTCTTTCTGATCGAGCTTAAAACTCCTCAAACGGTGTCGTATATCCAGTAAAATAACTCTGGTGAGCTATCTGGCGAGTGTGCACCAAAAAATCAATTCCTCGGATGCCTAAGTCAACTCACAGGCTTAACACAGGGAAAGCTCTCAAGTATTCGATGAGTGAAATTGCATTACCATGTTTTAGGTTGGCCCGGAGTTTTTATGTATTCCCCATGGTAGAATCCTATTAAGACTCTAATTCCCTTTCCTAGAATCCCACTAGGAGTTATCTTCTTAAAGGATAAGACTTATCCTGTAACACCCTTATCACCAAAGTCTAGTGAAACGACCTAAATCTTAGGCCGGCAACCAAGCTAAAAAAATCTGTAGCTCGGTTACACATCTATTATGTAATTGCATTTGTCATGTTACTAACTCTAGATAAGACCACCAAGCTAAAACTTAGCATCAAGACCATGCAAAGCTTGTCCAGTTCGACCATGTCACGCCCCGACTTTTATTATTCGAATCCATTACCAAATCCATTATAATAATTTCATTTAGTTGAGAACATGAACAAGAATAAATAGTAACATTCTCTTACGACAACAATGATGATATAAATAAGACATGGTACAATGCCCTTATTCTTACATTGAATAATAATAAATAAAACAGAAGCGATTTACCCTTATACAATACATGGCACACGATCAACAAGTAAAGCGGCCCCGTGGCCAGCAATTAAAAGACTTCAAGTCATACACGATTTCTCCAGCCCTATACCTAAAAAAGTTTATCAATACGTAAGATGAGTACTAAGCCCAGTAGAGATCCCAAAGATCCTAACCAATCACAACATATAGATAAAATGATCATGAATGCATAGTGGCATACCATATAAGTAGTGTGACATTTAATATCCAAAATATACTCATATAATTGTGTTTTTTCTCAAAACATTCCTCTTGACACAATTCAGTATAAAATCATTTCTTCTCTTTCACATTCCCATCATTACTTCCAAAAGAAAATGTTTTAAAACCTTATTGCTTCTTTCTTGATAAAACTTCTCACGTTAACATAAAATAATCTCACTTAAACAACCGTTCTGAAAATATAATCCCACATGAAAATCATAATCCCCATCCTACCTCTCAATACACCATAAGCATTTACATCCCAATATATATCTATAACCTTCCCTGACCATAGGCCCAAGGATTTAAAAAAAGACCGATATGAAAGTCGTTAACACATATATACATTCAAATGAGATAACTGAAGTAATACATACTACCAATCTCATCTCCACAACATGAAAGCCGACAACATATATATATTCAAAACGAGATAACTGAAGTAATACATACTACCAATCTCATCTCCACCGGCAGACAGCACGGATGACAGATCTAACAATACCAATAACACATAACACTTTACCGGCCTCACCCGGAAGGGAGTGCCCTGAGGTCATACTTTATCGGGCACAAACTAGAAGAGAACAAAGAACCTATCACAAGGCACCACGCTTTGTCAGCTAAGATACGACGGGAAACAGACCCCCTTTTCACACTTTACCGAGCGCAAACTAGAAGGGACGAGGAAACGTCTGTCAAGGCGCCACGCTTTATCAACTTAACCAGAGAGAAACGGACCTCACAAACAACATCACATTAAAAGCATAACAAGCTAACCAGTCATGAATAATACACGGGTGCAGTACATACACTTAGTCCAATTATCACAATCCTGACTATTAACAATTAAATATATTAACCCATTTCCATCAAAATGTGCTCCATGCATCGCCGTTCAACAACGGGTTTTCTTATATTCTTAAAGTATTTCCAAACACAACTCGAATTACCAAACACCAAAATCATACTATATGACAACTGTCTCACAATACAAATACATTCATAAGCGTTGTAGTTACCTCTTTAACAACATACTCAATGATTCAACAATGGAATTGTCTATTCATAATGTTCATTTATCATCGACAACACATCGTGTTACATCACATAGCCCATCCTACAATAATACTCATAGTCTATCCGTAGCAACAAGCAACACCATCTTCCACCGATGGCCAAGGACAAAACTCTAGACGTCAATCACATAATCCGAAATAATAAATACCCCTTAGGTAATTCCATGTTCCCGTTTATTGGAAACTCTCACATTTTATAAAAAGATAGCTAATCCCAATTTGATTTTAAAATAGGGCTTCTCCACTCCAATTCCCAACATACGCCACAATGACCAAAATCTGTTATCATTAGCCCCAAAATCCCAATTTGGTAAACAAACACAACATAACCCCAATTTGTAATTTGCATACAACCTTTCTTCAACATTCTACAATTACAAATGGAATACCAAACCCTTCCAATCCTATATCCTAAACATATTTTTTACAACCCAAAATCAAATGTAAACATGACCCATAAAACCCACCAATTTAAACTCAAATCAACTCTTATGCTTTTTAACAAAGTCAACCATAAACTATACTTTTAAATGTAGTAAAAATACCACAAGTCTATCTATAGAGATGTATTGAAAAGAAACTCAAGAATCCCTATCTCTTGAGGCGAAGGGAAGAGAAGCCGAAAATCCACCAACGACGAAAACACGATCTGCTCAGATCAAAAGAAAGCCCTCCCGACCCTCTACGTTTTGATCTATAGGACTAAGGGTAGAAAATGGGTGTGACTAGATGAAACCTAAGCTTTTAGGTCTAAGAAACCCTAAAATGGCGAAAAAAAGAGAGAGAGAAGAGAGACAAAAGCAAAAAAGTGACTTTTTCAGTGCACTACAGCCTTTTATAGACGTGTGGACCGCTCGAGCATCCACACACAAAATGTAAGACCGCTCGAGCGTAGGAAATATCGCTCGAAGGTAGAATACAAACTTTTAGAAGCTTTACAAACAAGTGACCACCACTCGAGCACAAGAAGTACCATTCGAGCGAACATAGCTCGAGTGCAAGAATGGCCGCTCGAGCGAAGAATGACAACTCTCAGTATCTCTGTAGACCTACAAAAGTGCTGGAAGTTTACAATGACTGCTCGAGCTCAGAAGAAAATTTCTGGGCAACAACAGCTTGAGAAACAAGTCACCAATATATTCCCAACGCAACCAAGACACTCTAATAACCAAACCCAATAAACAATGATTAGAAGCAAGACATAAACAACCATAAAAGGCAATGAAACCCGGATCCAAAACATCAACGGGTCAGATTCAAACCAGGGTCGCTATAGACCATCCATTAAATTCTTCATTTTGGTCAAAGATCTACGTAGGCCAATCGAAGGCATAACGGTCCTCTCAACCTGGTCAACAACTAAGCTCCGGTTGTCCGGTTGACATTCTTGCACCATTTGCTTGTTGACATTCTTGCACTGTTTGTCTGTTTGCCCGGTTGACATTTTGCGGCCCAAACTCATCAAGTTGATCAGACTTTTTTTGGGCCCAAAACTGGGCCCATGCTAGTTTAGTCCGACCTACTATTTCGATACAAATCACCCTCTCATGTTATATCATGATTCATTTGTTATTTTAGCACAACACATCACACAATTAGAGCTATGTTTTATATTTCATAGGGCTCAATACAACATATAAACATTTTAGGGATACAATTTTTTTGTCTTTAAAAGTGAAAATTTTATTGTAAAAAACATTAAGAGACCAATTCTTGTCATCGCTTGCCGTCACGAGAGTCATCACTAAAAAGTTGTCCTAAAAAGTAAAAAATAAATAAATAAAATAACTTTTCATGACAACGATGCAATAACAATGGCAACAAACAATTAGATGTAATTAAAAAAAATAAATATATAAAAATATACAACGATTTCAATATGGGAAAGGAGGGGATCTTTGAATAATGCAAGTTTTTTTTTTTTCCCCTTCTTTGATAACCTGATATTTGGATGAGCTTGCCGCACCTTGATATTTGCATCTTTCAAAACTATATCCATTGGCTACGATCCTTCAATTGTATATACAAGTTTTTTTTTTTTTTCCCCTTTTGCCTTCTTCTTCTTCTTCTTCTTCTTCTTCTTTTTTTTTTTTTTTTTTTGTTTTGTTTTGTTAAAGATAACATTAGTATGTTAGTATAGTTAGATTACAACTGAAAAGTTCGCGGCTACTCCATCAGCTCAAATTCTTGACCGCCCACTCACCACATCTTAAAGTGTGACTATTAGATCATTGAGTCACACCCCAATATCTGCATATACAAGTTAATCACCTACTATTTCTTTTGCCAATCAAGAAAAAAAAAATTAATCACCTACTCCGTATTGGTTTCTAACCATTGCTCTTAAAAAGTCAAGCAATTAACGAAATTGGATTAATTGTTGGCTTTTTAGTTAATACTTGAAGAATTTATATTTCAGTCAACCAAGTATTTCATTCATATCTTTTCTTCAATAAATTTTTTGAAGGTTTATTTTTATGTGTGTGTAATTTAGTCCCTTACAAGGCTTAGGTGATTCCACTCTTTCATACACACACAAATTAAGCTAGATACATCACTAATTAACACTCAAATTAATTATAGGCTTTAGATCACTAAAATTGCGTTGAGATGTTGAATTTATGGAAATTTTAGAAGGAGGACAAAAAAAAAATATAAAAAAAAAAGAAAAAAGAAAAGGGAAATGGAAGTAATTTGTAAAAAATAAATAAATAATTAATTTTTATTTCATTCACAAATCCCTTTTATTTCTATTTTTTTTAAAGTTAATTTTCTTATTACAATAGGTAAAGGAATGAGTCTCACTGTTACGATATCTAAGAGAGAGTGAAAGAGAATATTATATTATGTGTATATTCAATATTACGTATCTTATAATACAATATACAGGCCTATATATAGGCAAGAGTTGGTAACAAGAAAGTTTTGAAAAATTCTAATATAATAAAACCTAATTAGAACATCTAATATATTTAGTGAATATAATATGTATATATATACACACCATATTAACTAACAGTCCCTCTCAAACTCAAGGTGGTTGCAAATAGTCAACTAGAGTTTGGAAAGAGAAACTAGAAAAAATAAAACAAAATAAATAATAATACTGGAAGATAGTTTATGGTCATGCCAGACTATTTTAGGAGTAGCCGGCGCTAATGCCGGAAGACAATTTATGGTCATGTTGGACCGTTGTAGAAGCAAAGCCAGAGGTAATGTCGGGAGATAGTTTATGGTTATGTCGGACCATTGTAGAAACTAGCCAGAGATAATGCCGGAAGATAGTTTTTGGTGAGGTCATGCCGGACCGTTAAAGAAGAAGCCGAAACCAAAAGTCTCAACCGGAAAGGAACCATATACACCAACAGCGGCTTGGATGATGTGCCAAGGGGGCAGCTTAGGTGGGGCACCAAGGGATGGTGTTAGGTTTTCATTCTTGGCAATCTCGTTTGACAAAACTCTTTTCAGTTGTAATTTTATTCGCTCGTTTATTTCAGTGAGGCTATGAGTATTTAGATGTGAATCCAACCCGAATTGTGCTTTGCAGAGAAGCTTTATTTATTTCAGTGAGGCTATGAGTATTTAGATGTGAATCCAACCCGAATTGTGTCTTACACAGAAACTTCAGAAGATAATTCTTTCATGTTTGCCACTTCGCTAACTATGTTGAGGATCGAGCTGCCTAGTCAGCTCGCAGGGGTCCAGGGGACAGCGCCCCTTGGCGAGGTCCAGGGCAATGCCATGGCGAGGTTGAGGGGCAGCGCCCCCGAAGCAAAATGTAAAAATGCATTTGAAGTTGCTTGTTCGCTCAAATAGCCGTTTGTGCGCTCGAGCGGAGAATGTTTGGTTCCAGAAATTTGACTTGTCTGCAAAAGTACTGGAAGTTGGGATTTTACGCTTGAGTGAACTTTCCTGCGTTCGAGCAAGGTCCGCTCGAACGGCCATTCCTACGCTCGAGTGGAGATCGTGGAACAATTTGCTATAAATATGTGTTTTACTAAGATTTTAAGATTACGCTTCCAGATCTTCTTCTTGGATATAAGGGTTTATATCTGGGGCTATTTTGCTAGTTTTCTTTGATGTTTGATTGAGTATTTAACTCATGGTTTAAGAAGTATACATCAAAGGATTGTTTGTTTATTTTATATAAAAGAGAAAGTTGTTCTTCAGTGGATTCTGGAGAATTCGAGCCTGAAGCTTTCCACGTTAAAATCGTTGTGTTGATTTATCTTGATTGTTTGATTGGGATTGTTATCTACTGCTTAAAATTGATACATAATCACAAATCAATATCTGGGGGATTTCTAGATTTTTTAGATGGCTTAGGTGATGTTCCAAGGGGCCGGTGCATCAAGGACATGGCTTAGGTGGTTCGCATAGAATTAACCATGCTCACCATGATATAAGTACAATACCCCTCCCCGTTACCTCAAACTCAAATATATTTGAAAATAAAAACCTATTTGAGGTTGAAAGAGAGGAAAAGATAGAGTGGAGTAGAAAGGAAATTTCCGCAGGCTATATAAATAAAATTATTTTTTTAAATGTTTTTCATTTGGAAAAAAATATATAAAAACAATGAAAATAAAGGTAGGAGTGGTGTGACAGAGGACATGCCTTTTGTCAAAAGTTAGGGAAAAAAAAATTTGATGGCGATGATGGGCCGGAATTGCTGGTGTGATGGTCGGAATGAAGGGCCAAAAAGAAGTCAACGTGATAGTTAGAGCTTATGGGTTTGTGAGCAGCAGTGAAAAACGACGATGATGGCCAAAGCTGTAGTTGGCGTGATGGTTAGAGCTATAGTTGTAGTTGTAGCACGACGGTGATGAAAAGGTTTGATGTGTTTGATAGAAGGATGGGTTTATAGGCAATCGAGATCGCGAAGGTGCCAGAGTTAGAAGATATAGCAGAGTGAAGCCATTGATGTCGAAAAAGGTCTAATGGCTATGGTGAGACAACAAATAGGACTGAGGTCCGACAAGCAGCGAAGGCAAGGTTGTCGCTCGCTAGTAAGGCGAAGAACACCAAAGTTTAACCTATAATTCTGATACCATGTTACAATATCTGAGAGAGAAAGAAAGAGAAAAAGAATATTATATTATGTGTATATGATGTAGCAAGGAGTGGGGTCCATAAGTGATGTGATGTGTGTATCTATATTTTAATTTTTATTTTCCTCTTGCCACATCATTAGAGCTCTCTTTAGAGTTCCAAAATTAGAGTTCTCTATCATTGTTGATTCAATTGGAATAAAGATTGAAAGCTCTAATTTTGGAACTCTAAAGAAAACTCTAGTGATGTGGCAAGGAGTGGAGTCCATATATGATGTGATGTGTATACTTATGTTTTTGTTTTTTTATTTTTTATTTTTTTCTCTTACCACATCATTAGAGCACTTTTTAAAGTTCCAAAATTAGAGCTCTCTATCATTGTTGATTCAATTGTATCTTACAATATAATAAGGTGGCATATCTATAGATAAGGTAAGAGTGTGTAACAAGAAAGTTATTAAAATATTCTAATATGGTAAAATATAATTACAACATCTATAATATATATATATATATATAGGGGTCTCAATCATTGTTGATATCATATTCACTAACACTCACTTTAATAAAGACAGACGATATTTATGTATTTGTATCTAATGATAAAAAATCTAATCAACATTAAATCTGAATGAGTCATTTGAATAGTAACTTGTGTTTATCTTCTTTCATCTTTTTATAAATTTGAATTCACATTTGTCCAAATTGACCTTTAAGTAATTACTACAAACCCTAGAAGCTATCACACTAGGCAAGTTAACATCTGCATGAAACACAACTTTTTAAAAATTGGTATAAAGGGCACATATCATTTGTATTTGTATTCTTTTTTTAAATGTGATCAAAATCAATCATGCTAGAGATAGGCACAAAAAAAAAAAAAAAAAAAAAAGAAGAAGAGAAAAAGAAGAAGAAGGACAAAGGTTTCGTAAAGTCCAAAGACAGCTCAGAAGGATCTTATAACTAAGGCTTGGTTTGGCATGACCTATAAAAGATAAAAAGTCAAAAAGTTATCACAATTCACGAAAAAAATATATATATATATAAAATCATGACAGTGCTGTTACACAGGACAGTGTGAAGTGATGGTACACTGTGAACTGATGGTACAAATTTTACCCGGCAGTGCACAAAAATGTTACACAGGACAGTGTTGTTCGGCCATAGGGGCCCATCACGGGTCTTCTTTTGATAATCTGAACCGTTCAATGTGTAGAACTCGTCGAATACTATATGCCTGCAAAAAACCATATTGATCGTATATCGATAATTATATGATCAAATCAGTTTTGTATAACAAAATGGACGGTGAATAAATTAACGATTGACAACAAACTGACTCGATGGGATAGCTATCGATATCCGATCAATTTGATTTTTTACAGACATACAGTACTCGACGAGTTCTACACATTGAACAATTCGGGTTATCAAAATAGGACCCATGGTGGGGCCCTACGGGCCGAACAGCACCGTCCAGTCCACCACACAACTTCAAATCAACACAGCTAATTGGCTTCCTAAAGAAGCACTGTCAGTACACGCCTAGGGGCATTAGGGGTAATTCGGTAATTTTACTATTTTATACAATATTTTAATACACATTTTTTCGTAAAAAGTCAAAAAATTATCCTAAACAACCATATTTTTTTCTTCTACTTTTTTATTCAAAAAGTACACTTATTTAGTTCATCTCAAACAACCCCTTAATTTCTGATTCACTTTTAACAAACTTAAAAGGGTAAAGCTAGTTAATTGAAAAACTCAAGACCTAACAAGTTCCAAATCAATATTTAAATGAGCTTTCTAGTGATGGCCATTTGTGATGGCTGATTCTATGGTTTAATTTCTATTGATGGCCATTTGGGATGGTCTAATTTCGGGACAATCACAACAATTCAATCACAACTTTTTGTAGATATTTAGACAAAATCTCTAGTATAAAAGTAGAATTGTGGATTCTTAGAGATGTTATAAAACTGGCTCTTGATTTGGGACTCACATCTATTGAAGTCGAATCTAATACTTTGATTCTTGTAAATTTGATAAGTGTGGGGACGTATTTTTGTGAATGACAACACGTGGCCAAAGTGGTACCGAAGTGCCAGCCGAGGTGCCACGTGTCCTAGGCATGGTGCCGAGGTGCGGAGATACCGGGATCCGAGATGAACGGATAAGCTATAAGAGTCCTAGAATGGGAAAGGACCTCAGTCGGGATAAGGATGAAGCTCCTAGAAAGTTTATCTTTATCTATTGGAGAGTTTATGAAGAGCATTGAGCCAGAGTCCAAGAGAAGCTAGGCTTCTATAGAGATCAAGTTAGTACTGGCTATAAAATTAAGGCACCCTCATGGGGTCTAAGGTACACTTTTTGCATCCTAGCTAGTGAGTTAAGCATTGTTCGCTATCTTTGAGAGATAATTCAGTACTGACTTGATCGTTGGAGTGCCCCCAGGTGGACAAACCACCGCCGGAGTCTTATCTTTTTGTGACAGGTTGTTCGGGCGCAATCTATTCTGCCGGTTGTAGACACCCCATTTTTGACCGACCTTAAGACTCAGACGTCACCGATTGAGCGCCCGGTGATGACGCATATTGTGCTCGTTCTGAGGTTTCAGAGTCTCGGCTACGAGCCTTGCCTCCGGACTTCGGGGCTCTTTTGTGCTTTGCCTCAGTTTGCAAACCAAGTCCTATTTTCTCTTTCCGAAGGGAGGGAGAGGTCTCATAGACCATCTCTCAGTGCCCGTAGGCTACGTTTCGTGATCGTAGGCCATTTTTCCCGTTTGGAGGCCAGTTTCTGATTTTCGGAGCCGTCGGCCGTGTGCCTCGGTTCGGGACCGCTTAACTACCTCCGTTTGCTCTGGTTTTTGGTACACACCTTGTTTCCTCTCCTTAGAGGGATGCTGTGGCCCAGGAGACCACCTTTGTGGTCGTACGCCACTTCTGGTGCCTAACAGCCTGTTTTCGGGGTCCCGGACTACGTGTTTTGGCCCCCAAACCCTCGTTTTGCATCGGTTAGGGTTCATTTTTGGTATGGACCCTATTTTCATTGCTAAGAAGGTGGTAGGATGGTGGGAGACCAGCAATTCTTTTGGAAATCATTTTCTCTCTCCTCCAGCCGGTTTTCTTGACAGAAAGCTGGTTTTTCACACTTTTGAGCCACAATTTCTAGTTTTTCATACCACCATTGTGTTGTGCTCATCTGGGAGGCCACCAATATAGATAGGCCGACCAGTATTTCTTCTTGACCCTTTTGAACCTTGCTAGAAAGCTGGTTTTCCTCTCTCCTGGGTTATTTTTTCTGGTTTCCCACCATACAGCTGTATTCTACTCATCTGGGAGGCCACCTTTCTGGTATGGCCGACCAGCATTTCACCTTGAACCTTTTGACCCCTGGTCGGCCGACCAGGGGGAGTGGCCGGCCGACCACCTCAGCTGGTCGGCCAGTTTTCTGCTTTTTGGACCTTTTGAGTGCAACACAACTGTGCCAGCTGTGAAGCACTTGACCCTTCCTCCGGGATTTTGAGCCTTTTGTTGGTCTTTTTAAGGTAGTTTTGCCCCTTTTGCTTAGCTTCTTAGAAGTTAAGCTTCTTGAGGAAGCTCGACCCTTTTGGTCTAGCTTCCTCAAGAAGCTTGACCCTTTTGGTTAAGCTTCTTTGAGAAACTTTGACCCTCTCTTAAGGCTTCTCCAATAAGTCTTGGCTCTTCTCCTCTATAAAACCAACACTCCCCCTCCATTTGCAAGGGTTAGAAAAACCAGCCAAGGCATATACACTCCACCCTCCATATCTCTCTCATCCAAGCTCAAATACCCCATTGTTCTTGGCCATTACACCACCTGTCATAGCCTACCACCTCCACCATCCATTCAATCATCTTGGAGCTATTTTTCAGAGGTTGAAGACTCACCTTCTTGGTTCAGAACTTGCTGCATTGCTGTGCTACAAGGGTAAGTCCTCATTTCCCTCATTTTTGCATTATTTTGCTTCATAACTTAGACCTATTTGCAAGCATTTTTGGGTTTTGTTATAAACTGAAAAGTGTCTTATTTTGAGCTCCTCTTGAAGTTTGATTAAGGATACTTTTCTGTTTGAGGTCTTCTACCTCCTTGTATGCTCTATCCCTCTTTGTAGGCTTATTTTGCTTCTCATCTTAGCCCTACTTGTGAACATTTTTGAGATTTGTCATAAACTGAAAAGAGCCTTATTTTGAGCCCCTCTTCAAGTTTGTTCAAGGTCATTTTTCTGTTTGGGGTCACCTTCCCCCTTGCATGCTTCATTTCCTCATGTTTTGAGCCATGCATTATAGCATTTTTGATGGCCTTGGTTTGGCCTTTTAGCCACTGAAATCCAGTGGCTTTTTAGTGGCTAACATGTGTTTTTGAGCCCTAAAACCATAGAGGGGTGACCCTCTCACCCCTTGTTCTCTTTACTAGCTTTGTTGGCCTTCCAAAGGAGCTCCATTTTGCATGTTTTGAAATCATGTTTCAGGCCCTATTTGGTGAGTTTTAAGGTCTGCATGAGCTCTGTCCAGAGCCCTTTTGGCCATTTTGAATGTCTATTATGCATGTGTAGAACAGTCCTATTCAAGGCCTTTCAAAGGGGCTTTTACTTGCATGTTTCCTAGCTTCATTTCAGGCCATTTTTGGTGGGTTTTAGGACCCTCAGAACCTCTGTCCAGAGGTTGTTTTACCATTTTGCATGTCTATCTTATATGTGTAGAACAACCCCTTGCATGGCCCTCCAAAGGAGCCTATCATTCTTGCATGCATTGACTGAGTTTCAGTGGATTTTTGGGCATTATTTGGCATGGCATACTTCTTTTTTTGGCTGGTTTGATGAGCTCTCATGTGCTTCATGTAGTTGTAGTGCAACTCATGGTTCACTAGCTTTCTTTGCATGCTTTATTGACCCTTGATTTTAGTACTTTTTGGCCATGCCTTAAACTGATATTGTGCTTATTTTGGACTGCCCTAGCTCTATTTTTGGGTCTCATAGTTGAATGATGTTGGTTTTGCATGCTTGTAGTTCAATACCCATGCTTAACTTTGAGTTTTGAGGCTCATTCCATGCATATACTGAGGTGTGTTCATGTTTTGGGTCCATTATACATCATATTTTAGAGCTTGTATGAATGCCATATTGCCATGTTTTATACTCCTCAAGTGTGCTTGAGAGTTGTCCATGAATGCCTTGTTTTCAGACCATGGAGTGAGCTCCATTTCCTTGCATGTTGAGCCACCATTTTAGGCCACTTTCCCACTGTTTCAGACCTGCCTAGGGTCTGTTTAGGGTTGGTTTTTCCATTTGTGCATCGCTTTGGGTACCTCTAGTGTAACGCACTTCAATAGTTTCGGTACCCGAGCCACCTAGCATGCATTGGGTGACATATTTCCATGATTCGGGACCATTGAGCATCTCATTTCAGAGCTGGAAATTGCGTGTTTGTATGCCATCTTTCATCCCTTGCCATGCTTTGGTAGAGTGGCATTTGATGCCTTAGGATCGGTCCTTTGCATCCGTGCATGTTTGCACGTATTTCAGTTGTCTCATTTCCATCATATGGCCACTGATGTGAGTGTGGTTGAGGTCCACTCATATTGGTGTAAGTCCATCTTGCATTTGTATATGCCATTTAGTTCATGTGCGCATGATAGTCTTCGTAAGTGCATTATCTATGCCATGTTATGTCACGTGCATTGTGTATGCCATTTTAGTCCATACCATTGCGTATGCTAGGTTGCATGTTAATCGTATTGTGTATGCCATCTCATTTGCATTGTGTTTGGGATAGGAGTTAGCCCAAGCACGGGAAACGAGGGACGTTTCGTACTCCAAGTGCCGGAACGTGTCTCAATCCCCGATCGCCGACACTCCGGATTACCCATGATGGAGTCTAGGCCTTGTCTTGTTTTCATGTGCATTCATTTCATATTAAGTCGTGCAATTCGACTCCTCGGCCATCATGCATCGAGATGCGTGATTGGTGGCACGAGGATCGAGGTGTGCATATATATGTGAAAATACTTTGCCATGCCCCTTTCTTGCTCTCTGTTGCAGCAAATCAAAAACCAGCAACTTCCTAAAGCCTTGCACAACATTCCGGGATTAATTGCAAACAGAGGCGAATCGGGGCATTGCAATGGATTTCCCCGCCAAGCAACTCAAGCATGCATCATTCACCATTCGGAACAGAGCTGAGGCGGTCCATAGCTTACATGCTAAATTTACCTGCTTTCCTAGTTAATTTGTTAATTAATTAGGGTTTTGTATTTATTCAGACTGTATTATTCTTTCGGACCCTCCGAGCGAGGGCAAAATTGTAATAAGTGTGCGTGTATGTGATATATGTCTTCCAACCCCATGTCTTTCTCCCTTTTATTTATCAGCTTATTATGGTTAGTTTAGGGCATGTTTCAATTAGCATACTTATGCTCGTATGTTTGCATCCATTCATTTGTCTTGCATGCACCGGGCTCGGCGCATCATACTAACTGCATTGTATTTCAATTTCAAGTTGAATACGTGTTAGCTGTAGCATCTCATATGCCATTCTTAGAATAGCCGAGCCTATTATAGTTGCATTTTTGCATGTGTTGCATTAGGTATTTCAGCATAGTTAGGATCATGCATGGATTTCTAACATAGCTTCTGTTTTGGCTTGGAGCACTCGGTAAGTGTTTATGCTTTAGCATCCTTTCATGCATATGAGTGACTGCCATGATAACATGCTTATCATGAGGCTATGTGCTTATGTAATATAACTGCCTGAATGCCTGTGGGTGAAGGTTGGATTATCTGAATTGGAGCAATTCATTGATTGCAAGTTTTAAGCCCACTAGATAGTGGCAAATCACCATGTTTTCTAAGCCCACCTGAGGGTGGCAAATCCACATTTTAGCCTACTTGCGAGTAGCAAACCGCTTTCAAAAACAAACATGAAATGTTTTGTTCTAACTCAGACGATCCAATCTATACTTGTATGCTGTGCGCATCATATAGTAATTCTAGGCTAATAACCGGAATAAGAACACATAATGTTTTCAAAACTCGATATCATGGTTAGTAGAGGCCGATCTTTGATCGGGCGAGCGGGGGTGCTCACAAAGTGACCTTCCCCAATCGTACCCAAGTTCCTGAGCCGAGGCAACTTTGGTGATGACGGACACGTGGCCTTAGGCAAACGAGTCAGGGTTTCCTAAATTTCCCAAAATAAAATATTTAGATGGCGACTCTATATCTGGCAAAGCAGTCCATGTTTGGTACTTCTTTCAAAAAAATCTGTTTTCAAAAAACGATTTGCCGGATTTGGACTCTTTAATGATTCATCGGTCTTGCATTGCACTCTGCGAGATTAGATACAGGACCGTGACATTGAGTCCTGAACTGTAGTGAGCCCAAATGAACAAAACGGGATTCCCTCCCGGGACATTCGGGGACGTCTACACCGGTGTTCTCCAGCTAAGTACCTATTTGGCAGTGTGGTCAGAAATCAACACACGCAATTTGGCGCCGTCTGTAGGAAATAAAGGAGAATAGACGGCCAACGACGGACAGAAAGAGAAGATTGGGGACGACATCCCTACTGGAAGTGGTAAACACATTGACTCTAACATAGAGGAAGATAACTACAACGAAAAACCTCGAAATAAGAATCCCGGAGAGAAAGACGTCGAAGAAGGTAGACCGAGGCGAGTATAATAATGAGAACGACATCTAGGTATGGAAAGATAGATGCCTGCAGAGGGACGGCGAGATGAAGGGAATGGCGAACAAATTGGCGAACCTACAATCGGTCGTCAATTTCATGATATAGAACAACGTCATGCAGCCATCGTTTTCATTACAAGACACGCCGATTCCAGCGGCCAAGAATGATGCCCAGAAATGGGGGCAAAAAACAGTTCTTGCAGTCCCTCTACATGACAGGACCAAGGAACAATCTTACCGGCCTTCCCAGGAGGTCGGGCGAGTAGAGTCGACGAAAGGAGAGTCGACGAAGACACATCATACCAAAAAAGCCTACACCAAAGAACATCAGCATGTTCAAGGGAATGAGCTTTGCTTTGACACGACGAATGGAGGGAGGTCCAAGAGGACTCACAATGACATCAGTAGCAGCGCACCCAAAAGACTGAAGTCCGTTGACAGCCAAGCTCCTGGACGGACTAAGGAGGATTTGAGAGACTACATACAGAGGAAGCGACAAAATGCCGAGGTAACATCTCCGATCAAGCCAAGAACACTGTTCTCGATGGAATTGGAGAAGTTTGAGGCTCCAAAAAGATTCCACATGCCAAGATTCCATATATATGACGGCAAGTCTGATCCTAACTTTCACGTCGGCCTTTACTTGAACTCAATGGCATTGTACACTGGGAATGAACCACTGCTGTGTAAGGTATTTCCCTTATCCTTTGGGGAAATCGCATCAGACTGGTTTCACAAGTTGCCGAAAGGAACTATGAGGAGTTGGGAAGGCTTGGTCGAGATGTTCGTGGCCAAGTTTGTAACAAACAAACTGTAGCCATTGAGGGTAGACTCCTTGATGGCTATGAGAATTGGCGAGGATGAAAGCCTCAGGGCTTATTGTAGAGGTCCCCGGGAGGGTGAGTCCCCGTTCCGTTCGTTTTGGGCTTACTACAGTTCGGACTCAAATTGTCGCGATTCTCAATCTGAACCAAAGAGTCCAAATCTGGCAACCGTTTTGAGAAAACAGATTTTTGACAGAAGTGCCAAACATGGACTGCTTTGCCAGATAAAGAGACGCCACCTAAATATTTTATTTTGGGAAATTTAGGAAACCCTGACTCGTCGCCTAAGGCCACGTGTCCGTCATTACCAAAGTTGCCTCGACTCGGGGAACTTGGGTACGATTGGGGAAGGTCAACTTCGTGAGCACCCCCGCTCGCCCGATCAAAGATCGGCCTCTACTAACCATGATATCTAGTTTTGAAAACATTATGCGTTCTTATTCCGGTTATTAGCCTAGATTTACTATGTGATGCGCACATCATACAAGTATAGACTGAGTCGCCTGAATTGGAATAAAACATTTCCTGTTTATTTTTTAAAGTGGTTTGCTACTTGCAAGTAGGCTTAAATACAGATTTTGCCACCCTCGGGTGAGCTTAGAAAACATGATTTTGCCACTATCTAATGGGCTTAAAACTCACAGTCGATGAATTGTTCCAATCCAAATAACCCAACCTTCACCCACAGGCATTCAGACAGTTATATCACATAAGCACATAGCCTCATGGTAAGCATGCTATCATGGCAATCACTCACACGCATGCAAGGATGCTAAAGCATAAACACTTACCGAGTACTCCAAGCCAAAGAAAGAAGCTAATTAGAAATCAATGTATGATCCTAACTATACAGAAATGCCTAATGCAACACATGCAAAATGCAACTAAGATAGGCTCGGCTATTCTAAAGATGGCATGTGAAATGCTACAACTAACAAGTATTCAACTCGGAATTGAAATACAATGCAGTTAATATGATGCACCGAGCCTGGTGCATGCAAAACAGATGAATGAATGCAAACATGCTATCATACTGTATGCTAATTGAAACGTGCCCTATTCTAACCATCATAAGCTGGTAAATAAAAGGGAGAAAGACGTGGGGTTGGAAGACATACATCACACGCACGCACACTTATTACAACATCGCCCTTGCTCCGGAGGGTCCGAATAAATAATATACAGTCCCAAATAAATCATACAGTCCGAATAAGTACAAAACCCTAATTAATTAACAAATTAATCTAGGAAAGCAGTAAATTAGCATGCAAGCCTATGGACTGCCTCAGCTCTGCTCCGGATGATGAATGATGCATGCTTGAGTTGCCTTGCGTGGAAATCCATTGCGATGCCCCAATTAGCCTCTGTTTACAATTAAGCCCGGGATACTGCACGAAGCTCCAAAAGACTGTCGATTTCTGATTTGCTGCAACAGAGAGCAAGAATGGGGCATGGCAATGTATTTTCACATATGTATGCATGCCTCGATCCTCGTGCCACCAATCACGCATCTCGATGCATGATGGCCGAGGAGTCGAATTGCACGACTCAATATGAAATGAATGCACATATAAACTCAACAAGACCGAGACTCCATCATGGTTAATCCGGAGGGTCGGGGACCGGGAATTGAGACACGTTCCATCACTCGGAGTACGAAACGTCCCTCGTTTCCCATGCTTGGGCTAACTCCTATCCCAAACACAATGCAATATGCATGACATGCACAATGCGACTAACATACAACCTAGCATACGCAATGCTGTGAAATGGCATACACAATGCTCGATGTGACATGGCATACACGATGCTCTAACATGCAACCTAGCATACGCAATGCTATGAAATGAAATGGCATACACAATGCATAATGGACTTACACTAACATGAGTGGACCTCAGCCACACTCACATCAGTGGCCATAAGATGAAAATGAGACTATCGAAATACGTGCACACATGCACGCAAACCGAGGACCTAACCTAAGGCATAGCATGCAACTCCAACAAGGCATGGCAAGGCATGAAATATGGCATACAAACATGCAAATTCCAGCACTGAAACATGATGCAAAATGATCCCGAATCATGGATATATGGCACCCGATGCATAAGATGAGCCCCGAAACTCAAAACTAGGCACATGTATTGACTTATAGCTATACAAAGCATGCATTATTTGACTATGAAGCACAAAGACAGAGCCAAGGCAGTCCCAAAAAATGAACATTTCTAGTTCAAAGCATGACCAAAAGATGCTAGCATGATGGACTGAAATAGCATGCAACTTTGACTAGCAAACATGGTTTACATGGCATGTATATGAATCGCATGAAAACTCACCAAACCAGCAAAAATTAGTGAATAAAATATGTCAAAATATGTCCAAATAACCTCTGAAATGCAGCCAACACATGCAAAAATGAGGAGTTCCTTTAAAGGGCCATACAAGGGGTTATTAAGCACATACAACATAGACACTTAGCATGGCAAAAAAACCTCTGGAAATAGAATATGACAGCCCTGAAACTCACAAAATGGGCTCTGAAATCAGCCTCGGAAACATGCAAAGAAAGGCCTTTTTGAGAGGCCTTGAATGGGATTGCTCTACACATGCATCATAGACATAAAATATGGCCAAAGGGGCCTTGGACAGAGCCAAGGCAGACCTAAGAACTCACAGAATGAGGCCTGAAACATGACTTCCATGCATGCAAAATAAAGTCCCTTTTGAAGACCAAACATGCTAGTAAAGAGAATGAGGGGTGAGAGGGTCATCCCTCTATGATTTCAAGGCTCAAAACCTCACTAGATTTTAGTGGCTAAGAGGCCAAAACAAGACTAATGCAAATGCTCAAATGCATGGCTCAAAGCATGTGGAAATGAAGCATGCAAGGAAGGAGATGGCTCCAAACAGAAAAGTGACCTCAAGAAAACTTAAAGAGGAGGTCAAAAAAAGATTTTTTTCATTTTATATCAAACCTCGAAAATATTCACAAGTAGGGCTAAAACATGATGCAAAAATAGCCCTAAAAGGGAGATAAAGGACAAGAGGCAGTAGATGGCCTCAAACAGCAAAGAGCCCTTCAACTAAGTTGAAGAGGGGCTCAAAATAAGGCACTTTGCAGTTTGGCTTGAAGCCCATAAATGCTTACAAATAAGGCTAATGTATCATGCAAGATAAGCCCTAAAAGAGAGATAAAGCACAAAGGGGGAGTAGAAGACCTTAAACAGGAAAAAGTCCTTGATCAAACATGAAGATGTGCTCAAAATAAGACTATTTCCAGTTCAGGTTGAAGCCCAAAAATGCAAGCAAAAGGGGCTAAGATATAGAGCAAAATGATGCAAAAGTGGGGAAAATAGGGACTCACCCTTGAAGAGCCGACCTCTAGCAGCTTTTGGTCCAAGATTCTGAGCTTTCAACCTCTGCAAATGGCCTCCAAGTTGCTGGAATGGAGTGTGGAGGTGGTAGGCTATGAGGTGTAGGGTAAAATGGCCAAGAATCAAGGTGTTTGGAGGCTTGGAGTAGATAGATATAGGAGTGTATGTATCAATGCCCCAGCTGGTTTTTCTAACCCTTAGAAAATGAGGTGGGGTGGTGGTTATATAGAGGGAGAGAGGCCAAGGGAAAGGGGGGGGAAAACCAATTCAAATTTCCCCCCAAAAGGACAGACCCTCGGGCAGAGGGTTTGGTGCAAAATAGCTGGCACAGCTGGAATGCACCAGGAGAGAGAAGAATGGCCGGCCAGGTGCAAAAGGTCCAGGTGGCCGGCCGTCCACCTCCCCTGGTCAGCCGGCCAGGGGTCAAAGAGGTCAAGAAGGATTGCTGGCCGGCCACCCCAAAAAGGTGGCCTCCTAGATGAGTGCAACACAGCTGTATGGTCAAAACCCAGAAAATGTGAACCAGGAGAGAGAAAAACCAGCTTTTTAGAGGGGTTCAAAAGGGTCAGGAACAATTGCTGGCCGGCCTACCCATATTGGTGGCCTCCCAGGTGTGTACAACACAATGGTGTGGTGGAAATTCAGAAAAAGTGGCCTGGGAGTGGGAAAAACCAGCTTTCTAGTGAAGAAAACGGGCGACAAAGAGCGATGAAGAAATAAAACTGGCTTTTTAGAAAAATTGCTGGCCTCCCACCTTCCTACGACCTTTCTAACAATGAAAATGACGTCCCTGCCAAAAATGGACCAAGACGGATGCAAAACGAAGGTTCGGGGGCCGAAACACGCAGTTCGGGGCCCCGAAAACAGGCTGTTAGGCACCGGAAGTGGCGTTCAACCACGAAGTTGGTCTCTCGGGCCACAGTGTCCCTCAAAAGGGAGGAAACAAGGTGTGTGCCAAAAATCAGAGCAAACGGAGGTAGTTAAGCGGTCCCGAACCGAGGCACACGACCGACGGCTCCGAAAACCGAAAACCGGGCTCCAAATGGGAAAAATGGCCTACGACCATGGAATGTAGCCTGCGGCCACTGAGAGATGATCTACGAGACCTGTCCCTCCCTTCGGGAAGAGAAAACAAAGAAAACAGGGCCTGGTTCACAAACCGAGGCAAAGCACAAAAGAGTCCGGAAGTCCGGAGGCAAGGCTCGCAGCCGTGACTCCGCAACCTCAGAACGAGCACAATATGCAACATCACCAAGAGCTAAATCGGTGACGTCTGAGTCTTAAGGTCGGTCAAAAATTGGGTGTCTACAGTTGCCCTTCTTTGACAGAACTCGAAAGTCAAGGAGTGATGGGAGTGAATGTCAAAGTCCAAAGACGACCCATTTTTGACAAGGCCGAAGACTTAGACAAACAGGCGAGATAAACAAAGATGTGCCCGCGGGCATGCCCGCAGGCGGGGGGCAAAATGCAAAGCGATATGCACAAAGCCGGATGTAACTCAATGATCATGCGAAGTAACAAACTGTAATGAAGCAAATATTCACAATAGATGCAACAGTTTTAAGCAAGAATGCAAAGCAATACTACATTTCAATGCAATTGAAGAATGCGGAGAATCATTGGATTCTCGCCACGTCTCGCATGGAGGGGATACAATACCTGTGCGGCTCGTCTGGTCGCACCAGCCTCAAATGAACCGTACATACAATATTGTGCCTGCAAAAGGAAGAAACTCAACAAGCACAACATAGTTAGCAACATATGTTCAGCGTGATATCGAATGCAGACAAACGCGGTGTTGATGGGTGAGTGCATCGCAATGCAAGAAGCAACGCGCGTGACAACGCAAGTTTAAGCATGGGGGTATGACAATACCCGTGAAACGTGCACAACAGTGCAAGTGGTGTGCATGAGAATGCACGTGATGTGCACAACAATGTAGAACAAGTGTAAACTCGAATGCACATTTTGAAACGAAACAACGAGCAAAGCAATGCAAGTTTCGACGAAGGTGGCTCAATCGCGACCTCCGATTTACCTCCCGGAGGGGTCACAACATATTCAAAAAGGATACACTTCGCTTTTGACGAGTAATGATGAGACACGCATCGAAAGTTGGAGTTGAAGTTCCCACGGATAGATTTCGCGATGAAAAGTGCACTTTCTTTGTACTTTCTCGGGCGCCGGGGACTCCAATCATCACCAAAATTTGCAGAGACCTTGGAGACCACCTTGGGGATGCTGCCGGCCAAGTTTGGTCCAAGGGGGAGGCCACCGGCCAAGTTTGAGGGAGAGGGGTGGCCGGCCTACCAGAAAAGGTGGCCGGCCGGCCACCTAGCCAAAATCCGGGGCATTTTGGTACTTTTATGCTCATTTCTTTAAATATACAAAGCCAAACACTTTTTGCTCATAACTTCAGCTCCGAAACTGCTCTCTCCTCCTTCCCAAACCATTTTCTTCCTCAGATCTGAACTCTATACGCATTTTCCAACGTCCCACGCCAAGTTGTTTCGCGAAAACTTTCAGTTTTCTTCACTTTGAACCGATTAAATTTTGATTTCGGTGCTTCTTTTCTCATTTTCACCACTTGAGGTAAGTTTGTCTCAATATTTGGAATATTTTCTCGGGAGTTGACTTTTGTTGACTTTTCCATTTCCCGAGTGTTGACTTTTGTTGACTTTTTCCAATTTTGGCTAATTTTGCTCATTTTTGCTCCTTTTTGCAGATTTCTTGAGATGGCGGGTCATTTTCCCCATGGCGGAGGTTCTCTAGGTGCCGGAGGTGATCCAAACATCATGTCTTTGCCCCCGAGGGTTCGGCCATTCATCCCCGAGAGGTACAACCCTCCGACACATATCCTTCCTCAGGCGATTTTTTATCATTTCACTGATGTCGATGATCGAGCGCCTGGGGATCTGCTTTTGCGAGAGCCGGAGTCCCACCTCTCTCATCAGGCACGAGAGGTATTTACTTCACTTTTACATTTTCTGCAATGTATTTTGCATTTTCCGTGCATTTCGTGCTTTCGCTATGTTTATTTGCTCACTCAAGCACACAGCTTGTTTTGAATGTTTAGTTTATAACATCGTATGCAGTTTACGTCTTGAACACACAGTTCAAACACTCTGACTTTCTGAACATGCAGCTCGTCTATTGATTGTGAACACACAACATACACTTGTTTGAGAATTGAACACACAGCCCAAACTTTGAAATGAACACACAGCCCATAGATTTTGAAATCTGAACACACAGCTCAAATACTTGACGTTGACGTTGAACACATAGCTTGAACTTTGATGATAAACACACAGCCCATTTTTCTGATTGAGAGTTGAACACGTAGCCCAAACACTTGATGTCGAACACACAGCTCGTTGTCGAGGTGAACACGCAGCACACACTGATTGAGAGTTGAACACGCAGCCCAAACACTTGATGTTGAACACACAGCCCACACTTTGAAATCTGAACACACAGCTCAAATACTTGATGTCGAACACATAGCTCGAACTTTGAGATGAACACATAGCCCACACTGATTGAGAGTTGAACACGCAGCCCAAACTTTGAGATGAACACACAGCTCGTTGTCGAGGTAAACACGCAGCACACACTGATTGAGAGTTGAACACGCAGCCCAAACACTTGATGTCGAACACACAGCTCGTCGTTGAGGTGAACGCACAGCACACACTGATTGAGAGTTGAACACACAGCCCAAACTTTGAGATGAACACACAGCCCACTGTCGAGGTGAACACGCAGCACACACTGATTGAGAGTTGAACACGCAGCCCAAACACTTGATGTCGAACACACAGCTCGTCGTTGAGGTGAACACACAGCACACACTGATTGAGAGTTGAATGCACAGCCCAAACTTTGAGATGAACACACAGCCCACTGATTTTGAAATCTGAACACACAGCTCAAATACTTGATGTTGAACACATAGCTCAAACTTTGAGATGAACACACAGCCCATTCTGATTGAGAGTTGAACACGCAGCCCAGACACTTGAGATGAACACACAGCCCATTGATTTTGAAATCTGAACACACAACTCAAATACTTGATGTTGAACACACAGCTCAAACTTTGAGATGAACACACAGCCCATTCTGATTGAGAGTTGAACACGCAACCCAAACACTTGAGATGAACACACAGCCCATTGTTGGATTTTCTGAACATACAGCCCGGATTCTGTATCTGATTTGATTTTGCACACAGCTCATACATTTCATTTGCACGCAGCTTATTCATTTCATTTGCACGCAGCTTATACATTTCATTCTGAAACTAAATATATGTGTTCATCCTGAATGCAGGTGACTTCTCGTACTGCACGATGATATGGCTCCATCGCGGCGAAAGAGTGGTACGCCGAGCTCCCGGAGGCTGTTCGGGATCTGGTTGACGTGGCAGGGTTTGGGCCCTTTTGCACTGGGATATCCCGCTGTCCTGCTAGCAGGACGCTGATAGGTGCTTTGGTAGAGAGATGGTGGGACACCACCAACTCCTTCCACTTCTCTGTTACCGGGAACATGACTATGACCCCGTTTGACTTCGCGGTATTGACTGGCCTTGATGTGGGAGGCTGGTCGATCCCATATGACGAGGACATGGGCCAGTGGGAGGCCGCTTGGATATACTTATTGGGAGCTCGCCTGCCAGTTGACAGATCTTCGGGCAGAGTCCGATATACCTGGTTTTCTTCCCATTTCAGGAGGGTAGAGATGGAGCCTGAGACTCCTGAGGAGGTAGCATAGTACACCCGTGGATTTCTGATGTTCCTCTTCGGGACCACTCTGTTCGCCGATAGGGGGAACACTGTCGGGCTCTATCTATTGAGTGCTCTAGTGGACCTATCACAGGTCAGCCGATATGATTGGGGTGGCGCCAGCCTGGCTACTCTCTATTGCTATATGAGCGCGACTTCCCGCGGACGAGGGGACATGGTTGGCGGCTGTTGGAGGGCCTGGGAGGTACTTTTTGCCCTCTTGATTTACATTTCTGCTTCTCATTATTTGTACATTGCATACACAGCGCACTTTACACTCTGTACCTTACACTTTGCTCTCAGCATTTTGTATTTTCATTCTCATGGCTACTACTTTGTTTTCCACAGTTATGGGTCTACGCGTACTTCCCGACGCTAGCTCCGGAGCTTGAGGTGGCGGTGCCCTCACGACCCCATATTCACTTGTATTCGAGGGCCAGTACCGGCCGAGACCTCGGGAGTCTTTCCTCTACCTACGACAGTACTTTGATACAGGGCGGTTGTCAGAGGTATTTCAGAACTCTCAGTTCTTCATGTTTTCATATTTTTTATTCATCTTGAGCATTCACAATTTCTGATCAGCTTATGCATCGGTTATCCGCAGATCACATGGCAGCCTTGGGCGCCTTTAGGTAGAGACCTCCGATTTCAGTTTGCCGGAGCATGGGGTGCCTCCCGGTATATGATCTTGTTCGAGGGGCCAGTTGGTAGGGCCTGGTTTTTGGGGGATCGCTTTTTGCGTCAGGTATGGGGCTACCCTACTCAGGACATTCCCTCAGCACCCCCAGACGATATGCGGACCGCTGATAGGCTCCCTCCTCAGGGTATCGCTGATGCTATGCAAGGTACTGATGCGTTACTACATTTGGAGCAGGGGGAGTACGTGACCTACCGTCACACATACTTGATGCCTCCATTGACGGGAGTCCGTACTCCGACGAGGAGGTCTGCTGGTATGCCCTCATCGAGCCGGGCTCGGACTGCAGATGTCCCTTCCACCAACAGGGCTGGCACATCTAGGGGTGGGGGTGGATTGGTTCCCCCGATTCCTCCGACTCATTTTCATGCTGGATGGCCAAAGATCCCGACCGAGTTGACGGGATGGAGATATGGGACTTTCTACCCGATCCCGATAGAGCCTCCGGTGCCTGGTCATCGGTTTGTCAGAGACCCCGACTCGCCACCGGTATGTTTTACAGCTTTGATTTATCACTCCGATACTCGGACACTCATTCATTTACTGATGATCTTGCATTTGTATTTGCAGCCTCCCGTCGAGTATATGGATGACATGCTCGGATTGGTAGCCTCACTCGAGGGCATGGTCCTACGGAGAGAAGCGCAGTTGTCCATCATGGGTTTCCAAGTACTCTTTAGTTTTCTTGCATTTATCATACTTCTGATGACATGCTGATCTTGAACATCTTACTGCATTGATAGGCTGCCTGTGTAGAGCACATCTGACACACACCATATTCATGTACTATATCTGCATACATCCACTCCATGTAGTTTGCTTGCATCTGCATTTGATATACATGTTTTGGCTGATGTATTCAAATTGCATTCTTCATTTTCAGATGCCTCCGGTGTACGCTCAATCACAGGCTGGGCCATCCAGGCCTTCCCGAGGAGCTGGGCCATCTAGGCCTTCTCGAGGAGCTGGGAGAGGGGAGTCGTCTCGCGGACGAGGCGGATGCAGGGTACACATCATAGAGGAGGAGTCCAGCGAGGAGGAGGAGGCTGCAGATCCCCAGTCAGAGACATCTGCTGACAGAGAGGGTGGCTCCGACCCTAGTTCCGGGAGTGGAGGTGAGACCGAAGAGGGCTCTGAGGATGGCGGTTCCGACTCAGACGATGATGATGGTGATGATGGCGCAGAGGCTGTTCCGCAGAAGAGGACGAAGAGGGCCTCTTATTCCTGCCCTTGAGAGCATTGACGCAGCTATTTCCTGCTTTATTTTCTTTTTTACTAGTAGTTGTAGCACATTGTACATTGTTAGGCAGTTTTATTTTCTGCAAAACTTGTACCCTTGTTGTAAAAAATGTTGTAACAAAGGAAGCATGATGGAATGAAACAGCTTTTGAAAAAGTGTTGTATTTTATGTTCTTAGCATCGCATCGCATCATTTGCACCAAAAATGAGATTGAATGGAATTGTGCGCTGTGTATTTACCAAGTCAGGTAGTGAACCGACGCAACAAACTAAACAATCTAACTTACTAAGAAATAACAAAACCTTGGCAAGTTTACAACTCGATAAGCAAAACATAACAACGTTGATAACTCGATAAGCAAGACTTAACAACATTGATTAAACAAAGAGTAACAACTCAATGTACGAAATTCGACAGCTCGACAAAACTTAACAACTCGATAAACAAGACATCTCAATAAACAAAACAACAACTCGATAAGCAAAGCAACAACTCGATAAGCAAGACTTAACAACAACTCTATAAACAAAGTGCATTTCGGACGATCTGGGTGACGGAACGTATCCAAAACAGAGGGGGAATGGAGGCCTTCGACACTCCCGATGCAGGCAAATGCTAGGAACTTCCTTCTAGAGGGTAGAACAGGACCAAAGACACACTTTGCAGCATAGCCGGCCACCTTTGGGAGCTGGCCGACCAGCTTTTTGTATTGGAGGAGAGAGGGGTGGCCGGCCTACCAGAAAAGGTGGCCGGCCGGCCACTTAGCTCAGCAACCACTAGTTTTTTGACATGTGTCCCCCGAACAGTGCCCTATCCTCTTTAAAAGTCCCAGCCTCGTGGTGGATTCATTTCATCTCAGTTTTGCACCAAAATGGAGGCATTTCTTGTCGAAAATCTCACAGCTTGGATCGCTTCTCTAGATGGCTCGGAAAAGTTGAACTTCCAGGGTTTCGGCTTGAATGCACTATTCACGCTGAGCCGTACTTCGCTGCACCTTCCCTTCCTTCATGCCGCGGCGAGGTTTTGAAACCCGGTAACACATGTTTTCAACTTCGGTGGGCAAGAGGTATGTCCAACTTTCGAAGATTTTCAAGTTTTGATGGAATCTGAACGCCATGAAGAAATTTTGCCTCAGTTTCGCTTCAGCCACGCCCAAGCTTTAGGGCGGATGTGTGGGCTCACCATGCATGACGCTCGGTCTCTGATCTGCAACGGGGAACTGGACATCCTCGGCTTGATTCATCGCTTTTCTGATGCCGGTGACCGCGGCAACCATTATTGGCAAGGTTTTCGGCAACACGCCTTTGCTTGTGTATGCTATCTCACTTTTTGCTTGCCCCAAGCTTTAATGGATCTAGCATTCGTCTGATTGAAGTTGCTCAAGGCTTGAAAGAAGGAAAGAGCTGCATCGCCATGACATTGGCCGAGACAGTGACGGGCTTGGATGCTTTCTATCGCCAGGAGACGACCAGATTTGCGGGGAGTCCACTACTGCTGCAGGTAATGTTTTCCACCCAATCTCACATATGTATTGCTCACATCACTCGGCCCCCAGGCTCGGTTTTTCTCACAAAACCCTTTTCTTACTTTTCTCTCATCGTACATCTCTCTATTCTTTATCCTCTCATTTTTCATCCCTCCCCAGGTATGGTTGATGGATAAATTGCAGGTTGTAGACTCCTGCCCACCCTACTCAGCTCGCGGCTACTTCTTTCGACAACGCCTAGTCAATGCCCTTGATGAGGAGTGGTGGTTTGATTGGATGTGCAATTTGTCTGCAGATCGCATTGCTTAGCGCTGTCCTTGGCTCAATCTCCTGGCAATGAGCTATAGCATGTCCCGGCAAACCGGGATCCAGTTGATTGGTCTGACTCACTGTGTGTTCTACTTTCCGTTCCGGTTCCAGCGCCAGTTTGGTCATGATCAGACTTGCCTGCCAGAGGGGATAGAGTATCCTGCCGCATTCCCGGTTCAAGGCGCACATCTTGCCCGTTATGCCACAGCATGGAGAACTAGAGAGCTCCTGACCCCCGCTCCCGCTTTCAGTTGCACTTTGTCTGATGAGTGCTTAGATTGGCTCAATGAAGAGGCACAGATTGGGCCCAGTTTGGCATCAGAGGCTTCGACCAGCTCTGGGAGGGGGCGTAGGGACACCTGACTTATCTATGCCCCGGATTTATTGCTTTACTAGTACTTTCAAGTTTTCTTTATGAATGTAATAAAAAAGAAACTTCAATTTGTATGCAAGAACAGGAGAACTCTGTTTTGAAATCAATGAAATTGAAGGTTGTGGGTACTGAAAATTTTCCGCTTTGGTCCAAAAATGATCTATGTTGTAAAAGGATTCATTTGAACAAATTCAACTTTTATTAAAACTTTTCAAAACCATTTTCGATATGGATCAGAACTGGACACGCCTGAGATCTGTCACTGAGATGTACAACCCCGGACCCCTACAACTGGAAAGTTGCCCCTAGTCTGAATAGTACCACGGCACTGTATGGCAACGGAAAGTTGCCCCTAGTCTGAAAAGCACTACACCGGAGATCTAAACCGAACTCTTGAATGCTGAATAGACAAAGATAGCCGAGATGATCAAATGGGCAAAGTTGATCGGGGAAAAAGTTTATGGCTGAACTTCAGGATGAAGTTGCCTACGTATCCCAAAGATGGGAATGAAGCCTTACGTAGTTCAGGCTCAGGTTCACTCGGGTATTTTCACTCTCCTTTTACGCTCTAACTTTTGCCAAGGCCGCCCTTTGTGGGTTTTCAACCTTGCGAGCTCAGTTTTTATAATTTCAAATTTTCTGTGCTCTGAGTTTTGCCTAGGTCGCCCTTTCGGGTTTTCGGCCTAGCGAGCCTCTCAAGGGTAATATTTCTTCAATTTGTCCATATTGATCGGTTCTGAGAACCCTAGGCTATCTAGATCCATCAGAACCACAGCTCCACCTAACCAGATAGACTTAATGATGTAGGGACCAGTCCAATTGGGTCTGAACTTGCCCCTTGGGTCGTGGATGGGAGCTCGGTTGTCCTTGAGCACCAAATCTCCTCCCTTTAGATTCCTGGACTTAACTTTCCTGTTGAAAGCCCGGGCAATTCTGCGCTGATAACCTTGAACATGGTACAGTGCTTTCAGTCTCCTCTCATCAAAGAGCATGAGTTCCTCAAATCTGCTCTGCCGCCAATCTGCTTCGGCTATTTGACACTCAGCCAATACTCGCAATGACGGAACCTCAATTTCGATAGGTAGAACGGCCTCCATCCCATAAACCAATGAATACGGAGTCGCCCCAGTAGAAGTTCTGATTGAAGTTCGGTTGCCCCACAGAGTAAACGACAGCTTATCTGGCCAGTCCCGGTAGGTTTCCACCATCTTCTGCAATATGTGTTTGATATTCTTGTTTGCGGCCTCAACCGCTCCATTGGTTTGCGGCCGATAGGTAGCTGACTTATGAAAAGGCACGTTGTATTTTTCCAACAAGTCAATCACTTCCTTCTTGAAGTGGGAACCGTTATCTAAAATTATCTCGTTTGGGACTCCGTAGCGACAGATTATGTTGTTTCTGATAAACTTCGCAACAAGTGAAGCCTTCAACACCACATAGGATTGGGCCTCAACCCACTTCGTGAAATAATCTATCGTGACCAGAATGAACTCATGCCCATTTGACCCCTTTGGAGTGACAGCCCCGATCACATCAATTCCCCAGACTGAAAATGGCCATGGCGAAGTCATATTGTACAGCTTCGACGGCGGGATGTTCATGCGATTTGCATGAATTTGACATTTGTGGCATCGCCGGACAAAACCGATACAATCCTCTTCCATGGTGGACCAGTAGTAACCTTGTCTGAGGATCTTCCGTGCTAGCATTACTCCGTTCATGTGCGCACCGCATTCCCCTCCATGGATGGCCTCCATTAGACGCTTTGATTCTTTGGCATCGACACACAGCTTATGCATTCCCAGATGGCCTCTCTTATACAGCTTACCCCACAGATGATGAACTGAACGGCCATTCTTCTGATTGCCCTTTTGTCCTTGGCATTTACCCCTGGCGGGTATGCTTCCTTCTCCAAGAAATTCCAAATGTCGTAATACCAGGGGTTTTCGTCCTGAACCTCATCTATAGCAGCAATCGACTCGTAGGCTGGCGCAAATTTTTGGTCAATGATGACTGGACGCATTCGGACTCCGAACGGGATGTCTATCATGGAAGATAGAGTTGCTAAAGAATCTGCGAACCTGTTGTTCTCTCTTAGCAGATGAGCAAAGTTTAGCTTCTCAAACCGAGGAATTAACAAGTCCAAGGTCTGGTGATACATCATCATCTTTTCTTCTTTGACTTTCCAGTCTCTTTTTGCTTGAGACGCAACAAGGTTCGAGTCCCCGATGACATCCAACCGTCTTGCCCCTAGTTCCAGGGCTGTTTCTAGACCAGCAATGCATGCCTCATATTCTGCTTCGTTGTTCGAGACTTTGAACCGGAGTTTGAAGGCTAGAGGGATACGGGACTTGTCAGGTGCTATCAGTAACACTCCTATCCCATACCCGTACTGGTTTGACGCTCCATCAAAGTACATCATCCAAAATTCGTCGTTGATATGCAAAATGGCCTCATCTAGGAATAAGTACTCAACTGCTTCACCCCCTTCCACTGGATGATCGGCTAAGAATTCTGCTACTGCTCTTCCCTTGACTGACTTGCGTGTTACATATTTCAAATTGAACTCGGAGAGCAACAGCAACCAACGAGCTAGCCTACCCGTAAGTGCTGGTTTCTCGAAAAGATATTTGATGGGATCGAGTCATGAAACCAACATTACGGAGTGAGCTAACAGGTAGTGCCGCAGCTTCCTGGTAGCCTATACCAAAGCTAAGCAAGCCTTCTCCAACGGTGTGTAGCGAGTCTCATACTCTAGCATCTTCTTGCTCAGATAGTAGATGGCTCTCTCTACTTTGTCCTCTGATTCTTGCGCGAGCATACAGCCCATTGTACTCTCAGTTACTGAAAGGTACAATATCAGCGGTTTCCCCGGCTCTGGTAGTGACAACACGGGCGGGTTCTGTAAATATTCCTTGATCTGTTCAAAAGCAGCTTGGCATCGGCCGTCCCATTGGAATTTCTTGTCTTTTTTCAGGAGACCAAAAAGTGGTTCACAAGTCAAGGTTAATTTTGAGATAAACCGTCTTATGAATTGCACTTTACCCAGAAAGCCTCGCACCTCTTTTTCAGTCCTTGGTGGTGGCATTTCTAAGATGGCCTTGATTTTGGAAGGGTCGACTTCGATACCTCTCTGTGTAATCAGAAACCCCAGCATTTTTCCCGCTATAACACCGAACGTACATTTCTGAGGATTCAGCCGCAACCGGAATTCTTTGATCCTTTGCAAGAACTTTTGCAAGGCGGTGTAGTGGCCCTCTCTATCTTTGGACTTGACAATCATGTCGTCCACGTACACCTCAACCTCTTTGTGGATCATGTCATGCAATATTGTGGTCGCGGCCCATTGATAAGTAGCTCCACCATTCTTCAGCCCAAACGGCATAACTCTATAGCAGTATGTCCCCCACGGGGTGGTGAATGCAGTCTTTTCCCGGTCTTTAGGTGCCATTACTATCTGATTGTAGCCGAAGAAGCCATCCATGAATGAAAGCAAAGCATGCCCCGCTGTGAAGTCCACTAACTCATCAATATGCGGCAAGGGAAAGTCGTCCTTCGGACTGGCTCTGTTCAAATCCCTGAAATCCACACATAATCGGATCCTGCCATCCTTCTTCGGCACCGGAACGACGTTGGCCAACCAAGTCGGGTATTCGGATACCAGCAAGAAACCTGCGTCGATTTGCTTGGTGACCTCTTCCTTAATCTTGAGAGCCCAATCCGGGCGGATCCTCCTGAGTTTCTGTTTAACGGGTCGGGCCTCGGGGTCAAGAGGGATCCAATGCTATACAATCTCAGGATCGATTCCAGGCATGTCTTCATAGGACCACGCGAAAACATCTTTGAAATCTTTTAATAAAGCGACTAAGCGCTTGCGTTCTTCCGAAGACAACGTGGACCCGATCTGGACCAGCCGCGGGTCCTCCTCAGTACCAACATTCACAGTAGTGATTTCATCAACTAACGGTTTAACAAATCTTTCTTGCTCTTGTTCAATTGAGCGTTGCAAAACCGGAGGAATTTCGTCCTCGTCGTTTTCGTCAAAATTTTGAAAGTCTGAATTAATGCAATAAATCAAGGGCACAGAAAAGTACTCAGAAACCACAGCTACTTGATTCTCATTAAGCACATCCAAATCGTCCGATTCCTCGGTTACAATAGACTTGAAAGAGAAGGAAAAAGACGACCTGGATAAGACTGTGGCATCCGGGTTATCATCCCCAGGATTACCAGACTCAGACTCAGTCGAGCTGTAACCTGATTCTGACTCACAAGACTCGGTGGAATCAGATTCCGACTCACTATCTGACTCGGTGCTGCTAGACAAAAATCCCTCTTCATATTGCCAAATGAGAGAGGGTGCGATAGATACATCCAAAATAGTTGCTAGTAGGCTCGCAGCCGTTTCACTCCCGATCACGCATACCGAGAAGTTATCCCCCAAGCACTTCTGGTCGATCGGAGGATCTGAAAGTAGACATGCCAGCGCTACCCCCATCTCAAGTTCGGTGTCCTCAGACTGCACTTTCTTGCTCTGCTCAGCCTCAGTCAATGGGTCCGTCTGCTCTTCGGCAACATCCTCCCCGGATAACTGCAGATCAAAGAAGATCTCAAAACCTGGTACGCGCTTCCTCTCCGCGTTCAGCCCATGGCTCTGAAAAGCCACAAAACGGAAAGTCCTCCCTCTCCCGAACGAAGCGTCCGTTTAGGGTACCCTGAATGGGCCTATGCATTAGCTCAAAAGGCTTTCCAGCCTGCTTGCTCTGGCTCTCCCAGCCATTTCCTTCCCCTTCCTTATCCAATCTTCTTTGGTGGGCTGATAATCCAAAACCAAAGGTATGGGGGTTGTGTGGCACCTTCGGCCAATGCTACGACGCCCTTCCGGCCGCTCTTTCCCAATCCCATCCCGGGGATGTGTTGAAGCTTGTTCATAAGGTATACAGATTGAGCACTGACATATACTCCCTCATTAACAGCCATGATGTTCTGCACAACCCGAGCCTCGGCTAAGGTAAACCCTGACATAAACATATCCTCCATGCCGTGCTCAATTCTAGGATTGGTGTAGATGCCTCTGGAGGTGGATAGATCGATGAATTCCCGAAAACAATGGATACTCCCTTTCCATAGGGGTATTTTACTCTGATGCAGAGTGGACGAGACGGCCTTCACCTGGTGCAACCACGGCCGCCCCAAAAGCAGATTGAAGGTTGCCGGAACTTCTAAGACGTGGAAGTCTATCTCATGTTGTCCGGGCCCAACCTTGGTCTGGATTTTTACCGTCCCATTACTTCTCGGCTCGTGTTGTCATACGCCCGAATCACCTGGGCTATTGGTACAAAGTCGGCATTCTTTAAACCAATGGCATAGGCTGTCCTTGCCAGGCAGACGTTGATTGCGGACCCTGTGTCAACGAGTACCACGGGTATCCATTTATTTCTACACTCCACAGAGATGTAGAGTGGCCTATTATGGTTCGCACCCTCAGGTGGTAGTTCCTTATCAGAGAAAGTCATCATCGGGGTAGCTCCTCCGGAAAGACTAGTCCAACTAGCTACTCTGGTGTGGTATCTATGAAGAGTTTGGCCTTGTCCATAGCAGATAGAACAGCCCTGTCTGTGCACTCGTGATGCCATAAGCAGTCCCCAGATGGAGATGCATGCTTGTATCTTCTTCAGCTGCTTCAATACAGCTTCTTCTTCGATCTGCTTCTCTTTCTGCTTTTCAGTTTCCTTATCCTTCCCAGATGCCTCTGTTGGTCCAGGTGCGGGGGCTTGAAATACAGCCCGCTTCTCATCATATGATCAACCTCACCAATATACCAGGTGTCGTCTGGCTGATGGTTTCCCCAATCTTCATCTGTGTGGGCAAGACATAAATCATCGTCCTCCCACCACATTCCATCGGCAGCTGACAAACATCTGTCCGGCTCCGGTATGATTATACTCGCAGTACCTTCAGTCAACATACTCGCAGCATATTCTGTTCCCGTGCACCCAACACTTCCGGTCCCCACGGGGGCTTAGCTTTCCTGATCCTCTCAGAATCCCCAGATCTTTCTTGTTCCACTGCGTCAGTACAGCTGGTTGTCCAATATTCCCTGCATTCACAATGCCCTAGTCCTGAGCGAAATTCTTCGTACCGGTGCTCTCCGGCAATCCATTCTGACTTTCGGCCCTTCCGGCCGCCACTGATATTCTCGCCCCCGTCGGGCCATGTTCTGGTTGGAACTCTTCCACAACATCTGGTTGATCATCCAGCCATCCAATAACCTCTGCCGATTCCTCATAATCAAACCAGTTGACTGTCGCGTCCCCTAGGTCCTGGTCATTGAAAACTAGAGGTTGGCAAAGTCCTCTAACACAGCCGTCAAATCATCTGCCCCATGCTCAAATCCATCCCCCTGGATCACACACAACTCTTCCCTTTTTTGGCAATTCTATACCTGGCCCAACCCTGGGCCTGCTGACAGAATGTACTCACTCGGATCATAGGCTTCCCCAGCGAAACTCCCAGATTGCTCAATCCCAGACTCAACAATTCCACTCTCCTCTGAAACCTGCCCTGTCCCATCTTCGATGGTCACCACCGTTGGCTCTGGTTAGGTTGTGGAGATGTCCAACATGCACAAAGAGTTAGTGCAGTCAGGAAGGAGCACCTCAGGCTTAGGTAGGTTGGATGGGGTTAATATAGATACTAGGATCGTAAGACACAACCCCAGTTTGGATTAAAGTCGATTCTGTTAGGAGGGGGGGTGCTTGGTTATGCGGTGGGAGAGGATTTGTCGTGACATTGGGTTTTTCAGGAGGCGCAATCACCTGTTTGTCAATAAGATCCTGGATCTCGTGACGCAATCTAAAACAACGGTCAGTGTCATGACCATGTTGTTGGTGATACGCGCAGTATTTTGCTGGGTCATGAGAGGGGAGGGAGTGGATTTGTAGTGGCCTCGCTCCAGGGGGCTTCAAATGTCTTTTCCTAATTAATACCCCCAGAGCTTTGGACAGGGGCATATATAAGGGCGTGAAGGTTCTTTTGGCCTCTGGGTTGGTAATTTGGTGGTCTGTGCATTGCTTCCGGATGCACCGGAGAAAGGTGTGGCTACCATGGGTCTTGGAAGGAGAGGGGGAATGGTGGTGACCATGCTCACCTCCGAAGCTCTTGTAGTTGCAGCGCCACTCGAGCCTGCATTGTTGTTATGGTTGAAAGTCCTCCTGGGCTGCTCTCTATTTTGGTCAATCAGACCCTGTTTCATTGCATCTTCAATTTGCACCCCCCCATCTCGTGCAAATCTGAGAAGGTAGGAAAGGGGTAGTACGATCATTTTTTGCATCAATTTTGGCTGGAGATTGCACACAATCATCTGAATCTGGTCCTTATCAGTGGGCCTTAAAGTCATCATTGAGGCCTTCGCCCTCCACCTGGTGACGAAATCCGAGAAGCTCTCTTTAGGCTCTTGCCTTGTTGTTTCAAGATCACGGGTTGTAATCTCGATTTGAGTGTTGTAAGAGTATTGTGCAACAAAGGCCTTAGCTATCTCATCCCAACTCCACTTGACATCATCCTCTAACTTCGTGTACCATATAGCGGCCACACCCGATAGGGTCCGGCCGAACAACGAAAGCTTCTGCGGTCTGGTGAGGCCCATTGGCCGTAGTATATCTGAGAAAGAGTCGAAGGTGGACCATGGGATCCCCAGACCCGTTTGAAGCGATCGATTTGCGGCATCTGAACCTATCCGGTAGCGTTACAGCCACATCGGTATATCCGTCCTCGATATCCGGAATAGCTTTTACCCTTGAGACTTTTTGAACAGCTTCTCGAGCTTGCTCAATTTCAATGCTGTTGGGTCTATTTCAAACTCGAAGGGAGAGGTCCGGGTGGTTGATAGGCGTATGTGCCTTGGACAGTTGAGGTGGAAGCGGGGGCGGAGCTGGCCCCGTTGGAAGGTCTGTGTCCTCCTGGATGTTCTGGACATTTGAGCAGGGTGTTTTGGATATTTGGCAAGACATTCTGGACAGTTGGTGTTTGCTCGGGTAATGGGACCCCTGGTGGAGGAGGAGCTGGGTGTGAGGCAGATGCTCCGGTTTGCTGCTGGAGCCGGGTAATTAGCTCCACCTGCTGGGCCATGATTGTGGCCTGCTGTTTAGAGAACTCTGCTTGGCGGACAGTGTCCTCCTGCATTTGCTTCATGCTCTCTTGGAGCTGGCGCGATCATTTCTTCATCCTAGCAATATTCTGCTGATCTTGCTGACTAACTGGTATGTGTATCTCTATGGCAGAAACTGAGACCTCAGCCCAACTGTTCACTGCTAGGGTAGACCACTGCTCTGGTAGCCTCTGTTCAAACACACGCGCTTTCTTGGCCTCCGTCTAACAACCGGGGGTAGAGAGTGAAACACTGGCTGTCCGTCAACCAGATCCTCAGATTGATTGAGTCGACGACCTCTTGTCCAGAGTGCTTGGGAATGTCTGCTTGGTCTGAAAGCAATTGTGCTAAAACTGCCCCTAGCAAAAAGATAAATAAAGCAATAAGGAAATAAATAACCAGACAAATGGACAGCATAACAGCTTAAAATAAACACACAACACACAGTTGGGCGTAACAACACACAGTTGGTAAGCTGAATACACACTATCCTCCAACACTGATCATCATCCCTGAATCACTGTTCCCGAAAACTGAATCTGATACCCGCAGATAACTGATTCCCAAAATAACTGAACTGATGCCCGCAGGCCTGATGCTCAAACTTGCAAACTGATACTTGCATTCCTGTAGAGACGCACTCTAGAGCACATAACAGATAAGTGAGGAGCCAAAACACCCCTATGTTGGGGTAGGGTTTCCCCTGTCCTATTTTTTCAGGAGCTAGGGTTTCACTACGCACGCAGCGGCTTCAAACAACCTAAAATCGGGTAAGCAACATGTCCTAGCTTGGAATGGTCACTATGGATTTCGATATGCACTAGGTCGAATGGTCAAAAGGGTGCCCCGGTAAAACCGAGGTTTGTGTTTCCATACTAGCAGAGCCCGTAACCGGTAAGCTTATGACACACAGCCTCTGGCAAACCGCTCAGGAATAGCAGATGGCAAACACGGTGTCCTAGGCGCACCAATGCAAATGCAATACAAAGAGACACATAAGTGTAGTCAAAACAAGATATCATGAGCCCGAGTCAAGTTCTCTAAGTCCCCAGCGGAGTCGCTAGAAACTGTAGACGTCCCCAGAACGTCCCCGGGAGGGTGAGTCCCCGTTCCGTTCGTTTTGGGCTTACTACAGTTCGGACTCAAAGTGTCGCGGTTCTCAATCTGAACCAAAGAGTCCAAATCTGGCAAATCGTTTTGAGAAAACAGATTTTTGAAAAAAGTGCCAAACATGGACTGCTTTGCCAGATACAGAGTCGCCACCTAAATATTTTATTTTGGAAAATTTAGGAAACCCTGACTCGTTGCCTAAGGCCACGTGTCCGTCATCACCAAAGTTGCCTCGGCTCGGGAACTTGGGTACGATTGGAGAAGGTCACTTCGTGAGCACCCCCGCTCGCCCCGATCAAAGATCGGCCTCTACTAACCATGATATCTAGTTTTGAAAACATTATGCGTTCTTATTCCCGTTATTAGCCTAAATTTACTATGTGATGCGCACAGGATACAAGTTATAGACTGAGTCGCCTGAATTGGAACAAAACATTTCCTGTTTTATTTTTTAAGTGGTTTGCTACTCGCAAGTAGGCTTAAAATACAGATTTTGCCGCCCTCGGGTGGGCTTAGAAAACATGATTTTGCCACTATCTAGTGGGCTTTAAAACTCACAGTCGATGAACTTGTTCCAATCCAAATAACCCAACCTTCACCCACAGGCATTCAAACAGTTATATCACATAAGCATATAGCCTCATGGTAAGCATGCTATCATGGCAATCACTCACACGCATGCAAGGATGCTAAAGCATAAACACTTACCGAGTACTCCAAGCCAAAGAAAGAAGCCAATTAGAAATCAATGTATGATCCTAACTATACAGAAATGCCTAATGCAACACATGCAAAATGTAACTAAGATAGGCTTGGCTATTCTAAGATGGCATGTGAAATGCCTACAACTAACAAGTATTCAACTCGGAATTGAAATACAATGCAGTTAATATGATGCGCTGAGCCCGGTGCATGCAAAACAGATGAATGAATGCAAACATGCTATCATACTGTATGCTAATTGAAACGTTGCCCTATTCTAACCATCATAAGCTGGTAAATAAAAGGGAGAAAGACGTGGGGTTGGAAGACATACATCACACGCCACGCACACTTATTACAACATCGCCCTTGCTCGGAGGGTCCGAATAAATAATATATAGTCCCCAAATAAATCATACAGTCCGAATAAGTACAAAACCCTAATTAATTAACAAATTAATCTAGGAAAGCAGTAAATTAGCATGCAAGCCTATGGACTACCTTAGCTCTGCTCCGGATGATGAATGATGCATGCTTGAGTTGCCTTGCGCGGAAATCCATTGGATGCCCCAATTAGCCTCCATTTACAATTAAGCCCGAGATACTGCACGAAGCTCCAAAAGACTGCCGATTTCTGATTTGCTGCAACAGAGAGCAAGAATGGGGCATGGCAATGTATTTTCACATATGTATGCATGCCTCGATCCTCGTGCCACTAATCACGCATCTCGATGCATGATGGCCGAGGAGTTGAATTGCACGACTCAATATGAAATGAATGCACATATAAACACAATAAGACCGAGACTCCATCATGGTTAATCTGGAGTGTCGGCGACCGGGAATTGAGACACGTTCCATCACTCGGAGTACGAAACGTCTCTCGTTTCCCGTGCTTGGGCTAACTCCTATCCCAAACACAATGCAATATGCATGACATGCACAATGCGACTAACATACAACCTAGTATACGCAATGCTGTGAAATGGCATACACAATGCTCGATGTGACATGGCATACACGATGCTCTAACATGCAACCTAGCATACGCAATGCTATGAAATGAAATGGCATACATAATGCATAATGGACTTACACTAACATGAGTGGACCTCAGCCACACTCACATCAGTGGCAATAAGATGAAAATGAGACTATCGAAATGCGTGCATACATGCACGCAAACCGAGGACCTAACCTAAGGCATAGCATGCAACTCCAACAAGGCATGGCAAGGCATGAAATATGGCATACAAACATGCAAATTCCGGCACTGAAACATGATGCAAAATGATCCCGAATCATGGATATATGGCACCCGATGCATGAGATGAGCCCCGAAACTCAAAACTAGGCACATGTATTGACTTATAGCTATACAAAGCATGCATTATTTGACTATGAAGCACAAAGACAGAGCCAAGGTAGTCCCAAAAAATGAACATTTCTAGTTCAAAGCATGACCAAAAGATGCTAGCATGATGGACTAAAATAACATGCAACTTTGACTAGCAAACATGGTTTACATAGCATGTATATGAATCACATGAGAACTCACCAAACCAACAAAAATCAGTGAATAAAATATGTCAAAATATGCCCAAATAACCTCTGAAATGCAGCCAACACATGCAAAAATAAGGAGTTCCTTTAAAGGGCCATACAAGGGGTTATTAAGCACATACAAGATAGACACTTAGCATGGCAAAAAAACCTCTGGAAATGGAATATGACAGCCCTGAAACTCACAAAATGGGCCCTGAAATCAGCCTCGGAAACATGCAAAGAAAGGCCTCTTTGAGAGGCCGTGAATGGGATTGCTCTACACATGCATCATAGACATAAAATATGGCCAAAGGGGATTTGGACAAAGCCAAGGCAGACCTAAAAACTCCCAGAATGAGGCCTGAAACATGACTTCCATGCATGCAAAATAGAGTCCCTTTTGAAAACCAAACATGCTAGTAAAGAGAATGAGGGGTGAGAGGGTCATCCCTCTATGATTTCAAGGCTCAAAACCTTATCAAAGCCACTAAAAATCCACTGGATTTCAGTGGCTAAGAGGCCAAAACAAGACTAATGCAAATGCTCAAATGCATGGCTCAAAGCTTGTGGAAATGAAGCATGCAAGGAAGGAGATGGCTCCAAATAGAAAAGTGACCTCAAGAAAACTTAAAGAGGAAGTCAAAACAAGATTTTTTTCAGTTTATATCAAACCTCAAAAATATTTACAAGTTGGGCTAAAACATGATGCAAAAATAGCCCTAAAAGGGAGATAAAGGACAAGAGGCAGAAGATGGCCTCAAATAGTAAAGAGCCCTTCAAAAAATTTGAAGAGGGGCTCAAAATAAGGCACTTTAAAGTTTGGCTCAAAGCCCATAAATGCTTATAAATAAGGCTAATGTATCATGCAAGATAAGCCCTAAAAGAGAGATAAAGCACAAAGGGAGAGTAGAAGACCTTAAACAGGAAAAAGTCCTTGATCAAACATGAAGATGAGCTCAAAATAAGACTATTTCCAGTTTAGGTCGAAGCCCAAAAATGCAAGAAAAAGGGGCTAAGATATAGAGCAAAATGATGCAAAAGTGGGGAAAATAGGGACTCACCCTTGAAGAGCCGACCTTTAGCAGCTTTTGGTCCAAGATTCTGAGCTTTCAACCTCTGCAAATGGCCTCCAAGTTGCTGGAATGGAGTGTGGAGGTGGTAGGCTATGAGGTGTAGGGTAAAATGGCCAAGAATCAAGGTGTTTGGAGGCTTGGAGTAGATAGATATAGGAGTGTATGTATCAATGCCCCAGCTGGTTTTTCTAACCCTTAGAAAATGAGGTGGGGTGGTGGTTATATAGAGGAAGAGAGGCTAAGGGAAAGGGGGGGAAAAACCAATTCAAATTTCCCCCCAAAAGGACAGACCCTCGGGCAGAGGGTCTGGTGCAAAAATAGCTAGCATAGCTGGAATGCACCAGGAGAGAGAAGAATGGCCGGCCAGGTGGAAAAGGTCCAGGTGGCCGGCCGGCCACCTCCCTTGGTCGGCCGGCCAGGGGTCAAAGAGGTCAAGAAGGATTGCTGGCCGGCCACCCCAAAAAGGTGGCCTCCCAGATGAGTGCAACACAGCTGTATGGTCAAAACCCAGAAAATGTGAACCAAGAGAGAGAAAAACCAGCTTTTTAGAGGGGTTCAAAAGGGTCAGGAATAATTGCTAGCCGGCCTACCCATATTGGTGGCCTCCCAGGTGTGTACAACACAATGGTGTGGTGGAAATTCAGAAAAAGTGGCCCGGGAGTGGGAAAAACCAGCTTTCTAGTGAAGAAAACAGGCGACGAAGAGCGATGAAGAAATAAAACTGGATTTTTAGAAAAATTGCCGGCCTCCCACCTTCCTACGACCTTTCTAACAATGAAAATGAGGTCCCTGCCAAAAATGGACCAAGACGGATGCAAAACGAAGGTTCGGGTGCTAAAACACGCAGTTTGGGGCCCCAAAAACAGGCTGTTAGGCACCGGAAGTGGCGTTCAACCACAAAGTTGGTCTCTCGGGCCATAGTGTCCCTCAAAAGGGAGGAAACAAGGTGTGTGCCAAAAATTGGAGCAAACGGAGGTAGTTAAGCGGTCCCGAGCCGAGGCACACGGCCGATGGCTCCGAAAACCGAAAACCGGGCTCCAAATGGAAAAAATGGCCTACGACCATGGAATGTAGCCTGCGGCCACTGAGAGATGATCTACGAGACCTCTCCCTCCCTTCAGGAAGAGAAAACAAAGAAAACAAGGCCTGGTTCACAAACCGAGGCAAAGCACAAAAGAGTCCGGAAGTCCGGAGGCAAGGCTCGCAGCCGTGACTCCGCAACCTCAGAACAAGCACAATATGCAACATCACCAAGCGCTCAATCGGTGACGTCTGAGTCTTAAGGTCGGTCAAAAATGGGGTGTCTACACTTATGCCAAAAGGTATTATGAAGTGTTTAACCGAATACCAGGGTGCAATCAAGAATTGGCGATCGTTTTTTTTAAGAACGACCTGAACGATGACTGCCTGCTTCGAAAGTCACTAGCAAAAACACTACCCAAAAGCATGGAGGAACTCATGGCCAAGATCGAGAAATATGCGAGAGCCGAAGAAGATATGCTAGGGACAAAGACGTCGAAACAAGAGAAGAGAAACAGCTCGCCGAAGCGAGGCCAAGGAAATACTGGATATAACAAGCAAGAGACAGGATTGAGGGCTACACATGCAGTCACTACCGTATTCCGGATTCCGGTTTACAAAGTACTGGAAAGGATCAGGAACCAGCCATATTACAGAGCACCAAAAAGGGTTCTTGGCGAATTTATGGGAAGAAGTCTTGGCAAGCAGTGTGCTTACCACAATGAAAATGGGTATCTAACTGAGGGGTGCAGAACCCTAAAGGCACAATTGAAAGATCTGGTAAGACAAGGTCACTTAAGGGACCTGGTGGATGAAGCTAGCACAAGGGAAGAACAGGCAAGTCTGCCTCAGGCCCCATTAGCACCACCCCCACCAGCATCGTAATTGCAAGCAGAAGGACCTCGAGTGTCAATGAGAACGAGGTACGAGGGAAGACTCAGAGGGTGAGACACTTACAACATGTATACCAGGTCCAGCAAAAAAGACCTAGGGCAGACGAATGCCAGGGATGTCACGACCCAAACCCGCCCCTATGGGTTTAGTATCGTAACCGGCCAGTAATCCGCGATTACCAAAGGCTTGCTTAACAATAAAAAGGGTAATACAGAGTAAAGGGGCTGGCGGAAGCCAAAATAGTAAATAAAAGATGTCCAATGAGCTGTGACAATCTGGATACAAAAAGACTTTTTATAAACACGCCACATTGATAATCCAAACATATGTACATGCAACATATACACAAACATCCATGTCAGGGACCAAATCCCTAACTATAACTGTACAATCAAACTAATTCAGTCAGTACAAAACAGAGACAAAAAGGGGGAATCTAGAACACCCCAAACAGCCTTAGCTTGACGGGCTTGGAACCTCGAAGTGAGACGCAATGGTTGGCTTGACAGAACAAGAGCTTAACACAATGCTCTTAGCTCCGGTCCGATGCCTGGACACCTACATATATATATATAAACAGTGAGCTAAAGCCCAGTAAATAACATAGGCATAAAGGGGTTAAGAAATAAATGTCCTTTCAGTAATTGAAACAGTCAATTGCATCAGTGAATCAGTCATTTAGAACCATAATAGTCATATGTGGTACATCCATTAGCAAAACAGTACAGTAGGTCTTAACAGACCGAACAGGCAGTTGATGGCCATCATAACAGTAAACAGTAATGGTTCCAAACGTGGGAACCGACAGAGATCTCTGTGACAGTAGCAGTAATAGTACAGTAACAGTAAATTGCTATGGATGCCACGAATACAGTTTACAAATAGAACAAACATTCATTCATTAAACAATAACGTTTCAGTAAGCAGAATAGTTGATCATTGAGAACATAATCATAATTGAACATATCTTTACAACATTGTTACTCACAGAGCACTGGGCTATAGACAAGCTAACGAGCGTCCTTGGATGCCAACCCTACAGTTGCAGAATGAACACACACTAAGTTACACATTCGGGATAACAACTTAGCCCTTATCTTGACTTGGTGCGGTTCTATATCAATATTCTCATTAAGATGCCTTAAATTTGACCTAGGAATGCCTAGGATGGAATGAGGATGCAAAGATGCACTTTAGAACACTTTTCAAAAATTTTGCTGAAACAGGGGTCTCGCTCGAGCGTGGCTTTCTATGCTCGAGCGAGCGTACCAAAACAGAGGGGTCACTCGAGCGTGGACTTCCTCGCTCAAGCGGTCTGTAAAAATGCAAAAAATGCTGGATGTTGAAAATCTTCGCTCGACGCTCGCTCGAGCGTGAGACAGAGTCCTCGCTCGAGCGTAGGTTCCTTCGCTCGAGCGTGCGTCTGCACACGCAGAAAACCTGAGAGCTTGCAATCTACGCTCGAGCCAGCATTCCTTCGCTCGAGCGGAGCTCTGAACAAAAGATGGTCTCTCGAGCGTGGAAGCCAAAATCTGGAATTTCCAGATTTGCCTCCTAAGCTCAAACCAAGCATTCAACACGTCAAAACTCAACCTTTTGGGCCCATTTTCTGGAAAACACTTGAAAACTCATACTATAACATGTTTTGAAGATCGGTTTTGTAAAATCAAGCCCAAATGTGAGACAATTGCACACAATTTCAAAGAATCTTTCATGAATAATGCAAGAACTTAACATGCAAGAGTTCACATGAATTCCAATGCTCTAAAACATGACCAAATGCAAGTTTGAACTCAAAATCATAGTGAATTCATGGACTATAACCAAAATGTGGACATGCATGTGGAAATTCATGAAGAACAGCCTCAAAATGCAAGAATATGTACATGCATGCATGAATTGGCTCACAATTCAACTCTTTAGGCTATAACTTGACTTTAACCTCCAATATTTCCATGAACCATGCAAGAAACAACTTAAATTCACAATTGAGATGATGAATTCCTTACCTAGGTCTTGAATCTCAAGTGTGCTAGCTCAATTTTCCAAATTCCCTACAATTCTTCTAATTCTCTAAGCCAAATTCTTGATGAAACCAATTTTCTTCTAAGTCTCTCTCTCTCTCTCTCTCTCTCTCTCACGTTTTGGTCTCTAGAGGATGGAAAAATGATGGTGCCAAACAAATATGAGTCAAGACTAAACAATGGTCTAGAATTAGCCACTCAATGGCAATCTTGTAATAAATCCAAACTATTGTAATTTAACATTATTTAATCTAATTTAATCATGCCAAAAAAAATTTTAATTAAACCTACCATAAAATCACATAAATTCTAATTAGCATAAAACACTAATCAATTTTTGATTTGGTCGCCGATAAGACCTTCAATTTGCGGTTCGAAATTAAAATATGAACAGATCATTTAACGGCAAACAGATAGAAATGCAACTAATGCAACACATTCATATAAACAGATCAGGATTTCATTCTAATCAGTTATTTATCATGCTTAATCATAGATTAGCACTAATCAGAGGTGAGGGTTGTCACAATCTTCCCGCCTTAAAAAGAGTTTGGTCCTCCAAACTCGGATTTCCTTTATTTTGGAAGAATACTGGATTCAGAGGGAACAGTTCAAGATACCGTTTCATCATATCGTCTTCCCTTTCCCAAGTGGCATAAACACCACCATGGTTTTCCCAATCCACTTTCACTAACGGAATTTCCTTGTTTCTCAACTTCTTGATTCGTCGGTTTACAACCCGAATAGGCCATTCTTCATAAGTGTAGTCATCACTTAGCACTACACGGGTAGGCTCAATAACATGGAAGGGATCCCGGAGATAATCCCTCAACATTGAAATGTGGAAAACATTATGCATATGCTCCATTTTAGGAGGAAGCACTACTTGATACACCACCGGATTAATCTTTTCAATGATCTCGTACGATCCGACATATCTCGGTGCTAGCTTACCCTTGACTCCAAAACGAGTCTGCCCCTTCATTGGTGTCACTTTAACAAAAACATTATCACCCACTTCATATTCCCTGTCTCGCCTTCGGACATCTGCATAACTTTTCTATCGGCTTTGTGTCCAACTTCTGCCCAGCAAATAGAAGATCGACATTTTCTGCCATATAAAGCCTCGAAAGGCGCCATATCGATGCTCGAGTAAAAGCTGTTGTTGTAGGCAAATTCGGCTAACGGTAAATGATTTTCCCAATTTCCCTAGAAATCAAGAACACACATACGCAGTAAATCTTCTAGAGTCTGGATTGTTCTCTCTGACTGGCCATCTATCTGAGGATGGTATGCACTACTCAGTCTCAATTCAGTACCCAATGCAATTTGCTGACTTTGCCAAAATCTCGATGTAAACTTTGAGTCCCTATCAAAAACAATAGATACAAGCACCCCATGCAATCTAACAATTTCATCAATATAAATTGTAGCCAATTTGTCCGCATTATAGATTGTTTTGACAGGTAAGAAGTGAGCAGATTTAGTCAGTCTGTCAACAATGACCCAAATTGAATCCATACCTTTACTGGAGCAAGGCAGTCCAACAATGAAATCCATAGTAATATGTTCCCATTTCCACTCCGGTATTGGTAAGGGCTGAAGTAAGCCTGCGGGTCGTTGATGTTCCGCCTTGACTTGTTGGCAATGTAGGCATTTTTTATACGAACTCGGCAATTTCTTTCTTCATTCCCGCCCACCAAAAATTCAGTCTCAAGTCTTGGTACATTTTTGTGTTTCCTGGATGGATGGAAAGTTTTGAATTGTGGCCTTCCTGCAAAATTCGTCTTTTCAGTTCAGAATCATTCGGTACACACAACCTTCCCTGAAACTTCAATACATTGTTTTCAAATTTGAAGTCCGGCCTTGGTTTGGACTCCCGTTCATCAATGACCTTTTTCAAAAAGTCATCTTGATGTTGTTTCTCTTTAATCTCCTCAATGAGAGCCGGTTGAGGAAAAATAGCAGCCAATGTTCCACCTTGTTCTCGTAAAACAATATCAACTTCAAATTTCTCAAGATCACATAACAGTTCTTTCTGTCTGGTGAGTAAACATGCCAAATTCCCAATTGATTTCCGACTCAGTGCATCGGCAACGGTATTAGCTTTTCCCGGATGGTAAAAAAATTGCAAGTCATAGTCTTTTATCAGTTCTAGCCATCTCCGCTGCCTCATGTTCAACTCTTTCTATGTAATGAAGTATTTCAAGCTCTTGTGATCGGTGTACACCTCACATGTAGCCCCATAAAGGTAGTGGCGCCAAATTTTCAATGCAAAAACCACTGCAGCAAGTTCCAAATCATGAGTAAGGTAATTATTTTCGTGTGGTCTCAGTTATTGGGAAGCATACGCAATAACTTTACCATTCTGCATTAACACACATCCCAAACCCTTGTAAGATGTATCACTAAAAATAGTAAATCCATCCGTACCTGAGGGTAGGGTGAGAATCGGTGCAGTCACAAGTCAGGTCTTTAGTTCCTGAAAAGCTGATTCCCTTTGGTCAGTCTAGTCAAATGATACTCCTTTTTTAGTCAACTGAGTCAATGGTAGGGCAATTTTGGAGAAGTCTTTCACAAACCTCCTGTAGTATCCGGCTAAACCCAAGAAACTGCGAACTTCAGTAACATTTGTCGGTCTAGGCCAATTTACCACTGCATCAATTTTCTGTGGGTCAACTGTAATGCCATCCTTACTAATCACATGTCCCAAAAACATAACATTATCAAGCCAAAATTCGCACTTGGTTAGTTTTGCATACAGTTTCTGTTCTCTTAGGGTCTGCAAAGCAATTCTCAAATGATGTTCATGTTCCTCTTTACTCTTGGAATAAATCAAAATGTCATCTATGAAAACAACTACAAATTCATTGAGGAACGGTTTAAAAATTCTGTTCACAAGGTCCATAAATGCAACAGGTGCATTAGTAACTCCGAAAGGCATAACAAGAAATCCATAGTGTCCATACCTCATTCGGAAGGCAGTCTTTTCAATGTCCTCTGGTTTGACTTTCAGCTGGTGGTATCCGGATCTAAGGTCAATTTTGGAGAAAACCTGGGAATCTTGCAACTGGTCAAACAAATCATCAATACGAGGCAATGGATATTTGTTTTTCACTGTTACCTTGTTCAATTCGCGATAGTCAATGTAGAGTCTTAGGGAGCCATCTTTCTTTTTCACAAATAAAACTGGTGCGCCCCACGGCAAAGTACTGGGCCTGATGAATTTCTTATCTAGTAATTCTCGTAGCTGAATTTTCAGTTCTTTCAGTTCAGTAGGTGCCATTCTGTACGGAGCTTTGGAAACTGGCTGTATACCCGGTAACACTTCAACAGTGAACTCTATCTCCTTATCAATCAAATCCCCTGGCAAATCATCTGGAAAAACATCTAGGAACTCTCTAACTATAGGAATACTGTCCACATCAGTTTTAGTATCAGCAGGTACAGTCAATACACAACATAGATATCCTTTACACCCATTTTTAATCAATTTAAAAGCTTTCATGGACGAAATCAGATACGGGAGAGGTACTACACCAACTCCGCTAAACACAAATTAAGGCAATCCAGGTGGACGGAAAACAACTTGCTTCATTACACAGTCTATGGTAGCATGATATTTTGTTAGCCAGTCCATTCCCAATATTACATCGAAATGATCAATGTTCAAAGGTAGTAAATCAATATACAAATGCACATCCGCAATAACAATTTCACATGCAGGATACACATAAGCACAAGTCATGGATCCCCCAGCGGGTGAAGATACAGTTAACAAATAGTTCATGGGTTCCAGTGGTCTATTCAATTTTCGTGAAAAAGCATGCGAGACAAATGAATGTGTAGACCCCGAATCAATCAGAATATAAGCATTTTGGGCACAAATTGAGAGTATACCTGACACAACTGTCTCGGCATTTTGCACATCTCTCGGTAGGAGTGCAAACACCTGGCCTTGCCTTAAAGGCTCCTTTCCAGTCGCTTTAGGATTGGGTTTTGGTAGGGCAGTTGATGCTGCGGCGCTAGCTGTAGCTTTACTATTGCCTTGGGAAGTGGAAGGGCAATCTTTGACCATGTGGCCCACCTTGCCACACCTGTAACAAGCACCAGAAATTTTATAGCAAACCCCTTTATGCCTTTTTCCACATTCAGAGCAGGGTGGTATGGAATTGTTTCCTTGACTAGAGCTGGTCGTTGACCTTGTATTTTGCTTCTTATTCAATGAGTTATTTCGGCCTTTCTTAAGCTTGAAGCCCTGTCTCTTACCGCGCCACTCAGACGCTGGTGTTTCAGTCTATTTCAATGCCTTGATATTCGACTCAGCTATTATTGCTCGGTCAAGAACATCCACGTATTTAAGTAACTTCAGAACATTAATTCGATCAAGTATTTCTACATTGAGGCCGCCTTCAAACTTCCTGGCCTTTTTGTAGTCAGTATCCACCATGTGTGGTGCATATCAGGCGAGTTCAGTGAACTTAGATTCATACTCTACTACTGACATGGTGCCCTGTTTCAACTGCTCAAATTCAGTCACTTTTCGATCCCTGACACACTGAGGGAAGTACTTTTCGAAGAAGGCTTCTTTAAACTAAGCCCAGGTCATGACATTATTTGCATCACGGACAAGCATCCACCACCGCCTAGCTTCTTCTTGTAAGGTAAAGGTGGCCAATAGCACTTTGTGTGCTTCAGAACACGGAAACACCTCAAATAATTTTTCAGTTTCCAAAACCCACGCTTCGGCCTTTAGTGGTTCAAGGCCTCCTTGGAAAGATGGGGGTTTCATTTTGCTGAACTTCTGTGTCAAAGCAATTATGTCATCATTAACATTCTGTTCTGGCTGTACTGGAGGAGGTGGGGGCTGTTGGTTCTGTTGTTGCCTTAAAGCTTCGGTCAACAGTTCAACTGTTCTTTCTAACCTTGCCATTCTGGCCTCAAATGATTCAAATTCATCAGCAGTTCTTGTATTGTCCATTTCACTATATGCAACACAGTGATAATAAACATAGGAATTGCTTACTTAAAACACATTAGCACATATATTCACGTCATGGCCACACACACTTTCATGCTCATGCAATGCCCTATTCACTTTTCTAGGACATCTTATAGCTCATTTGGACACGTGTGTGCGGTATAACTCATGCTTGGTATCGCTCTGATACCACTCTGTCACGACCCAAACCCGCCCCTATGGGTTTAGTATCGTAACCGGCCAGTAATCCGTGATTACCAAAGGCTTGCTTAACAGTAAAAAGGGTAATACAGAGTAAAGGGGTTGGCGGAAGCCAAAATAGTAAATAAAACATGTCTAATGAGCTGTGACAATCTGGATGCAAAAAGACTTTTTCTAAACATGCCACATTGATAATCCAAACATATGTACATGCAACATATACACAAACATCCATGTTAGGGACCAAATCCCTAACTATAACTGTACAATCAAACTAATTCAGTCAGTACAAAACAGAGACAAAAAGGGGGAATCTAGAACACCCCAAACAGCCTTAGCTTGACGGGCTTGGAACCTCGAAGTGAGACGCAATGGTTGGCATGACAGAACAAGAGCTTAACACAATGCTCCCAGCTCCGGTCCGGTGCCTGGACACCTACATATATATATATATATATAAACAGTGAGCTAAAGCCCAGTAAATAACATATATGTAAAGGGGTTAAGAATGAATGTCCTTTCAGTAATTAAAACAGTCAATTGCATCAGTGAATCAGTCATTTAGAACCATAATAGTCATATGTGGTACATCCATTAGCAAAACAGTACAGTAGGTCTTAACAGACCGAACAGTCAGTTGATGGCCATCATAACAGTAAACAGTAGTGGTTCCAAACGTGGGAACCGACAGAGATCTCTGTGACAGTAGCAGTAACAGTACAGTAACAGTAAATTGCTATGGATACCACGAATACAGTTTACAAATAGAACAAACATTCATTCATTAAACAATAACGTTTCAGTAAGCAGAACAGTTGATCATTGAGAACATAATCATAATTGAACATATCTTTACAACATTGTTACTCACATAGCACTGGGCAATAGACAAGCTAATGAGCGTCCTTGGATGCCAACCCTACAGTTGCAGAATGAACACACACTAAGTTACACATTCGGGATAACAACTTAGCCCCTATCTTGACATGGTGTGGTTCTATATCAATATCCTCATTAAGATGCCTTAAATTTGACCTGGGAATGCCTAGGATGGAATGAGGATGCAAAGATGCACTTTAGAACACTTTTCAAAATTTTTGCTGAAACAGGGGTCTCGCTCGAACGTGCCAAAACAGAGGGGTTGCTCGAGCGTGGACTTCCTCGCTTGAGCAGTCTGTAAAAATGCAAAAAGTGTTGGATGTTGAAAATCTTCGCTCGACACTCGCTCGAGCATGAGACACAGTCCTCGCTCGAGCGTAGGTTCCTCCGCTCGAGCGTGCGTCTGCACACGCAGAAAACCTGAGAGCTTGCAATCTACGCTCGAGCCAGCATTCCTTCGCTCAAGCGGAGCTCTGAACAAAAGATGGTTGCTCGAGCATGGAATCCTTCGCTCGAGCGTGGAAGCCAAAATCTGGAATTTCCAGATTCGCCTCCTAAGCTCAAACCAAGCATTCAACACGTCAAAACTCAACCTTTTAGGCCCATTTTCTGGAAAACACTTGAAAACTCATACTATAACATGTTTTGAAGATCGGTTTTGTAAAATCAAACCCAAATGTGAGACAATTGCACACAATTTCAAAGAATCTTTCATGAATAATGCAAGAACTTAACATGCAAGAGTTCACATGAATTCCAATGCTCTAAAACATGACCAAATGCAAGTTTGAACTCAAAATCATAGTGAATTCATGGACTACAACCAAAATGTGGACATGCATTGGAAATTCATGAAGAACAGCCTCAAAATGCAAGAATATGTACACGCATGCATGAATTGGCTCACAATTCAACTCTTTAGGCTATAACTTAACTTTAACCTCCAATATTTCCATGAACCATGCAAGAAACAACTTAAATTCACAATTGAGAGGATGAATTCCTTACCTAGGTCTTGAATCTCAAGTGTGCTAGCTCAATTTTCCAAATTCCCTACAATTCTTCTAATTCTCTAAGCCAAATTCTTGATGAAACCAATTTTCTTCTAAGTCTCTCTCTCTCTCTCTCTCTCTCTCTCTCTCTCTCTCTCTCTCTCTCTCTCTCACGTTTGGTCTCTAGAGGATGGAAAAATGATGGTGCCAAACAAATATGAGTCAAGACTAAACAATGGTCTAGAATTAGCCACTCAATGGCAATCTTGTAATAAATCCAAACTATTGTAATTTAACATTATTTAATCTAATTTAATCATGCCAAAACAAAATTTAATTAAACCTACCATAAAATCACATAAATTCTAATTAGCATAAAACACTAATCAATCTCTGATTCAGTCGCCGATAAGACCTTCAATTTGCGGTTCGAATTTAAAACATGAACAGATCATTTAACGGCAAACAGATAGAAATGCAACTAATGCAACACATTCATGTAAATAGATCAGGATTTCATTCTAATCAGTTACTTATCATGCTTAATCATAGATGTAGACGCGCCCTCGGGCCTCACTACAGTTCGGACTCAAATTGTCACGGTTCTTAATCTGAACCAAAGAGTCCAAATCCGGCAAATCGTTTTGAGAAAACAGATTTTTGAAAGAAGTGCAAAACATGGACTGCTTTGCCAGATACAGAGTCGCCACCTAAATATTTTATTTTGGGAAATTTAGGAAACCCTGACTCGTTGCCTAAGGCCACGTGTCCGTCATCACCAAAGTTGCCTCGGCTCAGGAACTTGGGTACGATTGGGAAAGGTCACTTCGTGAGCACCCCCGCTCGCCCGATCAAAGATCGGCCTCTACTAACCATGATATCTAGTTTTGAAAACATTATGTGTCCTTATTCCGGTTATTAGCCTAGATTTACTATGTGATGCGCACAGCATACAAGTATAGACTAGGCCGCCTGAATTGGAACAAAACATTTCATGCTTGTTTATTTTGAAAATGGTTTGATGGTGCTACCCGCAAGTAGACTAAGACGTAGATTTGCCACCCTCGGGTGGGCTTTAGAAAACATGATTTTGCCACTATCTAGTGGGCTTAAAACTCACAATTGATGATTTGTTCCAATCCAAATAACCCAACCTTCACCCACAGGCATTCAGGCAGTTATATCACATAAGCACATAGCCTCATGGTAAACATGCTATCATGGCAGTCACTCACACGCATGCAAGGATGCTAAAGCATAAAACTTACCGAGTACTCCAAGCCAAAACAGAAGCTGATTAGAAATCCATGCATGATCCTAATTATACAGAAATGCCTAATGCAACACATGCAAAAATGCAACTATAGCAGGCTCGACTATTCTAAACATGGCATATGAGATGCAACAGCTAACAAGTATTCAACCTGGAATTGAAATACAAATGCAGTTAGTATGATGCGTCGAACCCGGTGTATGCAAAACAGATGAATGAATGCAAACATGCTATCATACTGTATGCTAATTGAAACATGCCCTAATCTAACCATCATAAGCTGGTAAATAAAAGGGAGAAAGACGTGGGGTTGGGAGACATACATCACACGCACGCACACTTATTATAACATTGCCCTCGCTCAGAGGGTCCGAAAAAATAATATACAGCCCCAAATAAATAGTTACAGTCCGAATAATTACAAAATCCTAATTAATTAACAAATTAATCTAGGAAAGCAATAAATTAGCATGCAAGCTAGGGACTGCCTCGACTCTGCTCCAGATGATGTATGATGCATGTTCGGGTTGGTTGGCACGGAAATCCATCGCGATGCCCCAATTAGCCTCTGTTTGCAATTGATGTCGGAATGCTGTGCAAGGCTTTTGAAAGCTGCTGATTTCTGATTTGCTGCAATAGAGAGCAGGAGAGGGGCATAGCAATGTGTTTTTGCATATGTATGTTTGCGTCGATCCTCGTGCCACCAATCACTCATATCGATGCATGATGGCCGAGGAGTCGAATTGCATGACTCAATATGAAATGAATGCACATATAAACACAACAAGACCGAGACTCCATCATGGGTAATCCGGAGTGTCGGTGACTGGGAATTGAGACACGTTCCGTCACTCGGAGTACAAAACGTCCCTCGTTTCCCATGCTCGGGCTAACTCCTATCTCAAACACAATGCAATATGCATGACATGCATGAATGCGACTAATATACACCCTCGCATACGCAATGCTATGAAATGACATACACAATACATGAAGTAACATGGCATGCACAATGCTCTAACATACAACCTAGCATACACAATGCAAAGGACTAAGATGGCATACACAATGCAATATGGGCTTACACTAACAAGAGTGGACCTCAGCCACACTCACATCAGAGGCCATTAGATGAAAATGAGACACTCGAGATGCGTGCACACATGCACGCAAACCGAGGACCGATCCTAAGGCACGAATGCCACTCTACCAAAGCATGGCAAGGCATGGTATATGGCATATGAACATGCAAATTTCAGCGCTAAAATATGATGCTAAACAGCCCCGAAACATGGCAATACGGCACCCGATGCTTGAGACGAACCCCGAAACTCAAAACTAGGCATGCGCAATGACCTATAGCTATACAAAGCATGCACTATTTGAACATGAAGCATGAAGACAGAGTCAAGGGAGTCCCAAAACATGAACTTTCTTAGTTCAAAACAAGGCCAAAAGGTGCTAGCAAGATGGCCTAACATAGCATGCAATTTTGACTATCAAACATGGATTACATGGCAAGTACATGAAGCAAGTGAGCATTCACCAAACCAGCAAAAATCAGTGAATAAAACATGCAAAAATATGCCCAAATAACCATGGAAATGCAGCCAACACAAGCACAAATGAGGGGCTCCTTTAGAGGGCATACAAAGGGATTATTAAGCACATGCAAGATAGACATGAAGCATGACCAAAACAACTTTGGAAATCAAAAATGGTAGTCCCAAAACACATCAAATTGGCCCTGAAAAGTGGCTTTAAAACATGTAAAGAGGGGTCTCTTTGAAAGGCCAAAATGGCCATCAAACAAGTCAAGGTGAGAGGGGGTCATCCCCCTCTGATTTGGAGGCTCAAAACAGCATCAAAGCCACTAGAAATCCACTGGATTCCAGTGGCTAGAAGGCCAAACAAAGCATGCCATTGGAGCTTAGGTGTGAGGCTCAAAACAAGGGAGAATCAAGCATTCAAGGAAGCACGTGACCTCAAATAAGAAAATGCCTTAATAAAACATGAAGATGATATCAAAACAAGCCTTTTTCCAGTTTATAACAAGTCCCAAAAATGAACATCAATAGGGCTAATCTATCATGCAAAAATGGCCCTAAAAGAGAGAATAGAGACAAGGGACAGCAGCTAGTCCCAAATGGCAAAGAGCCCTTCAACAAAGTTTAATAGGGGCTCAAAACATAGCACTTTACAGTTTACATCAACTCTCGAAAATGAACACAAGTAGGGCTAAACTACCATGCAAGAAAAAGGCCTAAAAGAGGGATAAAGAGACAAGTGATAGCAACTGACCTCAAACAGAGGAGAGCCCTTCAACAAAGTTGAAGAGGGGCTCAAAAAAAGACATTTCACAGTTTATAATGAAGTCCAAAATAGCTCACAAATAAGCCTAAAATATCATGCAAAAATAGGCCTAAAAGAGAGTTTAAACATAAAGGGTGAGGAGGAGACCTCAAACAGAGAAAGACCCTTAATCAAACATGAACAGGAGCTCAAAATATGACTATTTACAGTTCAGGTTGGAGCCCAAAAATGCTTTCAAGCAAGGCTTATAAATTAACCAAGAAAAGGCTAGAAAAGGGGAAAAGTGTGCTTACCCTTGAAGAGCAATGAACCAGCAGCCTTTGGACCAAGAAATGGCGCTCCTATCCTCTGAAAAACAACCTCAAGTTGCTGGAATGGAGTGTGGAGGTGTGGTGCTATGCATTGGTATAGAAATGGCCAAGAACCAAGGGTGTTTTGAGGGTTGGAATAGAGAGGAAGAGAGGTTGAATGCAAGAGCTTGAAACAAGTTCTTGTAACCCTCCAAAATGCAGCTGGAGGGTCTGGTTTTATAGGCAAGCGAGTGGAGGAAAGGGGGGGAAAATCAAATTCAAATTTCCCCCCCAAAAGACCCCCCCGGATACAGGATCTGGGGGGAAAAAGAGGGCATATCTGTAATGTACCTGCAGAGAGGAACAAGGCCGACCGGGTTTTGGAGGTTCAGGTGGCCGGCCGGCCACCTCCCCTAGCCGGCCGGCCAGGGTCAAAAGGGTCAATGAAAATTGTTGGCCGGCCACCCCATATTGGTGGCCTCCCATGTGTGCACAACACAGCTATGTGGAGAAAAACTGGAAAAAGTGAACCAGGAGAGAGAAAAGCTAGCTTTTTAGAGGGGTTCAAAAGGGTCAGGATGAATTGCTGGCCGGCCATGGCATATTGGTGGCCTCCCAGTTGTGTATAACACAAATATGGGGTTGAGGGCCAAAGAAAGTGGCCCGGGAATGGTCAACATCAGCTTTCTAGCGAGGAAAACGGGCGACGGAGAGCAATGAAGGAATAAAGCTAGTCTTCAGGACAATTGCTGGCCTCCCACCCTTCTACAAGCTTCCTAACAATGAAAATAAGGTCCCTGCCAAAAATGGACCAAAACGGATGCAAAACGAAGGTTCGGGGGCCGAAACACGCAGCCCGAGGCCCCGAAAACTGACTGTTAAGCACCAGAGGTGGCGTTCGACCACGAAGTTGGTCTCTCGAGCCTCAGTGTCCCTCAAAAGGGAGTAAATAAGATGTATGCCAAAAACTGGAGCAAACGGAGGTGGTTAAGCGGTCCCGAACCGAGGCACACGGCCGACGGCTCCGAAAACCGGGAACCGGGCTCCAAAATGGGAAAAATGGCCTACGACCACGAAACGTAGCCTATGGCCACTGAGAGATGATCTACGAGACCTCTCCCTCCCTTCGGGAAGAGAAAATGGAGAAAATGGGACCTGGTTCGCAAATCGAGGCAAAGCACCAAAAGAGTCCGGAGGTCCGGAGGCAAGGCTCGCAGCCATGACTCCGCAACCTCAGAACGAGCACAATATGCAACATCACCAAGCGCTCAATCGGTGACGTCTGAGTCTTAAGGTCGGTCAAAAATGGGTTGTCTACAGTTGCCCCTCTTTGGCAGAACTCGAAAGTCATAAGTGACGGGAGTGAATGTCAAAGCCCAGAGACGACCCATTTTTTACGAGGCCGAAGACTTAGACAAACATACTAGATAACAGAGAAACGTGCCCGTAGGCATGCCCGCAGGCGGAGGCAAAATGCAAAACGAAATGCACAAAGTCGAATGTAACTCAATGATCATGCAAATGCAACAAGCTGTAATGAAGCAAGTATTCACAAATAGATGCAACAGTTTTAAGCAAAAATGCAAAGCAAAACTACATTTCATGCAGTTGAAGAATGCGGAGAATCATTGAATTCTCGCCACGTCTCACACGGAGGGGATACAATACCTGTGCGGCTCGTCTGGTCGCACCAGCCTCAAATGAACCGTACATACAATATCGTGCCTGTAGAAGAAAGAAACTCAACAAGCACAACATAGTTAGCAACATATGTTCAGTGTGATATCAAGCGCAGACAAACATGGTGTCGATGGGCGAGTGTATCGCAATGCGAGAAGCAACGTGTGTGACAACGCAAGTTTAAGCATGGAAGCATGACAGTATCAAGAAAACGTGCATAACGATGCAAGTTATATGCATGCGAATGCAAGTGACGTGCATAACAATGCAAGACGAGTATGAACTCGAATACACATTTTGAAACGGAATAATGAGCAAAGTAGTGCAAGTTTCGACAAAGGTGGCTCAATCGCGACCTCTGGTTTACTTCCCGGAGGGGTCACAATATATTCAAAAAGGATACATCTTGCTCTCGGCGAGTAATGATGAGACACGCATCGAAAGTTGGAGTTGAAGTTCCGGCAGAGCGATTTCGCGACGGAAAGTGCACTTCTCTTGTACTTTTTCAGGTCCCGGGGACTCCAATCATCACCAAAATTTGCAGGGACCTTGGAGGCCACATAGGGAACACCACCGGCCAGTTTTATTCCCAGAGGGAGGCTGCCGGCCAGGTTTGAGGGAGAGGGGTGGCCGGTCTGCCAGAAAAGGTGGCCGGCCGGCCACCTACCCAAATCCGGGGCAGTTTGGTCTTTTCACCTTCTTTTCTTTAAATGTGCTTATCCAAAGCACTTTTCCTCACAAGTGCAGCTCCGAAATTTCTCTCTCCTCCTTCCCAAACCATTTTCTCTCTCAGATCTGCGCTCTATACGCGTTTTCCAACGCCCCACGCAAGTTGTTTTCGCGAAAACTTTCAATTCTCTTCACTTTGAACCGATTAAATTTTGATTTCGAGGCTTCTTTTCTCATTTTCATCACTTGAGGTAAGTTTGTCTCAACATTTGGAAGATTTTCTCGGGAGTTGACTTTTGTTGACTTTTTCATTTCCCGAGAGTTGACTTTTGTTGACTTTTTCCAATTTTGGCTCATTTTGCTCATTTTTGCAGATTTTTCGAAATGGCTGGTCATTTCCCTCATGGTGGAGGTCCTCTGGGTGCCGGAGATGATCCCGATATTATGGCTTTACCCCCGAGAGTTCGGGTGTTTGATCCCGCGAGGTATCATCCTCAGGAGCACATCCTCCCGCAGGCGGTTTTCTACCATTTCACTGATTTCGACGACCGAGCGCCTAGGGATCTACTTCTGCGAGAGCCGGAGTCTTACCTCTCTCATGAGGCACGAGAGGTATTTACTCCACTTTTGCATTTTCTGCAATGTATTCCGCATTTTCCGTCTATTTCGTGCCTTCACTATGTTTATCTGCCCATTCAAGCGCACAGCTTGTTTTGAATGTTTAATCCATAGCACCGTATTCCGTTCGCATCTTGAACACACAGTTCAAACACTCTGATTTTCTGAACACGCGGCCCGTATATTGGTTGTGAACACACAGCACACACTTGTTGAGAATCGAACACACAGCCCAAACTTTGAAATGAACACACAGCCCAAACTGAAGGTGAACACGCAGCACACACTAATTGAGGGTTGAACACGCAGCCCAATTTGAAGGTGAACACGCAGCACACACTGATTGAGAGTTGAACATGCAGCCCAAACTTTGAGATGAACACACGGCTCATTGTTGAGGTGAACACACAGCACACACTGATTGAGGGTTGAACACGCAGCCCAATTTGAAGGTGAACACACAGCACACACTGATTGAGAGTTGAACACGCAGCCCAAACTTTGAGATGAACACACGGCTCATTGTTGAGGTGAACACACAGCACACACTGATTGAGAGTCGGACACGCAGCCCCAAATTCAAGGTGAACACGCAGCACACACTGTTTGAGAGTTGAATACGCAGCCCAAACTTTGAGATGAACACACGGCCCATACTTTGAATTTTCTGAACACACAGCTCAAACACTGAGGTGAACACGCAGCACACACTTTGAAATCTGAACACACAGCCCAAACTTTGAGATGAACACACGGCCCATACTTAAGGTGAACACACAGCACACACCGATTGAGAGTTGAACACACAGCTAGGGTTCTGTATCTGATTTGATTTTGCACACGGCCCATACATTTCATTTGCATGCAGCTTGTTCATTTCATTTGCACGCAGCTTATACATTTCATTCTGAAACTGAATACATGTATTCATCCTGAATGCAGGTGACTTCTCGTGCCGTTCGAGGATATGGCTCTGTCACGGCGAGAGAGTGGTATACTGAGCTCCCGGAGGCTGTCCGGGATTTGGTTGACGTGGCAGGGTTTGGGCCCTTTTGCACTGGGCTCCCCCGCTGTCCTGCCAGTAGGACACTGATGGGTGCTTTGGTAGAGATATGGTGGGACACCACCAACTCCTTCCATTTTTTTGCCACTAGGGATATGACCATGACCCCATTTGACTTTGCCATACTGACGGGCCTTGATGTAGGAGGTTGGGCCATCCCATATGACGAGGATATGGGCCAGTGAGAGGCTGCAAGGATATATCTATTGGGAGCTCGCCCACCTGTTGACAGATCTTCAAATAGAGTTCGATATACCTGGTTGTCTTCTCATTTCGGGAGAGTGGAGATGGAGCCCGAGACTCGAGAGGAGGTGGCGCAGTACACTCGCGGATTCCTGATGTTCCTCTTCGGGACCACCCTGTTTGCCGATAGAGGGAACACTGTCGGGCTTTATCTGTTGAGTGCTCTAGTGGACCTATCACAGGTCAGTAGATATGACTGGGGTGGTGCGAGCTTGGCCACTCTCTACTGCTATATGAGTGCGACCTCCCGCGGACAGGGGAACATGGTCGGCGGCTATTGGAGGGCCTGGGAGGTACTTTCTGCCCTCTTGATTTACATTTCTGCTTCTCATTACTTGTACATTGCACACACGGCGCACTTTACATTCTGTACCTTGCACTTTGCTCTCAGCATTTTGTATTTGCATTCTACACTCAGCATTCTGTATTCTGATGGCTATTGCTCTGTTTTTCACAGTTATAGGTCTACGCATACTTCCCGACACTAGCTCCGGAGCTTATAGTGGAGGTGCCCCTCACGACCCCGTATTCACTCGTATTCGAGGGCCAGTACCGGCCGAGACCTCAGGAGTCCCTTCTCTATTTACGGTAATATTTTGACACAGTGCGGTCATCGGAGGTATTTCAGAACTCTCAGTTCTTCATGCTTCCAATCTTGCACATTTACAATTTCTGATCAGCTTATGCATTGATTATCCGCAGATCATATGGCAGCCTCGGGCGCCTTTGGGTAGAGACCTCCGATTCCATTTTGCTGGAGCATGGGGTGCCTCTCAATATCGGATCCTGTTCGAGGGGCCAGTTGGTAGGGCCTGGTTCTTGGGGGACCGCTTCTTGCGTCAGGTATGGGGTTACCCTGAGCAGGACGTTCCTTCAGCACCTCCAGACGATATGCGGACCGCTGATAGGCTCTCTCCTCAGAATGTCATTGATGTTATGCACGGTACCGATGCCTCCCTGCATCTGGAGCAGGGGGATTATGCGACCTACCGTCACACCTACTTGATGCCTCCGCTGACGGGAGTTCGTACCCCGACGAGGAGGCCCGCTGGTATGCCTTCATCGAGCAGGGCTCGGACTATAGATATCTCTTCCACCAGCAGGGCTGGCACATCTAGGGGTGGGGGTGGATTGGTTCCCCGAATTCCTCTGACTCATTATCATCCTGGATGGCTAGATACGCCGATTGAGTTGATGGGATGGCAATCCGATAGAGCCTTCGATGCCTGGCCACCGATATGTCAGTGAACCTGACTCACCACTGGTATGTTCCGCTGTTTTTCGTTTATCACACAGATACATTGGCATTTGTTTATTCATTGATGACTTGAGCTCGTATCTGCAGCCACCCCGGGAGTACATGGACGAGGTGCTTGAGATGGTAGCCTCACTTGAGGGCATGGTCCTGCAAAGGGAGGCGCAGTTGTCCATCATGGGTTTCCAGGTACCCTTTAGTTTTCTTGCATTTATGACACGCTGTTCTTGAACATCTTTACTGCATTGATAGGCTGCTTGTGTAGAGCACATCTGACATACACCACATTCATGCATTATACCTTCATACATCCGCTCTATGTAGTTTGCTTGCACCTGTATCTGATATACATGTTTTGGCTGATGTACTCAAACTACATTCTTCATTTTCAGATGCCTCCGGTGTATGCTCAGCCACAGGCCGGGCCATCCAGGCCGTCCCGAGGAGCTGGGCCATCTAGGCCTTCTCAAGGAGTTAGGAGAGGGGAGTCGTCTCACGGACGAGGCAGATGTAGGGCGCACATCATAGAGGAGGAGCCCAGCGAGGAGGAGGAGGCTGCAGATCCCCAGTCAGAGACATCTGCTGATAGAGAGGGTGGCTCCGACCCTGGTTCCGGGAGTGGCGGTGAGGCCGAGGAGGATCCCGAGGGCGACAGCTCCGACTCAGATGGCGCTGGTGGTGCAGAGGCTGCTTCGCAAAAGAGGATGAAAAGGGCCTCTTATTCCTGCTCTTGAAAGCATTGATGCAGTTGTTCCCTGTTTTATTTACCTTTTTGCTAGTAGTTGTAACACATTGTACATTGTTAGACAGTTTTATTTTCTGTAAAACTTGTACCCTTGTTGTAAAAAGGTGTTGTAACAAAGGAAGCATGATGGAATGAAACAGCTTTTGAAAAGGTGTTGTATTTTATGTTCTCAGCATCGCATTGCATCATTTTGCACAAAAATGAGATTTGAATGGAAATGTGCATTGTGTATTTACTAGGTCAGGTAGTGAACCGACACAACAAACCAAACAACCTAACTTACTAAGAAACAACAAAACCTTAGCAAGTTTACAACTCGATAAGCAAAACAAAACAAAATTGATAAGTAAAGAGTAACAACTCAAATACACAAAACTTGACAACTCGACGAACAAAACTCGATAAACAAAATAGCTCGACCAACAAAACGACAACTCGATAAGCAAAACAACAACTCGATAAGCAAGACTAAACAACAACTCAATAAACAAAGTGTAGTTCGGACGATCTGGGTGACGGAACGCATCCGAAACTGAGGGAAATTGAGGCCTTCGACACTCCCGATGCATGGAAATGCTAGGAACCTCCTTCTAGAGGGTAAAACAGGGCCTGAGGCACATTTTGCAGCATGGCCAGCCACTTTTGGGAGCTGGCCGGCCAGCTTTTTGCATTGGAGAGGAGAGGGGTGGCCGGCCTGCCAGAAAAGGTGGCCGGCGGGCCACTTAGCCCAGCAACCACCAAATTTCTGACACGTGTCCCCCGAATAGTGCCTTATCCTCTTTAAAAGCTCTAGCTTCGTGGCTTATTCATTTCATATTAGTTTTGCACCAAAATTGAGGCGTTTCTCGTCGAAAATCTCACAGCTTGGATCGCTTCTTTAGATGGCTCGGAAAAGTTGAACTTTCGGGGTTTTGGCTTGAATGCACTATTCATGCTGAGCCGTACTCCGCTGCACCTCCTCTTCCTCCATGCCGCGGCGAGGTTTTGGAACCCGGTGACACATGTTTTTAGCTTCGGCGGGCAAGAGGTATGTCCAACTTTTGAAGATTTTCAAGTTTTAATGGAATCTGAATGCTATGAAGAAATTTTGCCTCAGTTTCGCTTTGACCAAGCCCAAGCTTTAGGGCGGATGTGTAGACTCACCACGCATGACGCTCGGTCTCTGATCTGTAACGGGGAACTGGACATCCTCGGATTGATTTATCGCTTTTCTGATGCTGAGGACCGCGGCGACCATTATTGGCAAGGTTTCCGACAACATGCCCTCTGCTTGTGCATGCTGTCTCACTTTCTGCTTGCCCCGGGCTTTGGTGGATCTAGCATTCGTCTGATTGAAGGTGCCCAAGGCTTGAGAGAAGGAAAGAGCTGCGTCGTCATGACTTTGGCCGAGACACTGATGGGCTTAGATGCTTTCTACCGCCGGGAGACGACCAACTTTGCGGAGAGTCCACTACTGCTGCAGGTAATGTTTCCCACCCAATCTCACATATATATTGCTCACATCACTCGGCCCTCAGGCTCGGTTTCTCTCACAAAACCCTTCCCTTGCTTTTCTCTCATCGTACGTCTCTCTATTCTTTATTCTCTCATTTTTCATCCCTCCCCAGGTATGGTTGATGGATAAACTACAGGTTGTGGACTCTTGCCCAGCCTACTCAACTCGCGGCTACTTCTTTCGACAACGCCTAGTCGATGCCCCTGACGAAAGGTGGTGGTTTGATTGGATGTGCAATTTGTCTGCAGACCGCATTGCTTGGCGCTGTCCTTGGCTCAATCTCCCGGCGATGAGCTATAGCATGTCCCGGCTGACCGGGATCCAGTTGATTGGTCTGACCCACTGTGTGTTCTACTTTTCGTTCCGGTTCCAACGCCAGTTTGGTCATGATCAGACTTGCCCGCCAGAGGGGATAGAGTACCCGGCTGCATTCTCAGTCCGAGGCGCACAGCTTGCCCGTTATGCCACAGCCTGGAGGACTAGAGAGCTCCTGGCCCCCGCTCCCACTTTCAGTTGCACTTTGTCTGACGAGTGCTTGGATTGGCTCAATGAAGAAGCACAGATTGGGCCCAGCTTGGCATCAGAGGCTTCTACCAGCTCTGGGAGGGGGCGCAGGGACACCTGACTTATCTATGCCCCGGGTTTATTGCTTTACTAGTACTTTCAAGTTTTCTTCATGAATGTAATAAAAAGCAACTTCAATTTGTATGTAAGAGCAGGAGAACTCTGTTTTGAAATCAATGAAATTGAAGGTTGTGGGTACTGAAAATTTTCCGCTTTGGTCCAAAAATGGTCTTAGTTGTAAAAAGATTAATTTGAACGAAGTCAACTTTTATTAAAACTTTTCAAAACTATTTTCGATATGGATCAGAACTGGACATGCCTGAGATCTGTCACTGAGATGCACAACCCCGGATTCCTGCAACTGGAAAGTTGCCCCTAGTCTGCATAGTACCACGGCACTGCACAGCAACGGAAAGTTTCCCCTAGTCTGAGAAACACTGCACCGGAGATCACGATGAATGCTGATGGACAAAGATGACCGAGATGATCAAATGGACAAAGTTGATCGGGGAAAATGTTTATGGCTGAACTTCAAGATGAAGTTGCCTACGTATCCCAAAAATGGGAATCAAGCCTTTCATAGTTCAGGCCTAGGTTCGCTCGGGTATTTTCACTCTCCTTTTACGCTCTAACTTTTGCCAAGGCCGCCCTTTGCGGGTTTTCAACCTTGTGAGCTCAGTTTTTATAATTTCAAATTTTTTGTGCTCTAAGTTTTGCCTAGGTCGCCCTTTCGGGTTTTCAACCTAGCAAGCCTCTCAAAAGTAGTATTTCTTCAACTTGTCCATGTTGATCGGCTGTGAGAACTCTAAGCCATCCAGGTCCATCAGAACCACAGCTCCACCTGACCAGATAGACTTAATGATATAGGGACCAGTCCCATTGGGTCTGAACTTGCCCCTTGGGTCGTGGATGGGAGCTCGGTTGTCTTTGAGCACCAAATCTCCTTCCTTTAGATTCCTGGACTTAACTTTCTTGTTGAAAGCCTGGGCAATTCTGCGCTGATAACCTTGAACATGGTACAGTGCCTTCAGTCTTCTCTCATCAAAGAGCATGAGTTCCTCAAATCTGCTCTGCTGCCAATCTGCCTCGGCTATTTGACACTCGGCCAACACTCGCAAAGACAGAACCTCAATCTCAATAGGTAGAACAGCCTCCATCCCATAAACCAATGAATACGGAGTCGCCCCAGTAGAAGTTCTGATTGAAGTCCGGTAGCCCCACAGAGCAAACGGCAGCTTATCTGGCCAGTCCCGGTAGGTTTCCACCATCTTTTGCAATATGTGTTTGATATTCTTGTTGGCGGCCTCAACTGCTCCATTGGTTTGCGGCCGATAGGTAGATGACTTATGAAAAGCCACGTTGTATTTTTCCAACAAGTCAATCACTTCCTTCTTGAAGTGGGAACCGTTATCTGAAATTATCTCGTTTGGGACCCCGTAGCGACAGATGATGTTGTTTCTAATAAACTTCGCGACATGTGAAGCCTTCAACACCGCATAAGATTGAGCCTCACCCACTTTGTGAAATAATCTATCGCGACCAGGATGAACTCATGCCCATTTGACCCCTTTGGAGTGACAGCCCCAATCACATCAATTCCCCAGACTGAAAATGGCCATGGCGAAGTCTTATTGTATAGCTTCGACGGCGGAATGTTCATGCGGTTTGCATGAATTTGACACTTGTGGCATCGCTGGACAAAACCGATACAATCCTCCTCCATGGTGGACCAGTAATAACCCTGTCTGAGGATCTTCCTTGCTAGCATTACTCCATTCATGTGCGCACCGCATTCCCCCCCATGGATGGCTTCCATTAGACGCTTCGACTCTTCCGCATCGACACACAGCTTATGCATTCCCAGATGACCTCTCTTATACAGCTTACCCCCACAGATGATGAACTGAACGGCCATTCTTCTGATTGCCCTTTTATCCTTGGCATTTACCCCTAGCGGGTAAGCTTCCTTTTCCAAGGAATTCCAAATGTCGTAATACCAGGGGTTTTCATCCTGAACCTCATCTATAGCAGCAATCAACTCGTAGGCTGGCGCAAATTTCTGGTAAAAAATGACTGGACGCATCCAGACTCCGAACGGGATGTCTATCATGGAAGATAGAGTTGCTAAAGAATCTGCGAACCTGTTGTTCTCTCTTAGTAGATGAGCAAAATTTAGCTTCTCAAACCGAGGAATTAGCAAGTCTAAGGTCTGGTGATACATCATCATCTTTTCTTCTTTGACTTTCCAGTCTCCTTTTGCTTGAGACACAACAAGGTTCGAGTCCCCAATGACGTCCAATCGTCTTGCCCCTAGTTCCAAGGCTGCTTCCAGACCGGCAATGCATGCCTCATATTCCGCTTCATTGTTTGAGACTTTGAATCGGAGTTTGAAGGTTAAAGGGATACGGGATTTGTCGGGTGCTATCAGCAACACTCCTATCCCATACCCGTACTGATTTGACGCTCTGTCAAAGTACATCATCCAAGTTTCATCGTCGATGTGCAAAATGGCCTCATCTGGGAATAAGTACTCGACTGCTTCACCACCTTCTACTGGATGGTCGGCTAGGAATTCTGCTACTGCTCTTCCTTTGACTGACTTGCGCGTTACATACTTCAAATCAAATTCGGAGAGTAACAGCAACTAGCGAGCTAGCCTGCCCGTAAGTGCTAGTTTCTCGAAAAGATATTTGATGGGATCGAGTCGTGAAACCAACATTACGAAGTGAGCTAACAGGTAGTGCCGCAGCTTCCTGGTAGCCCATACCAAAGCTAAGTAAGCCTTCTCCAACGGTGTGTAGCGAGTCTCATATTCTAGCATCTTCTTGCTCAGATAGTAGATAGCTTTCTCCACTTTGTCTTCTGATTCTTGTGCGAGCATGCAGCCCATTGTTGTCTCAGTCACTGAGAGGTACAATATCAATGGTTTCCCCGATTCTGGTGGTGACAACACGGGCGGGTTCTGTAAATATTCCTTGATTTGTTCAAAAGCAGCTTGGCATCGGCCGTCCCATTGGAATTTCTTGCCTTTCTTCAAGAGACCAAAAAGTGGTTCACAAGTCAAGGTTAATTTTGAGATAAACCGTCTTATGAATTGCACTTTACCCAAAAAGCCTCGCACCTCCTTTTCAGTCCTTGGTGGTGGCATTTCTAAGATGGCCTTGATTTTGGAAGGGTCGACTTCGATGCCTCTCTGTGTAATCAGAAACCCCAACATTTTTCCCGCTGTAATCCCAAACGTGCATTTCTGAGGATTCAGCCGCAACCGGAATTCTCTGATCCTTTGAAAGAACTTTTGCAAGGCGGTGTAGTGGCCCTCTCTATCTTTGGACTTGACAATCATGTCGTCCACATACACCTCAACCTCTTTGTGGATCATGTCATGCAATATTGTGGTCGCGGCCCGTTGATAAGTAGCTCCAGCATTCTTTAGCCCAAACGGCATGACTCTATAGCAGTATGTCCCCCACGGGGTGGTGAATGCAGTCTTTTCCCGGTCTTCGGGTGCCATCACTATCTGGTTATAGCCTGAGAAGCCATCCATAAACGAAAGCAACGCGTGCCCTGCTGTGAAATCCACCAACTCATCAATTTGCGGTAAGGGAAAGTCGTCCTTCGAACTAGCTCTGTTCAAGTCCCTGAAATCCACGCATACTCGGATCCTGCCATCCTTCTTTGGCACCAGAACGATGTTGGCCAACCAAGTCAGATATTCGGATACCAGCAGGAAGCCTGCGTCGATTTGCTTGGTGACCTCTTTCTTAATCTTGAGAGCCTAATCCGGGGGATCCTCCTGAGTTTCTGCTTGACGGGTCGAGCCTCGGGGTCGAGAGGGATCCGGTGCTGTACAATCTCAGGATCGATCCCAGGCATGTCTTCGTAGGACAACGCGAAAACGTCTTTGAAATCTTTTAATAAAGCGACTAAGCGCTCGCGTTCCTCCGAAGACAACGTGGACCCGATCTGGACCAGCCGCGGGTCCTCCTCAGTACCAACATTCACGGTAGTGATTTCATCCATTCGGGGTTTGACAAATCTCTCCTGCTCTTGTTCAATTAAGCGTTGCAAAATCGGAGGAATTTCGTCCTCGTCATTTTCGTCAAAATTTTGAAAGTCTGAGTTAATGCAATAAATCAAGGGCACAGAAAAGTACTCAGAAACCATAGCTACTTGATTCTCATTAAGCACATCCAAATCGTCCGATTCCTCGGTTACAATAGACTCAAAAGAGAAAGAAAAAGACGACCTGGACAAGACTATGGCATCTGGGTTATCATCCCTAGGATTACCAGACTCAGACTCAGTCGAGCTGGAACCTGATTCCGACTCACAAGACTCAGTGGAATCAGATTCCGGCTCACTACCTGACCCGGTGCTGTTGGACAAAAATCCCTCTTCATATTGCCAAGTGAGAGAGGGTGCAATAGATGCATCCAAAATAGTTGCTGGTAGGCCCGCAGCCGTTTCATTCCCAATCATGGAAACTGAGAAGTTATCCCCCAAGCACTTTTGGTCGATCGGAGGATCTGAAAGTAGACATGCCAGTGCTATCCCCATTTCAATTTCAGTGCCCTCGGAGTCCACTGCCTTACACTGCTCAATCTCAGTTGGTGGGTCTGTCTGCTCTTCGGCAACATCATCCCTGGATAATTGCAGATCGAAGAAGATCTCGAAACCTGGCACGCGCTTCTTCTCCGCGTTCAGCCACGGCTCTGGAAAGCCACAAAAAGGAAAGTTCTCCCCCTCCTGGACGAAGCGTCCGTTTAGGGTACCCTGAATGGGCCTATGCATCAGCTCAAATGGCTTCCCAGCCTGCTTTGCCTTGGCTCTTCTAGCCATTTCTTTTCCCTTCCTTAACCAATCCTCTTTGGTGGGTTGATAACCCAATCCAAAGGTATGAGGGTTGTGTGGCACTTCGGCCAATGCTGCGACGCCCTTCCGGCCGCTCCTTCCTAATCCCATCCCGGGGATGTGTTGTAGCTTGTTCATGAGGTATACCGATTGAGCACTGACATATACTCCCTCATTAACGGCCATGATATTCTGCACAACCCGAGCCTCAGCCAGGGTAAACCCTGATAAGAACACATCCTCCATGCCGTGCTCAATTTCCAAGACTGGTGTGGACACTTCTGGCGGTGGATGGATTGATGAATTCCCGAAAACAATGGCCACCCCCTTCCCATGAGGGTACTTCAGCATTTGATGCAAATTGGAAGAGACTGCCTTCACTTGGTGCAACCACGGCCGCCCCAGGAGTAGATTGAAGGTTGTAGGAACGTCCAAGACATGGAATTCAATGTTGTGTTGTCCTGGACCAACCTGGGTCTGAATTTTGACAGTCCCCATCACCTCCCTGCTGGTGTTATCATAGGCTCTGATCACTTGAGTAGTCGGCACGAAGTCTGCGGGCTTCAACCCGATCGCATATGCCGTCCTTGACGGGCACACATTAATGGTGGATCCCGTGTCGATAAGAACCACTGGCACCCACTTGTCTCTACATTCCACAGAGATGTAAAGGGGTTTGTTGTGATTTGCGCCCTCAGGCGGTAGTTCTTTGTCTGAAACGGTTAACGTCGGGGAACCTCCTCCCGGAAAGACCAGTTCAACCAGTTGCTCTGGAGTGGTATCTATAGAGAGTTTAGCTTTGTCCATAGCAGATAGGACAGCCTGTCTGTGCACTCGTGACGCCATAAGCAGTCCCCAGATGGAGATGTCTGCTTGTATCTTCTTCAGCTACTTCAGTACAGCTTTTTCTTCAATCTGCTTCTCTTTCTACTTCTCAGCATCCTTATCCTTTCCCGACGCCTCTGGCTGGTCTAGGTGCGGGGGCTTGAAATACCGCCCGCTTCTTGTCATGTGATCAACCTCGTCGAGATACCAGGTGTCATCTGGCTGATTGCCTCCCCAATCCTCGTTTGTCTGGGCCAGACATAAATCATCGTCTTCCCACCACATCCCGTGAGCAGCCAACAAACATCTGTCTGGCTCTGGCGTGATTGTACCCGCAGTACTTTCAGCCCACATGCTCGCAGCATCTTCTGTCTTTATGCACACAGCACTTTCGGTCCCCTCATGGACTTTGGCTTTCCGGATTCTCTCAGAATCCCAAATCTTTTCTTGTTCTGCCTGCGTTAGCGCAGTTTGTTTTTTAGCTTTCCCTGCATTTACACTGTCCCAGTTCCGAGCGAAATTCTTTGTACTGGCGCTCTCCGGCAATGTAATCTGACTTCCAGCCCTTCCGGCCACAGCTAATATTCCTGCCCCTGCTGGGCTCTGTTCTAGTCGGAACTCTTCCACCGTATCCGGTTGATCATCCAGCCATCCAGTGGCCTCTGCCGATTCCTCATAATCAAACCAGTTGACTGTCGCGCCCCCTGATTCTTGGTCATCGAAAAACTGTAGGTTGGCAAAGTCCTCCTCCACAACCGTCAAATCATTTGCCTCTTGCTCAAATCCATCCCCCCGGATCACATACAGCTCTTCATTTTCTGGCAATTCTATACCTGGCCCAACCTGGCCTGCTGACAGAATGTACTCACCCGGATCATAGGCTTCCCTAGCAAAACTCCCAGACTGCTCAATCCCAGACTCAACAATTCCACTCTCTTCTGAAATCTGCCCTGTCCCATCTTCGATGGTCACCACCGTTGGCTCTGGTTGGGTTGTGGAGATATCCATCATGCACAAAGAGTCAATGCAGTCAAGAAAGAGCACCTCCGGCTTAGGTAGGTGGGATGGGGTGATATAGATACTAGGATCGTAAGATGCGACCCCAGTTTGGATAAAGTTGATTCTGTTGGGAGGGGGAGCTTGGTTATGTGGTGGGAGAGGATTGGTTGTGACATTGGGTCTGTTGGGAGGCGCAATCACCTGCTTGTCAATAAGATCCTGGATCTCGTGACGCAATCTATAACAACAGTCAGTGTCGTGGCCGTGTTGTTAGTGATACGCGCAGTATTTTGCCGGGTCATAAGAGGGAGGGAGTGGGTTTGGTAGTGGCCTCGGCTCCAGGGGCTTCAAATGCTTTTTCCTGATTAATACCCCTAGAGCTTTGGACAGGGGCATGTATAAGGGTGTGAAGGTTCTTTGGCCTCTGGGTTGGTATTTGGTGGCCTGTGTATTGCTTCCAGATGCACTGGAGAAGGGCGTGGCTGCCATGGGTCTTGGAAGGGGAGGGGGCATGGTGGTGACCATGCTCACCTCTGAAGCTCTTGCAGTTGCAGCGCCACTTGGACCTGCATTATTGTTACGGTTGAAAGTCCTCCTGGGTTGCTCCCTATCTTGGTCAATCAGACCCTGTTTCATTACATCTTCAATTTGTACCCCCATCTCGTGTAGATCTAAAAAAGTGGAGAAGGGGAGTACAATCATCTTTTGCATCAGTTTTGGCTGGAGATTGGGCACAATCATCCTGATCTGGTCTTTATCGGTGGGCCTTAAAGTCATCATCGAGGCCTTCGCCCTCCACCGGGTTACGAAATCCGAGAAACTCTCTTTGGGCTCCTGCCTCGTCGTTTCGAGATCACGAGTCGTAATCTCAATTTGGGTGTTGTAAGAGTATTGCACAACAAAGGCCTCAGCCATTTCATCCCAACTTCGTTTGACATCATCCTCCAATTTCGCATACCAAATAGCGGCTACACCCGACAGGGTTCGGCCGAATAGTGAAAGCTTCTGGGGTCTAGTTAGGCCCATTGGCCGCAGTATATCTGAGAATAGCCGGAGGTGGACCATGGGATCCCCAGACCCGTCGAAGCGATCGATCTGCGGCATTTTAAATCTATCCGGTAGCGTCACGGCCACATCGGTATATCCGTCCTCGATATCCGGAATAACCTTTACCCCTTGGGATTTCTTAAAAATCTTCTCGAGCTTGCTCAATTTCAGTGCTGTAGGGTCTATTTCGAACTCGAAGGGAGAGTCCGGGTGGTTGATAGGCGTAGGCGCCTCGGACAGTTGGGGCGGAAGTGGGGGCAGAGCCGGCCCCGTTGGAAGGTCTGTGTCCTCCTGGATGTTCTGGACATTTGGCAAGGTGTTCTGGGCATTTGGCAGGACATTCTGGGCAACTAGTGCCTGCTCGGGTAACGGGACCCCTGGTGGGGAAGGAACTAGATGTGAGGCTGATGCTCCGGCTTGCTGCTGGAGTCTAGTGATGAGTTCAGCCTGTTGGGCCATGATTGTAGCCTGCTGTTTAGAGAACTCTGCCTGGCGAACAGCGTCCTCCTGCATTTGCTTCATACTCTCTTGGATTTGACGCATCATTTCCTCCATTCCGGCTACGCTCTGCTGATCCTGTTGACTGACTGGTATGTGTATTTCTATGGCAGATACTGAGACCTCAACCCGACTGTTTACTGCTAGGGTAGACCACTGCTCTGGTAACCTCTGCTCAGACACACTGCGTTTTCTTGGCCTTCTTCTGACAACTGGGGGTAGAGAATGAAACATTGGCTGTCCGTCAACCAGATCCTCAGATCGATTGAGCCGACGACCTCTTGTCCAAAGTGCTTGGGGAATATCTGCTGGGTTGGAAGCAATTGTGCTAAAACTGTCCTAGCAAAAAGATAAATAAAGCAATAAGGAAATAAATAACCAGATAAACGAACAGCATAACAGCTTAAAATAAATACACAACACACAGCTGGGCATGACAACACACGGTCGATAAGTTGAATACACACTGTCCTCAAACACTGATCATTATCCCTGAATCACTGTTCCCCAATACTGAATCTGATACCCGCAGATAACTGATTCCCAAAAGAACTGAACTGATGCCCACAGGCCTGATGCCCAAACTTATAAACTGATACATGCATTCCTGTAGAGACGCACTCTAAAAGCACATAGCAGATAAGTGAGAGCCAAAACACCCCTATGTTGGGGTAGGGTTTTCCCTGTCCTATTTTGTCAGAAGCTAGGGTTTCACTACGCACGCAGCGGTTTCAAACAACCTATATCGGGTAAGCAACCTGTCCTAGTTTGGAATGGTCACTATGGATTTTGATATACACTAGGTCGAATGGTCAAAAGGGTGCCCCGGTAAAACTGGGGTTTGTGTTCCCATACTGGCAGAGCCCACAACCGGTCAGCCTTATGATCATGCCTTGACAAAACAAGCCTCCGACAAACCGTTCAGGAATAGCAGATGGCAAACACGCTGTCCTAGGCGCACCAATGCAAATGCAATGCAAAGAGACACATAAGTGTAGTAGAAACAAGATATCATGAGTTCGAGTCAAGTTCTCTAAATCCCCAGCGGAGTCGCCAGAAACTGTAGACGCGCCCTCGGGCCTCACTACAGTTCGGACTCGAATTGTCACGGTTGTCAATCTGAACCAAAGAGTCCAAATCCGACAAATCGTTTTGAGAAAATAGATTTTTCAAAGAAGTGCCAAACATGGACTGCTTTGCCAGATACAGAGTCGCCACCTAAATATTTTATTTTGGGAGATTTAGGAAACCCTGACTCATTGCCTAAGGCCACGTGTCCGTCATCACCAAAGTTGCCTCGGCTCGGGAACTTGGGTATGATTGGGGAAGGTCACTTCGTAAGCACCCCCACTCGCCCGATCAAAGATCGGCCTCTACTAACCATGATATCTAGTTTTGAAAACATTATGTGTCCTTATTCCGGTTATTAGTCTAGATTTACTATGTGATGCGCACAGCATACAAGTATAGACTGGGCCGCCTGAATTGGAACAAAACATTTCATGCTTGTTTATTTTGAAAATGGTTTGATGGTGCTACCCGCAAGTAGGCGAAGACGTGGATTTGCCACCCTTGGGTGGGCTTTAGAAAACATGATTTTGCCACTGTCTAGTGGGCTTAAAACTCACAATTGATGATTTGTTCCAATCCAAATAACCCAACCTTCACCCACAGGCATTCAGGCAGTTATATCACATAAGCACATAGCCTCATGGTAAGCATGCTATCATGGCAATCACTCACACGCATGCAAGGATGCTAAAGCATAAAACTTACCGAGTACTCCAACCCAAAACAGAAGCTGATTAGAAATCCATGCATGATCCTAATTATACAGAAATGCTTAATGCAACACATGCAAAAATGCAACTATAGTAGGCTCGGCTATTCTAAACATGGCATATGAGATGCAACAGCTAACAAGTATTCAACTTGGAATTGAAATACAAATGCAGTTAGTATGATGCGCCGAGCCCGGTGCATGCAAAATAGATGAATGAATGCAAACATGCTATCATACTGTATGCTAATTGAAACATGCCCTCATCTAACCATCATAAGCTGGTAAATAAAAGGGAGAAAGACGTGGGGTTGGGAGACATACATCACACGCACGCACACTTATTACAACATTGCCCTCGCTCAGAGGGTCCGAATAAATAATATACAGTCCCAAATAAATAGTTACAGTCCGAATAATTACAAAATCCTAATTAATGAACAAAATCTAGGAAAGCAATAAATTAGCATGCAAGCTAGGGACTGCCTCAACTCTGCTCCGGATGATGTATGATGCATGTTCGGGTTGGTTGGCACGGAAATCCATCGCGATGCCCCAATTAGCCTCTGTTTGCAATTGATGTCGGAATGCTGTGCAAGGCTTTTGAAAGCTGCTGATTTCTGATTTGCTGCAACAGAGAGCAGAAGAGGGGCATAGTAATGTATTTTTGCATATGTATGTTTGCCTCGATCCTAGTGCCACCAATCACGCATATCGATGCATGATGGCCGAGGAGTCGAATTGCATGACTCAATATGAAATGAATGCACATATAAACACAACAAGACCGAAACTCCATCATGGGTAATCCGGAGTGTCGGTGACTGGGAATTGAGACACGTTCCGTCACTCGGAGTACGAAACGTCCCTCGTTTTCCGTGCTCGGGCTAACTCCTATCCCAAACACAATGCAATATGCATGACATGCATGAATGCAACTAATATACACCCTAGCATACGCAGTGCTATGAAATGACATACACAATACATGAAGTAACATGGCATGCACAATGCTCTAACATACAACTTAGCATATACAATGCAAAGGACTAAGATGGCATACACAATGCAATATGGGCTTACACTAACAAGAGTGGACCTCAGCCACACTCACATCAGAGGCCATTAGATGAAAATGAGACACTCGAGATGCGTGCACACATGCACGCAAACCGAGGACCGATCCTAAGGCACGAATGCCACTCTACCAAAGCATGGCAAGGCATGGTATATGGCATATGAACATGCAAATTTCAGCGCTAAAATATGATGCTAAAAAGCCCCGAAACATGGCAATACGGCACCCGATGCATGAGACGAACCCCGAAACTCAAAACTAGGCATGCGCAATGACCTATAGCTATACAAAGCATGCACTATTTGAACATGAAGCATGAAGACAGAGTCAAGGGAGTCCCAAAACATGAACTTTCTTAGTTCAAAACAAGGCCAAAAGGTTCTAGCAAGATGGCCTAACATTGCATGCAATTTTGACTATCAAACATGGATTACATGGCAAGTACATGAAGCAAGTGAGCACTCACCAAACCAGCAAAAATCAGTGAATAAAATATGGGAAAATATGCCCAAATAACCATGGAAATGCAGCCAACACAAGCACAAATGAGGGGCTCCTTTAGAGGGCATACAAAAGGATTATTAAGCACATGCAAGATAGACATGAAGCATGACCAAAACAACTCTGGAAATCAAAAATGGTAGTCCCAAAACTCATCAAATTGGCCCTGAAAAGTGGCTTTAAAACATGTAAAGAGGGGTCTCTTTGAAAGGCCAAAATGGCCATCAAACAAGTCAAGGTGAAAGGGGGTCACCCCCCTCTGATTTGGAGGCTCAAAACAGCATCAAAGCCACTGGAAATCCACTGGATTCCAGTGGCTAGAAGGCCAAACAAAGCATGCCATTGGAGCTTAGGTGTGAGGCTCAAAACAAGGGAGAATCAAGCATTCAAGGAAGCATGTGACCTCAAATAAGAAAATACCCTTAATAAAACATGAAGATGATGTCAAAAAAATCCTTTTTCCAGTTTATAACAAGTCCCAAAAATGAACATAAATAGGGCTAATTTATCATGCAAAAATGGCCCTAAAAGAGAGAATAGTGACAAGGGACAGCAGCTAGTCCCAAATGACAAAGAGCCCTTCAACAAAGTAAGAGGGGCTCAAAACATGGCACTTTACAGTTTACATCAAGTCTCGAAAATGAACACAAGTAGGGCTAAACTACCATGCAAGAAAAAGGCCTAAAAGAGGGATAAAGAGACAAGTGATAGCAAATGACCTCAAACAGAGGAGAGCTCTTCAACAAAGTTGAAGAGGGGCTCAAAACAAGACATTTCACAGTTTATGACCAAGTCCAAAACAGCTCACAAATAAGTCTAAAATATCATGCAAAAATAGGCCTAAAAGAGAGTTTAAACACAAAGGATGAGGAGGAGATCTCAAACAGAGAAAGACCCTTAATCAAACATGAAAAGAAACTCAAAATATGACTATTTACAGTTCAGGTTGGAGCCCAAAAATGCTTGCAAGCAAGGCTTATAAATGAACCAAGAAAAGGCTAGAAAAGGGGAAAAGTGTGCTTACCCTTGAAGAGCAATGAACCAGCAGCCTTTGGACCAAGAAATGGCGCTCCTATCCTCTGAAAAACAGCCTCAAGTTGCTGGAATGGAGTGTGGAGGTGTGGTGCTATGGATTGGTATAGAAATGGCCAAGAACCAAGGGTGTTTTGAGGGTTGGAATAGAGAGGAAGAGAGGTTGAATGCAAGAGCTTGAAATAAGTTTTTGTAACCCTCCAAAATACAGCTGGAGGGTCTGGTTTTATAGGCAAAGGAGTGGAGGAAAGGGGGGGAAATCAAATTCAAATTTCCCCCCCAAAAGACCCCCCCCGGATACAGGATCTGGGGGGAAAAATAGGGCATATCTGTAATGTACCTGCAGAGAGGAACAAGGCCGGCCGGGTTTTGGAGGTTCAGGTGGCCGGCCGGCCACCTCCCCTGGCCGGCCGTCCAGGGTCAAAAGGGTCAATGAAAATTGTTGGCCGGCCACCCCATATTGGTGGCCTCCCATGTGTGCACAACACAACTATGTGGAGAAAAACTGGAAAAAGTGAACCAAGAGAGAGAAAAGCTAGCTTTTTAGAGGGTTTCAAAAGGGTCAGGATGAATTGCTGGCCGGCCATGGCATATTGGTGGCCTCCCAGGTGTGTACAACACAAATATGGGGTTGAGGGCCAAAGAAAGTGGCCCGGGAATGGTCAACATCAGCTTTCTAGCGAGGAAAACGGGCGACGGAGAGCGATGAAGGAATAAAGCTAGTCTTCAGGACAATTGCTGGCCTCCCACCCTTCTACAAGCTTCCTAACAATGAAAATAAGGTCCCTGCCAAAAATGGACCAAAACGGATGCAAAACGAAGGTTCGGGGGCCGAAACACGCAGCCCGAGGCCCCAAAAACTGACTGTTAAGCACCGGAGGTGGCGTTCGACCACGAAGTTGGTCTCTCGAGCCTCAGTGTCCCTCAAAAGGGAGTAAATAAGATGTATGCCAAAAACCGGAGCAAACGGAGGTGGTTAAGCTGTCCCGAACCGAGGCACACGGCCGACGGCTCCGAAAACCGGGAACCTGGCCCCAAAATGGGAAAAATGGCCTACGACCACGAAACGTAGCCTACGGCCACTGAGAGATGATCTACGAGACCTCTCCCTCCCTTTGGGAAGAGAAAACAGAGAAAATGGGACCTGGTTCGCAAACCGAGGCAAAGCACCAAAAGAGTCCGGAAGTCCGGAGGCAAGGCTCGCAGCCGTGACTCCGCAACCTCAGAACGAGCACAATATGCAACATCACCAAGCGCTCAATCTGTGACGTCTGAGTCTTAAGGTCGGCCAAAAATGAGGTGTCTACAATAGACTAACACTAATCAGAGGTGAGGGTTGTCACAGTGGACCAATGGTATCCTTTACTGAAGCCGACCTAGACATGGTGTAGCATCTACACAATGATGCTCTGGTGATATCCTTAAAGATTTAAGAATGCCAGGTAAGGCGCTTTCTAATTGATCAATGCAGCTCTTGTGACATCATGTATGTCAGGTGTTACAAGGAGCTCGACCTTCACCAAGATGATCTAGAATAGTCCAACTGTCCAATGGTCGGGTTTAATGGAATGCCGACATGGCCCTTGGGGGCAACAAAATTTGGAAGTACAGGCAGGCACCAGGAAAGTGAGCACAGAGTCTATAATCATTGACACCCCCCTTACCTTACAACGTTGTCTTAGGAAGACCGTAGTTGCACGCAATGAGGGTTGTACCCTTAACAATGCACCAACTATTACGGTTCCCAACGGAACAGGGAATTGAAGAGATCAGAGGAGACCATGTCATGACCCGAACCCGCCCCCGTGGGTTAAGGACATAACCGGCCAGTTAATCATGAGATTACCTACGGCCTCAAACCAAAACAAATGTATTTCAACAGCGTTAATGGGGGCCAAACGGAAGCAGTTCAAGACTTTGTCCATAGAGCTGTGCTTACATGGCACAACCAAACATATATACATTAATATAAACTCATAACAGAAATACAGTAGCATAAGTTCTGTACAAACAGGATCATCCAAAAACTAAGTCAACCCATGAAAAACTATATACAGACATATGCAAAGTCCTCACTAACATGACAAAAATAACATAGCATAGCAGAAAGGCGAAGACGAGTCTCGTGCGTGAGACACCAGGGCTGACTCTCCAAAACTCGGTTGTTCCACACAGACTTCACTGGGGCTGGGTCTGGACCTCTCTTGGCTCACCTACAAACACATGAATAAGCGTGAGCGATAGCCCAGTGAATAATATCAAATAAGAAGATGCAAACGATATGTAGAACAACATACTCCGAACGGCCTTGGGCCCAATTCACATTTTTATTTAACATTTTATATACACAATTTAAGTCAAGTGACTGTGGTTTCAAATATACTGGCCTTTGGCCCATTTATCTTTCATTCCTGTCAAAACGGCCTCTGGCCCACTCGTTTATGTCAAAACGGCCTCTGGCCCATCCATTCATGTCAAAACGGCCTTTCGCCCATCCATTCATGTCAAAACGGCCTCCGACCCATCCATTCATGTCAAAACGGCCTCCGGCCCATTCATTCTTATCAAAACGGCCTTCGGCCCATTCATTCTTGTCAAAATGGCCTCTGGCCCATTCATTCATGTCAAAACGGCATTCGGCCCATTCATTCTTGTCGAAATGGCCTCTGGCCCATTCATTCATGTCAAAACGGCCTTTAGCCCATCCATTCTTATCAGGCATTTGTCCACAATTCAAACTAGCAAATCATAAAGCATAAGGCTTATAAGAAAATAAGCAATTGGACAAATGACAAGCTTCCAAATATCGATATTACTCACAATGATCGGTTTGGTTGGTTTGCTCTGGAGCTCGACCCTACACATTCCATGAATACAAAAAGGTCACAACAATTCGATTCCGTTCTAAATTCACATATTCCTCTTTAGGCTTTATTTTTATCTCTTTAACTCAATTACAATGCTCAATGCATGCCTAAGAGTACTTAGAAGTAAAGGAGAATAGAAAACGAAACACAGAACGCATAACAAAATCTCAGAAAACAGGGTCCCCGCTCGAGCGAACCCAATTGGTCTGCAAAAGTGCTGGTTGCATCAAATTCACGCTCGAGCGTGAACTCGGGCGCTCGAGCGGAAAGTCTGCCTACATAGCTCCCCGCTCGAGTGTGTACTTCCCTACTCGAGCGGACCCATACTTGCAAAAAAAATACTAGGAGCATGAATTCCCCGCTCGAGCGTCTGTTCCCCCCGCTCGAGCGGACATCATAAATTCTGGGTTTTTCAGAATGTGTTCTTGAGCTCAAATTCGACATTCCAACCACATTCCTTGCATATTATGGCTCCAATTTCACATATACTTGTACTAACATGGTACCAACACTAAAACACATCAACATGGAGCTCAATTTCATGACTCAAACACATGCATGGCTCATTTTCCACCAAACTCATTACCAATATAACAATTTCATGCATTCAACACTTACACCCTTATAATTTGCACATGCATGTGGTATATTATTCTCATTCTCAACTTATATGATGAAGAGATGGTCAAGAACATGATCTTCAACTAAAAACTCACATAGATCATGCATTTGGTACTCAAATATGCAAATTCAAAGCAACTACATACATGCATGCAACATTGACCTTCAATTCAACATGATCAACTCAATTTCATTTCAATTCTTGTTCTTGACCATTAATCAACTTTGAACACACAAGATTACACATTACACTCATGAATTCAAGAATCAATTGCTTACCTAGAGGCTCAATTTTTCCAATCAATAGCAAATTCTTGAATAATCTTCAAGATCACCAAGCATTGAGACCAAAACCCTAATTTCCTTCGCCCTCTCTCTCTCTAGCCAACCCTCTCCTTTTCCTTAGAGATTATCATCAGCAAAGTGAAGCAAAAAGGGAGAAATTGGTTGTGTAGTGCCCATATTAAAAGCCCCTCTTGTTATATTATTTTAATATCAAATAATAGAGCACTAATTCACTAATTAAATTAATTTAATTTGATCTGAATCAATTTCCAATTAAATTTCACCGTAGGCTCTAAAATCTATGCCAATCACAATGGCGTAATCAATTCCGGGTTCTGCGGCCGATAAGGCCTTCAATTTAATTTCCAAAGTAGACAATTAAACAGATATTCCTACGGTGAACAGATAGAAATTCAAAACCACATATTTCATCTAATGGCACACGAAATCATATCAAAACACATAATCACATTCATATTAAGGACCAATTAACATAATAAGGGACGGGGTTATCACAGACCAGGTACAGGCGAAGAATTGCTCCATGGTAGTAATGAAATCCACCTGCAACATACGAGAAGCAAACACAGCTGAGATTAAGGATGAGGACATGGAGGTCCTAGATGACGTCGGCAAAAAACCAGCTGAGAAAAGTGAAGAAACCCTGAAGAAAATTCTAGTCCAATAAGGGGATGATGAGCGCTTCTTCCTTCTCAGTTCAGGATTGGCTAAGGATGAAGAAATGGAGTTAGAAGCCTTTTTGGACACCGTACGAGATGCCTAGCATTGACCCCGAGGTCACTACCATAGATTGAATGTAAACAAGTCGGCTAAACCTGTCACTCAACGGGCTAGAAGGCTGACCTTGATGCATGTCGAAGCAGTAAAAGAGGAGGTGGACAAACTGCTGGAAGCTAGAGCCATTCGAGAGGTAAACTACCTAACTTGGCTATCTAATACTATGGTGGTGAAGAAGAAGAATGGGAAGTGGAGGGTCTGTGTGGACTTTACTAGCCTAAATAAGGCCTACCCCAAAGATAGTTTCCCACTCCCCAAGATTGATCAATTGGTGGATGTCACTTCAGGGTATGGAAGGATGAGCTTCATGGACGCATGCAAAGGGTAACATCAGATAGCAATATACCCCCTGATGAGGAGAAGACTGCATTTATCACCCCAAAAGGGCTGTATTGCTACAGAGTGATGCCCTTCGGGTTGAAAAATGCAAGAGCGACCTACCAGAGGTTGGTGACCAAGATGTTCGGACATCTAATTTGCAAAACAGTGGAAGTATACATTGATGACATAGTCGTGAAGACCAAAGAACCTGAGGATCATCTGGCCGACTTAAAGGCAGTTTTCAACATCCTTAGAACATATCGACTCCGACTCAATGCTTCAAAATGCACATTTGGAGTTGGCTCTGGTAAATTCTTGGGATACTTGGTTACCAAAAAGGGCATTGAGGTAGGCCCAGATCAAATCAAGGCCATCCTGGACTTGAAGAGCCCAACATCAGCAAAACAAGTGCAGATGTTGACTGGAAGGGCTGCAGCCCTGAATAGGCTCATAAGAAAAAGTTCTGACAAATGCAAACATTTCTTTAATTTAGTGAAGAAGGCCACAGATTTCTTGTAGACAGAAGAGTGCGAAGTCGCCTTGGCCGACTTGAAAAAATACCTGACCATAACTCCAGTTCTCTCAAATCATGTACCAGGAGATGAACTCTTCTTATACTTAGCAGTTTCGGAGCATGCAATGAGTGTAGTGGTGATTAGAGAAGAGAAAGGGGAACAGATGGCAATTTACTATGTGAGTAAAACCCTAGCAAGCGCAGAGACTAGGTATTTGCCCCTGGAGAAATTGACACTAGCTTTAGTGATGGCATCTAAGAAGTTGAATCATTACTTCTAAGCCTATAAGATTGTGGTATTGACTAAGCATCCCTTGAAATCCTTGCTACAGCAAGAAGATCTAATAGGCAGGATAGCCAGATGGGCAGTAATACTAGGCTAATACGACTTGGAATTTAGGCCCAGAATAGCAACCAAGGGCCAGGTTTTGGCCGACTTTGTGGCCGAGTTCACACCTGGTGCCATCTCACGTCGGGCTCTGATGAGCCGCGGCTTAGGATGTCCAGGTGAACAAGAAGAGACCCTGCTAGGAATGAAAAACCCCACAACAAAGCAGAAGAAAAAAGAGAAACTCAAGCCCTGCGATATTTACGTCAGCGACTCTTTCCGCCCATTTCTTGATGAGAGTTCAAACCGACAATAAGCGGGGGCAGGAGTAGTGCTAGTATCTCCAGATGGACGAATGTTAGAGCAATCAATCTGTTTGGGGTTCAAAGCCTCCAATAATGAAGCAGAGTATTAAGCACTAATCGCAGGACTGAAGCTGGCAGCAGCAATGGAAGCTGACGAGGTTGTGGTCTTTTGTGACTCTCAGCTTATTGTGAACCAAGCAACAAGAGAGTATGCAGCCTGAGATGAAAGAATGATAGCCTACGTTAAGGAGGTTATTAGACTACTGGCCTTGTTTCAAGATTGCCGACTACAACAAGTTAACCGAGATGACAACAGCCATGCCGATGCCTTAGCCAATCTGGCTAGTGCTATGAAAACAAGGGAAGCAAGGACAATAATGGTTGATTATTTGTCAGGCCCAAGTGTGGAACCACTAATCATAGAGTATGAAGCAATATGCGTAAAGATAGGACCAAGTTGGATGGATGCAATAGTAATATTCCTTAAGGATGGGAAGCTGCCAGATGATCGCAAGAAGCACACAAGACCAGGCTGAAGTCGACAAGGCTCAGTCTGACAATAGAAGGACATCTCTACAGAAGGTCTTTTACCGGTCCCCTTTTGAGATGTGTCCATTATTCCCAAGTTGAAGACTTCCTGTATGAAATACATGAAGGAGTATGCGGAAGCCACGCAGGGGTAGGTCACTTGCTCATAGGGCCATTACTCAGGGGTACTGGTGGCTCTATATGCAGAAAGATGCTGAAGCTTATGTCAGAAAGTGTGAGAAGTGTCAAAGGTTTGCACCTTTGATACATCAACCAGTAGCAGATTTAAAACCCAATATCCAGCCCTTGGCCATTTGCCCAGTGGGGCATGGACCTTGTTGGGCAACTGCCTCAAGTGACTGGACAAAAGAAGTTCTTACTGGTAGCAACATATTACTTCACCAAGTGGGTAGAAGCTAAACCCCTTGTAAAGATTCAGGACATCGATGCAAAGAACTTCATATGGAAGAACATCATCACCAGGTTCGAGATCCCAAGGGCAATAATAGCAGACAATGGCACACAGTTTGACAGTAAGCTAATCAAGAGCTTCTGTGCCAAATACAAAATCAAGAACTACTACTCCACTCCAAACTTCCCTCAAAGCAATGGTCAGGCAAAAGGGTCCAACAAAACTATCTTGGATGGGATCAAGAAGAGGCTAGAAGCATCAAAGGGAAAGTGGGTGGAAGAGTTGCCCAATATACTCTGGGCATATCGGACTACGCCGAGAAGATCAACTGGGGAATCTCCATTTGCCATGGCCTATGACACTGAAGTAGTTATCCCACTAGAAGTCGGCATCCCTGGGATCAAAACCCAGGGAATAGAGAATGGGACTAATGAGGTATTCATGGCCCGAGATCTGGACCTACTGGAAGAAAGAAGGAAGAGAGCAGCAATTCGACTAGGGGCATACCAGCAACAGCTTGCTAGGGCTTACAATAAAAAGGTCAACCCAAGAGAGTTTCAAGTTGGAGACCTCATCCTGAGAAAGGTCGTCGGCAACAAGAAGGATCCCAGAGAGGGCAAGCTTGGCCCAAATTGGGAGGGACCTTATAGAATAATCTCGGTCCCTGGCAATGGGGCATATCGGCTTGAAGACAGTGAAGGCAAAGAGTTGCCAAGACCCTAGATTACTTGCAACCTGAAGTTTTTCTATCATTAGATTTTTTGTTTTTTAAAATTTTTTTTGTTATTAGCCAAAGTAATAATAAAATTTTAGCTCGATTTTTAATTTCAAACTTGTGTAATGCGACTAACCAGTCCTTTGGCAATGTTTCTGAGTGAAACATGACGAATAACTTAGACTTATTATATGGCCGAGTTGAATTATACTTGCATATAATAGAGTTGAACTAAGTTGGCGATGTTTCTGAGTAAAATATGACGAATAACTTCGACTTATTATATGCCAGAGTTGAATTATACTTGCATATAATAGAGTTGAACTAAGTTGGCAATGTTTCTGAGAGAAACATGACGAATAACTTAGACTTATTATATGGCAGAGTTGAATTATACTTTCATATGATAGAGTTGAACTAAATTGGAGATGTTTCTGAGAGAAACATGATGAATAACTTAGACTCATTATGTGGCAGACTTGAAATTATGCTTGCATATAATGGAGTTGAACTAAGATTTGCCAAGTCGGCAAAATCAAACTCAGATTGGAACTAAGTGCCTTTCAGTAGGAATAACAGAGAAACGAAGGTTGAGAACCTCAGCTAGTAGGTGCTTGAATCTAACTTCGAAAAAGAGATCATCGGCACATGCTTAATGTGAACATAAGTGAAACTTAAGTTCACATTAGGGGGTAGAGAGTTGGAGAATGATTAATTAAACTTTAAAGTGCTTGTGCTTGGGACTTGTTGAAATTTTATAGAAAAATTTACAAGTTAAAGTTATTCCGAGGTAAATTTGAAAGAAGTACATACGTACTTGCCGAGATAACCAGGTTGTCTAACTTGGGGAGTATATAAGGCAGAAGTCTTGATAAGAAAAAGTAAAGTAGCAAGTTTAAACCAACACTTGTGAAAATATTTTTACAATGTTTTCAAATGTCTAGCCAAAGCCGAGATTGCACAGTTAAGGTGTACTTAGAAGATATATCCGAGGTACATTACCCCGAGGAGATTGCACAGTTAAGGTGTATCTTCGAAGACATACAAAATTATTCTAAGTATGAAATGGTAAACACATATATGAGAAAAAAGGCATTCACACACTTAGAAAAAAGAAAAAAAACATGCATTCAAAAGGCAACTTGTTTCAGAGTACAAAAAGGGCACATTGGCCAAATAAAAGCTAACATTGTTCGAAAGATAAAAGTATAAGGTCCAGAAAAAAGAAAAACTTCAAAATAGACTACTCGGCATCAGCAGTTAGCTGTATGTCGGCCTCGAAAGACAACTGGAAAGTCTCCTCAGCGGTTTTCTCAGCCTGGATCTCGGCATCAATTTCTTCGATAGTTTGATCGATACTCTTCTCGGCAACAGGCACCTCGGACGAAGCCTTCTTGGGAGAGGCTCTTTTTGAGACCTCGTCCTCCTCATCCTAAGTCAAGTTCAAGACTTGCTCATTCAGAGTTGGGGACTTGGCCCTAATAGAAAGTTCAGCATCAGCTGCCACCTCGACCTCTTCGTGTTCTTCTTCCTCTTCATCTTCTTCTCCTCCTTCATTCCCCCCAGCTTAGCCTCAGATTGGCTTGAAGCGGGAGGGAATGGCACTGCAAGTCAGTTTTCATCATGAATGGGAGAATCCTCGGGGATAGCCAACTCCTTCACAGCAGCAATCCAACCAAGGGTGTAACCCTTGTTGTATGCCTGTCTGACTTGTTTCTTGTACTTCTCGCAAACGTCGGCTGCCCCATCGGCATAGGCCTTCTCATCCGCCGCTTTGATTTTGGCGTCTTTTGTAGCCAAGGCACTTCGGAGCTCTGCTTGGGCTTCGGCAGTTTTTTCTTCGACCTCTTTTATTTCAGCTTTAAGGACCTCAGCAATAGCCTCTACAGCACCGGCCTTTTCCTCGGCTTGATCTTGGGCTTGTTTAGCTGCTTTGGCCTGATCTATGAGGACTTTTATTTTGGCCTCGACGTTGTTTAAGGACTTAAGTAAGCCAGCAGCCTCCTTGGTCTTGTGGACCAGCTCCTTCTTCAAGTCTTCTGCCTGTATCATAAAGGAGTGGGCGTGCTAGATCGCTTAAAAGAAATGGAAAGAACAAAGTTAGTAAACTCTTTCAGTATGAAAACAGAAAATGGAGTATACCAAGTGTTAGGAGTTTACCAATACAGAGGGTTGCACCATTAGAGCAAAATTTTCATATTCGCTGACCTTAGCCATACGGTTGAGGTCATTGGGAAGGAGCGGTGCAGTGGAGAGGGCAACGCCGACCTCAATGTCGGCAGCGCTATCACCTGTTTGGACTGGCTTGTCCTCTATCATGATAGATAGGGCCCACGGGTCATCAGCTTTAAGTGAATCCGAAGTGGCTGCAGAGTCCGACCTCGGCTTCTTTGACTTAGCAGTTTCAGAGGGGTCATTCTCAGCAGGTCTCTTTTCGACGACAGAGCTAGTTTTCTCAATCTCGACAAGCTTTGAGATTGGAACTATATCTTCATATTCAACTTGGGTGAAAGAGGCTTTTGCCTTGGCCCTCTTTACCCTTTTTTGCTTTGGTTTGGGTTGGGATTGTGATCGTGAAGATTGGACTGTGACAACACCAGGGACGTCGGCAAGAAGCTCTTCGATAACAGCCTTGTTGCGTCCCATCTCGTCGGTAGTTGCGGTGACTGTGACCCTTGTGCTGAAGTGGATTACTGGCAGTGTAATGGGTGGATTGGTTGGATCGGCTATCAGCTTGTATTGGGTTGATCTTAGCTTGAGGTAATACGTATAACCGGCTTTGGTTTTAAGGCCATACATCGTGTAGCAATATTGAATATCAGATAAGGAGATCCTAGCATTTTGCCGACTCTCCAACTCGGCGATTCCGTTTATAATCCTAAAGGAGTTTACAGCTAGTTGCATGGGGTTTAGTTTGTAATAGTGGAGGACCTCTCTAAAAAGGGTGTTAAGAGGGAATCTGACTCCTCCTTCGATAATAGAGACTACGGGAAAGGGCATATAGTCCTTCTCGGGCATAATGGAGTCGTTCTCTCCAACCAACCGTATTTGAACATCGGCTGGTATAGAAAACTCCTGCCTAAAGTACTCTAGCTTAGTAGAGGTGTCTACTCTCCACCTAAACATTCCCATGATGTCGACTTGGGAGGTATTGGTACACAGTTCAGGAAAAAAAGTGGGAAATAGGTTTGAGAGGACCTCGGCTAAACTCAAAACAAAAACTGGGGCAAGGGTTTTTCAAGATCAAAGGGAGTTTGTTTCAATTTTCCTAATTTTGTGATTTCTCTACCAAAACCCAAGCCTAATCTATGTAGAAGTAGGGAATTGAAGGTAAGAATCTGGAAAATGCAACAAGGAAACAAAAAAACAGAGAAGCATAATGATTTAGACTCAGGAAAACAAATATGAATTCAAGAACACTGAATAAAATAGATGTGCACAAGTCAAAGACAATGGCAAGTTGCAAGAACATCAAGTGTATGAGCGGTTTGTGTGTGCATGTGCAGACCTAGAGGTGGATTGGACAAGCACAGAATCGCAGAACAAACATGTTCAATACATGAATGACGAAATTTAAAACGCAAGCAAATATTCAAGAGACAGGAATAGGTTCGCAATGGCAACAATTAAATGTAATAAAAAAATTTGAAGACTGAAAAGAGGAAAAAACGGTGACTCATCGAAGAAGATGACGCTGGTATCAGGTCGCTGAACTCAGGCGATAACGGTAAACGAAGCAGAACAGTGAATGCTGTACCGAAGGAGGCGAATGGAGTGGTTGTAGGAAGCTTGAAAAGGCAACAACGGAGGTTGGGGATTTGTTAGAGAAAGAAAAACTTGAATGCAGAGGGAAAACAAGAATGTAAAGTGAAGAGACGAGGAGAGAGAGAGAGAGAGATGTTTTGTTAAAATGCGAAAAGGCGGCAAGCATAAATGACATACCTTGGACGACGTGTCTATCAAATGGCGCGCGCAGAAGCGATGCGACCTGATGGCGCGTGTCAAGTACAGATCAATGAGAAAAAGACGCGTGGCGGAACTGTTGAGAAACCATGTGTGACAGTTCATGCGCAGGTAAAACTCTTGGAGTTCTTGATTTAATAAAGCAAAGACCTTGGCTAGGGGGACGATCTTGGTTGAAAAACTTGTTTATTCTTGGTTTCTAATGAGTTGATGCTAGGATCTTGATGTTCTTGAACTAGCAAGTCATGATCTCTGCTAGCAATGCAATCTCTGTCGAGGTGTTGGACCTAGATGAAATGGAACATAATGGTTCGTGGTTTTTGGTTCTTGATTCTTGATCTTGACGAGTGGACATTTGAGTCCTTGTTTCTTGGTGCCAACGAGTTACGATCTCGGTCGGGGAAGTACATGTATAGGTTCCATCACCTCAGTTTGTCGAGGTAATGGAACCTAGGGGCAATTGTGAGGACGTATTTTTGTGAATGACAACACGTAGCCAAGGTGGCACCGAAATGCTAGCCGAGGTGCCACATGTCCTGAGCATGGCGCCGAGGTGATCTTGGCTAGGCCAAGGTTATCTGCGGAGATATCGGAATCCGAGATGAACGGATAAGCTATAAGAGTCCTAGAATGGGGGAGGACCTCAGCCGGGATAAGGATAAAGCTCCTAGGAAGTTTATCTTTATCTATTTGAGAGTCCGGGATGAGCATTGAGTCAGAGTCCAAGAGAAGTTAGGCTTCTATAGAGATCAAGTTAGTGCTGGCTATAAAAGTAGGGCACCCTCGTGGGTCTAAGGTACGCTTTTTGTATCCTGGATAGTGAGTTAAATACTGCTTGCTATCTTTGAGAGATAATTGAGTACTGACTTGATCGTCGGAGTGCCCCCGGGAGGACAAACCACCACTGGAATCTTATCTTTCTGTGACAGGTTGTTCGGGCGCAATCTATTCTGCCGGAGTTCTCCAGCTGAGTACCTATTTGGCATTGTGGTCAGAAATCAACACACACAATATAAGGAACAATTGTAACGATCAACACTATTTTAGTAATATTGTTTTTGACTATAAGTTCTTCCTGAACAGTCTCAAATCGCCAACCGTTAAACATACCTTTAGGGAAGTAAATAAAGTACAAATGCGTTAACAAATCATGAGATGCTTATGGTGAATGGTAATTTTTATGTCTTCTAGCCTCCAACCAATTATATTTCCTAGATGGTTTTCTATGATACTATGGGGATTTTATATCCCAGATTTATGTACTAATCTTTTCTTTCTATAAAATCCTTTTTTACCAAAAATAAAGGAGAGATCAAAGTTGCCCCCAGTCCTTGTTAGCCACCCATGCAATTATATGTCAATAATTGTTTGATTTTTTTATTTTTTGGGGGGTTTAATGTGAAACATGAGAATGAAGGTTGTGGTGAAATAAATCAACTTATAAGTTTTAGTCAAATAAATTCTTAAGGAGTGTTTGAGAATTTATTTTTTAGTGACTTCTTAATTTTTTATTAAAAGATATATAAAAAAATAAAAATAATAATTTATAATAATTTTTTTGATTACAAATTCTAATTCCCAAACAAGATCATAATTTCACTAGTTTTGTTTGATTTTTAAAGGTTACCCTACCCGTTAGGCTTCCTCATTCAAAGAGATCCATCATGTGAATATCACAGCGACACCCACCAGACTACCTAAAGTGAGAGATTTATTAGAAAATATTTTTTTAAATGTTTGTATCCTAATTAGTTCATAAGATATTATTGTATTTTAATAAATTCTATAATTTAGATATTTGAGTCATCAAATCTTAATTCTCATATTTAAAGTATTTTATGGACATTTCTATCCTTACAAATATTTTTTAAACGATAGCAATTTAGTGATGTGAACATTTATATTTTACAATGTGAATATTTACATTAACGGCGTGAACATTCACATCACGAAACATTCACACTATAATTGTGAATATTATTATTAAGGGTATTTTGATAACTATGCACTTAAAATTTATTGGAACATAAAAAAATAATGTAAATTAAATAAAACATAAGTAAGTAAAAATAAATTTATGAAAAAGTGTCCCAAATAAAATAAGTCAAAATCTTTCTATAATTATGAGCGATAAGAAAATCTAATCAAGAGCTGAGCTAGAATATTTTATTAATCGACAATGCTACGTAGCTCAAATTTTGTGGCTCAAAAGTGGCTCAAATGGCCAAAACGACGTCGTTTTGTCGTTTTAGCCATTTGAGCCACTTTTGAGCCACAAAATTTGAGTTACGAGACATGTTCCTTTATTAATTTTGATTGATGAGAGATTTTGCTTTATAGAGAATCAAACGTGTGTACTAAACATGTTAGACAAATTAGATTGTTCAGTAAACATGTTAGACAAATTAAAGGATAAATTATCAATAGTCTTGGAATTAATTCTTATTAAGTTTTATAAAAATTAGAGAGATTTATTAGAAAATTCTTTTTTAAGTGTTTATATTCTAATTAATTAATAAAATATTCTTGTATTTTAATAAGTTCTATTAGTTGAATATTTGATTTACCAAATCCTAATTCTCATATTTAAAATATTTTATGGATATTTCTATCCTTACAAATATTTTTTGAACAGTTAACAATTTGGTGATGTGAACATTCATATTTTACAATGTGAATATTACATTGACGTGTAAATGTTCATATTGACAATGTGAACATTCACATTGACGGTGTAAACATTTAAATCATGGAACATTCACACTGTAAATATGAATATTATTAGGGGTATTTTCTTGACTATGTCACTCATAGAACTTATTGGAATATAAGAAAATAATGTAGATTAAATGGAACATAAGTAGATAAAAATGGATTTATGAAAAAGTGTCCCTAAAAATTAAGTTTTAGTAAAATCATCACTAAAAATAATTTTGTGACAATATTTTGCATGTCATTAAAAGCTAGCAATTAGTGACTCTTTTTTTTTTGTCATGATTTTAATAAATTATCGCTAAAATTTACAATTAGTAACTTTTTTGTGACTAATTTTTCAAACTGTCACTGAAAGTTAAACATTAGTAAATGTCGCTAAAACTTATAATTAATGACATTTTTGTGACAATTTTCAAACTATCGCTGAAAATTAACAATTAGTGACATTTTTTAATAGTGTTTGATGAAAAATGTTATTAATTTTTACAGGACCTATTGGACAGTAAGTCTACTTATCATAACCTACACGTAAGTCCCCTTCAAATTTATTTTAAACTGTTTTTTTTTTTTAAATATGAAAATAACTTACTTTTTAAAAATATATATATATATTTAAAAATTTTGAAAAAAAGATTTCATAGCAAAGGCAATGGTCTTTTTTAAGGGATGAACTTCCTTTTAGTCCAGATTTGGGTTGGAGGGTGCTATTTGGACCCATGGGTCAATACGCGTTTTGTTTTAATGATCCGAACCGTTTATTTTTTAGAATCTTTGTGACATTCACACAAAAAATTAAGTTAATTTGACAATCATAACATATTTATTTTATCTTGTTTCTCACCAAAAAAATGAATAATCTATTTTTAAAAATACACTTATCATCCGCTTTTTTTTAACGAGAAATATGATAAATTAAATAAGTTATAATTATTGAATTGATCTAATTTTTTTTTTTTTTTTACTAATATACACAAAAAGCTCTTAGAAAATAAATGATTAAGATTATCAAAACAAAGTGATAAGTCCACGGATCTAAACAACACCCTCCTCCAAGCTCTTTTTTAAATGTTTCATTGCTTTATTTTTTAAATAAATAAATAAAAGGGAAAATTACACACACACACAAAAATAAAAAAAAATAAAAATCAAAGGTTTGACCATTATAACAAAGTAAATCCTAAATTTTTAATGTTGTCAATTTAAATCATAATTTTTTTTATCTACTTTTAATATAAACTATTTGTCTATTTTGGTTAAATAAAATCGATGGAAAAAGAAAGAAAGATATTTTAGTCATTAAATTTAATAAAAAATGATATTTTAGGTATTTTATAAACGTTTACATTGAGTTTGGCTAAAATACTTTTTGCTCGTCGGTTTTATTTAACAAAGACGAATAATTTAAATTGAGAATAAATCAAAAAATCAGAATTGAAATGAATAAAATTTATAATTTATTTCGTTATAAAGATTAAATCTTGAGATTTTTTTTCCCCTGTAATTTTCATTAAATAAAAACACAAACAAATATAATTACTAGTCTAGATATTGTGGTATCAATTATTATATGATGGAGTTCATAATTATAACGAATTCAGATCCCACGGTTATTTTGTTTTGAATGCTGATCTTGGGAAATCAAAGGACAGCAGCTACCTCTTAATGCAGAGTTAAGGCCATAGTATGCTCAAAATAAAGAGAATAATGTTAGAGATTCTAAAAGTTCTATTAAAATTTTTATCAAATATTTTATATAAGTGTACAACCCACATCATGTGAGTCCTATGTGAGTTCTATACTCATAAAATATTTAATAACAGTTTGAATAAAACTTTTAAAATTTCTAACATTTTTAAAATCAACATGTGAGGCAGGAGAGAACCATGAGATGGACATGAATCATAGAGAACCATGAGATGGACATGAACCATGAGAATCACGTCCATCACATCAAAATTCAAAGTCAAGTAGTAGAGAACCATGAGATGGACATGAATCATGAGAATCATGTCCATCACATCTAAATTCAAAGTCAAGCAGTAGAGAACCATGAGATGGACATGAACTATAGAGAACCATGAGATGGACATGAACCATGAGAATCATGTCCATCACATCTAAATTCAAAGTCAAGCAGTAGAGAACCATGAGATGGACATGAACTATAGAGAACCATGAGATGGACATAAACTATGAGAATTACGTCCATCACATCTAAATTCAAAGTCAAGCAGTAGAGAACCATGAGATGGACATGAACCACGAGAATCACGTCTATCACATCTAAATTCAAAGTCAAGCAGTGGAGAACCATGAGACGGACATGAACCATAGAGAACCATGAGATGGACAAGAACCATGAGAATCACGCCCATCACATCTAAATTCAAAAGTCAACAATTGTACAGTAATTTAGACCAATCAAACCTTTAGGTGTAAAATAAAATTTTTATTACATTTTGAATAAATTAAATTAATCTCTCTTAAAATTTAAAAAACATAAAAATATATAATATAAAATTTTTAATTTTGATATAATTATACTAATATTTATTTTAATATGGATAAAATAAACATTATTAATATAGCTACTACCTGTTGGAACAATCTTCTGTGTAAATAAAATAACTTGAAATAAATTCAAACAAAATAAATAAATAATATACCGGATTTATTTATCGAACCGAATTAAAATCAAAAGACCAAGTCGAGTGTGTGACACTCTGTCCTTAAGACAGATTCGCCCCGCTACGGTGCTTACGGTTGAGTGGCGTCTATCTCCCAAGATACAATGATCTTCACAAACTTGTAGTAGCACTCCACACAAATTTGTACGACAAACTAGAACCTTGTGTTCTTACTCTCTGAATTTTATTCTAAAACTAAAATGGAGAATAATGCACAAATAAAATGTGGACAGCAATTTAGACAATCTGCAGACTGTTTTTTCGAACCAAAAACACTGCTGGAATGATGGTATTTAAAGGCACAAAATTCTGTCCCAACAGGTATGTAAACTGCCAAACAGATATAAAACTGTTATAGGACAGATACAGATTGGGAACTGGACAGATCTGCAACTGTGCAGATTTCAATCTGTCCAAAGAATATTTCTGGATGTTTTTATTAACCCCACATCTGCTGGAACAAGTCTTGTATTAATAGACCCGAACAGGTACATAAAGAAGTGAACAGATGATATTTGAAATGAACAGATGTCATTCAAAATTCAAACAATTTGCAACTTTTTCAATATATTTCAGCCCGTTGTACAGGAACAGTTATATATCTTCCAAACAATTTGAAGAAGTAGCCAAAGGAGACTAAATTCTAAACTGTTGGAATATAAATATTATTAAACTATTAAACTAGATAATCAAATAAAGCCAATAGTATAATAGATTTAATAAAACCTGTTTGGAATATAAATATTAATCTATTTGACAAATTTTAGGGAACCACTTTAGGAATCCAAAAATTTGAATTTAGATTTAAATTAAATTCCCACAATAATTTCTTATTGAAAAAATTCAAAAGAATTTTATCTAAAAAATTAATGTTAGACCCGAAAACGACATCAACTTCCCATTCACTCATAAATGGTTTTGACGTTCCGTCTTCACCGTGTGACTTGCCACGCAGCAAAGAACACATCACCTCTTCGAACCCACCCCAAAAAGATGTTTGGGCCCACTCAATTTTGGGTTCAAAAATATGCCTATATTAAACCATTTTTTCCAACAATCCCCCACATAAATAGAATTTGACGGAGAGAAAATGCAACAACATGATCTAAATACAGAGAGTACAGAAATTGGAAATATTCTGCAAATGATAGGTAGCTTTTGGCTTTGAACCTTCTATTGTGAGACACTATCGGATTTACTATCTAACCAGTGAACATGATGTCTTGAACTGTTCAGCCGTTTGTGTAAACCAAGACAATAGAACTTACACAGTATATCCCCAGACACAGTTTAGTTCTCACTATTGTGTTCATTTTGGCCATGAACAACCTGGTCTTTCATGAGTGCTCTAGAGAATTGTAGCCCTTCACAAATCTCACAGAACCGGCCCAGTTCACACTCACATAGGTGATTCTTATGAAGAGTATCCTGCTATACTCCACTAGGTTTACCTAGATATAAGAATCATTAAAATTTTACTTAACCTAAAACGCTGCAGTCATCACTATTTCATCATAGAAATGGGTAGGAGTTAGACTCCCCAGTGATCCTTCTGAGTCATTCACAACTCGGTAGTCCCTTTGAACCTAGATCTTGGGATCTCCAGTCAACTAGGTTGGGTTGCCGTTGTGGTAACTCTTATTTCATAGGCTTTAGTCCCATTCTTCTCAATGAATTCTCAACTAGCTCTCTTGCTAACCCTTTGGTTAGTGGATCCGCTATGTTGTCTTTAAACTTAACATATTCTATGGAAATAATTCCATTAGAGAGTAGTTGTCTTACGGTGTTATGTCGACGACGAATGTGTCGTGACTTACCGTTATACATATGACTCTGTGCTCGACCTATTGCTGATTGACCATCACAATGTATGCATATAGCAGGCACCGGTTTTGGCCAAATTGAAATATCTTTAAGGAAGTGGCGAAGCCATTCTGCCTCTTCCTCTGTTTTGTCTAAAGCTATGAATTCTGATTTCATAGTAAACCTAGCAATGCAAGTTTGTTTGGAAGATTTCCAAGATACCGCCGCCCCACCAAGAGTAAAGACATACCCATTGGTGGACTTCGAGTCTCTAGCATCCGATATCCAATTTGCATCACAGTATCCTTCAAGTACTGCTGGATATCTAGTATAATTCAGCCCAATATTACGAGTAAATCGAAGATATCTTAGAACCCTTATAATTGCTTTCTAGTGTTCTACTCCTGGATTACTTGTATATCTACTTAATTTACTTACTACATAAGCTATATCTAGGCGAGTGCAGTTCATCAAGTACATTAAGCTTCCAATAATTTGGGCATACTCTAATTGAGAAATACTTTCTTGTACATTCTTAGAAAGATACAAATTAACATCTACAGGTGTTCTAGCAAGATGATCATCATCTTTGCTGAATTTGTCAAGTATTTTCTCAATGTAATGAGATTGTGACAAAGCATATCCTTCTAATGTTTTGGTAATTTTCATACCAAGAACTACATCAGCAATGCCCATGTCCTTCATGTCAAAATGTTTATTCAACATTTTCTTTGTAGTTTTAATCATATCATTATTACTACCTATGATGAGCATATCATCTACATAAAGACATACAATGACATAACCTTTGTCTGTGTTTTTAATATAAACACATTTGTCACACTCATTAATTTTAAATCCATTTGACATCATTGCCTTGTCAAATTTCTCATGCCATTGCTTTGGCGCTTGTTTTAAACCATATAATGATTTAACCAATTTACACACTTTCTTTTCTTTTCCTGGAATAGAAAACCCTTCTGGTTGTTCCATGTAAATTTCTTCATTTAACTCACCATTTAAGAAAGCGGTTTTCACATCCATTTGATGAATTTCTAGATTGTATAGAGATGCAATGGCAATTTGCATTCTAATGGATGTTATTCTAGTAACCGGTGAGTATGTGTCAAAGTAATCTAGACCTTCTTTTTGTCTAAATTCTTTTACCACAAGTTTTGCCTTGTACTTGTCAATTGATCCATCCGCTCTCATTTTCCTTTTGAAAATCCACTTGTATCCAAGAGGTTTACAACCTGGTGGTAAGTCCACTAATTCCCAAGTGTGATTTTGCAAGATGGATTCAACTTCACTGTTGACAGCTTCTTTCCATAAAGGAGCTTTAGGATTGGACATAGCCCCTTTAAAAGTTAAAGGCTCATTTTCTAACAAAAATGTTAGAAAATCTGGACCAAAAGGTTTTGAGGTTCTAGCACGTTTACTACGCCTAAGTTCCTCTTCTTCATTTTGATCTAACTCTTGTTCTTGATCATGTTCTTGATCCTGACTAGTAATAGCATCAAAAGATCTTTTATTAGTACTAGTCTCTTGTCCAGTCTTCTTTGGAAATACATGTTCAAAGAATGACGCATTCCGAGACTCAATAATAGTATTTACATGCATTTCGGTATGTTCTGATTTATGAATCAAAAACCGATATGCACTACTATTCTTAGCATAACCAATGAAAATGCAATCAATGGTCTTATGACCTATCTTAGTCTTTTTAGGATTACGAATAGCCACTTTAGCCAAACACCCCCACACTTTTAAGTATTTGTAGGATGGTACTTTTCCATGCCACAATTTGTAAGGTGTTTGATTCACTTTCTTTCGGGCTACTTTATTAAGTATATAATTAGCAGAAAGTATTGCTTCCCCCCACAAGTTCTGAGGTAATCCAGAACTGATTAACATGGCATTCATCATTTATTTTAAAGTCCTATTTTTCCTTTCAGCAATTCCATTTTGCTGAGGTGATGAAGGAGCAGTGGTTTGATGAATTATTCCATGTTCTTTACAAAATTCACCAAAAGGTGATTCATATTCACCACCTCTATCACTTCTAAGTTTCTTGATTTTCTTACCAAGTTGATTTTCAACTTCATTCTTATATTGAATGAAAGTTTCCAAAGCTTCATCGTTGGTTCGAATTAAATAAACATAACTATATCTAGTATAGTCATCTATAAAAGTGATAAAATATTTTTTCTCACCTCTAGTTTGAATTGATTTAAAATCACAAATGTCACTATGAATTAATTCAAGTGGTTCCGTACTTCTTTCAATTGAATGAAAAGGAATTTTAGATAATTTTGCCTCAACACAAATTTCACATTTATGATTTGAATCAATGTCAAATTTAGGTAAATATTCCATATTAATTAATCTACGCAAAGATTTATAATTAACATGTCCTAGTCTACCATGCCATAAATTTGAAGACTCAAGCAAGTAAGAAGAAGATGTATTATTATTAATAACTGAAGGTACAACGGTTATTACATTTAACTTGAAAAGGCCATCAGACATGTAACATTTTCCTACATACATCCCGTTTTTGGTAAGTACAAACTTGTCACTTTCAAAAACTAGCCTAAACCCATTCTTACTCAACAAAGATCCGAAAACAAGATTCTTGCGAATGTCCGGTACATGCAGCACATTGTTGAGAGTGAGTTCCTTTCCAGATGTCATCTTGAGTACAATCTTTCCTTGTCCTTCAACTTTGGAAGTTGAGGAGTTGCCCATAAAGAGTTGTTCACCATTGTCCACTGTAGAATAAGATGTGAACATCTTTTTGTCGGTACAAATATGGCGAGTAGCACCAGTGTCCACCCACCATTCTTTAGGATTTTCAACAAGATTTACCTCGGAAACAACTGCAGAAAGATTGATGTCATCGACACCATTGGAAATATTGTCCACTTCGGTTATATGAGCTTGAGCAGGCTTCTTGCTTGTTCTTCTTTTGTTTTTGCCTTTACTACGGCAATCTTTGGCCCGATGTCCCTCTTTGTCACAGATGTAACATTTGCCATTAAACTTGTACTTTTTATTTTCCCCCCATTTAGAGCCTTGTGATGAACTTTCTCCAGAAGACTTTCGTTTCTTGATTTTTGAAGCATGTTCCACCACATTTGCCTTAGACTCCATAGGAAGCTTACCAGGCCGCTTTTCAGAATTGCGGTTGTCCTCCTCAATCCTCAAACGCACAATTAACGCGTCCATAGAAATTTCTTTGCGCTTGTGTTTGAGGTAGTTCTTGAATTCCTTCTAGCCTTTTGATAATTTTTCAATTAAGGCTGCAACTTGGAAGGATTCACTGAGAGACATACCTTCTGCATGAATGTCATGCAGAATGAGTTGGAAATCTTGAGCTTGGCTGATCACAGTTTTTGAATCAACCATTACAAAATCCAAGAATCTGCCAACCACAAATTTCTTTGAGCCGGCATCTTCCGTTTTGTACTTTTTCTCCAACGATTCCTAAAGTTCTTTTGTTGTCTTGATTGGACTGTAGACGTTGTATAATGTGTTGTCAAGTCCGTTCAAGATGTAGTTCCGGTAAAAGAAATCGACATGTTTCCAAGCATCAACCGCAGCAACCACTTGCCGGTCGGTTTCATCCTCTTTCAGGATAGGAGCATCTTCACAGAGGAAACGAGCCAGGTTCAGAGTTGTAAGATAGAACAACATTTTCTGTTGCCATCTTTTAAAGTTAGTTCCTGAGAACTTCTCTGGCTTTTCACCATGATTCATTGGTACTGTTACAACAGGAGAGGGAGTTGGCGTCATTGCAGCCACCACAGTAGTACTTGTTTGGGCATTAGTTTCAGTAGCCATCAATTCTAATTTATAAAACAAAATTATAATTAGAATTTACACTACACAGAAAATTAAACCAAATTCACAGAATTAAATTCTGTAAAAAATAAAAGAAACAAGAATGTAACTTTTATTTTCCAATTAATTTGAAAATAAAATAAAATTTTATTTAAATTCAAACAAAATAAATAAATAACATACCGGATTTATTTATCGAACCGAATTAAAATCAAAAGACCAAGTCGAGTGTGTAACACTCTGTCCTTAAGACAGATTCGCCCCGCTACGGTACTTATGGTTGAGTGGCGTCTATCTCCCAGGATACAATGATCTTCACAAACTTGTAGTAGTACTCCACACAAATTTGTACGACGAACTAGAACCTTGTGTTCTTACTCTCTGAATTTTATTCTAAAACTAAAATAGAGAATAATGCACAAATAAAATGTGGACAGCAATTTAGACAATCTGCATACTGTTTTTTCGAACCAAAAACACTGTTGGAATGATGGTATTTAAAGGCACAAAATTCTGTCCCAACAGGTGTGTAAACTGCCAAACAGATATGAAACTGTTATAGGACAGATACAGATTGGGAACTGGACAGATCTGCAACTGTGCAGATTTCAATCTGTCCGAAGAATATTTCTGGATGTTTTTATTAACCCCACATCTACTGGAACAAGTCTTGTATTAATAGACCCGAACAGGTACATAAAGAAGTGAATAGATGATATTTGAAATGAACAGATGTCATTCAAAATTCAAACAATTTGCAACTGTTTCAATATATTTCAGCCCGTTGTACAGGAACAGTTATATATCTTCCAAACAATTTGAAGAAGTAGCCAAAGGAGACTAAATTCTAAACTGTTGGAATATAAATATTATTAAACTATTAGACTAGATAATCAAATAAAGCCAATAGTATAATAGATTTAATAAAACCTGTTTGGAATATAAATATTAATCTATTTGACAAACTTTAGGAAACCACTTTAGGAACCCAAAAATTTGAATTTAGATTTAAATTAAATTCCCACAATAATTTCTTATTGAAAAAATTCAAAAGAATTTTATCTAAAAAATTAATGTTAGACCTGAAAACGACATCAACTTCCCATTCACTCATAAATGGTTTTGACGTTTCGTATTCACCGTGTGACTTGCCACGCGGCAAGGAACACATCACCTCTTCGGACCCACCCCAAAAAGATGTTTGGGCCAACTCAATTTTGGGTTAAAAAATATGGCTATATTAAACCATTTTTTCCAACACTACCATATCAGAGGAATATTTACTAATAAATCTCATCTCATAAATAAGTACTCCAATTAGTCTCAAATTTTTTCTATTGATCTGTTAAGTCCTATTAGTGGAGAGTTTCTTTCTGTGTGATCCTATTTTTGATTTTGGTAGTGTTTTGATGGACAGTTATACCCCTTTATTAATGTGACAGGTATATTGTGATACTCCAATGTGACAGGCATTAATGTGACACTCTAACTATGTGACATTTCAAAAAAAAATAAAAACTTATTAGTATACTTTTTCTAAATGTGACAACATGGAGGATATGATGCGACACTTCAAAAAAAAAATCTTTAGTGTACTTTTTCTTAATGTGACAACATGGCGAATATGATGCGATACTTCAAAAAAAATAAAAACTCTTTAGTGTACTTTTCTCACACGTAACAACGTAGCGGATATGATGTAACACTCTAAAAAAAATTAAAAACTTTTTAGTGTACTTTTTCCAAACGTGACATGTGACACTCTAACGTGGCGGGTATGATATGATACTTTAAAAAAATTAAAAACTTTTTAGTGTACTTTTTCCAAATGTGACACTATAACGTAACGGGTATGATGTGATACTAAAAAACTCTTTAATATACTTTTTTCAAATGTGACACCTCAATATGGCAAGTAAATGAGTCATTACAAATCTAAAATGACTAAATGGATAACAAAAAAAATATATATGGTACTATATAGATTACAAGTCCAAAATATAGGACTTATTAGTCAATCTCTTAATATATAACAATACATTTTAGTAGAAAATAATGACATCATTTTCATTTATATTACTAATAAAATTTAATGTATAAAAAATTGTCGGTGCACCCTCTAGTTACTAATAATATAATTGCTAAGAGGGAGTAAACTGTAATTGTGTCAAATTTATGAGGTCTGTTATCAATTGAAGGGCCAAAGTAAATTTTATATAGATATTGAGGGGTTAAAAAATTTTCTATAGATACTCAAAACTTGCATAAGTTAATAAGGTCTTTGTAAAGTTTGAGTCAAAAGAAATTTTGTGATTTCTTATTTCGTACTTTTTTCTTATTTTTATTTCTAGTGATTTTTTAAATACTTACTCGTTTGGGGAGTTGCTATTTTAGCCAAAAAGTCAAAAAATTACTAAAAGTTGTCACATCACCTCTCTACTTTTCTGCACATCTTTTCGTAAAAAACCAAAAAGTTACTAAAATAGCCTGTTCCCAAACGAGGTACATTTAAAAAATATAAGAATCTTTCAAAAATTCATTAAATACAAAAAAAAAAAGGGAGTATATTTTTATGATATTTGTATAAATTTCATACTTTTTAAGTGTATCTAAATTAAGCGTATTTAAAAAAAAAAAACTGATTAAAATGTTAAAAATATTCATTAAAAATAAAAAATACATATAAAAAAACTAAAAAAAAAATTTATTTTTAAAAACTCTAAACTAAACAAAGTGAATTGATTTTGAAGCAATCAAAATATTAATTTTTCTTATAAATACTTAAAATTCAATGGGACTACTAGTCCCGGACTAATCACAATTTGGTAACATTTAAGTGGTTGCGGCACTGCGCTGCCCCTCTCTGTCTACCGTTGTCGGTATATATTTCCTAAATCTTGAGTGAAGTTCATGTAATTTGTGCTTTTATTTCCTTATGTTACATACTTTGGCAAATTACACCGCTAGTCTCTTACATTATTTTAGTCTTTATATATTTAATTGATTCAATTTTAACTTTAAATATTTAATTTTTTATCAAATTGGTTAAATTGATTCTAATTGTTAGCAAATTTAACTTTCAATAGCAAAATTTTAAACTTGATCAATTCAGTAATTGTTTTTCATAAAAAAATCCTAACAGTAACAAAATGTGAAACTACCGGTATAATTTACCATACTTATTTATGAGTTAAATTCTTAATCTTGTGAGTAAACTCAAATTTTCTATCTTAAATAAATTTTAGGATTGCTATTGGACACTTGGATTCATTGGTCGAAGAAAAAAGAATGATAATATATAGCACCGGAGTGATAATAATATATAGACATCTTAGCATCTGAAAAATTGTTTAATCAATCGACTAGTAATCAAAACTAGCCAAAAAGTACGGGTTGATTAAATTTATTTTGAGTATAGCTTGCGCCGAAATTTAAATTTATATTATGTATTAGATTTTTTAGACAGTTTTTAAATTTTTTTTGAATTTTCTTTTCTCAAATATTTACACTCTAAAATATTTTATCCATAACGACAAGTGCCTAAAATGTATTGTTGAACATATTAGCAAAATGGCTTTTTTTTCTTTTTCGTTTTTTTTCCAACAAATTTTAAACTATGTTCAGAGTTTTAAGAAACTGATTGAATTTAAAAAATTAAATTGGTACGAAAGATTAGTGTTTTTAAAATTTCACTCATCCTTTATAGGATAAATTGCTGGCAAGTTCTGATAATTAGACATAATTTCTATTAAGTCTCATCAATTCGTCACTAAAAGTTGGTCCTATCAAAATTGTCGCTAAAAGAGACTTTTGTAAAGATTTTTTGCATCTGTCACTAAAAACTGACAATTAGTGGCTTTTTGTGACGATTTTGCTAAATCTGTTGCTAAAAACTAGCGACGTTTTCTATGAGAAAATTTTCAAACTATCACTAAAAATTAACAATTAGTGATATTTTTATAAAACCGCTGTCAATTATCATAGGATCTATTGGGTAATCAGTCTCCCTATCGAGATACGCATGTTAGTCTCCGTTTTTTATATGAAGAATGATAAAATCAAATATTTAAAATGAAAACCAAAGAAATTTGAAAATATACTAAAATAGTGTAATAAATTGTGTTTTCAGCATTTCAATTTTGTATCAATATTAAATTAAGTTGTTGTTCTAATTTCTTACTTATTTGCAATCTTATGAACTGTAATAACAATTAACTTACATTTTCTATTTGCATGCATTATGAAACTTAATATTTGATGAACACCTTCTTTAAGTTTATGTTGTTTTGAATCTCTGTATATGTGATATCAAGAGAGAGAATTTTTTTGGAATCTAGGAATACAATATTTGCAAACTCAATTTAATTATAGTCGATGTCTATTTAAAATGATTTGCATTTTTTTTTTTATTATATGTTAATAGGTGCTAAATATTTTAAATTATTTGTCCAGGTTTTGTTCAATTCTTTATTAATTTGTAACATTTTTTATCATTCTTTTTTTTTTTTTTTTTTAAAACTTAGAACAATTTTTATGATTTCGTTGTGTGATTATTTTATCATTCTTTAACAATTTCTCAACTTTTAATACATGTTATTTATAATTATTTATTTAATCTAAATTATAACGGTAGTCTCTATACTTTGGTCATTGTGTCATTTTAGTCCCTGTAATTTTAATTGACTCAATTTTGATTCTAAATTTATAACTTTCTCTCAATTTGGTTCAATTAATTACAATTCTTAACATCTTTTTATGAAAAATATGCACATAAATGGCATATGTCATATTGTTAAGAACAAAATTATAAACTTAGTCAACTCAGTAAGTTAATCTTGTTGTAAAAAATGTACAATAAACAAAATAAATAGATTCATGATTTGTTAAATTAAATAATAGAATAGCGAATAAATCCATATTGCATTGTAGAGTATAATACAAAAATACATATCATATAATATACTGTAAGACGAGGAATCAAACCAAATTCTGTGTAATACCACAGTGACCTTAAAACAGATTAGCCACCTCACCGTGAGTGCTGGAGGAATGTCGACTTCTATCTCCCAGGATAAGATGGCTTAAACCGGTTAACGCAGAAGCATCTTCTATTAGTTTGGTGAACTGACAATGGCAGCATTCTCTCTCACATTGGAAGGATTATTATACTAGTAAGCAAACTGACTATATGATTGGAAAGCAAAAACTTCTGTACCAAACCAATGGAGATGAGTCTCTTCTTATAAACAATGGAGAAGAGAGAAGGAGTCTTCAGCCATCAAGGCTGGCCACTAATGGAGGCCATTACTCCTACAAAACTGATGGAGTAATGCACAAAACTGATAGGAATTCAAAGTGTGAGTTACATACAATATACACATATATGTATATATATTTCTGCAACAGACTTGGACTTGCAATAGACCTGGCCCAAAAAGAATAGGTTGGTGGACCACCAATCCGGCCCAGCCCAAACCTAACCTATTCCCTCAAGCCTCAAGCCTCAAGCCCCAAGCCCCAAGATCCAAGATCCAAGATCCACGACCCACGGCCCACGGATCACGGACCCGGACCCAGCCCGGTCCGGGTGGGTGGGCGGTGCGCACGTGTGGCAATTTTTCCATAACCAACTTGGACCATAGTCTTAGCCCAAGCCCATCCTTGAAGCATCTATGCCTCCCTTCCTTCAAAAAATTTGGATGTCCCAAAAGGCTCATGCTCTTCTCATAATCTTGAGGCTTAAATACCTATCAAAGTTTTCCTCTACAATCAATGTGGGATTGGTAGTTATACACAATTCCCAATACTTCATTTATGAGGCCAACTTTATGAGACAATTTCTCATTCAATTCTTAATGATTTTTGGTTATTTTTTTGTGGTGTAAAGACCTTCTAACAAATAATCTAAACCCATTTAATCCTACCTCAACCAATGGTTGGGACCTACTTTAATTTCTCATTAAAGTTTACCAAAACCCATTTTTTTCCAACAATCCCCCACATGAATAAAAATTAACTGAATAAGAAAAATGGACAACGTTTACAACAAAGACTCGGATAAAGAGCAAACAGACTAACCTTGCATCAGAAAAGATAGCTGTTGGCCTTGAACCTTTCGTAATGACAGCCTATTGGATTTACTAGCTGACCAATAAACGTGAAGTTTTGAACTGTTCTGCCGTTTGTCTAAATTGAGACAATAGACTTCACACAGAAGTTAGTTCAACCATTGTTCTTGTTCTCACTTGTGTGTCTGGTATGGCCCTGGAACACTAGCCTAGTTCAGTGAGTGGTTTTAAAGAATTTGGCCTTACCAATTCTTAAAGAACCCCACTTAGCACTTACATAGGTGACATATATATGGTATCTCATTATACCATGGTTGACTATCATATCACTTAGGTCATTAAAAGCATCAACTTAACATTCTATCCCAATAGGATATCACTGTACAAAGGAATGGGCAAGAGGATTTATCTCTTCAGTGACTCACCCGTTACACAAAATTAGGTTGTCCCTTTGAACCTAGATCTTGGGATCTCCAGTCAACTAGGTTGGGTTTTCCGTTCCGGTAACTTTACTAAAAGCCCTAACCCCATTCCTCTTAACGAAATTTCTACTAACTCTCGAGTTAACCCTTCGGTTAGCGGATCTGCAATGTTATCCTTAGACTTTACATAGTCTAGAGAGATAATTCCATGGGTACTGGAGGAATATCGACTTCTATCTCCCAAGATAAGATGGCTTAAACCGACTAACGTAGAAGCACCTTCTGTTAGCTTGGCGAACCAACAATGGCAACACTCTCTCTCACACAGGAAGGATTATTATACTAGCAAGCAAACTGACTATATGATTAGAAAGCAAAAACTTATGTACTAAACCAAAGGAGATGGGTCTCCTCTTATACACAATGGGGGAGAGAGGAGGAGTCTCCCGCCATCAAGGCTGGCTACTAATGGAGGCCATTACTCTTGTAAAACTGCTGGAGTAATGCACAAAACTAATGGAAATTCAAAGTGTGAGTTACACACAATATACAGATATGTGTATATATATTTCAGCAACAGACTTGGGCTTGCAATAGACCTGGCCTAAAAAGAATAAGTTGGTGGACCACCAATCCGGCCCAGCCCAAACCTAACCCATTCCCTCAAGCCCCAAGCCCCAAGATCCACGACCCACGACCCACGGATCACGGACCCGGACCCAGCCTGGTCAGGGCGGACGGGCAGGCGGCGAGCACGTGTGGCAATTTTGCCATAACCAACTTGCACATAGTCTTAGCCCAAGCCCATCCTTAAAGCATCCATGCCTCCCTTCCTTCGAAAAATTTGGATACCCTAAAAGGCTCATGCTCTTCTCATAATCTTGAGGCTTAAATACCTATCAAATTTTTCCTCTACAATCAATGTGGGATTGGTAGTTATACACAATTCCCAATACCTCATTTATAAGGCCAACTTTATGAGACAATTTCTCATTCAATTTTTAATGGTTTTTGGTCATTTTCTTTGTGGTGTAAAGACCTTGTTACAAAGAATCTAATCCCATTTAATCCCACATCAACCAATGGTTGGGACCTATTTTAATTTCTCATTAAAGTTTACCAAAACCCATTTTTTTTCCAATAATCCCCCACATGAATAAAAATTGACCAAATAAGAAAAACGGACAATGTTTACAACAAAGACTCGGATAAAGAGCACACAGACTAACCCTGCATCAGAAAAGGTAGCTGTTGGCCTTGAACCTTTCGTAGTGACAGCCTATCGGATTTATTGGCTGACCAATGAACGTGAAGTCTTGAATTGTTCTGCCGTTTGTGTAAACTGAGACAATAGACCTCACACAGGAGTTAGTTCAACCATTGTTCTTGTTCTCACTTGTGTGTTCGGTATGGCCCTGGAACACTAGCTTGGTTCAGTGAGTGGTTTTAAAGAATTTGGCCTTACCAATTCTTAAAGAACCCAACTTCGCACTCACATAGGTGACTTATATAAAGTATCTCATTATACCACGATTGACTATCATATCACTTAGGTCATTAAAAGCATCAGCTTAACCTTCTATCCCAATAGGGTATCGCTGTACAAAGGAATGAGCAAGAGGATTTACCTCTTCAGTGACTCACCCGTTACACAAAATTAGGTTGTCCCTTTGAACCTAGATCTTGGGATCTCCAGTCAACTAGGTTGGGTTTTCCATTCCGGTAACTTTACTAAAAGCCTTAACCCCATTCCTCTTGACGACATTTCTACTAACTCTCGAGTTAACCCTTTGGTTAGCGGATCTGCAATGTTATCCTTAGACTTTACATAGTCTAGAGAGATTATTCCATTAGAGAGTAGTTGTCTTATGGAATTATGTCTACGACGGATATGTCTAGACTTTCCATTATACATATGACTATGTGCCCGTCTAATCGCCGATTAGCTATCGCAATGAATACAAATAGCAGGCACAGGTTTCGGCCAATGTGGAATATCCTTAACGAACTGGCGAAGCCATTCAGCTTCTTTAGTTGTTTTATCCAACACAATGAACTCAAATTCCGTCGTTGATCTCGATATACTCGTTTGCTTGGAAGATTTCCAAGACATGACTGCCTCTCCAAGGGTAAACACATAACCACTGGTGGATTTGGAGTCTTTTATATCAGATATCCAGTTGGCATCACTATACCCTTCTAGTACCACTGGGTATCTGGTATAATGCAGCCCATAATCCCGAGTGTAGCGTAGATAACCTAACACCCACATAATGCCTTTCTAATGAGTGGCATTTGGATTACTCATGTATCTACTAAGCCTGCTAACAGAGTAGGATATATCCAGCCTTGTACAATTCATCAGATACATCAAACTTCCAATGACTCGAGAATATTCTAGCTGAGAGACACTCTCACCATTATTCTTAGTTAAATTTAGACTTACGTCTACCGGTGTCCTAGACACACTTGTATCTGATTTACCAAATTTCTCAAGTATCTTCTCAACATAATGAGACTAAGAAAGTACGATACCACTAGATGTTCTGGTAATCTTAATACCTAGAATGATATCTGCAAGGCCCATATCTTTCATGTCAAACTTTGAGTTTAACAATCTTTTGGTAGTTCGAACCATTTCATCATTACTACCAACAATGAGTATGTCGTCTACGTATAGACACAAAATGATATAACCTCTGTCAGTGTCTTTAACATATATGCACTTGTCACACTCATTGATTCTAAACCCATTTAACAACATAGCGTTGTCAAACTTCTCATGCCATTCCTCAGGCGCTTGTTTCAAACCATATAATGACTTGATAAGCTTACAGACTTTCTTATTTTTCCCTGGAGCTGAAAACCCCTTGGGTTGCTCTATGTAGATTTCTTCATCTAAATCTCCATTTAAGAAAGTTGTCTTTACATCCATCTGATGTATCTCTAGACCACGTAACGCGGCTATCGCAATCACCATGCGAATGGATATAATCCTTGTTACAGGTGAATACGTATCAAAGTAATTCAGGCTTTCTCGCTGCCTGTATCCTTTGATAACTAGTCTAACTTTATATTTATCCATTGACTCATTAGCTTTCATCTTTCTTCTAAAGATCCACTTACTCCCTAAGGCTTTACTACTTGGGAGTAGATCAACGAACTCCCAAATATGGTTCTGTAAGATGGAGTCAATTTCACTTTTAATAGCTTCTTTCCATAAGGGACTTTCTAGTGAAGTCACAGCTTCGTGGAAAGTTCGAGGTTCTCCCTCTAACATATAAGTCAAAAAGTCCGGGCCAAAGGACTTGGCAGTCCTAGCCCTCTTACTTTTTTTTGGCTCATCTACTTGATCATCATTCTTGATCATTATCTTTAAGTTCCTTCTCAAAACTTTGATCCTCTCCTTGGGTTCGGCAAGGAAATGTGTCTTCAAGGAAAGATGCATTCCTCGACTCCATTATGGTATTCTTATGGATATCTGAAGTATCAAACTTGTGCACAAGGAACCTATATACACTACTATTCTGTGCATAACCAATGAATATATAATCCATGGTTTTCTGACCTTTCCTAACCTGCTTGGGTGTAGGTACCGCCACTTTTGCAAGACATCCCCACATTCGTAGGAAATTATAAGAAGGCTTCCGGCCTTTCCATAACTCATATGGAGTCTTGTCTACTTTCTTCCGAGGGATTCTATTTAGAATGTAATTCACGGAGAGAAATGCTTCCCGCCCCCCCCATAAGCTCTGTGGCAATCCAGAACTTAGCAACATTGCATTTATCATCTCCTTTAGCATCCTATTCTTCCGTTCAGCAATCCTATTTGACTGAGGAGAATATGGCACTGTGGTTTGGTGGATAATCCCGGATTGAGCACAAATCTCAATAAATGATGATTCATACTCACCACCACGATCACTTTTTAAAGCTTTAATCTTGTGGCCTAATTGATTCTCAACTTCATTCTTATAAAGAACAAATTTGTCAATAGCCTCATCTTTGCTTTTGAGCAAATAGACATAACAATACTTAGTGCAATCATCAACAAAAGTGATGAAGTACTTATTGCCACCACGTGATTGTATAAACTTTAAGTCACACACATCACTATGCACTAAGTCCAACGGTTCTGAACTTCTTTCAATAGAATGAAACGAAGATCTTGTCAACTTCGCTTCAACACAAGTCTCACACTTGTGTTTTAGATTAATCTTAAAAGATAGTATGTGATCTAACTTGATTAATCTACGTAAAGATTCAAAATACACATGTCCTAGTCTACCATGCCACAAATTAGAAGACTCAAGCATATAAGCAGAAGAAGATGCATCTTTATTCATCTTTGGAATAACAATCATTATATTAAGTTTAAACATACCCTCCAACATATAACCCCTACCCACATACACTCCGTTCTTGGTCAAAACGACCTTGTCGGACTCAAAGACCATGCGAAAACCATGTTTGCTGAGAAGAGACCCTGAGACAAGATTCTTACGAATGTCTGGAACATACAGAACTTTGTTCAAGGTCAGCTCATTTCCTAAAGTCAACTTCAGGACCACCTTGCCTTTTCCCTCAACAATCGAGGTAGCAGAGTTTTCTATAAACAACTTCTCGCCATTTGTAACCGGCTTCAAAGTTATAAACAGCTTCTTCTCCGAGCAAATGTGGCGTGTAGCCTCAGTATCAATCCATCATTCTCTTGGGTTTGAACCCACCAGATTCACCTTAGAGCCAACGGCAGACAAGTGTATGTCATCCTCCTCATGGGAGTACTCTTATATATCTGCCATATAAGCACGAGGTTTGGTCTTGTATGGCTTCTTCTGCTTGCGGCAGTCACTAGCCCGATGCCCCTCGCTTCCACAATTGTAGCACTTCCCTAAGAACCGATAACCAGGTTCTTGCGGCTTGTATGTCGGCTTCTTTACAACACCACCCCTTGGCCCCAACTTTGAGCCCTTGCTCACAGGAGGCTTCTTCCTCACCTCAGAAGATTTTCCATGCTCAATGACATTGGCCTTCATAGAGGAGATACTCCCTCTTTTCTTTCTATTATCCTCCTCAATTCGGAGTCGGACAATCAGTTCTTCAATGGACATTTCCTTGCGCTTATGCTTCAAGTAGTTCTTGAAATCCTTCCAACCATTGGGAAGTTTCTCAATGATCACACCAACTTGGAATGACTCGTTCAACAGCATCCCCTCAGCATGAATCTCATGCAAGATCACTTGGAACTCTTGGACTTGGCTTATCATAGTTTTCGAATCGATCATTTTAAAGTCCAAGAACCAGCCAACAATAAATTTCTTTGCCCCGGCGTCTTCAGTCCTATATTTCTTATCTAGAGATTTCCATAACTCATTTGCTGAGCTCTTGGCATAAAACACATTGTATAGTGAGTCTGCCAAGTTGTTGAACACATAGTTCCAGCAAAGATAGTCTGTCTGCTTTTATGTGTCAATTGCCATGACTTTCTGCCTGTCTGGCTCATTCTCTACCACGGCTGGAGGATCCTCACTCAAAACCTTTGCAAGATTTAGCGTGGTCAAGTAGAACAACATCTTTTGCTGCCATCTCTTGAAGTTCACCCCAGCAAATTTCTCTGGGCGCTCATGATCACTGAGCGATCCTCCCGGAACAACCAGAGTAACGCCAGGGTTGACCACAAAGGTCACAGCAGTAGGGGTTGGCAACCCAGTTGCCCCGGAGTTCAAATCCCAACCAACGTTAGCAATAGCAGTAGCAAAAGCAACATCGGTGACAGTTGCCATTTCTGAAAATTACACCAGAATATCACTTTTTATATTTTCAGAAATTAAACTTAACGCTAGAAAATCCCATAGTTGAAAAGTTAATTCAAAATTAATCTCATCACTAAACCTAGAATCGAACATGGTCAAGAATGTTCCCAAGAAGACTGAAGGGGTCACATCAATCCCACTTAAAACCCAGTTGATCTTTTGACAAAACTTTCAAGAGCCTGTTGACTCCTAATCCGTGAGAAACAATTTTTAGAGTTAAGTTTTCCAAGGGATAACCTAGGTTAACACAAATCAAGGTTCAATACTTATATGCAATTTAAGAATTGCTATAACAAAATAAGCAAATAAAACTTGCTTTTACAACTTGGTAAACAAACCAAATAAATCTCAAGCAAAAAATGCTTAAATTAAATAATCCATAAATTTAGTTTGTGCAACCCAAATCTATTCATTTGGTTTTTGTTTTTGTTTTTCTATTTCCTTTCGCATTGGTATGCCTACAAAGAAAGTTAGTAGGAAAGCACAAAATAATACAAAGCAACTAAATAAAAAAAAACTTGTACTTAACCCTCCTAGCACTATCATGAATAGCACAATTAAGTAAAATTTAAAAAAAAAATGCAATATAAGTTACACAAATAAAACTTCAAAACTAAATGTACAATTTTAAAAATAAAATTTGTAACTCCAAAATTAAATTCAAACTTTAAATTAAAATTGTTGTAACTCCAAGATTAAATTCAAACTTTAAATTAAAATTTAATTGTCATGATTTATGAATGAAAGTAATTTACAATAAACATTTAAACTTATAACTCCCAAATAAATTAAAACTAAATTAATTGAAAAAAAGTTATTGGAAATTATAACACAATAATCACGTACATAAATTTAGACAAGAAAATTAAATAAAAATCAATTGGCATGAATTATAGATGAATTTAAATATGTAAATAATTCTAGCAATTAAAATCATGTAACATAGACCACAATCTAGAAAAATAAAGAACATGCAAATTATAGGAAATAATAAGCATGTGAATTAAACTAAAATGTAGTAGATATTGAACATATTGTTTATAACTGAAACTAGAAACTAATTAGGAGCATATAGTTTTAGGAGACAGGTTTCATGTAAATATTTCTAGACAACTATAAGCAATTTAACATGCAAATTTTATTATAGAACTAGAAGCATGTAAATTATGATAAAGATTTAGAACTACAAGGCATGGAAAAATTATTTGTTTATTTAAATAACCTAAACAACAGATTATAACTCAATTAGTGAATTATTAAATAAATGGACTTGCAACAATAGCATACAAATGCAGTGACATGTAAACCAATTGAATCTGAAACATGCAGTTTGCATATACATAGAAAATTGGTTTTTGGTGGTATGGCAATCAGTAGCATGCATCTATCTATAATTATATATTGTATTATAATGAAGGATTAATACAGGCAACAACATATGTACACAAATATCTTGATCATGCATTCAACACCAACCAACCGTCCATTTTCCAATCCTTTCCCATACAACAGAATGGCCTATTCTAGAAAATGAACAAAGTAGTATCAACAAGTAATTCAATTTCTTATGCAACTATAGAAGCAGATTTCGGGAAAATAATTAATCTAGTATCTACTATAACTATGCCACATAATAAATTTGTCTTATATGAATATATTTTTCTAATGAGAAACATTAATCTGTTTTAAGTTTGTTGTCAAAAATGTACAATAAACAAAATAAATAGATTCATGATTTGTTAAATTAAATAATAGAATAGCGAATAAATCCATATTACATTGTAGAGTATAATATAGAAATACATATCATACAATATACTGTAAGACGAGGAATCAAACCAAATTCTATGTGATACCACAATGACCTTAAAACAGATTAGCCGCCTCACCGTGAGTGCTGGAGGAACGTCGACTTCTGTCTCCCAAGATAAGATGGCTTAAACTGGCTAACGCAAAAGCACCTTCTGTTAGCTTGACGAACTGACAATGGCAGCACTCTCTCTCACACAGGAAGGATTATTATACTAGTAAGCAAACTGACTATATGATTGGAAAGCAAAACTTCTGTACCAATATGATTGGAAAGCAAAACCTTCTGTATCAAACCAAAGGAGATGAGTCTCCTCTTATACGCAATGGGGGAGAGAGGAGGAGTCTCTGGCCATCAAGGTTGGCCACTAATGGAGGCCATTACTCCTGCAAAACTGCTGGAGTAATGCACAAAATTAATGGGAATTCAAAGTGTGAGTTACACACAATATACACATATGTATATATATTTCTGCAATAGACTTGGGCTTGCAATAGACTTGGCCCAAAAAGAATAAGTTGGTGGACCACCAATCTAGCTCAGCCCAAACCTAACCCATTCCTTCAAGCTCCAAGCCCCAAGATCCATGACCCACGGATCATGGACTCGGATCCGACCCGGCCCGGGTGGGCAGGCGGGCAGCGTGCGCGTGTGGCAATTTTGCCATAACCAACTTGGACCATAGTCTTGGCCCAAGGTCATCCTCGAAGCATCCATGCCTTCTTTCCTTCGGAAAATTTGGATGCCCCAAAGGGCTCATGCTCTTCTCATAATCTTGAAGCTTAAATACCCATCAAATTTTTCCTCCACAATCAATGTGGGATTGGTAGTTATACACAATTCTCAATACCTCATTTTGAGGCCAACTTTATGAGACAATTTCTATTTCAATTCTTAATGGGGTTTTTTTTTTTTTTTGTAAAGACCTTGTTACAAAGAATCTAAACTCATTTAATTTAACCTCAACTAATGGTTGGGACCTACTTTAATTTCTCATTAAAGTTTACCAAAACCCATTTTTTTTCCAACAAATCTCAACCAATTTAAAGACAATTTTCTGTCAAAAACACTAACCGCATTATCAATTGAATCAAATTGACATAAAATCTAAATTTAATGGTCAAAATGAGCTAATTGAAAATGTAAATACCAAAATGACATAAGGGACAAAATGTAAGGATCACTAATGTAATTTGCCCTCTTTTGTGTGCGGTAGGATTGGACTGTTTCTAGTTGTCCGAGTTATCTAGTCTGGCTCATTGTGGGTTAATTCTAAACCCATCTCAATAATTCGAATAAATCATTTTATAAAGTCTTATGAGAAGATCATATATATCAAAACTCAACTTGATCAAATTTTAAAATACATTTATCTAAAAAATAAGGATAAAAGACAATTTTAATTCTTAAATTATGCTTACTTTTTTCATTTTAATCCCTTAAGTTTTGATTTTGTCATTTTGGTCATCAAAATTGTCAATTTGGTCCTAACTCTAACATCCGTCTATATTGATAACAAGAACAGTATGGATAAATGATATTCATTTCTTATCATTTTAGTCTCTTAAGTTCCAATTTTTATCATTTTGATTTCCAAGTTGTCAATCTGAGTTAGTTTAATCCTAACTCCAATCATATTATGCCACATGTTTATTTATCTTGAATATATATTCTATTGTACCGTATCACCATATGCAACATCTTCACCCCCCCCTTTTTTTTTTAATGTACAATTTTGTATTGTGTTACTTGTATATATATATATTCAATATGATCTAACAATCTAAATTACTTTAACATTATCCAATGGTTAATAATTTATATGTATAATATTTTGATATATTTATATATAATTTGGGTTTCAAGTTACTCAGGTTTTGTCTAAATTTAATTCAAACTTCTAAATTTTTATCCAAACCTGCACCAAATTCAAAAATATTTTACTCAAGCCCAAAACAAATTGATCTAGGCTCGAGTTGACCCACCTAAATTGTACTGACAATGTAGATGGGCGTTAGAGATAGAATGAAATTGTATCAAATTGACAATTTTGAGAACAAAAATGACAAAAATTGAAATTTAAGGGACTAAAATACCAAGAAGCACATGTTGTAGGGATTAAAACTGTCTTTTATTTATATTCTTATTATCAATTTAGACGAACGTTGGAAATAAGACCAAATTAAAATTTAAGGGATTAAAATGACAAATAACATGTATTTTAGGGACTAAAACTATATTTCATCTAAAAAGTAATTAACAAACAATATAATTTTGAATGTAATTCGTCTAATTTGTTAGACAAATATCATCTGATTAAAGTAACTAATGAAACCATACAATCATTGGCCAAACCCAGCCTGGTCCAGTTGTCCTTGAGACAATCTAAGGTTTTGAGGGTTGAGTGTTCACTTGTGATTCAACAAGGATAAATGGTCTATTTTGAAAAGTAGGTTAAAAGATAATTTTATTTTTTATTTTTTTTTGGTTTTTTGTAAAAATATGTAAAAAAGTAAAGAAATGATATAATTCAAAAAAATTAAAATGTTAAAAAATTAACTTTTAACCATGTTACCAAAATTGGATACCAACTTGGAATATATGGTTTAACTCTGAAGCTTTTATCCTTTTTGTGGTGTTCAATTCATTGAAAGAATGAAAATGCGAAATGCAATTGATTATTACATTTAATTTATTAAAAATAATTTATAAAAATGTATTATGAATATAATCATCATTCATTATTACGGGGGCATAATTATTTCATGAAAAGACTAAGAAATAATTATTTATTTATTTTTTTTGAAAAAAAAGAAATTAAATAATTCATTTCACTTTTATTTCAGCCAATCAAATATTACGTTAGAATGTGTTTGAATTAAGAATTTAAATAAAAATTTCAAAAATATTTTGGAACTCTAAAAAGAGAGCTTTAATTGGGTGGGACTCATCTATGATGTGATATTTTGACCTTTTTTTTTTTTTTACTGCCAACTTAGTAGAGCTCCATTTAGAATTCTAATTAGAGCTATCTATCAAATTAGAGCTATCTCACTGCCCTAAAAATAATAGCTCTATCACTGCTCTAAAAATTTATGAAGGGATATAAAAATGATTAGCACTGATTCAGAGCTCTAATAAGAGCTTTACTGATGTGGCAAAGCAAAAAAAAAAAAAAAATTTAAAAAAAAACACAGATCAAAACATCACATCATATAGTGGGACTCACTATTAAAGCTCTCTTTAGAACTCATTTCCTAAAGGTCTCAATCTTTATTTAAAACAGAATATAAGATTTAAATAAAAATTAAGAATTTTAATTTTAAAACTCTAAAAAGAGCTCTAGTGATGTGACATTGAGTGTGGTCCACATGTGATGTGATGTAATTATATTTTTATTTTTATTTTTTTCTCTCTTATCACGTCATTAGAATTCTCATTAAAATTCTAAAATTAAAACTCAATATCATTATTCATAAGTTTTAGACAACGCTGCCGCAAAAGCTAAGGCTTGGTTTAGGGTGTTCAAAAAAATTCAAAAAGTCAAAAAGTTACCAAAAAAAAAAAAGTAATCACTATTCACAAATTAAAAATATAAAAAAAATTAATATACATAATATTTTAATACAAATAAACTTTACACCACTCTAAGTACTGATCTGAAAGGAAAGTACAGTGAAAGGAACCAAAAAAAAAAAATTACATATATATATTCACTAAGTTGGATGGTAATTTTAAGCCCATGGGGATCCACCGCCGTTCCCTTTTTGATAATCCGAACCGTTCAATATGTAAAACTCATCCAGTACTATATGCTTATCAAACATCACGTTGATCAGATATCGTTAACTACATGATCAAATCAGTTTTGTATAAACAATGGATGGTATTATAGTTAACAGTTGACAAAAAAACTAATATGATCAGATAGCTATCGATATCCAATCAACGTGATTTTTCACATACATATAGTACTCGACGAGTTATACACATTAACAATTCCGATTAGCAAAATAGGACCCGTGGTAGGCCTTAACGAGTCAAACAACACCGTCCAATTCAAGTCCGAAAATGAGACAATCATTTCTCATCTCTTAACCAGCCCACTGCACTGGCCAAACTGTACAAGCTACTTCACTAACTTGTAGCGCCCTCAAAATAATACATAAAACCCATCATTTTAGACATGTAAAGATATAAGAGAAATAAACATCTTCCTATTCATCAGAGTAGTTCTTACAAAAGTATTACATGTTAACAACAAAAGCAAATGCCCTACGGGCTTACAGCTTTCCAAGTCAACACTTGGTTACAAAAGAAGAGTGCTAACTCAAATACATATTAAGCCCTTGGCTTGTATTTATATGTAATACATCAAAAGAAAGCAAAATAACAACACAGTCTGTCTGCCTCTAGCCTCCCAAGCTATGTCCTTGGAGGTGGCATGCTACCTGTACCTAAAAATGATGTCCTATATAGGGTGAGCCAACGCCCAGTAGAGATATGCTAAACATAGTATGAGCAGTAACTAAGACATTAGCAATTTATAAATGTTTGACTCACATAAATCAATTCACAAACCATTTCCATTACATGACAAATGTGTCCATGTTTCATTTCATTTTCCATTTCTTATCCAATTCTCAATTCATAACAATGGCTCAGAACCTGGCCTAACAATTCAGATGAGTTAGTAACTCATATTGAACCTTTCCCACTTCACAATAGATAAGCATACTAGATGTATCAACACATCAACAGATAAGCATATGAGCTATATTAACACTTCAACAGATAAGCATATGAGTTGTATCTACGGAGTCCATCCCCTATCTTTCCCAAACACTATCCGGTTTAGAGGTCCATCCCCTATCTTCCCCTAAACCGTAGAGTACATCCCCTATCTCCTCCCACACAACACAATGTATATAGACATAGATCATATACACATTCAATCAATAAATAAAGTTAATGTATTATTTCAACCGTCATATTCTATGACACATTCAATTGATCAGGTTTAGTTTACCTAATCATCATGTATTGTCTACAACAATCAAGACTACCTTCCACCGGTAGCCCAAAGCATTTATTTCTAAACAGATAATAAAAGCATTGATAGATAAATTATCCGCATTTTAAAAAGTGAGTGATTTATAAATCCAACTCCACTATCCCATCTCATAATGAGCCAATTTCATTATATTCAACTCAATTTCACAAACCCATAACTTTCCCAAATTAATTACACCAATTAATTTATGCACAATTTAGGGCTTTCTCCCTCATCTCTCAATATTAACCCCAAGGGTCTAAATATTACTGTAACAAGCCCACGGGGGGACCTCGCTACAGCTCGGACTCGATTTGTGTCACGGTTCTTAATCTTGAACCAAAGAGTCCAAATCCGGCAAATCGTTTTGAGAAAACAGATTTTTAGAAAGAAGTGCCAAACATGGACTGCTTTGCCAGATACAGAGTCGCCACCTAAATATTTTATTTTTGGGAAATTTAGGAAACCCTGACTCGTGCCTAAGGCCACGTGTCCGTCATCACCAAAGTTGCCTCGGCTCGGGAACTTGGGTACGATTGGGGAAGGTCACTTCGTGAGCACCCCCGCTCGCCCGATCAAAGATCGGCCTCTACTAACCATGATATCTAGTTTTGAAAACATTATGCGTTCTTATTCCGGTTATTAGCCTAGATTTATTATGTGATGCGCACAGCATACAAGTATAGACCGGGTCGCCTGAATTGGAACAAAACACTTTATGTTTGTTTTTTAAAGAGGTTTGCTACTCGCAAGTAGGCTTAAAATGCAGATTTTGCCACCCTCGGGTGGGCATAAAAAACATGATTTTGCCACTATCTAGTGGGCTTAAAACTCACAGTCAATGATTTGTTCCAATCCAAATAACCCAACCTTCACCCACAGGCATTCAAGTAGGTATATCACATAAGCACATAGCCTCATGGTAAGCATGCTATTCATGGCAGTCACTCACACGCATGCAAGGATGCTAAAGCATAAAAACTCACCGGGTACTCCAAGCCAAAACAGAAACTGATTAGAAATCCATGCATGATCCTAAGTATACAGAAATGCCTAATGCAACACATGCAAAATATAACTATAGCAGGCTCGGCTATCCTAAACATGGCATATGGAATGCTACAGCTAACATGTATTCAACTTGGAATTAAAATACAAATGCAGTTAGTATGATGCGTCGAGCCCGGTGCATGCAAAACAGATGAATGAATGCAAACATGCTATCATACTGTATGCTAATTGAAATATGCCCTAATCTAACCATTATAAGCAGGTAAATAAAAAGGGAAGAAAGACGTAGGGTTGGAAGACATACATCACACTCACGCACACTTATTACAACATTGCCCTCGCTCGAAGGGTCCGAATAAATAATACAGTCTCGAATAAATAATACAGTCCGAATAAATACAAAAATCCTAATTAATTAACAAATTAACTAAGAAAGCTATAAATTGGCATGCAAGCCAGGGACTGCCTCAACTCTGATGAATGATGTATGTTTGGGCTGCCTTGCGTGGAAATCCACTAGGATGCCCCAATTAGCCTCTGTTTTGCAATGGTTTTTGAAAAGCGCACCAAGCCTCGGAACACTGCTGATTCTTGATTTGCTGCAACAGAGAGCAGGAAAGGGACATGGCAATGTATTTTCACATATGTATGCATGTCTCGATCCTCGTGCCACCAATCACGCATATCGATGCATGATGGCCGATGAGTCGAATTGCACGACTCAATATGGAATGAATGCACATGAAAACACAACAAAACCTAAACTCCATCATGGGTAATCCGGAGTGTCGGCGACTGGGGAATTGAGACACGTTCCGTCACTCGGAGTATGAAACGTACCTCGTTTCCCATGCTCGGGCTAATTCCTATCCCAAGCACGATGCAATATGCATGACATGCATGAATGCAACTAAGATACAACCTAACATGCGCAATGCTATGAAATGACATACACGATGCACGATGTAACATGGCATACATAATGCGCTAACATACAACCTAGCATACGCAATGCTATGAAATGAAATGACATACACGATGCATAATGGACTTACACCAACACAAGTGGACCTCAGCTACACTCACACAGGAGGCCATTAGACGAAAATGAGACACTCGAAATGCGTGCATACGTGCACGCAAACCGAGGACCGACCCTAAGGCATGGAATGCCACTCTAACAAGACATGACAAGGCATGGAGTATGGAATATTAGCATGAAAATTTTAGTACCAAAATGTGATGCAAAACAGCCCCGAATCATAGAAACATGGCACTCGATGCATAGAATGATCCCGAAATGCAAAACTAGGTACATGGAATGGCTTACAGCTATACGAAGCATGCATTATTTGAACATGAGACCTAAAGACAGAATCAAGGCAGTCCCAAAATAAGCATATTTACAGTTTTAAACAAGGCCAAACAGTGAACACAAATGGGTCTAAGCTAGCATGCAAAAATGGCCCTGAAAGCGAGATAATGAAGCAAGTAGCAGCTGCTGACCTCAAACAGAGAACGGCCCTTCTACAATGTTGAATAGGGGCCCAAAATATAGTATTTTACAGTTGATGACCAAACCCAAAACAGTGCACAAGCATGCTCAAAATACTATGCAAAATAAGGCCAAAAAGAGAGCTATAACACAAAGTACAAAAGGGATGCCTCAAACAGTAAAAGAACCTTAATGAAACATGAAGAGGGGGTCAAAATAAGACCATTTACAGTTCGGACCAGAGCCCAAAAACAGAAGCACAAGGGGCTAACAAATCATGCAAAAATAAGGCCAAAAGAGGGATACAAAGGCAAGTGGCAAATGGAAGCCTCAAATAGTGAGGAGCCCTTCAAAAATGTTGAATAAGGGCTCAAAATAAGCCACTTTACAGTTTACAACATGCCTCAAAACAGTTTATACATAGGCCTAAAATACTATGCAAGGAAATGGCATAAAAGAAAGGTAAAGAAGCAAGTGCCACAAGGAAGCCTCAAACACTGAGAGGCCCTTAAACAAACATGAAATAGAGCTCAAAAAAATGTTATTTTCAGTTAGGGTCGGAGCTCAAAAAGGAAGCACAAGGAGCTAGAATATGAACCAAGAAAAGGGTCAAAAAGGGGAGAAGAAGACTTACCCTTGAAGACTAATCTTTGACAGCCTTTTGGACCAAAATGCAGCACTCCTAGGCTCTGAAGAACAACCTCAAGCTGCTGGAATGGAGGATGAAAGGGTGGGGCTATGGGTTGGTGAAGAACCAAGGGGGTTTTAAGGCTTAGAGTAGAGAGAGAGAGAGAGATTTAATGTGAGAGCTCCAAACCAAAATTTTCTAACCCCTAAAACACAGCTGGAGGGTCTGTTATATAGACACAAGAGGGTGGAAAAGAGGGGGAAAAATGGGGGAAAAATGAAATTCAAATTTCCCCTCAAAATTGGCCTAAAAGGGAGATAAAGGGGCAAGTGATAGTAGGAGATCTCAAACCGAAGAGAGCCCTTCAACAAAGTTGAAGAGTGGCTCAAAATAAGACACTTTGTAGGTTATGACAAGCCACGAAAATAAATACAAGTAGGCCTAAACTATCATGCAAGAAAAGGCCTAAAAGAGGGGTAAAGAAACAAGTGGCAGTAGGAGATCTCAAATAGCAAAAGGTCCTTAATCTAATATGAAAAGGACCTCAAAATATGACTATCTCAAGTTCGGGTCAGAGCCCAAAAATGCAGAATGAAGGTTCAGGAGCCAAAACACGTAGTTCGGGGCCCCGAAAGTGGATTGTTAGGCACCGGAAGTGGTGTCCGACCACGAAGTTGGTCTCTCGGACCACAGTGTCCCTCAAAAGGGAGGAAATAAGGTGTGTGCCAAAAACCGGAGCAAACGGAGGTGGTTAAGCGGTCCCGAACCGAGGCACACGGCCGACAGCTCCGAAAAACCGAGAACCGGGCTCTAAACGGGAAAAATAGCCTACGACCACAAAACGTAGCCTACGGCCACTGAGAGATGGTCTACGAGACCTCTCCCTCCCTTCGGGAAAAGAAAACAGAGAAAACAGGGCTTGGTTCGCAAACCGAGGCAAAGCACAAAAGAGTCCGAAAGTCCGGAGGCAAGGCTCGCAGCCGGGACTCCGCAACCTCAGAACGAGCACAATATGCAATATCACCGAGCGCTCCATCGGTGATGTCTGAGTCTTAAGGTCGGTCAAAAATGGGGTGTCTACAGTTGCCCCTCTTTGACAGAACTCGAAAGTCATAAGTGACGGGAGTGAATGTCAAAGCCCAGAGACGACCCATTTTTGACAAGGCCGAAGACTTGGACAAACAAACAAAATATAGATAAATAAATGGTTGTGCCCGCAGGCTGCCTACGTATCCTTTTTGCAAGGAATCAAACCAGCGTAGTTCAAGGGCAGGATGCAAAATGATATGCAGAAAGATTTTGATAATTGGACTTATACGTTACGCGAGGCCGGTTTGATAATTGGACTTATACGCTACGCGAAGCCGGTTTGAAAATTGGACTTATACGCTACGCGAAGCCGGTTTGATAATTGGACTTATACGCTACGCGAAGCCGATTTGATAATTGGACTTATACGCTACGCGAAGTCGGTTTGAAAATTGAGGATTTATGCAATGCACTGTAATGACTAAAATGCAATGTGATAGCTAGGAAAAAGGGGGGTACCTTACAGGGGCACTTGGCAATGACGTACCTCATGCTGCTGGGGATCTCTCGCTTCTTCTTGATTGAACCACAGGTACTACTTTTCTCCCTGATTGTGGTCGCAGCTTTCCCTATTCTCCAACAGGGTGACAGACTAGGTTGGATCAATATCCAGAATTGAGGCGCATACACATGCTATCTCAATCTATGGGGCTGCCATACAGATTTCAAGCCGAGGATATACCCCTGGGTATTTAAACCAGACTTTAGTCTCGGAAATCCCGAACCTTTGCGTTCTAGGCATGAGCCATTCGAACTCTAGTTTCCACCGTCTCAGTTGGTCTCCTAGGAACTCACTGCTAACACAGGCAGGTGGCTATACCAAACCGCTGGAAGTCGTTCGGGCACGACAAGCACCAAAGGAATTGCACCTTTAGAGGATTTAAGGTCTCCTAGACTGGAGAGTACACAAGACAGTGCGAGTAGGGTGAATGCATAAAGCAGTGTGATACAGGTAAGGTGCGCAAGATAGCGCGATGCAATGCACTAACAAGTGCAAGTAAGGTGCGCAAGATAGCGCGATGCAATGCATACACAATGCGAGTAAGGTGCACAAAATAGTGCGATGCACAAAATAGTGCGAGTGAAATGTAATGCACTAACAAGTGCAGGTAGGATGCGCAAGATAGCGCGGTAAAATGCATGCACAATGCAAGTAATGTGCATAAAATAGTGCGATGCGTAAAATAGCGTGAGTGAAATGTAATGCACTAACAAGTGCAGGTGTGACGCGCAAGATAGCGCGAATGATATAATGCACAAAATAGTGCAATACGCTAAACAGCGCGATTGATTTGAAATGCACAAGATAATGCGATGTGATATGCAAAGCACAGGACAGTGCGATTGAGGTGCGCAAAATAGCGCGATGAATGCAATGCACAAGACAGTGCGATGGAGGTACGCAAAATAGCGTGAATGATAAACTACACAAAACAGTGCGATTGAGGTGCGCAAAATAGCGCGAGTGATAAACTGCACAGAACAGTGCGATGCGCAAAATAGCACGAATGTAAACTGCACAAAACAGTGCGATTGAGGTGCGCAAAATAGCGCGAATGACAAACTGCACAAAACAGTGCGATGCGCAAAATAGCGCGAATGTAAACTGCACAAAACAGTGCGATTGAGGTGCGCAAAATAGCACAAATGACAAACTGCACAAAACAGTGCGATGCGCAAAATAGCGCGAATGTAAACTGCACAAAACAGTGCGATTGAGGTGTGCAAAATAGCGCGAATGACAAACTGCACAAAACAGTGCGATGCGCAAAATAGCGCGAATGTAAACTGCACAAAACAGTGCGATTGGGGTGCGCAAAATAGCGCGAATGATAAACTGCACAGAACAGTGCGATGCGTAAAATAGCGTGAATGTAAACTGCACAAAACAGTGCGATTGATTTGAAATGCACAAGACAGTGCGATACGCTAAACAGCGCGAGTGATTTGCAATGCACAAGATAGTGCGAGTGAGATATAACCACAAGATGCACAAGACAGTGCAAGCGAGATACAAAGTGTAAGTGCACAAGACAGTGCGAGCAGGGATAAAATGCACAAGATAGTGCGATAAAATGCATCTTCTATGCAAGTATGGAAGCACATTCTATGCAATATTGAAAGCAAGCATATTCTATGCATGAAACAAGCAAAGCATATTCTATGCGGAATCGAAAGCAAGCATATTCTATGCATGAATCATAACGATGCGCGGCATGCATGCAACAACAGTGTATAAGAAAGTTCACATTCTATGCAATAGAGGAGCATCAAATATGTACTCTGGTGCCTCTGATTTACCTCTTAGAGGACTTCACAACATACTCAGCTCAAAAAGGGCACACCCTGTTCAAATTGGTGAGAGATAACATCTGCATGTAAAACCCTCGGGTGTTGCTTGGACTGTCATTCTGACTTGAAGCAGGCTTATACTTGAGGTAGAGGTGCACTCACACTTCGGTAGTATTAACAAGGCCTGAAGAGGTACATCCGGAATACAATCACGGAACTTGCTGAAGGTGAAACTCACTCAGATGCTTCGATTTTCCTTCTTTTCTTTTGCTTTGCAGTCCGGAACCTAAATAGCTTCAGATAGGTCCTTGTTTTACTGTTCTGACATGACCTGGGTTGAACCCTGCGGTTTTACGAAAGAACGAATCTCGTTTTGCACAGATGTGGAGAACGGCACGGCACTCGGAGCACAAAACGATTTTATTTTTTTTGAAATCAAGAGATGAGTTTTCGACCAGGTATTGAGCCTACGACTGAACACAGCAAAACGACTCAACAAGGAAATAAAAGGCACACAACCTAGACACATCGAGTAATACTCGAAACGACTCAAAACAAGAATCGAGATAAAACAAAAAGACACGACACTCAGACGTGCACAGAGAGCCTGTTTCATCGGGTAGTGTTTCCCCACCCTTTCTCATTTGTGGTTCTCACATCACTCGGCCCTCAAGCTCTTGTTTTCTGAAAAAGCCCTTTTCTCACTTTTTCTCTCATCGCACATCTCTCTATTCTTCAATCTCTCATTTTTCATCCCTCCCCTGGGTGGTTGATGGATAAACAGGAAGTTGCGGGCTCTTGCCCCTAGCATGTGTAGACACCCCCATTTTTGACCGACCTTAAGACTCAGACGTCACCGATTGAGCGCTCGGTGATGTTGCATTTTGTGCTCGTTCAGAAGTCTCAGAGTCGTGGCCGTGAGCCCTGCCTTCGGACTTCCGAACCCTCTTCTGTACCTTGTCTCGGTTTGCGAACCAGACTCAGTTTTCTCTGTTTCTCTTCCTGAAGGGAGGGAGAGGTCCCGTAGACCATCTCTCAGTGGCCGTGGGCTACATTTCGTGGCCGTAGGCCATTTTGCCCATTTCGGAGTCCGGTTCCTGGTTTTCGGAGTCGTCAGGCCGTGTGCCTCAGTTCGGGACCGTCTAACCATCTCCGATTCCTCCGATTTTTGGCATACATTTTATTTACTCCCTTTTGAGGGACACTGAGGTCTGAGAGACCCATTTCGTGGCCGAATGCCACTTTCGGTGCTTAACAGCCTGTTTTCGGGACCTCGAACTGCGTGTTTTGGCCCCCGAACATTCGTTTTGCATCGGTTTTCGTTCATTTTTGACAGGTACCTTCTGTTTTATCACTAGGAAGGTCACTGAAGGGTGGGAGGCCAGCAATTGTCTCAGCAACCAGTTATATTCCTCCGGCGCCCTCCGACGCCTGTTTTTCTCACTTCCGAGCCAATGTTGACCACCCTAGGGCCATTTTCTTCAACCCCAAACCACATATTTGTGTTGTACACACATGGGAGGACCCTAATATGCTATGGCCGGCCACTAATTGTTGTTGAACCTTTTGAACCCCTCCAAGAAATGGCTTGTTCTCTCTCCTGCTTTACAGTTTCCAATTTTGAACCACGGGGTTGTGTTCAGCACACATGGGAGGACACTAATCTCATATGGCCGGCCACTAATTCAATTGGCCCATTTTGACCCTTGGTCGGCCGGCCATAGGGGGTGGCCGGTCGGCCACCTGCAAATCTGAAAACTGGCCGGCCTTGTTCTTTGGTCCTGGTACTTTACAGTTGTATAGCTTTTTCCCCCAAAAGATCTGATTTCGGGGGACTTTTGTTAAAGGGAGAAACTTAATCCCAAAGCTCTACACACTTTCCTTCCTTTTCTCCTCCACTCTTGCTTACATACAGCAGCTCCCTCTCTATCTCAAGGGTTGAAAAACTTGCTTTGAGGATACACATACATATCTCTCCATTTCTCTCTCATTTTCTCAAGTTTTGGCTCCATTTCTTCACTACCACCAAGCACCACTACCACCATTCCATTTCCAGCAGCTTGGGGAGCTTTCCAGCAGCTAGGAAGCAACATTCCTTGGTCCAAGAGGTAGCAAAAGTTTGGTCTTCAAGGGTAAGTTCATCTTTCCCTCTTTTGTAGCACTTTTTTGCACCATTCTTCTAGCCTAGTTTCTTGTTGTTTTGGGCTCAGACCCTAACTGAAAGGGTCATTATTTTGAGCTATTCTACATGTTTGTTTAAGGGCTCAACCCTGTTTGAGCCCCCCATTTGGTACTTGCTTCAACACCCTCTTGTATGCCATTATTTTGCATGGTATTTCTAGCCTATTTTTGATCTATTTTTGAGCATAATATAAACTGTGAGTTGGCTTATTTTGAGCTCCTCTACAACATTGTAGAAGGACTCAACCTTTTTTTGGGACCTCCATGCATGACTTGCCATTGAACCCCTCTTTGGCCCCCATTTTTGCATGCTTTGTGAGCTTACCTTGCCTTTGTTTTTAGGCCATGATCAGAACTGAAAGTGGCCATATTTTGACCTTCTTGGCATATCTTATTAAGGGTCTTTGGCTGTTTGATGAATGCTTTGTATACCTCATGTTATAGCCTCATGTTGGCCTATTTCTTGCATGGCATTTTTAGCATGTTTGCATACTGATTTGAGGCTTGTCATCTACTATAAATGTTCATGTTTTTAGGCCCTCTTCAGTGTTGAAGAAGGGTCTTTTGCCATTTGGGCTTTGCATCTATCACTTGCTTCATTGCTTCCCTTGCGGAGCCATTTTTGTATGCCATTTTTGCCCTACTTGTGATTGCTGATTGGCCTTGTTTTGTACTGTAAAAATGTGAGTTTTGGGGCTGCCTTTCTTCTTGTTTTTCATGTCTTGTTCAAATTATGTATGTATTGTATAGCTGTAAGCCATTTCAGATGCCTAGTTTTGCATTTCGGGAGAGATTCCTTACATCGGGTTTCATTTCGCCTCATTTCGGGGCTGTTTTTCCCCTCTTTCTGCTACTGATTTTTGCATGTTTGCATGTCATATTCCGTGTCTTTTCCATGTCTCATTAGAGTGGCATTTCGGTGCCTGAGGGTCCGTTCTCGGTTTGCGTGCACGCGTGCATGCATTTTGAGGTGTCTTGTTTTTATCTGATGGCCTCCTATGTGAGTGTGGCTAAGGCTCTCTAATGTTGGTGTAAGCCCATTATTGCATTGCGTATGCCATTTCATCCGTAGCATTGTGTATGCCCGGTTATGTATTACCTCGTATAGCGTGTATGCCATTCCATGACATTGTATATGTTAAGATTGCATATTAGCTGCATTTCATGCACATCATGCATATTGCATCGTGTTCGGGATAGGAGTTAGTCCGGGCACGGGAAACGAGGCGCGTTTCGTACCCCGAGTAACGGAATGTGTCTCAATTCCCAAGTCACCGACACTCCGGATTATCCGTGATGGAGTTAGGTTTTGTTGTAGCATTCATATGCATTCATTCTATATTGAGTTGTGCAATTCGGCTCCTCGGCCATCATGCATCGATATGCGTGATTGGTGGCACGAGGATCGAGGCATGCATATATCTGTGAAATACATTGCTATGCCCCTTTCCTGCTCTCTGTTGCAGCATATCAAGAATCAGCAAATTCTCCAAAGCTTGGCGCGCTTTTCGAGAAACATTGCAAAACAGAGGCTAATTGGGGCATTCCAGTGGATTTCCACGCAAGGCAGCCCAAACATACATCGTTCATCAGAAGCAAGGCAGTCCCTGGCTTGCATGCCAGTTTACAGTTTTCTTAGTTAATTTGTTAATTAATTAGGGATTTGTATATTATTCGGACTGTAATATTTGGATTGTATTATTCTTTCATTTGGGACTGTACATTTATTCGGACCCTCTGCGCGAGGGCAATATTGTAATAAGTGTGGGTGAGTGTGATGTATGTCTTCCAACCCCACGTCTTTCTTCCCTTTTATTTATCCGCTTATGATGGTTAGATTAGGGCATATTTCAATTAGCATACAGTATGACAGCATGTTTGCATCATTCATCTGTTTTGCACGCACCGGGCTCGGCGCATCATACTAACTGCATCTGTATTTCAATTCTAAGTTGAATACTTGATAGCTGTTGCATCTCATATGCCATGTTTAGAATAGTCGAGCCGGCTATAGTTTGCATTTTTGCATGTGTTGCATTAGGCATTTCAGTATACTTAGGATCATGCATGATTTCTAATGTAGTTTCTGTTTTGGCTTGGAGTACTCGGTAAGTTTTATGCTTTAGCATCCTTGCATGCATGTGAGTATTGCCATGAATAGCATGCTTACCATGAGGCTAATTGCTTATGTGATATAACTGCCTGAATGCCTGTGGGTGAAGGTTGGGTTATTTGAATTGGGACAATTCATCAAATGTTTGTTTTAAGCCCACTAGATAGTGGCAAAACCATGTTTTCTAAGCCCACCTGAGGGTGGCAAAATCTGCATTTTAAGCCTACCTGCGGGTAGCACCATCAAACCGTTTTCAAACAAACAAACATGAAATGTTTTGTTCCAATTCAGGCGACTCAGTCTATACTTGTATGCTGTGCGCATCACATAGTAACATAGGCTAATAACCGGAATAAGAACATACAATGTTTTCAAAATAAGATATCATGGTTAGTAGAGGCCGGTCTTTGACCGGAGCGAGCGGGGGTGCTCACGAAGTGACCTTCCCCAATCGTACCCAAGTTCCCGAGCCGAGGCAACTTTGGTGATGACGGACACGTGGCCTTTGGCACCGAGTCAGGGTTTCCTAAATTTCCCAAAAATAAAATATTTAGGTGGTGACTCTGTATCTGGCAAAGCAGTCCATGTTTGGCACTTCTTTCAAAAAATCTATTTTCAAAATGATTTGTCGGATTTGGACTCTTTGGTTCAAGGTTTAGAACCGTGACATTTGAGTCCTTCGAACTGTAGTGACCCAATATCGAACCAGAACGGGGGGGAGTCGCACCCTCCCCGGGATGCGTTCGGGGACGTCTACAGCATGCTGCTAGATTCTTTTTCTCCTGCGCACAGCAGTGAACTTCTCCCACAGAGGGGTTGTGCTACAACTGAGTGTGTAGCAAATCTGCAGCTGACCGGTTGACGATGCTCTACTGGGGAGTTTGGACGTGATAAGATCTGTCCAGATGATGGAGTGGGATATCTTGCCCCATTCCAGTTCGTACTTCACACTTTGCTTGATACCTCGTTGCTTGGAGGATGTGAGAGCTTTCTGCCTTTTGTTGTGCCCTTTTCTGGCGAATACGGTGCCCTTTTCGACAAGTAGAGTGCCCTTTCTGGCAAGTATTTCGACAAAGGGGAAAAGACAGAACACCCGACTCAACTGTGCCCCTTGTTCATCATTTTGACCATTTTTTGTTTTTGCTTTCTACTAAAACAGTTTTTGACCAACATGAGAGTTAGATTAACATGCTTGTTCAATTTTTGATTTGAAATCATGCAAGTCAGGCTATGAGCACTGAAAATTTTCCTTTTTTGGGTCCAAGAAATGGTCCAGTTTTTGGAAAAGATGAAACAATTTTCGAGAAAATTAGTCAACCTCAGTAAAAATTCTCAAAAACTATTTTTGCAAACGGCCACTGCTCAATAAGCATAGAACCCACGCTCGAGATACACAACCTCAGATTCGAAGGAAAATTGCCCCTTGCTGGAGGGGAGCTGCATGGCAACGGAAAGTTGCTCCTTGTTTGAACGGCACCGCGGCGCATTGAATGGCAACGGAAAGTTGCCCCTTGTTTGGACGATGCCGCAGCATTTCGCAAACAGTCTTCATTAATGATGACCGAACTCCTGGATACAAAGAAGGCAAGGATGATCAAAACCATTATATGGACTTAGTCACTATGAGAGCGTTAGGTGCTGGACTTCAAGATGAAGTTGCCTACGTATCCCAAACATGGGAATCAAGCCTTACGTAGTTCGGGGTTAAGGTACACTCAGGTATTAATCTCTCCTTTTTAGGCTCTAACTTTTGCCAAGGCGCCCGTCGCGGGTTTTCGACCTTGCGAGCTTTGTTTTTCTTTTCTTTTCAATTCTTTTCTTCTTTTTTCTTTTTCATCTTTTCTTTTCATTTTCTTCATTTTTTCTTTTCTTTTTTTTTTACTATTTTTTTCTTTTTTTTTTTTTTTGTTCTTTTTCTTTTTTTTCTTGCTCTAACTTTTGCCTAGGTCGCCCTTCGGTTTTTGGCCCAGCGAGCCTTTCAAGGGTAAAAGTGTAGCTTTGTCCATGCCGAATGGTTTTGAGATCTTGAAGTTATCTGAATCTAGGAGAGTAGCTGTTGTTTGCTAACGATGCAGGAGTCCATCCCATGGGGGCTGAATTTGCCCCTAGTGTTGTGGATAGGAACTCAGTTGTTCTTCAGCAATGCTTTCTTCTTTCTTCCCTTCTGGGATTTGGCATTCTTTCCAGTCTTTGTTAGCTTGAGAAACATCCCACTTTTTGACTCTTCGAGCGCATCTGACATTTTTTTTGCCCCTAGTTGGAGGGGTGCTTCTGATCTGACTCTATAAGCTTTTTTGACAACGCCTGACCTTCTTAATCTGACTTTGTTGCCTCTAGTTCGAGATCTGCTTCGAATTTGACCACGCAAGCCTCACATTATGGTTGACCTTTGAACTTTCTAAGTCTGAGTTCGAGGTTTGAAAGCAAGGGGGTCGAGTCTCGAGGCTGAGAGCGATCCTAGGCAGCACAATCTCAAGAGCGAATCCACACAGGTCTTCGCAGGGTCTCGCAAAACATTGTTTTTGAAAATTTTTAAGAAAGCGACAAGTCGCTCGCGCTAAAGATAGTGTGAAACCAGTCTGGATCAAGCCAAGGTCCTTCTCAGTACTTACGCTAACAAGCATGATTTCATTCATTAAGGGCTTAGCACGCCTCTCTTTCTCTCAATTGATCAAAGTTTTACAAATCCCGAGGAATTCCTTCCTCTTCGTTTTCACCGCAGTGTTCAAAAAAAGTTTTGAAAAACTTAGGTCAATACAATGACGTCAAGGCACAGAAAAGCAGGTGAAAAGCACTACCATTTCTTTCAAGTTTCTAGCACAACTGGCGCAAGGCAGAAGGGAACACAAGAATGTGAAAATCACTGCTGTTCATTCAAATCTGTTGGCATAACTGGCTCCCTGGCAGAAACAGACTCAAAACAAAACGAAAAGACAAACACAAAACAAAATGGTGACGCTCGAGGTAACACCCCCCGGAATCACCCGACTCCTATACAACAGGACTGACTCGATACAACAAGACAGACCCTTAATCAAAAAGACTGACTCGAGACAAAGAGACAGACTCAAAATAACACAACAAGACTGACCCAATACCTAAGTCAGAATGTACAAAAACCAGCATTCACAAATGCTCAAAACAGTGTGTGCCATCCACCATATCTGGAGTCAATCGAGCGCCACCCGTAGGTGGTTCATCTCCTGATCACATCACATTATCCCCCAAGTTCACCGATCCAGTGCCGAAAGACTTTACAGAGCTTGGCGGGAGGACAACCCCATTGTCAAACAGATCCTGTACTTCATGGCGAAGACGGAAGCAGTTGTCGGTAGTATGGCCAGTTTGCTGATGGTATGCGCAGTACTGGGTAGCATCATGCGTAGCCGGAAGAGGGTTCGGGAGAGGCCGAGGCTCAAGGGGTTAGAGATGGCCTTGTCCAACAAGGATTTGGAGAGCTTTGGACAAAGGCATATAGAGGGCATGGAAGACCCTCCGACCTCGGGGTTGGTACTTCAAGGTTTGTGGATTTTTGCTAGGCGCACCAGCAAAGGGATTGGCAGGTGCTGCCCTGGTTTGCTGATCTCTTCTGAGTGGAGGATTAGAGCTAGCAGGATCGTCTCTGGTATGATGGCCCTTCTCCCGACTTGCCCTTTGATTCAAACTGCCCCTAGCTTGAGTGGCGAAAGTGTCATCTACAGTTTTTGCAACAACTACGAGGACTTGCTCTTTGTTCAGCCCCTCGGCTTTCAAAGCCTCAACAGCAAACAGAAGATGTTCATGGGGATCCATGCCCACCCCTACCTTTTTCTTTTCACTTGCCTCCACTTTGCCAAGGGATTGGCCTTCCTCAAATGCAGCCCGTCTCAAGACTGGGGGGCCTTTTGACTTGAAATTCCCAGTATGTGGTATGGTCGATGATGGAGCCAATGTCCCGGAGGCCAGATCTGTCACAGTTCTTTGAAGATCTTTTATCATTCCCATCAACTCAGAAGTAGTGGGTTCTCGGGTTTGAGATGATTGGGGTTCAGGTGCACCCATCATGCATAAGTCCATACTTTCTGGGATAAACACCTCAGGTTTGGGTAGATGGGCCAGGGTGATGTATATGTTAGGGTCATAGGTGGATGGCAGTATATGGATGAGATTGAGGTAGGCAGGAGATGTTTGGTCATTGGGGTCTGAAGGTGGAGCTATCGTCCGGTTGTCGATGAGATTTTGGACCTCATGACGAAGGCGGTAGCAACGGTTGGTGCCATGACCGCGCTGCTGATGGTACATACAGTACTTGGCGGGGTTATGTCTGGCTGGGAGTGGGTCGGGAAGAGGTTGAGGATCGAGGGGTTCGAGATGCCCTTTTTCCATCAGGAGTTTTAGTGCGCTAGTCAGGCTCATATAGAGGGGGGTGAAAGTTCTACCCTAAGCTTGGGCTGGGCTGGCTGGTCGTAGGCTTGGTTTGGCAAAAGGGTTGGCTATGACGACTGTATTGATTTCAGGGGGTTCGGGAATAGTGCTACTTTCGGCATTAGTACTCCCTGCAATCGCCCTCCTTGTCAGTTCACTTGTTCTGGAAATGATCCCGCTGTTGAACACATTCTCGACCTGAACCCCCAGTTCATGCAAACTTTTGAAAGTGAATAGCGGAGCCACTATCAACTTTTGCAACATATCATGCTCAAGGTTTCGCACCATCATCTGCACTTGATCTCTCTCAGAAGGGCGATTTGTCATCTGTGCTGCCTTTGCCCTCCACCTTGCAACAAATTCCACAAAAGGCTCTGTTGGGTTCTGGCGTGTTGTTTCAAGCTCTTGCATGGTCATTTCAACCTGGGTATTGTAAGAATACTGATCAACAAAGACCTCAGCCAGTTCTTCCCAGTTTTGTTTCACTTTATCTTCCAACTTAGCGTACCAAGTGGCTGCTATACTCGACAAGGTTCTTCCATACAAAGAGAGTTTCTGTGGCTTAGTCAGACCCATCGGCTTTAGGACATCCAAGAAAAGTCGGATATGTACCATTGGATCTCCAGACCCGTCGAAACGGTCAATATATGGCATTTTGAATATGTTTGGGAGCCGTACAGCAGACTCGGTGTGCCCATCCTCAATGTCGGGAATGGAGTTAAGGCCCTGTGCCTTTTTTAATTGCTTCTCAAGGTTCGCAATTTTCACTGCGGTCAGATCGAGGTCATTAGCATCAAGAGGATAAAGCCTCTCATTAGGCTGCACTAAGGGTCTGATAACTCGGGCTTGAGCCAACCCTTATCGGGGATCTGGACCCTGCAAATTTTCAGCTGGCGGAAGCGGGTCAAAGTTCGGCTGGGGTCCCAAAGCTGGATGTGAGGCAGATGTCCCAGATGGGCGCTGCGTTTCAATACTAGTCTCAGCCTACATGGCAGTTCCCTGATTTAGCGCTGCTATCACGGCCACAAATTCTTCTGAACCCTGTGCCATCACGGTCTGCTGAGTCTGAACAAAGGTGATATGACTGGCGACTGACGGATCAGATGAATCGGTGAGCCCTAATTGGCCTTTCTTTGCCTTGCCTCAGCGAAAGAACACTGGTTGCCCTTGAATTGAATTTCTAACCTAACAAAGTCTATCAGCACTAGTCCAATGTACCCGGGGGATATCGAAGCCTTCTGAAGCTATAGTTCCAGGATTACCTAGCAAAAGAGAAAACATGCAGCATCTCAGCCTGATTTCACCAAAACAGATATGAGTATAACAGGATGACTGTGCCCTCTACTGAATTCTGCCCCAAAATTGGATGACTGTGCCCTCTACTGAATTCTGCCCCAAAATTCAACCTGTAAACTGTTACCCTCAGGTAAACTGAATCCCAAAATACTAAATTGGTGCCCGCAGGCCTGATGCCCAAACTTGTAAACTGATACATGCATTCCTGTAGAGACGCACTCTAAAAGCACATAACAGATAAGTGAGAGCCAAAACACCCCTATGTTGGGGTAGGGTTTCCCTGTCCTATTTTGTCAGGAGCTAGGGTTTCACTACGCACGCAGCGGTTTCAAACAACCTATCGGGTAAGCAACCCGTCCTAGTTTGGAATGGTCACTATGGATCCGAATATGCACTAGGTCGAATGGTCAAAAAGGGTGCCCCGGTAAAACCGGGGTTTGTGTTCCCATACTGGCAGAGCCCACAACCGGTCAGCCTTATGGTCATGCCTTGACAAGACAAGCCTCCGGCAAACCGTTCAGGAATAGCAGATGGCAAACACGGTGTCCTAGGCGCACCAATGCAAATGCAATGCAAAGAAACACACAAGTGTAGTCAAAACCAGATATCATGAGTTCGAGTCAAGTTCTCTAATTCCCCAGCAGAGTCGCCAGAAACTGTAACAAGCCCGCGGGGGACCTCGCTACAGTTCGGACTCGATTTGTTGTCACGGTTCTTAATCTTGAACCAAAGAGTCCAAATCCGGCAAATCATTTTGAGAAAACAGATTTTTAGAAAGAAGTGCCAAACATGGACTGCTTTGCCAGATACAGAGTCGCCATCTAAATATTTTATTTTTGGGAAATTTAGGAAACCCTGACTCGTGCTTAAGGCCACGTGTCCGTCATCACCAAAGTTGCCTCGGCTCGGGAACTTGGATACGATTGGGGAAGGTCACTTCATGAGCACCCCGCTCGCCCGATCAAAGATCGGCCTCTACTAACCATGATATCTAGTTTTGAAAACATTATACGTTCTTATTCCGGTTATTAGCCTAGATTTATTATGTGATGCGCACAGCATACAAGTATAGACCGGGTCGCCTGAATTGGAACAAAGCACTTTATGTTTGTTTTTGAAAGAGGTTTGCTACTCGCAAGTAGGCTTAAAATGCAGATTTTGCCACCTTCGGGTGGGCATAGAAAACATGGTTTTGCCACTATCTAGTGGGCTTAAAACTCACAGTCAATGATTTGTTCCAATCCAAATAACCCAACCTTCACCCACAGGCATTCAAGCAGGTATATCACATAAGCACATAGCCTCACGGTAAGCATGCTATTCATGGCAGTCACTCACACGCATGCAAGGATGCTAAAGCATAAAAACTCACCGAGTACTCCAAGTCAAAACAGAAGCCAAAAAACAGAAGCCAATTAGAAATCCATGCATGATCCTAAGTATACAGAAATGCCTAATGCAACACATGCAAAATGTAACTATAGCAGGCTCCGGCTATCCTAAACATGGCATATGGAATGCTACAGCTAACATGTATTCAACTTGGAATTGAAATACAAATGCAGTTAGTATGATGCGTCGAGCCCGTGTGCATGCAAAACAGATGAATGAATGCAAACATGCTATCATACTGTATGCTAATTGAAATATGCCCTAATCTAACCATCATAAGCAGGTAAATAAAAGGGAAGAAAGACATGGGGTTGGAAGACATACATCACACTCACGCACACTTATTACAACATTGCCCTCGCTCGGAGGGTCCGAATAAATAATACAGTCCCGAATAAATAATACAGTCCGAATAAATACAAAAATCCTAATTAATTAACAAATTAACTAAGAAAGCTATAAATTGGCATGCAAGCCAGGGACTGCCTCAACTCTGATGAATGATGTATGTTTGGGCTGCCTTGCGCGGAAATCCACTGGGATGCCCCAATTAGCCTCTGTTTTGCAATGGTTTTTGGAAAGCGCGCCAAGCCTCGGAACACTGCTGATTCTTGATTTGCTGCAACAGAGAGCAGGAAAGGGGCATGGCAATGTATTTTCACATATGTATGCATGTCTCGATCATCGTGCCACCAATCACGCATATCGATGCATGATGGCCGAGGAGTCGAATTGCACGACTCAATATGGAATGAATGCACATGAAAACACAACAAAACCTAAACTCCATCATGGGTAATCCGGAGTGTCGGCGACTGGGGAATTGAGACACGTTCCGTCACTCGGAGTACGAAACGTACCTCGTTTCCCCTGCTCGGGCTAACTCTTATCCCAAACACGATGCAATATGCATGACATGCATGAATGCAACTAAGATACAACTTAACATGCGCAATGCTATGAAATGGCATACACGATGCACGATGTAACATGGCATACACAATGCGCTAACATACAACCTAGCATACGCAATGCTATGAAATGAAATGACATACACGATGCATAATGGACTTACACCAACACAAGTGGACCTCAGCCACACTCACACAGGAGGCCATTAGATGAAAATGAGACACTTGAAATGCGTGCATACGTGCACGCAAACCGAGGACCAACCCTAAGGCATGGAATGCCACTCTAACAAGACATGACAAGGCATGGAGTATGGAATATTAGCATGCAAATTTTAGTACCAAAATGTGATGCAAAACAGCCCCGAATCATAGAAACATGGCACCCGATGCATGGAATGATCTCGAAATGCAAAACTAGGTACATGGAATGGCTTACAGCTATACGAAGCATGCATTATTTGAACATGAGACCTAAAGACAGAATCAAGCAAGTCCCAAAATAAGCATATTTACAGTTTTAAACAAGGCCAAACAGTGAACACAAATGGGGCTAAGCTAGCATGCAAAAATGGCCCTGAAAGCGAGATAATGAAGCAAGTAGAAGCTTCTGACCTCAAACAGAGAAGGGCCCTTCTACAATGTTGAAGAGGGGCCCAAAATTTAGTATTTTACAGTTGATGACCAAACCCAAAACAGTGCACAAGCATGCTCAAAATACTATGCAAAATAAAGCCAAAAAGAGAGCTATAACACAAAGTACAAAAGGGATGCCTCAAACAGTAAAATAACCTTAATGAAACATGAAGAGGGGGTCAAAATAAGACCATTTACAGTTCAGACCAGAGCCCAAAAACAGAAGCACAAGGGGCTAACAAATCATGCAAAAATAAGGCCAAAAGAGGGATACAAAGGCAAGTGGCAAATGGAAGCCTCAAACAGTGAGGAGCCCTTCAACAATGTTGAAGAAAGGCTCAAAATAAGCCACTTTACAGTTTACAACATGCCTCAAAACAGTTCATACATAGGCCTAAAATACTATGCAAGGAAATGGCATAAAAGAAAGGTAAAGAAGCAAGTGCCACAAGGAAGCCTCAAACAGTGAGAGGCCCTTAAACAAACATGAAATAGAGCTCAAAAAAATACTATTTTCAGTTAGGATCGGAGCTCAAAAAAGTAAGCACAAGGAGCTAGAATATGAACCAAGAAAAGGGTCAAAAAGGGGAGAAGAGGACTTACCCTTGAAGACTAATCTTTGACAGCCTTTTGGACCAAAATGCAGCACTCCTAAGCTCTGAAGAACAACCTCAAGCTGCTGGAATGGAGGATGGAAGGGTGGGGCTATGGGTTGGTGAAGAACCAAGGGGGTTTTTAAGGCTTAGAGTAGAGAGAGAGAAAGATTTAATGTGAGAGCTCTAAACCAAAATTTTCTAACCCCTAAAACATAGCTGGGGGGTCTGTTATATAGACACAAGAGGGTGGAAAAGAGGGGGAAAAATGGGGGGGAAATGAAATTCAAATTTCCCCCCAAAATTGGCTTAAAAGGGAGATAAAGGGGCAAGTGATAGTAGGAGATCTCAAACCGAAGAGAGCCCTTCAACAAAGTTGAAGAGGGGCTCAAAATAAGACACTTTGTAGTTTATGACAAGTCACGAAAATAAATACAAGTAGGCCTAAACTATCATGCAAGAAAATGCCTAAAAGAGGGGTAAAGAAGCAAGTGGCAGTAGGAGATCTCAAACAGCAAAAGGTCCTTAATCAAACATGAAAAGGACCTCAAAATATGACTATCTCAAGTTCGGGTCGGAGCCCAAAAATGCAGAATGAAGGTTCGAGAGCCAAAACACGCAGTTCGGGGCCCCGAAAGTGGGCTGTTAGGCACCGGAAGTGGTGTCCGACCACGAAGTTGGTCTCTCGGACCACAGTGTCCCTCAAAAGGGAGGAAATAAGGTGTGTGCCAAAAATCGGAGCAAACGGAGGTGGTTAAGCGGTCCCGAACCGAGGCACACGGCCGACAGCTCCGAAAAACCGGGAACCGGGCTCCAAACGGGAAAAATGGCCTACGACCACAAAACGTAGCCTACGGCCACTAAGAGATGGTCTACGAGACCTCTCCCTTCCTTTGGGAAAAGAAAATAGAGAAAACAGGGCCTGGTTCGCAAACCGAGGCAAAGCACAAAAGAGTCCGGAAGTTCGGAGGCAAGGCTCGCAGCCGGGACTCCGCAACCTCAGAACGAGTACAATATGCAATATCACCGAACACTCAATTGGTGATGTCTGAGTCTTAAGGTCGGTCAAAAATGGGGTCTCTACAATTATCAACAACATCAATATACTCATTTTGAAACCCAAATACACGTTTATGGTTCAAAATAAACATAAACCTCTTTTCAAAATTTCACATTTGAAACCCTAACTTTCAAAACCCAAAACCATTTATACAAAAGCTCAAAATCTAGGTCAAAGCCCATAAGAGTGAGTAGGAATCCCTACCTCAAGAGATGAATACCAACGAAGAAGATGAAAAAAACAAAGATGCTCCAAATCTCAAAATTCTCGGATCAAAATGTAGCCCTCAATGATCAACACACTTTTTACAAAGGCCAAAGGGTGAGAGATTACTCTAACTAGATCAATACCTAGAGAGAAGTGGAGATTTTAGTGAGAGAAGCTCTCCAATGGCTGTTTTCGAAAAGTAAGAGAGAGAATGGAAAGTAAAAAGTGATTTAAAATAGCCTAGCTGACAACAGATATACGACTCTCCCGCTCGAGCGTAGAACAGGACGCTCAAGCGTCAAGAACAAAAAACTGGGTCCGCTCGAACTCAAGAATGCCCGCTCGAGCGCCAAGACATAAGAATAAAGTACATCCGCTCGAACGCGAAAACCAGTCCGCTCGAGTGTAGATTTCCCCTTCCCAGAACTTTCACAGACAAAGTACTACCCGCTCGAGCGCCAACATACCAGCTCGAGTGCGACCGTTCGAGCGTAAAGAAACCCGCTTGAGCGTGAAAAACACACCTGCAGAAGTTTTGCAGAGGCACGAAATACTGAGAGTATGTAAACCCCGCTAGAGCACAAGAAGGCCAGCTCGAGCGAACAACCAAAAACCAAACTCCGCTCGAGCGCAGAATGACCCGCTCGAGCGTAACACCAAAAACCTGGGCAACAACACTTGAGACCAAAACTCAACCTACCTGTTCGAAACATGTCCAACACATCCTAAAACTCAAACATGCGGAATTAAAGGATGACAACAAGGTATACAACCACCAACACTACGGAACCAAAGTCCGGAATATAATAAATACAGAAAGGGAAAACCGGAATCGCTATAAATTTCTCTCATATACTTATTTATACAATTTTTAATAACACATTTTTTTTAATAAAAAGTCAAAAAATTAAATATCTATATTTTTTTCTCAACTTTTTAATTCAAAAAGATAAAAAATTATACTTGTTTAAAATACCCCAAGCAATCCCTAAATGTCCGCTCAAATCACCAACCTGTTAAAGTTCCATTCATGAGGCCAAAGGTATGAAGATTTGAGAACCAAGCCACTTCATAGGAAAAGCCACTCTCCAGCCACATCACAAAATACATAAAGCAAAGTGGGCCATCATATTCAAGATTTAACCCTAGTTAAATCCTCCCTTTCCAAACTGTTCCAAAAAAAAAAAAAAATCTATGCAAACCCATTTGCATCTCTTCCTTCGTCATTTCTCTCTCTCTCTCTCTCTCTCTCTCTCTCTCATTAGTTCTTCATTTTTCTTCTTACAAGCTCGAATGGCCAGCCACCACTATAACAGGCCATCGGCCGCATCCTCCTGTCCAACATTATAGTTATATTTACTTTGCTTGGCTACAATTTTTTTAAAAATACTTTTTATAAAATTTTACTTTCTTGTTTTTTCTTGTTTTTTGTTTTCATTGAATTTTTTTAATATTTTATACAATTTTTTTACTTTTTAGACATACCTAACATAAGTATACTTAAAAAGTAAAAAAATTATAAAAAAAAACCTTTTAAAAATTCACTAAATACCAAAAATACAAAAAAAAATACGAGAATTCAGTACATTTTTTGTATTTTTATATATTTATTAATTTTTTAAAATATTTTTTCACAAATTTTTTACTTTTTAGATACATCAAAGTAAGGTGCATCTAAAAAAATATTTAAAATTTTAAAAATATTCACTAAAAACAAAACAACACAAAAACTAAAAAACTCAAATTTCAAAAAACTTAATTAAAAAAATTCAAACCAAACACAATGATTAATTTTCTTTCAACTAGTTTCCACACAATGACTAAACCCATATCATTAGCAAAGCCATCACAGCAATATAAACATGCTATTATCTTCAACCACCAATCATATTGCCAACACTGTTACTCATTACCTCTACAACTTCTAATTTTTCCATCAAAAATTCCCCTTTTCCCTCAAAAATGAAAATTTTCAAAAAGAACCAACAAAATTAGTTTTCTCTCTCTAATATTTTGTACTATCTAAACCTCAGTCTCTTCTTGGATTCATTTTTTATTATATAAAATAGAGATATACATATACAGATAAAATAATTCCATTTAGCAAGGAATAATAGAGAGATCCAGTTTAAGAGATCAAAGGATATGGGTAAGCTTTTGGTTTATTGAGAGTAGTAGTGCGGAGAGTGAGAGAAAAGAGAAAGAAAGAGAAAGAAGTTGGGGGTCTCTAGAGAGAGAGAAAGAGAGGGAGAGAGTGAGAAAGAGAGAGAGAGGAGGGGTTTTGGTGAAGCTGCAAACGAACAGAGCTGTTTGTAAGTAAGTTTGAACTCAATTTAGCAAGAACTCGTTCGAATGTGATTTGTTAATTTTTTTGTGTGTTTAAGCTCAACCTCATTAAATTTTTAATAAATAAACATAAACATACTAAAACTCGACGCGTAATCTCGACTCGATAGCTGACTCGTTTAACATTTATTATTTATATATTAAATAATATAAAAATATGTATAAAAAATAAGATAAATATGTTATTTATATATTTAAAAAATATATATGGAAGTAATAGTTAACTATAAATAGTATATTTATATAAATATTTTGGTAAAATATTCACTTTTTTTAGTATATTTATATATATTGTATATATAATTATATAATCAAAATTTTAGTTGTAACTTTAGTCTCAACAAAATGATTCTCTCACTAATAAAAAATATATACTGAACCAAATGTTTTATATCCTCTTTAAATTAAATTTATCATCAATTTTCTCTTTATTTAAAAATTTAAGTTATTAGAGAGATTAACTTTATTATTTATATTTTCCTCAAACCATCTCACATGTGGTTTGACTCTCTCATAGAACAGTTGCATACATGCATATATTTTAAATATCTAATAAGCAATGAGATTTGAACAAAGTTATAATAGATAGATGTTAAAGTTATTATTTGTATTTTCAACAAGTCCTCTGACGTGTGATCACTCTTTCTTATAAACAAGTTGAATATATGCAAATAATCTAATTATTGAGTAGGTAATGAGATTGAAACACAAGATCTGTTGTTTGTTAAAATATTATGTTAAAATTGGTAGTCACAACTTATTTAAAAGTTTACATTATTAAAAAGATTAGTTTGCCTCTTTCATCAATAAAGTTTTGTTTTTACTGATAAAAAAAAAAAAAAATTAATAATTTTATTATTTGTATTCTAGAGCACTAAGAGATCGTTTGGTAACATTTATCGTCTATTTGATAACACTTATATATCTATAATTTTATCTTTATATTTACAAAAAAAAAATTGAAATCTGTAAATACAAGGGTTTTTTTTTTTTCAAAGGCTATAAACAATTTACAAGATTCACTAAATTCTTGTAACTTCAAAAAGTTGATTTCATTAGTTAACAAAATTTTGTCATTCATTCCTCTTCTCACTGCCTCTAGTCTTCAAACACCGAGCATCACCACCATTGGCTATCGTAGCCAGTGACTTCCTCCAACAACTATTTGTAACCGGCAACCATCTCCAGCTATAACTATTCACCTCCCACTGATGAGAACCACCTTTGATTACTATCTCCGGCCATTATCTTCGACCATCAACATCCACTAGCTAGCACCTTTGGCGACCAACAATACTTCTGGTTACCATCAACAGCTACCTTTAGCTACTTCCTATAGTCGATCATATCTTTACATTTTTTTAATAATATTTTAAAATTCATATATACCAAACATGTTTTTTATTTTCATTTTTACTAAAAAGAAATATATACATGTTTAATTTCCCTTAAATAAAAACAGTAAACTGTCAATTTTATCAAATGACACCTTAATTTTACAATTTTCTATTTAACTTTACAAAAATTTTAAAAAGTGTAAATAAAAATTCGTTTGGTTTCTATTTTTATAATAAAAAAACTATAAATAGTTTAAAAAATAAATTTTTATTTCTTCCTCCCCCTTGCCACCACCTGCTGCTTATCTGCAGATCACATCTGACCACTGTCACTGACAATCTCTATAATAAAATCACATCTTACAACCACTTCTGGCAGCCGATAATTATTTTTGTCTATTATTTCTGACAATCAACAACCACCTTTGCCTACTATCTCTTGCTTGAAACGACTTCTTTCCACCAATTTTGAAGACTTGACAATCACTTCCGGCCACCCCTCTCACTTATTTACATGTTTTAATTTTAATTTTTATTAAATATAAACGTGTTTGATATATATATATTTAATAAATAAACGGAGAATTTTGTAAACGTTTCCACACAAGCTCTCAGTGTAGCTTTGGGGTAGGTAGCTTTGTCCTTTTTCTTTTTTATATTCACTTTGTTTTGCAGTGAATGAATGTGTAATAGTCTATAATTTCCCTTCAATTAAACGTGGAAAGAATGGGGGAAAACAAGTCCTCCTCTCTCATAGTGCACCGAAAATCAAGGGTATAAAAAGGGCCATTGGTGGATCGATTAAAGAGCACTCCAAACCAGAAACAAGTGTGTGTGTCTCATTCTGATCTATAGTGAAAAAAATATGGAGTTGATGAAGATGAGTTTGAAGTTGGCGTTTTTAGGGTTTTTGGTTTTGAATGTGCTTGTTGTTCTTTCTATGGCTCAGACCCTCCGTACTGTCCACTGGGTTGTGAGTACTTTCACCAGTGGCTCCTCTATAATAGCGAGTTGATTTTTTTTTTTTTTTTTTTTTTTAAATTGAGAGTTCTAAAGAAAGAATTTTAGAGAGCTTTAATGGTGTGTGGGTCTTATAATGATGTGTAATTTTAATTTTAGAGTTCTAAAGAGAATTTTAGTGATATGGCAGGAAGTGAGGTTTACATGTGATGTGATGTGTGTCTATATTTTTGTTTTTTATTTTTATTTTTCTCTTACCACATCATTATAGCTCTTTTAGAGCTCCCAAATTAGAATTCTTTATCATTATTGATTTTTGTGTCTTTTTTTTTTTCTTCATTGTCAAATCATTAGAGCTATGTTCAGAATTTTAAAATTAGGAAAATGTATCATTTCTTTTTTTATTTTTTCAAAAAGAGAGATGTTGCAAATTCAAAAATTATATTTAAAATTTTTAATATGTAATTTAAATTTATTTTATAAATTGATCTTACAATACATTTTTTCAATCATCACCGCACATGCATTATGAACAAAAGTCAGAACCCATTTTTTGGATTCCCAAACTGTTTCCAAAAACTTTTTTTTTTTTTTTTTTTAAGTAAAAGAAGTTGATATGACATTTTTCTTAGTTGATTACAAACGGCTTACTGCCTTTTTGACCTTTTTAATAAAGGATTAACTTTTTTGAAAATATTTTTGTAAAACATTTTATAGATACTAAACATGTGTTTTATTTTTATTTCTAGCAGATTAAAACGTAAATGCATTTTTTGCTATTAAATCAGTGTACAATGGTTCTACTAGAACCCAATATATTTTTCATTAATTTTATAACATTTTTCATTCCTTTTTAAACACTTTTTAATTTTTTCACCATTTTCAAAACTCTTTTTGCACCAATTCTAACATTAAACAAAGCATAGGAAACACTTGTTAATATTTGTCTTTATTTTTAATGAAATTAAACATAAACAGTTGGTATTTATGTCTAATCATAATTTATTAGAAACTACCGGCTTTTCAGAAACTATCTATTTTAGCTGATTTTTTAATTTTTTATAAAAGAAAAAGAAAAACAAAAACAAAAAGAGAGAGTTGATTTTTAATTACAAATTTTTAAATTTTTTTTATTAAAATAACATATTGCGAAACTTGCCCTTAGTCTACCTTCGAGTTTGCATTTGGTTTAATCTATATACCCAGCGCTCCAAGCTTCCATCTAATAGACAAACCATACAAAAACCAGTCAAATGTCACTGCTTTTTATTTTGAATAAATTAAATACATCTTTTAAATTTATTTAAAATACAAAATATTCTCTATAGTTTCTAAAAATTATATCTAGTCCTTTTAAATTTCTAATCGCATAACAAATGACTTATTTTATTAATAAATCACAAATTCAATTAATAATTTTTAATAATATCATAAATATATTTTAATTAATAATTCTAATAATGTTATTGTTGCATTGAAGAGTGGTTAGGAGGTTAATGTTTTCTATTAATTCTGTAAAATAAAAAATTATAACAAGTAGATATTTAAAATTTTCAGAACCACAAAAAATAATTCGTATTTTAAGAAAATTTCAAAGGGTGTATTTGTAATTTACCTTTTTATTTTTTCAAATGCAGATCTAATTTAACTTGCATAAATTTTCTTTTGCAGCTGGAAGAAACAAACTATACAAGGTTATGTAGCTCGAAGAATATCTTGACAGTCAATGGATCTTTTCCAGGACCTACTTTGCATGTCCACAAGGGTGAAAAATTGATTGTGAATGTTCAAAATCAAGGGAAGTACAATGTCACCATTCATTGGTATATATCTCTCTTCCTCTTTCATAGATGAGTACACACAGACGCACATTTTAGTTTGTTTTATTTTTGACTATTTAAGGGTTGGTTTGAAAATAAATAATTTCTTTTGACTAAAATATAAGGTTAAAAAAATTAATGTTTTGGATATTTTTTTGACTTTTATATACAAAAAAGGTGCAAAAAAATAAAGAAAAAATAAAATTTTTGACTTTTTGTATAGTTTTTAGTTTTTAACAATTTTTTTAACTTTTTGACTATTATAGGGTCCCAAACCATCAAACAAATATTTAGATAGTCTGCTTTGAACTTATCAGTTAACAATTGTGTAAAAAAAGCTACTTTTTTTTAACAGAACCTACTTCTATTTGACAAGTGCTAAAAACTCATATTTTATAAAATTTTTGTTTTTTGAGATTTTTTTTTAATTATTAAATTTGTTGTTTAATTTTTCAGATCCTTTTAGTCTACAAGAATTTAAATATATATTTATATTATTTTTAACATATTTGAATACGTCAATATTTTTAGAAACAACAAATCTTAGAAGGCAAAATTGCCATTAAAAATTATTTACTAAACCAGCACCTAGTTTCTTGACTTCAATGTTAATAAAAGAAAAACTAAATTTGTGTTTGACAATATCATGTTTTGATAGGCATGGAGTAAAGCAACCAAGAAATCCATGGTCAGATGGTCCAGAATATATCACACAATGCCCCATCCAACCAGGAGCGAATTTCAGCTATGAGATAATATTCTCAACGGAGGAAGGTACCCTTTGGTGGCATGCCCATAGTGACTGGTCTCGAGCCACTGTTCATGGTCCCATCATTGTCTACCCTGCAAATGGAACCACTTACCCATATTCTAAGCCTTCTGAAGAGTTTCCCATTGTTTTGGGTATGTCTCTCTCTCTCTCTCTCTCACACACACACACACACACAAATGTACACACAAAAACTTGTGTATTACTAGGAATTTGCACTCTCCATGAACTTTAGTAATGTTGTCTAATTATCCCTAATTTTGATGTTTTATGGTCTTTGGTGACATAATTATAATCAGTTAATGATTCATCTAGCTTCAAAGCCTTTCATGTTAGTTTATCATTTATCCTGCATGTTTAGATTATAAATTACATATTACTCTACTTTTGCTATTTTAGCATCTTGGTTTAAGGGAGATGTGATGGAGTTAATTCAATCCGCACTTGAAAGTGGAGCCGAACCCAACCAGTCGGATGCTTTCACCATCAATGGCCAGCCTGGAGATTTGTACAATTGTTCCAAGCCAGGTATATACATACACAACAACAGAATCCCAATTATGGTTGTTTTCGTTGTTTAAAATTTCAAGTTGCACTGGTACTAGTTTTGGACTTTACATATGTAACCCGATCCATATGTCGCAGGAACATTCAGAATATTGGTTGATTATGGAAAGACTTATCTTCTTCGTATCATCAATTCAATTATGAACGAAGAAATGTTCTTTATGGTAGCTCAACACAATCTCACAGTTGTCGGAATGGATGGTGCCTACATCAAACCTATAAATACCGACTATATCATGATAACCCCTGGACAAACCATGGATGTGTTGATCACAGCGAATCAGACCCCAAGTGAATATTATATGGCTGCAAGAGCATATGCAGGACTTACCTATGATAATACAACAACAACTGCAATAGTTCAATACAGTGGAAACTATACAGCACCATCAACACCTGCATTTCCTATCCTTCCTAATTATACTGATATTGACGCTGTAACGAATTTTACCCGTCAAATGAAGGCCTTAAACAGCAAGGAGCACCCAGTTGATGTCCCACAAACAGTTGATACAAAACTCTATATAACTATTTCAGTGAACACACTTCCTTGTGTCAACAGTTCTTGTGATGGACCCAATGGTGATAGGCTAGCAGCAAGCTTGAACAATATAAGTTTTGTGACCCCAGAGGTTGATGTATTACTAGCATACCATAACCAACTTCAAGGGATTTTTACCAAAGATTTTCCGAGTCAACCACCTTATTTTTTCGATTTTACGGCAAACAATGTGTCTGATGACTATTTGACACCGCTAAATGCAACTAAGGTTAAGGTTGTGGAGTTCAATTCTACTGTGGAGATGGTGTTCCAAACAACTAATGTGATGAATGCAGCAGAGAATCATCCGATGCATTTGCATGGTTACAGCTTTTATTTTGTTGGTTTTGGTTTTGGAAACTTTAACAATGAAACTGACCCTACAGGGTACAATCTGGTTGATCCACCAGAGGTAAACACTGTTGGGGTCCCTACAAATGGATGGGCTGCCATCAGATTTAGAGCTGATAATCCAGGTATGTTTGTTTCATAAGGTGTCTTTAGCATTTCCATGTCTTCTTTGATAATCTTATTATTTGAGTTGATCTAATTAGTGGGCTGCTAAAGATGGAAAACTACTCAGCATCGGATTATTTAATGCAGTAAGGGGGAAAAATTACTAATACAATATTGAATTTTATTATAGGAGTGTGGTTCATGCACTGTCATTTGGAAAGACATTCTAGCTGGGGTATGGATACAGTGTTAATTGTGAAGAATGGCACCACCAACGAAACAAGTATGCTAGATCCCCCTGCTTACTTGAATCCTTGCTAATTTTGAGCTAATACATGTATGATGGGATGGAAGGAACGTCGGATGCAATTTGGCTTGAGCTGAGTCTACATTGTTAAAGATTTTCTTTTCTGTACGGTGCTCCAGTTTGAATAAAACCATTAAAAATAATGAGGACTAGGGTGGTTGCTTGTTAAACAGTCTAGTTACCATTAAACAAGATGGCTAGAGGTATTGTATTCATGAGATTTGCAGAATGGTTGGTGTGATTCATGTTAAGAATGTTGTCATAAAATGTATTTCTTTGTATTATGTGGTTGTATTCATGTCTAATGTTGTTTTCACCATATTTGTGGTATGTTGCTTTCAATTTTCGGTGTGAAGGGTGTTATTTTTTTTATATCAACAAAAGAAAGAAACTTTATTAATGAAATAGAAATGTACAAGTACATATATACCATCAATAAAGAGAGGGAGTCAAGTGTAGAAAGTATCTTGGGAACTTAGGTTTGGGATTTTTTTTGATTTTTTTCACTAAAAGACAAATTTTTTGCAAAATAAAAAAAAATACATCCAAACAAGATATCACATCCAATCCCATAATCATTTCAGTTTTTCTCTCACAAATATTACATCCGACCACAAAAAAATCTAACTATCTTCCCAAACACTAAAAAAAATTTATCCAATAATATTTTACAACTAAAAAAACCTATATAAAAACTCACTTCCCAAGCACTCACGTAATCATGTCAACTATATTAGCACCAAAATATGTCAATAGTACTATATCCCTCTCTATCAACATAATCTATTCAACATATTTAATATTACTCACATAGTCACCATGTAACCAATAAAATAAAATCAGCAATGCTAGGTATCATAAAATTTTTTTCATGAAAATAATCATGAAAGTTTTGTGACCCTTGGATTACACTTAGAATAAAGCACCACACACTAATCAAGGTAATCCAAGGATCATAAATTTTTCATGATCATTTTCATGACAAAATTTTCATGATCCCTAACTTTTTCCAAATAAAATAAAGTAAGAACCGTAAAAAAAAGAAAAACAATAAAACAAATAAAGTAGTTGGCCCGTGTGCACAAAAGGCTAACTTTTTTTGAAACAGCCAAAAGGATATTTATTGAAAATTATCAAGCAAAAAGACATTGACAATCAACAATAAAAACAATAAAAAGAGGAGCAAAGATCACAAAAACCACACAGGGCAAACAGGGTTGGAAAGATATCAACCAAGCAGCCCAGTAATGCAAGCAAAAATGCAGCCCAGAATTTTGCTTGGTGAAACTCCAAGCAAAAAAGCAAATCTGAATAACTGGTCCTCCAACACTGGTTAAATCAGCACAAAGGCAGGTGCATCTCCAATGAACAATACAGCAGGATCAACTTCCATTGCACAAAACAGGTGCATCAGCACAAAGGCAGGTTTATTGGAGATGCACAGGTGCACCTCCCTCACAGAACAGCGGCCTCAAACCAACACCAACCCAGAATCAGCTGCCCAAAACAGATCAGCTGCCCCAAAATGCAATTCTGAATAACGGTCCTCCAACACTGGTTTAATCAGCACAAAGGCAGGAGCATCTCCAATGCACAAAACAGCAGGATCATCTCCATTGCACAAAACAGGTGCAGCACCATCACAGAACAGTAGCCTCAAAGCAACACCAACCCAGAATCAGCTGCACAAAGGCAGGTTAATCAGCACAGAACAGCAGGTTCAACTCCATTGCACAGGAGCACCTCCATCACAGAACAGCAGCCTCAAATACAACACCAACCCAGAATCAGCTGCCCAAAACAGATCTGCTCCCCAGACTCGATCTTATTTGCCTCAGGTTGGATAAAAAATCTTGCACAGAGAAATGGCAGTCCTTGAGTCTATGTTTGAGCCACAGTGCAACTCGGATTTTGATCAACTCACACAGGTCCACTAACTGAGGCGAAGCAGATTTGAAGATGCACTCATTCCTAAGCTTCCACAGAGACCATAAGACAGCTAATGGAATGACCTTCCATATCCATTTTTCTTTCCTGTTCAAATACACCCCATCCCACCAGTGAAGTACACCATCTACTGAACCTGGAAGAGCCCCCTGCAACTCCCACCAATCCATCATATCAGCCCAAACCTTCCAAGCAAACTGGCAGTGCAGCAGGAGATGAATGGAAGATTCAGGTTCAGATTTACAAAAAACACACAGAGCAGGAACATTAGCTTGTAGCACTCCAATTTTCTGAAGAAATACAGCTGACTTAACTCTGTTTCTCCATGCTAACCAACAGAAGAATTGAACCTTAGGGGGGGCAAAAGAGTTCCAAACAAACTTACAAGAAGTGAGAGGGGGACTAAGGGAGACAATTTCATTTTTATACACAGAGGAGACAGAAAATGACCCAGATCCTTCAGCCAACCAAACTAATTTGTCCTCCAGAACAGAACAAGGAGCAGGAGCAGAAACCAGGAGCAAGTTGAGCCTACTAACTTCCCTCTCTTCCCACTCATATAACCTTCTTCTGAATTAAAGATTCCAAGCCCCTGAAAGTACCCTCCTGTCATATATAGATCTCAAGGTATCTTCCTTGTCCACAGCCAATCTGTGAAGAGATGGAAATTCATCTTTCAAGCTAGAATTGCTGCACCATTTATCCTTCCAAAAAGATGTTCTATTACCATCCCCTACCTTGATATGAACATTATTAAGATAAAACACCATCAGACTATTCCTCCTCTCTGGTATAGAGATGATACCTTTCCAAACACAAGAGAGCCTGCTGCTGGGGGAGGAAGAGGGGCACCAGCTGTTTTCATCCAAGTTATATTTGCTGCAGATGATTTTTCTCCACAAGGCATCTTTCTCGGATCCAAATCTCCACCACCATTTTAGTAGCATACAATCATTAACCAACCTAACTCTCCTGATACCTAAACCCCCCTGCTTCACATTCTTTGTTATATCATCCCATTTAACCAAGTGAATTGGTTTTCTTGATTCTGACCCTCCCCAAAGGAAGTAAGCCTGCAGCTTCTCAAATTCTCTAGCTATCCCTGCAGGCATTTTAAATAAGGATAGGTAAAACAAAGGCAATGCAGAGGACACAGATTTAAGCAGAGTGAGCCTCCCTGAGAATGATAGCAACTTCCTTTTCCAACCCGCAAGTCTGTTTCTGACTTTATCAAGGACTGGCTTCCAAGTAGATTTCTTATTGGGGTTAGCTCCCAAAGGCAGCCCCAAGTACTTCAAAGGGAGAGCCTTGGGATGACAATGCAATCTTGCTGCGAATGCGGATAAAGACTCCTCAGGGACATTAACCCCACACACCAGACTCTTATGGTAGTTTATTCTCAGCCCAGAGATCAATTCAAAACACCTCAAGACCCTCTTAATATTGCACACCTCCATTTCCTCAGCTTCGCAGAACAAAATAGAATCATCGGCAAATTGTAGATGTGTTAGCAACACATCACTCGAACCCACCTTCACCCCCTTAATCAGGCCATGCTGCTGAGCTCTAGACAAGAGGATATTGAGGCCCTCAGCAGCTATGTTGAACAAGAATGGGGATAGGGGGTCACCTTGCCTGAGTCCCTTTTGAGAGGAAAACTCCTCTGTTGGTGACCCATTGACTAACACAGAGAGTTTGGCAGTGGAGATACATTCTTTAATCCAACTAATCCATTTTGCTCCAAACCCAAAGTTGAAGAGCATAGATGATAAGTAGCACCAATTAACAGAGTCAAAGGCCTTTTCAAAATCCAGCTTGATAATCACACCCCTCCTTTTGGTTTTTCTCCAACCATCCACAATTTCATTAGCAATTAAAATACCATCCAAGATGTTTCTGCCACCAATGAAAGCCGATTGTGCATCACTTATGATGTGAGGGAGAACTCGTTTTAGCCTGCTTGCCAGGACTTTTGCTAAGACTTTATATACCGAACCAACAAGGCTTATAGGTCTATAGTCACCAAGCCCAACAGGATTATCAACCTTAGGAATTAAAGAGATAAAGGAGCTATTAAGCCCCAAGACCAACCTACCATTCCTATGAAAGTCCTTGAAAAACTGCAACAAGTCAGATTTCAATAACTTCCAAAATTTCTGGAAGTAAGACAAGTTAAAACCATCTGGCCCAGGGGCCTTATTGCCATCACAGTCCTTCACAGCAGCCCTAACTTCTTCCTCTGAAAATGCATCTTCCAAACTTTCAAATCCAGGGCAGTCAAGAATAGATTTAAATTGACCACCAAGCTTGGGTCTACTTCTCCAGTCCTCTTTGAATTGGTTACTAAAATGGTCAAAAGCCACTTGCCTAACCTGAGCAGGGTCTTCATACAGCACATTTCCCACAGAAATTGAAGAAATCTCATTTCTACTCTGCCTACTCTTGGTTACCACATGGAAAAATCTGGTATTTCTATCCCCTTTCAAATTCCAATTGAGCCTTGATTTTTGCAACCACAACCACTCGACCATTCTGCTTAATCTCCATACTTGATCTCTGACTACCCCTCTTCTGATTATCTCTGAAGTGTCTAGGTCTCTAGACTCCGCAGATAAATCCAAACGATGCAATTCCTCCTCTGCTTCCTTTAGCTGCTCATTTACACACCCAAATACCTCTTTGTGCCATTTCTTTAATTCTACCTTCAGTAACTTAAGCTTCTTTTGAAGTACAAACCCAGCCCATCCTAGAATCTCGTTCTCTTTCCATACCTTTTCCACAAAAGCTAAAAAATTTGGGTGTAGGCTCCAAGCATTAATTACTCTAAACGGTTTAGGGCCCCAGTCTCGATCATCTTCCATCAATAACAAAGGACAGTGATCAGAGATGAGCCTTGGCAGACCCCACAGTTTTAAATTGAACACCTCCAGCCATTGAGGATCAACTAGCACCCTGTCTATTCTACTCCACTTTTCACCTGCTAGTGAGTTACACCAAGTATATTTTCTGCCAAGTAAAGGCAGATCCTGCACTTCACAATTGTCAATAAAATCAATGAACTCTCTCATTCCTTTATCTCTTCTAATGCATCCTTTTCTTTCACCAATGCTTTTAATTTCATTAAAGTCACCACACAAACACCAAGGGTTAGGAAACTCACTCTTGAGCTTTAGCAAGTGATCCCACAGCTTACCCCTAAAACACACTTCATTTGGTGCATAAATGTTAAGAATAACACAATTGAAAGAAGAGAAAAGAGTACCTGAGAGCAAAATAAATCTTCTATTACCACAACATTCCTTTAATTGAAATACCTCTGGATCCCAAATGCATAGTAGTCCCCCGGCAAGGCCTTCAGAATCTACTGCCAAAAATTCCATCTTATTTCTTGCCCACATTGCTCGCACTTCCTTATCAACTACTGCAGATTTTTTGGTTTCTTGGAGAAAAGCTACATCAACATTTCTAGCCTTCAGAATTTTCCGTATCTTCCCCTTCTTTTCCTGTCGGCCTATTCCTCTAATGTTCCAAGATAGGATCTTCATGGAAAATAAAAGAAAACACCACTGAGCTCCTAGAATGAGTGCCTATTAGGCTGCTGCACCCTCTCCACTGACCATCCGACCTATGTCTTTAACTTCAAGGTCTACGATCTTCTTCAGAACTTCAGCTTCCTGACCATTCATTTCTACTCCCAACACTTTACCCATCTGCAAGCAAGCTTGTGCCTCATCCAAAATTCTTCTGTCCCCATTTCCTCCGCTGTTATAGGATGCTAACAGTGAGGCTTGAGCTATAGAACCTCTAAGCAAAGAGCTCTTAGGGACTGATTTGCTGGAAGATGCACCCTTAGAACCCACCCTTTTTTCTAGACCCAAGAAGCCCTTTTTCGGCCAGAGGAAGTTGATCTTCTCTTTCCCTTTTGCTTTTGCTTTTTCCTTACCTTTCCTTTTCACTGCTACGGCTCTGTGTTGTGTGTATTCCTCATATGACTGAGAAACATTAGATTCTCTAAAACCAAGCCCAGGATCCACAACTCCTATATTCACATGAGCATCACACAGATCAGGCCCATTCTGGACTTCATGCAGCCCACCCAACTCATTATTTAAATGATTATGATTATTCCTTTACTACAAGCAATCGAATACCAAAAAACGGAGTGACATTAAATTAAGAAAATAGTCTGAAAAAAAAAATCCAAAAAAAGAAAAAGAAAAAGATGTGCATTAATATTTTGGATTAATTACAGGGTCTAAGGTACAATGCAACACCAATCCCTAATACAAGCATTCTTTGTGCACATAATATTCGAATTAGTTCTCTGCACATTTTCACCATTTTGGGACTCCATTTTTAATTTTTTTTTCCTCTTCTATGAATTTTATTATTATGTATTTTTTTTATTAACAAAAAGAAATTTTATTAATGAAAATATAATACAATATCAATAAAAGAAAGTGAGTGCAAATAATATCATCCTAAATAAAACCATTCCAATTATATTAACACCTATATATATATATACCCAATTATATACTAGTAGTACCGCCCCAAATTGGTGAGTAACCAATGAAAGCACAACCACCATTACAGAAACAAACCAACAAAGCCCCCCAAAGTTACAATAAGCAACAAAACTGAAAAAGAGTACCCCACTAACAGTAATCCTCAAGAGCAGCAACAGTCAGCCAAACCATTACCAACAACACTCCACCCTTGCACCACTGCCTCTGCTTGCAGCTTCTCCCCTGCACATTCCCCTGTTACTCAAGGGAAACAAAATGAATACATTAAAAAAGAAAAAAATAAATTCTAATTATAATTTACAAACCATTAATCCTATTATTCCATTTAGTCACCAACTAGTTGCTTAACCTATTTGTAAAATAAAATTGACACGTTTGATGTGAATGCTTAAATTAATTATGTCGACTGAACAATCATCAATAAGTGGGCATTCGGGATAATTTTAAAAAAAAAAATCACTAAGCTATTTTTAATCATCTAATAAAGTTAAATGTCACATCAACTTTTTGACTAAAAAAAAAAATTAAGAGTTTTCTAATAATATCTTTTTGATAACTTTTCAATCACCTTTATTATTTTAGATTCTAAAAATGCCAAAATAAATTAATAAAGGGACAATCTTATATACATGACTTATGCATCATTTAATTTCACAAGTGTTCTTATCCATTCATAAGTTCTATCTCACATTAAAATCTTCTAAATGAAATATACCCACATTTAAAAACGTAATAAGACAATCATGCACTCATTAAAATGATATTTCATTGTTACATTTTTTACCATTTACGAAAATGTGTGCAGAAAAGTAAAGAGGTGGAGATCTAAATAAACGCACTTATCTAAATAAGTGCACTTTTTTAGGGAATGCCAAACAAACCCTAAGACAATAATGTACAAATGTCCGGTACAAATGTCTCATTGTCATTTTTTTTTTTTTTTTTTTTAAATGACATATTTGATAAAAGTTTAAGGGTAAATTGCACTTTGCGCCCTTACATTTTGTACCAAATCTCACTTTGGCCTTTGCATATCAAATCATAATAGTTATCTCTTTGCACTTCTGGCAAGGTTCTGAAAAGCGGTTGCGGTCACCGTAACGGTAACAGTGGTGCGGTTGCGGTTGTGGGGTGTAAAGGCCATAGCGTAACGGTTGCGGTAACCGGAATCGTGAATTTTTTTATTTTTCACACAATTTGAAAAAAACTTACCTATACACATATTTTTTTTTTCCATAATCATATTTATTAGGTTTCAAAATAAATATTGATCAATTTTTGTAAATTTTTAAGTATGATCCAATATATTTCATATTTTTAAATCACTAAAAATCGAGTTTTTTATATTTTATTTTAATAATTAATGACTTTATATGTCATAAATCCATATTATGCTTGTGGCAAAAAAAACTTTTTTATTGAATTTGAAAGTGTAAAATTATTTTTTTGATTATTATACTTATGGAAACATATGCAAATTTTTACTTGAATAGTTCAAAAAAAGTAAATTATACATGCTAATGTAATTATATAAAAATTAAAAAATAAATTATAAAGAAATTTTTTTTTTTTTTAGATTTGGATCACTAGAATATTCATTCTCTTTTTGGATAACCTGTAAATAAAAATAAAATAAACTAATCAAAAAAAATTGACATGTATAAAATATATAATTATACGTGTTATGTTTTTTTGGATATTTTACAAAAAAAATCAATCATTAACTATTATATATTAGATAAACAATGACAAAAGTAAGAGAATAAATAAGAATTTAAATATATATATATTAATCAAGCCAAATAGATAATGATTACACTTATTATTATTATTATTATTATTATTATCAAACAATATATAGATAGATAGACACACACAAACAAAATGATTGAGTGAGAGCAGCTGACTAGAATAGTTTAGGTCTTACAGTTTTAACAAATCAATAACATGTTCTTCATCTTCCCTCTTCTGTCTCTCTATCTCTTGCCCCTCCATCTTCCCTCTTCTCTCTCTATCCCTCTTCTCCTATTTTCATTTTTTTTTTTGCCGTATGTTTTTTTGATAGAAGCAGTTCAAAACCGTTACGTAACAATGCGTAACAGGCCATAACGGCACCGTTATGACCGCTACGGCAGCCGCTACGACTGACACACCTGTGAATCTCAATCACACTGCAAAAGCGGTTGTAACAGATGGCGGTAACCACCACAACCCTTACGTAACGGCGTTACGTAATGGTTGCGACCGCTTTTTAAAACCTGGACTTCTGGTCAAATCTCACATTAGTCTCTATACATGAAATCGTGATAGTCAACCCCCTGTATTTTTGCTCAAATCCCACTTTGATCCTTACATAAGTGTCAATGTCCTTTTTTTATTACTTTATTTTTAAATTTTTAACAAAATTCAGTCAATGTGACAAAAATGAGGGTAACAGTGAAAAATCATCCACGTTTCCCACCAATATACTTTGTCCTACGTGATAAACACACACGTGTGTGTGTGTGTGTGTGTGTGTGTGTGTGTGTGTGTGTGTGTGTGTGTGTGTGTTCGTATGCTAAAGATTGAAACGAAGAGTCAAGAAAATAAAACTTTTAAAATAAATTTAAAAAAAATGCGACAAAGAAATCAAATAGAAATGAAGATGAATAGACAAAACACTGTGTTACCATGAAAAACAGAATTTCATGATTCCAATTTATACAAAACCATAATCCATCTTCTTAATCGTTCACAATTTACGTTTTGTTTTATCGTAATATAGTCATAATTTAATGTAAATTTTGAAACAAATGTGTATTGGTAAAAATTGTATATGATTTGTCCTTCTTACGCTTATGTCGTAGTCACATTTTTGTCACATGATTAGATTTTGTTAAAGATTTAAACAATTAAGTAACAAAAAAGATATATTGACACTTGTGTAGAGATCAAAATAAAATCTGACCAAAGGTATAGGGGGTTGACTATCACAATTTCATGTGTAGGTATCAAAGTGAGATTTGACCAAAAGTGAAAGGTATTGACTGTTATGATTTCATGTGTAGGTGCCAAAGTGGGATTTGATACAACATATAGGGGTATAAAGTGTAATTTACTCAAAATTTAATAAGACAATAATGCATAAATGTCCCATAATCAAATTTTAAGAATGATGCATTTGGTAAAGTTTAATAAGACAATAATACACATATTAGAATTATGTTCTATTATTACATTTTAAGAATGACATATTTAGGCCTTGTTTGGGTACCCAATATAAGTGCACTTATTTCATCTTTTTATCTTTTTTGGGTCACATCAATCAACATCTCCTCTCTACTTTTTCTACACATAATACAAGAAAAGTCAAAAAGTACACTTATTCTAAACTTCCCAAACTTGGCCTAAGTAAAAATTTAAAAAGATAACAGTGTACAAATGTCCCATTGTCACATTTTAAGAAAAATAATATATTTAACAAAATTTTAATACGACAATAATGCACATATTAGAATGATATCATATTGCTGTATTTTAAGAATGACATATTTGATAAAAATTTAATAAGACAATAATGCACAAATAAAACATACTCACACTTGGAATATAGTGAAAGGACCTAGCGGTTTACTTTTTCAAATTCAATTAAATTTAACAAATAAATAAGATCATGAGACCTTTTTATACATATTTTTTTGAAATGAGACTTTTAGATAAATTTCCCATAAGATCAACCCTGAACTCACGCTTTAAGTATGGTCATAGAAATAAATCACAAAGAATAATTTCACATAAACTAACAATCTGACTAAAAAATAAAAATGGTATAAATATAATTGATTGTCAAAAAAATAATAATAATTAAACCTCCGATGATGTTTGAAAATATATACTTTTAATAATATTGTTAATAAAATTTTAAGTACATGTAACTCAAGCCACAAAACTATTATCTCATGCATTATGTGAATCTCACAGTCACATTGGAAGATGTGAATGTTATGATTATGCAGTCTATTTGCATTTTCTTACAATTTTTCAACAATCATAAAAGTTTGGTTGAAGCTTTTGCATATCAAAAAGTACTAATGATCTATAACAAGAAATACATATATGAAATTTATGCAAAATAATTTAATAGATTTATATTTTTTTATTTCAGAACTGATAAATTTGTATTTATTCATTTCAAAATGAAAGACCAATCAAAGTGGTGGCTCATTACTTCGAAAATATATTTTCTATATTAGTGAGACCACAAAGTTATTTTGAAATACTATTCAGTGGGTTTGGTTTCAATTTTTTGAATATAATTTTTTAGAAATTGGTTTTTTTGTTTTTCGTATTTTTTTTATTTTTAGTAAATATTTTTATAATTTTAAGCAATTTTTTTTTAGATTATTTACATGTATCTAAATAGTAAAATATTTGTGAAAATATATTTTAAAAAATTAATAAATACACAAAAATATGAAAAATATACTGAATTTTTGCATTTTTTTTTTTTTTTTGTCTTTTTGGTATTTAGTAAATTTTTTAAAGATTTTTTTCACAAATATTATACTTTTAACTGTATTAATGTTATATGTGTCTAAAAATTTAAAAAAATTACTTAAAATATTAAAAAAAATCAGTGAAAATAGAAAAATACAAAAAATAAAAAGTAAAATTTTTTGAAAAGTATTTTCTAAAAACTCAAACCAAACAAAGTGATTATTACTTCTATATGTATGTACATAAATTAGCCGCCCATATGTTTATGTTGTTTACATCAATGGAATTACAAAGCAAATAAAAAAAGGGGGAAAAAATGCACTTATTTCCAAACTAGTTGTCATCAAGCCAATTTTTCATGACAAAAAGTAAGATTCTCAAATATATATATATATATATATGCTCAGTTTCTCTCCAGTTGAGAGAATAGATTGATCATATAGTTGGGTCTTTGTGAGCTCATCATAGAATCTCTTTAATTTATTTTTATAATTTTTTAAGTCTTATATAAAGATTATTTATAAAAAAATAAAAATAAAAATAAAAATAAAAATAAAACTGATTTGATTCAATTATATGACTATGATTATCAATTTATTTTAATGAGATGATTTACACGTAAAAAATTAAACAAATGGATGTCCAACAAGAAAGTCTAGAACTTGGACCCTACATTTATATGCACTCATCAATATATTATATCATGTTCCCATTTCTTAGCTACCATAATTTATATCCACCTTATCATAAATCGGCTTAAGTTTATCACAAAATTTCATAATATCAATTATAAAATGAGTAATCTTATCACAAATTAGCGTAACTAAATGTTCAAAATTTTATGGTTGATATTACAAAAGTTTGTGACTTGATTATGACATTTTTTATTACGTTAATTTGTGACGAGATTACACATTTTGTGATAAAATTACGTCAATTTATAATAGGGTGCATATGATGTGCACCTCCATATTTTTATATTTCACTAATCAATATTGCTACAATTACAAATTAATTAATTAATTTATTTATTTTTTTCAATTATTTACATGTCTTGTTATCAAATTTGTTTGACTTTAGTAAAATTTCATCGACTTTAGATTAGCCTTATATTAAATACTGATTTTTAGATCAACTCACTAAAATTTTACTATGGTCAATCAAATATTATTGAATTATTAGTGAAATTTCACTTTATGAAATGAAATTGCACAAAGTAAGTAAAATTTCACTGATTTGGACTAAAAAAGTCAGTCAAATTTGGCTAACTAATTTAATTCAAACTTTACAAAATTTCAATGTCTTTACACTAAAAGTCAATTCAACGTTTATTATTTTTAATTTTACAGAAAGAAATTTCTCAAAGTGAAATTCATAAATTTAACACGAAAATTTTACTATGATAGTGATATTGTACAGTCTGAAAGTGAAATCACATTATTGGCTTCACATAAAAAAGTTGCAAGAGAGAAATGAGAGAGAAATAGATGAATGTGAGATAATACAGAGAGAGAGAGAGAGAGAGAGAGAGAATTAATAAATACAAATATGGATTAACGATAGAAGAAAGAGAAACAACAAGGTGAAGATGCTAGCAACAACAAAATAATGAATGAAAATGTGGAGATAGTTGCGAATGCTGAATGATGGTAGAGATCTAGACCAGTAAAGCACGAACGATTTAGATATAGCCCTATGAGGTTCAAACAATCGAAATAGATGTACGAACGATGGTAGAGGCGACGTCAATGGATAATCGACAATGGCGGTAAATAGCGTTGGTTGTGGTCAAATCGGTGGATATGGTAGTTAAAGCAGCTCTGGTCAATGCGGTTGAAAGGCACCAATGGTGGAGAGTGACAATTGTAGAAAAAAATTAATTGATACAGTTATTGTTTACTATCTATATTAATACTGTGTCAGGTTGAGAGATTTAAGAAGGGATTTGAAAAAGAAAATAGAAAAAATAAGTGAAATATGAATAAAATATACCTAAATAAGTGCATTTTTTTGACTTTTTGGATAAAAAAATAGAGGAATAAAAGATACTTGTTTGGGATAACTTTTTGATTTTTTATGAAAAAATGTGTATTAAAATATTGTATAAAATAGTAAAATTACGTTATTACCCCTCTGTCCTATGTGCACTGACAATGCTGATTGAAGGCCAGTACGGATTGCTTTCAAAATTGTGATAACTTTAGAACATATATGTATATAGGATGAGGCTTCACGGGTACTGTTGGGCCCGTAGGGGCCCATTATGGGTCCTGTTTCGATAATCAGAACCATTTAATGTATAGAATTCATCTAGTACTATATGTTTGTAAAAAATCACATTGATCGAATATCGATAACTATCTGATCGGATTAGTTTTTTGTCAACCGTTAATTTGTTCACCATCCATTTTTTTGATACAAAACTGATTTGATCATATAGTTATCCATATCCAATCAACGAGATTTTTTTCAAATACATAGAACTCGACGAGTTCTATATATTAACGGTTCAGATTATCATAACGGGACTCGTGATGGGCTCTCACGGGTCCAACAACATTGTCCCATGTATCATGACATGAGAAGTGCATCCCCTTGATTGTTTGTACCATCACTGCAGTATGCAGACAACACCATCACTTCATTACAAAAGTTAAACTTGACTTGTACCTTTTTTCTTTTTTTTTTGGTATAAATTTGTTATTTTTATATTTTCTTTTTGTGAATAGTGATGACTTTTTGACTTTTTGTCTTTATTAGACTATGCCAAACTAGCCCTGAACAAGCTTATAATTTTACTTATAAAAATATGACACATATCGCTTATGTGCAAATTTTCCTTTAAAAAATTACTAAAAATTATAACCAATTAGACTAAATTGAAACATAATCATAAATTCAATATCAAAATCGAACAAATTAAAATTATACGAACCAAAATATTACAAGAGTCAAAGTATAAAGACTATCGGTGTAATTTGCACTTATAGCAATATTTGTCCATAATCTTTTAAAATTTGAAGATTTTGAGACCTTAATTATAAGCAAACTTTTAATATCCTATAACTCTTTAAATAAATAAATAAATAAAAACTTGTAAACAAATGTATGTCGATTTTTCTATAAAAAAGCAAAGACATACGTTAAAATTACTAATAATTGGAATATTACTAGAATGTTCCATATGCTTTTGTTAACTCAACAAACTAGTGAATTGAATTCACAAGTATTTGCAAATGATGGAATTTAAAAAAGAAAAAAAAAATTACATGTAGATGGGAATTGGGAAAAAAATATCAATACATGGAGGGGTGTAAGTGCAAGTGACACTTACATCCCCACAACATTTTATTTGTATATCATTATAAACACACTTATACCTTATGGGCATGTTTGATTGGGTGGATTGGAGTATGGGATTGGGATTATTAATCCGTGGGCCCAATTATCCTATATTTGTTTTAATATTTTGGTTTAGGATTATTAATCCAATGGATAATTAACCTAACAAATTTGTAGGATTATTAGTAATGGGGTAGGGGTGGAATTATTAATCCAATAGATATTAATCCAATTGGATAGTGAATACCACACTAATTTAATAAGATTATTAATACTTCACTATTAGTCTTATGAATCAAACATGACCTATATGTTTATAATTTTTTTCTCAACTCTTACGTGCATGTAATTGTGCTTTTAAAAGTTGGTACATATAGTTATGATGTAATATCAATCCAAGTTAGTGAATTGAATCAACGAGTACGAATATATATGTGATGTAATATCATTTCGATTTGTATTTCCTAAAATAGGATGCCCACCGCACTGGGAATGGCTCCATTTTATACTACTTTTTTGCTATATTCTTTTATATTTTATTTTGTGAATCTCATTTTATGTTTAAAGTCTATAATGATAATTCAGATGGAGACACAACAACAAATTATAACTAAATCATAATTCATATAATAATAATTTATAATTAAATTATAATCAATAATACAATAAATTATAATTAAACACTACTTATAATCAAGTTATAAGTAACATCATAATGAATAATAATTAAGTTTTTATATATTTTTTTGATATTGTCAATTAGTATGTTTGTATAATTGAATTATAACTGAAAGGGTTCACTATTATTTTATTAACTCGAATCACTGACTTTTCTCTCACCACACTATAATAACTAAGTTATAATTAATATAACAATGTATCATATAAAAAAAAAAGAAAAAAAAAAGGAAAAAGTCACAATTAAACATATGATATATACATATATAGTGGTGATCATAAGCCGCCCTTAGGTTGTTTGTAATAAGAATTGATTTGATTCAGGTTGGGTTAGGTAGTATTCACTTTCTCAAGTTGGAAGTTGACATTGTCCCTGTGGAAGATGGTTGAGCCTAAAAAAATATAAAAATAAAATAAAATACACGGTTGTGTTTAGTTGGAAAATTTAAGGAAGGTTTTAGAAAGAAAAATAGAAAAGGTAAGTGAAATATGAATAAAACATACATATATCTTACATAGTTTGACATATTTTTTCCTTTTCTCTTTTCAAATCTCTCCCTAAATCCCACAACCAAAAACAGCGTAAATAAGTTATGGAGTACTTACGTATAAGTCCTAATAAGTGGACTTATTAACTAATATGTTCTATGGGAAAAATTTGTCATTAAAAAAGTCACCAATTGTAATTTCTAGCTACAATTTATAAAAATCATGACAAAAAAAGTCACTAATTGTCAAAACTATAATTATTTTATTTTTTCTGTCAAAAAATAAAAAAGTCAAGAAAATCAAAAAAACCTTCCCATATAAAACTAATTTAACCAAGTTAAATTAGTCAAAATATTAAAAAATTAAGTTAAAAAAAATTCTTTCCAGACTAACCCATTGTAGTTAACTTTTCGTGATCCCAAAATGTACCGAGGGATCACAAAAAATGTGACTACTCTCTGTTCCCTTTCTTGTTTACCAACTGACTGGCACAAGACATAAATCCTCGAAGAAAAATGTTTCACAACTCTAGAGTAAGAACTTTAGAACTTGTTCTAATAATATGGCAACTGTGTGAGGCCTATCTTCATGTGATGTTTTGACTTGAATTTTTTATTTTTGGAAGCTATCAGCTCAGTAGAACTCTATTGAGAGTTCTACTTTTAGAACTCTAGATCATCACTGAATCCTCAAATTTTCCTAATTATTATTAATAGGTTCAATGCATGTCTCTGCGTGTGCTTTTGAATTTACGCAGAGATGAAAAAGAATGAAAAATGACAAGAAACTCAATTAAATTGAAAGAAGTCAAGTTTTGGGCAATTATACCATACTCCATATAGTTTTGTTTTTTTTTTTTTTTTTTTTTTTTTTTTTTGTAATTTAGTTGTTATTGTTGTATATCAAATTTTACCGTTAAAATTTTCATATATGATGTTTATTTAATTCAATTGTAACATCTCTTTCTAATCTTTAAAAGAAAAAAAATGTAACATCTATTTGAAAAAAAATACACTGAAATTAAGAAGTAAATCATTTAATCTTTTCAAAATGATTGAAGGGTTGGTGTTTAATTTAAAAGGGGAAATTACTTAATAGTGAGATAGAAAAAAAAAAAAAAAAAAAAAAAAAAAAAAAAAAGGGATTACAAAAACATTGGGGATGTAAGTGATTTTGTGATAGGATGCAAATGAAAAATTGAGAGTGCATGTCTTACTTGCACCCCTCCACATTTGGGTTTTTTTTTTTTTTGGGTCTGTCCAATTGGTAAGTAATTCTCCCAATTTAAAATGGTTCATTTTAAATGACTGCTTTGATTTCTGTCCAAATTCATAACAGATATTATTCACTCTCTGGAAGTGATTGAGGGGTTGACATTCAATTTAAAATGTCAATTTCTTTTTTAATAATCCATGTCGTCCTAGATTTTTGTCAAATTTCTTAACAGAATTGGACTAAATTAACATAATATAAAAAATTAAAGGACGAAATTGGTACACTTAAAATTACATGGTTCAAATTGACATTAGGGACAATGAGTACAATTTGTAGTTTTATTTTCTTTTATTTAATTGGGTTAAGAAATGATACTTAAATAGAAAATTGTAAAAAGAAATTAAATAAAATCAAATTTTGGTTCCTTTCATAAAAAATGAAATATGTATAAATGGCTTTATTTTGTTTTGGAATAACCCTATATATAAATTGATGTCGTTCTAAATTTTTCTACCACTAAGATGTAAAGGTGGTAGGATTCATATTAATAATTACTTATGAAATTTTACCCCACACCCCCCACCCCCCCAAAAAAAAAAAAAAAAAAAAAACCTATGAAATACATGCCTTTGTGTTTAATAATAATAAAAAATAAGTAAGCAAATCTTTTATGTATTATTTATTTTTTAAATTTTAATTTTAATTGCAAATTCTAATGAAACTTTGAGAAACTTACATCTCGTAGATATACATGGACAGAGTGAGTTTTTTTATGCACAAAATTTTCCATAGTTACTTTCTAATGGAAGAAAGATGTAGGGGGTGAAAAAGGTGTCAAATCATTTGGTTGAGTTTTTATATTTTTTATTTTCTTAGCAAAAATTTAAATTTTTTAAATAAAAAAATAATTTATCTTTTTTTCATTGTTTTCTCTTTTTGAGATTTTTTTAAATATATGTATATACTTCTTTCATATTAATTTTAATCCAATTAATTTTAAATTTCGACAATAAAATACAAATTTTGAAAATTCATCCAAACGTATTATTCTCAAAGATAGGGGTGTAAATTTGGCCTGGCCTGACCCATGTCGGGCCACGCGGGCTCCCATCAAAATTCGGGTCGGGCCGGGCCGAGTCACGGGTCAAAAAATTAAGCCCAGGCCCATGGGTATTCTGGTCTTGGGCGGGCCAAGTCGGTGGGCTTGAGCCTGACCTCGAGCTAGGGTCGAGCTTGGGCGGGTCTGACTGTTTTTTTTTTTTTGTTTTTTAAAAATTTTTCTACCAAAATTTTATTATTTTCTACTAAAAAAGACACTGGGTTTCGGGTCGGACCTTAAGCGGACTGATGGACTGGGCTACGCGGGGCAGGCCCACGGGCTAGTGGGGCTTCAAAATGATGGCCCAGGCCCAGATATAGGGGCTCGAGCCGGGCTCGGGCTCGGGCCCAGGCCCACCTCAAACTGCGGGCAAATTTTGAACCACTCACAAATCACAAACCATTTTTACACTCCTACTCAAAGGAAGAAGTGTGTGTGTGACTTCCTCTAGTACAAATTAATTATAACCTAGCACCAACATCCCACCCCACTCCACCACACCACACCACACCACACCCCATCCCAATGATGCAGATGTTAGGAAGAAAAAGATAATAACTAAACCTCCACTTGCATATGAAAAACAGTTTAGTGCTCATTTGGAAAGTTAGTAAAAAGTCAATTTTTAATGTTTTATTAATTTTGGGTCATATCACCTCTCATATAATTTATTTATAAAAAGATAAAATAAATTAAAAAAGTCAAAAAGTTAACTTTTTACCAACTTCTCTTTTGAAATTGGTTTTTTAATAATTTTTTTGTTGATTTTTTTTTTTAAAAATTTGAAAAAACGTAAACTTTTGAATTCTACTCAATTAGACAATCACAAAAAGTTTAAAATAATAATAATAATCATAATAATAACAATAAATTATGAAAAAAAAGTCTAGAAAGGACATAAAGTAAAACAAAAAAACATATAAGATTTTTTTCGCTTTTTTTTTTCTTTAGTATTTTTTTTTCACACTTATTTACTTTTTAGATTCTTCTATATAAGATAAGGGTGAGCAATGTTCGGATTGGGATAAAATCAAGACCAATCTGTTATCTACGGTTTTTGAAAAATTGGAACCAATCTAATCCGTTTAAATTGTGGAACCAATTTGAACGAATCCATTAAAACATGGATTGGATCGGTTTAGGACCACAAATTCACATAATAAATAACAAAAAAAAAAATATATGGAACATTTTAATTTCATAAAAATATAAATATAGTATCATATTAGTTTCACGATAACAACATATCTTTTCATAATGGCGACATACTGTTCTAGAATTTAAACAAGCATAAAAAAATTGGTTCCACATAAGTATGTAGACCATTACAAATTAAAACTAAAACCAACAAATAAAAGTAATAAAAGAAGATACTATACGGGTTTAGGTTTTATATGGAATAAGAGAAGATACTATGGGAGAGGGTGTATAATATAAATATACGCTATTTGTATACGGTCCGGATCAGTTCCAATCTGAAACCATGAGGTTCAATCCGAAACTAATCCGTGAATTACAGGTTTTTAATTTTTCAATCCAAAACTGAATCACGGATTCAAAAAATTAATCCAAACCTATCGAATTGAATTGGACCTGATCAGATTACGAATTTTACGAATTTCTTACACAGCTCTAATACAAGACATACCTTATTTACTTTCTCACACATATTTACTTTTCACACTTATTTACTTTTTACACTTATTTGCCAAGCCATAACTGTATATCAAACTAACTTAGGCTAAAAAATATTAGAAAATATTTTCTGAAGAAAGCACTTTTGTTTTTATGTTGGTGGTGATCGTGGTACAATGAAGATAGAGGTGGAGGTGGTGGCGTGGTAGTGGGGTAGTGGTAGTAATGATGGCAAGAGTGATGGTGGCGGTGGTGATAGTGAGTGGTGGAGATGAGAATGACAGTGATGATGTGGTGACATTAGTAGGACTCTTTCGCCTTTTAAAAGTAAAAAATATTTTCTGCTCAAATAAGTTTATCTTTCGTTGACTATAAAAAATATTTTCTATTAACTTTTATTTTTTATTGTATTAAACATCAAAAAATAAATACAAAAAATATTTTATTTTTCGTCCAAAACAAACAGAGGATTAATATTTTATTCTAATACAAAGTAATTCCATTGTAATTTCCATGCGATTGTCTACAAGAAGGTTAAGGATATTTTGATGTTTTGGGCACGTGTCTTATCTTATTATTATTATTATTATTGACGTTTGTTTCGCTATTTGTTTTGTACATTGAATTTTTTGTCAATAAAATTTTATTTTTTAGATAAAATAAAAAATTAAAAAGTACTCTTGAACTCTTTGGTTGAATAGTTTGGCATACTCAAAAAAATCTAAAAAGTCAAAAAGTCAATATCCTATTTAAATCACATCATCTTATTTAAGTCGCATCGCCTCTCTAACACATCACTTCAAACCCAACCAAAATCCAACTCATATTTCATAAAAAGTCAAAAAGTGCACTTATTTAGGGGGTGTTTGGGAAGCCTTGGATTAGGCTATTTTAGCCTTAAATCAAAAAATAGCCGAAAAGCCTCCTGTGCATGATTTTTCAAAAAAAAAAAAAAGAAAAAAAAAGAAAAAGTCAAATGTTTCGGCTCTGCAGCAACGCAGCCTACACTGCCACCAACAGTGTAGGCTGCAGACAGCTATAATTACCATAATACCCCCTATATAGTAATTTCGGAAAAATTAAAATTAAGGGCAATTTTGTCATTTTAATTTAACATCATTTCAAACACATTTTTCAATACAATAACTCAACTAAAAAATCATCTCATCTTCCAAAACACAAAAACTAAAATAGCCACTAAAATAGTCAAAAAGCCAAATAGCCTACTAAAATAGCCACTTCCCAAACGAGGCCTTAGCCTTCCCAAACTTGACTACTTTATGAGAAAATGATTCACATAAAATATTAGAGTGGGTACAATACTAGGGAACCTAGGATGACAAATAAAATTAATTATGTCAACTTTCAACATATAAATTAATATTCAATATATTTACGGCTGTGATTGAGGCCTCGAAAATGAGGCTCGAAATTGCCTCGAATGCAAATTTTTTTTTTTTTCATTTTTTTCTGGGCTAATACATTACAAAAAAATAATAAAAAAAATAATAACAAGCAAAGCATCAACCCAGCAAAAAAAAAAAAAAAAAAAAAGCAAATTCGAGCCAAATTTGAGGCCTCAATCATTTTTCATATATTTAACGATAAATTATCAACAGATCCTAATAGTTAGATTTAATTTTCATTAAATCTTATCAATTCGTCGTTAGAAGTTGGTTCTATTAAAATCGTCACGAAAAATTTCTGAACTTGTCACTAAAAATTGACAATTAGTGACTTTTTTTATGAATATCTTTTAAACTGTCGCTAAAATTTACAATTACTGACTTTTTTGTGACAAGTTTTTCAAACTGTCGTTAAAAAGTAAAAATTAGTAACTTTTTTTTTTATCAACGTTTAATAAAAACGATAACAAGACTTTTTAGTCAATAAATTCACCTATTAAAATTTACATGCAAGCCCCTCTTTATTTCATAAGCACCGGAGTAAGGGGGAGGATTGTGACTGCCAAAATCAATCTCTACATTTATTCATGACAGTTTAGGACTTTTGTTACAAAAAAAAAAAAAACAACAACAACAACCCTTTAGCAGCGAAATGGTGATTTGGTGGCCAAACATTTAAGATTTAGTGAGTTGTTTGGTTGCCCAAAAACTGTCATGAAAAACACAATTTTTGTAGTGACATTAATTGCCTTGAAAACATAAGACCACATTTAAACTGATGTCATACCAGAGACCCGGGCATCTATCCTCATCCCTTGTTTCTCTATTCCAAACTATCTCCATATCACCTCATCAAGTTTAGGAAAACTCATTGTATGACAAGGAAATAGTTTGAAATCGCCTAGACGATCTTTGTGAGATAGCCCATGAATATCAAGAATCCAGTGTGGGAATTGAAGGCTTTACCACATTTTGGCCCCCGACAACGCTAAAAATAAGGAGGATGTCAACAGATGTGTAGTCATTGATATTTTGGCACCGATATATGCAAAGTTTTGTTTCTTTTCAAGTTATCAACTTCTCATTTTAATTTGTTTATTTATTTTCTTGCACTGACTGGATTAAATCATGCTACAATATAACGTATTCTATTACTCAGTACACATCATTTAAACCACTTTTCTTATAATTTTTATGTTTTTGATTATTCAAGTCAGAGTCTAGATTTGATCAACATTGTTATTGGAAAATTAAAGAAAAAAAAAACTATAATTTAGTGTAAATTTTTAAAAATAATTTCAGTTTAGTGATAAATTTTATGAATACTACTAATTAAAATTTTAAATTTTTTTATAAATTTATAATTATTTTGTGAAGACAATACTAAATTGTAAATTTTTCAAAAATTAACAACGTTCTTGGCTAGGCCTTCAAATAACACAACAAAGGCTGCCTATTTTATGGTACAATTTTTCACATGACGATGTCATATCATGCTACCTACCATAAATTATTCTGTCAACAATTGCATCATTTTTGTAAGATTTTGGAATCAAACATGTGAAAATAATTACCACCGGCGTGTTCGTCTAGTGGTTCTTCATCCTTATCTCCACGTAAATTGTCCGTGTTCCACGCTCAGGGCACAAAGTCTTTGGATACACTATGGTGGTGTTTGTTTTGGGGATTGAGTTATAGGATTGGATTAATAATTTCTCCGGATTAATAGTTTATTGTTCGGTTCAAATTGAGGGATAAGGAGATATGATGGCCTTGTTTGGTTTGTTTTTCAGAAAAAAATTTAGGAAAAATTCTCTACAAACAAATTTTCAAGAGTAATCAAAAACCAAATAAATTTTTTCAAAAAAAATCTCAAAATTTTGTTTAGTTACCTACTTTCCAAAATCACTCACTCTCTCTCTCTCATACACATCAAATCAATCATTTTTTTTAAAACTCTCTCCCCAAAACAATTTTCCAAAATCATTTCTGAAAAAAGACAAACCAAACAAGTTTTCGTACTTTTTATCTTAAAAACTACTCTACAAACACAAACCAAACACACCCGAGATTAGGTGGTGAAATGACTATTTTAACCCTTTACTATTTAATTATGTATTATATTTAGTAAAATTCAAAAAAATTTAAATGTCTCAATTTAAAAATAAAATAATTTTATTTAATTTTTATTGATATTTTATTTATTTAATTTTTTAAAATAATTTTTTATAGATATTTTATTGATGTTTTATTTAAGAATTTTGTTTATATTTTATTTAATTTCATTATTTAAATTATAATAGATGTTTTATTTAATTTCATTATTTAATCATTATTTTTTAAAAAATAAATTTATTTAAAATTTTAATTAAAAAAATAAAATATATTTTTATTGATATTTTATTTATTTAATTTTTTTAAAATAAATTTATTTAATTGTGCAAAAAATAAAATAAAATAAAATTTTATTTAATCTAGCTAAAAATAATTAAAATATTAAAGATATGTTTAATATTGCTATTACTTAGTAAATAATTAAAAATGATAAAATAGTCATTTGAGCATTTATCATTTTTCATAATATCCTAAACAAATATAGGATTTAATAAAATAGTCCAATCTAGACATCTAATCCTATAACTAAACAAACATATGATACAAATCCAGTCCAACAAAATAGTCTCGGGATAATGTATCACACGACTAACAGTCCGATGGATTCCAATCCCTTCTTATCTAGTCCATCCAAACAAACACACCCTATGTATTCTTATTGGAAAGTTTTACGATCTTTGTGTGGAGTGAATGTAGAGTTTACGAGTGATTATTCAGTATTTTTGAAGTATAGACACGTGGTGTTTATAAAGTTTTGATTGGTATAGAGATGTAGGGACCTATGATTTATGTTGGAGATGAGAGAATAACATAAAACTAAGTAAGTGACATTAACTTAAAATATGACGATGTGATGTTCCAAAATTATTGAATAATTTCCCCGTGCTTACTCTTATATGGGTGGAGGAACTCTTCCTCTGAATTGTATTAAATTTGACTGTCAACCGGGTTGCCAAGCGCCAAGGCCTGCGGAAGCTTATGCCCCCACGGAACTTCCCTTATTACTGCTCAATAAATAAATAAAATAAATGTGAAATTTTTTTAATTATTTTTGTAAATCAATTAAAAAAATAGAAAAAATATGCATCAATGACCTAATTTCACTACAAAAAAATTAAGGTTTTAGACCAAAATTTAAGGACAAAATCATTTTTAAGAATCAAATATTTTTATTGCAAAAAGTGTTGTTAATATATTTTTAGTAACGAAAATTGGACATTAGTAATGAATTATTATTTTTTTTGGACCAAATTTTTTGTCTTAAAAAAAACTATTTTGAAACCAAATTATTTTGTCTCTAAAAGTTTATTTATTAATGACATTTTCAAAATTTTGTAGCTAAAAACCTTTTTTTTTAAACTTTTCAAGACGATTTTTTAGCGACTATCCTCACGACAATAAAAATTGATTCCTACAAAAATTTTCAGAGACTACAAAAAATGGTCTCTAAAACTCTTATATATTGTAATGTCTGAAAAAAAAAATTACAATGTATACGAGAAAATTTTGAATACAATCTAACATACAGAAAAAAAAAAAAAAAAACACTTACTATAAACATAAAAAAATTAAAAAAAAAAAAAAAAGACTTATGCCATACACAACAAAAATTTACACCTCATAAAAATCAGATTTTTTTCCCCCCACTATCTTATTAATTCTTCATTTTCCCTAAAAAAATTACATTTTACACATGATCTTATTAATGGCCTTAGAAAGACGAATACTTTAATTAAAAGACTGAAATAAAATATCAGAATTTTTTTTTATTAATTCAGCAGAAAAATATTACATTTTACAAAGAGTCTTGCTAATGAGGTTAGGACAAAATACAAATGTTTAGAATACTTAAAAAAAAATTGTACAATACATTCTCGGAAGTTCAATTAAAAAAAAAAAACCAAACAAACAAACAAAACTTCCAAATCTAACATCAACAATCAATACATAATACACAAAATAAAAACAACAACAAAAATAAAAGATCATAATGCCAAAAAAAAAAAAAAAACACAATCAATTAAAGGCTGATCCCACAATGTTGAAGAAATAATCAATTATGTTTTTTTACAGAGATCGCTCCTCTCACCTCTTTAATTAAAAGTGAACATGAGTAATCCAACTAAACGTGATGAAATATTTATATTATTTAAAATTGCTTTTCATAAACAGTATAAATAAATTGAGGAACATAAATTAAGGAACACAATTTCACATCAATAGCTGGCATTATAATTGTGATAACACAAGTTGTAAAGCAAATAATAATAATAATAATAATAATAATAATAATAATAATAATTCAAAAGGCCGGCTTTAAAAAATATGAAAAATGTAAAATGTGATAAAATTCTCTATCCGTATTTCTCCCGTTACCATTTATTGGCCCTGTTTGGTAGAGCTGTGGGAAAGTACTTATAGCTTATGCCTAAACAGCTTATAGCTTATAACTATGAACATAAGTTGATTTCTGACTTATAAATTAAGCATCTCCTGTCCCACTCAAAGAATAAGCTGATTTCTGACTTCCAAAAAGTTATAAGTTATGAGTTATAAATTAAACCAAACACATTAAAATAATTTAAATTAAGCTGAAAACTGAAATAAGCAGCTTTTAAGCTGCACCAAACAGGCCCATTGTAAAATGGAAAGGTGAAGACGTAATCAAACATCCTTTGTTTGCAAGTCAACAAATGCGCTGGAAATATTTCAATTATTGTCCTTGTTATGATAGTGGTGGTGCTACTGTTTTTAATGTTGTTGTTATTATGGTTTTGTTAGCACATGTTTCATGCCTTTTGTCCGTTTAGTTGTCATAACTCAATTGTTTGGTTTTCAAATTCAAAACTTATCCTGTAACTATTTGGGCTAATTATTACTGTCTTATATTATTATTATTTTTATTAAAATAATCCTTATTTGGCTAAATAACCGGTAAATTTTAAATAATTATTAGTATATTTGGTTTCAGTTTTCTGAATTCAATTTTTTAAAAATTGAGTTTTTTATTTTTCGTATTTTTTTTTTGTTTTTAGTAAATAATTTTAAGGTGAAGTACTAAAAAATCTCAAAATATGATCTTGTGAACTATTTAATCCTTCATTTTTTTTTATACAGCCAAAAGTTCTATTAAAGTGAAAATTATACAAAAGGATAGTCACTTACATGTTTGGGTTTTATTTTTTAGGGATAAAAGTAGATTTCTCCAAATGTGAAATTACACATTTGGGCAATTCGCATTATAGAGATTTTAGATTTTTCCTCCTAGAAAAATCCCGCATTACGAACAAGAATGTAACACTCCAATGTAATACTCCAATAACGTAGCACTCCAATGTAACACACTAAAATTTTTTTAAAAAAAGCTTGGTAGCCCGAATTTGTGTAGTCTGAATGGCTCGAATGTCTCAAAACGACAACGGTTTTGGGGTAAAACAATGTCGTTTTGAGACATTCGAGCCATGAAAATTCGGACTACCAAGCATTGTTGAAAAAACTCCTTAGCGTACTTTTTTCAAACATAACAACATAACACTCCAAACTTTTTCCAAATGTAACATTCTAATATAACACACTCTAATATAACACAAAAACAAAAAAACTCATTAGTGTATTTTTCCTAAACGTAACACTCCAATTAATGTAATCTTAAACGTAACATTCCAATCAATGTAATCTCAAATGTAACACTTCAATCAATGTAATGCTAAACGTAACACTCCAATGTAACACACAAACAAAAACTCTTTACTATATTTTTTTCCAAACATAACACTATAATCAATGTAATCCTAACGTAACACTCCAATATAACACACAAAAACACTAAAAAAATTTCATAGTGTACTTTTTCTAAGTGTAACACTCATAGTTTGAAATTATACATTTCTCCAAAACTTACTACGAATTTTTTGTACTCCTTTTCGAATGGTTTTGAAGAATCTCGTATCCTTGTTTTGGAATGTTACATTTGGAAAAAGTATACTAATGAGTTTTTTTTTAGTATTACGTTGGAGTATTACACTAAGCAGTTTTTTTTTTAATTTTTTTTTATTTTTAATTTTTTTTGAGTGTTACGTTTACAAAAAGTACATTTAGGAGTTTTTTTTGAAATCTTATATTGGAGTGTTACATTAAGGGGTTTTTTTTTTTTGAATGTTACATTTGAGTATTATGTTTAGAAAAAGTATGCTAACGAGTTTTTTTAATTTTAAATCTTACATTTTAGTGCTATGTTTGGAAAAAGTATACTAATGAGTTTCTTTGAAATCTTACATTTGAGTGTTATGTTTGTGTGTGAGTCGATTTTTGACCACACTGCCAAACAGGTACTCAGCTGGTGAACACTGGTAGAATAGATTGTGCCCGAACGACTTGTAATAGAAAGAAGAGATTCCGGCGGTGGTTCGTCTACCCGGGGGCACTCCGACGATCAAGTCAGTTATCTCTCAAAGATAGCAATTAGCGCTTAACTCACTATTCAGAATATCAAAAGCATACCTTAGACCCATGTGGATGCCTCCTTTTTATAGCCAACACAAACCTAGTCCCAATAGAAGCCTAGCTTCAATGGACTCTGGATTACTACTAATCTTGGACTCCCAGTAGGATTGGGATAAACTCTCTAAGAGTCTTATCTTTACCCAAACTGAAGTCTTCTCTCATTCTAGGACTCTTGCCCCTTATCCATTTATCCCAGATTCCGGTATCTCTGCAGATAACCTCGGCCTAGCCGAGATCACCTCAGCGCCATGACCAGGACACGTAGCACCTCGGCTGACACTTCGGTGCCACCTCGGCCACGTGTTGTCACTCAAAAAATATGTCCCAACAACTGCCCCCTAGGTTCTATTAGCTCGGCATCCTAAAGTGATGGAACCTATATCATTTCTTCCACTTAGCACGTCGGCTAAGCTCGCTCCATCATTTATTGCCGAAGTCAAAACTCGTCGGCTCAATATAACCAAGACCTATAGTCTGCTTTCATCAATGCCTTAGAACCAACAACCAAGTTCGTTCAAGTTTCTCAGCCGAAACTGTCCTCCTAGCCGAGGTATTTGCTTCATTAAATCAAGAACTCCAAGAGTTTCATCACGCGTATGAGCTGGCACGCACAATATTTCAACCATTTCTGCCACGCGTCTTTCCCCTACTGAGCCGTGTCTGATATGCACCATTAAGTCGCCTCGCATCTGTGTGCGCCGTCTGACAAGCACATCATCCTAGGCACACTAATTGCCATTTTGCCGCCATTCTGCGTGTTTGATCAAAATCACTTCACTCTCTCCGTCTTTTCACTTCTACATTTTCGTTCTTGTTCAAACTTTCTCTCTTAAATTTCCATTGCTGCTTTCGCGAAGCTTTCTACAACCAGTTTCACTCTCTCCCTCCGGCGAGGCTTTCGTTGCACTTCTTTGCTTACTACCACCGTCTGATACCGGCGTACTTCACACCGGCCTTTTTGTAATCTAAACAATCATTCTTCAATGTTAGAGTGAAGTGCCTTCTTTCCTTATCTGAATGCATTCTTTAATTTCTTCTTTCAACGTGGTTGTATGTGTCTTCTTTTTACTCTTGGATGATTCTATACTTAGAATAATTTGCATGTCTTCAACATACACTTTAACTGTGCAATCTCCTCGGGGTATAACACCTCGGTTATACCCACTAACGTTTCATCTCGGCTTTGGCCTAACACTTAAAAATATTTTCTATAATATTCTCACAAGTGTTATTTACAACTTGCCACTTCACTCTTTACTTATCAGGACCTCTGTCTTCTATTTTTTCAATACTTGGCTTAACTTGTAAATTTTTCTTAAAATTTCAACAAGTGTTAAACCAATCTTCCTTTAATCACAACTTCGGCTTAACTTCAACTTGTAAATTTTTCTTAAAATTTCAACAAGTGTTAAACCATCCTTTGTTTGTAAATTCCAACTCCCAAGCATCATTCTCCAGCCCTCTGCCCCCTAATGTGAACTTAAGTTCCACTTGGGTTCTCATTAAGCATGGGGCTTTGACCTTGTCACCGACGTCAGATTCAAACAAAGAGTGGCCGAGGTTACCAACCCCGGTCTCTTTGTTAATCTAATTGGTATGTACTTAGTTCAAGTCTGTGTCTGGCTCTGCCGATATGACAAGTTCAAGTTGATTCAACTTAGTTCAACTTTATTATATGCAAGTAGGAACTCTACCATATAATAAGTCTAAGTTATTCGTCATGTTTTAATCAGAAACATCGCCAACTTAGTTCAACTCAATTATATGCAAATAGAAACTCTGCTATATAATAAGTCTAAGTTATTCGTCATGTTTCAATTAGAAACATCGCCAACTTAGTTCAACTCTATTATATGCAAGTAGGAACTCTACCATATAATAAGTCTAAGTTATTCGTCATGTTTCAATCAGAAACATCGTCAAGGGACTGTTCAACTGTGCTATCTTCTGGTATCCCCTGTAAGCATCCAGGAAGTTCATCATTCCATGCCCTGAAGTGGCATCCACCAATTGGTCAATATTGGGTAATGTGAAACTATCTTTGGGACAAGCCTTGTTCAGGCTGGTGAAGTTCACACAGACCCTCTACTTCCCATTCTTTTTCTTTACGACGACCGTGGTTGATAGCCATGTTGGGTAGTTTACCTCTCGAATGGCTTTGGCCTCAAGAAGCTTGCCCACTTCATCTTCTACTACCTCAACATGCATCAACGTAGGCCTCCTTGCTCGCTGGATGACAGGTTTGGCCGACCTGTCCATGTCTAGTTTGTGGCAAGTGACCTCGGGGTCTATGCCAGGTATCTCGTACGACGTCAAGGCAAATACCTCAATGTTTGTGTCATGACCCGAACCCGCCCCATGGGTTAAGGACATAACCGGCCAATAATCATGAGATTACCTATGGCCTTAAACCAAATCAGATATGTTTTAACAGAGTTAAGGGGCCAAACGGAGGCAATTTCAAACTTTTGTCCGTAGAGCTGTGCTTACATGGCAGGTCATAACAATCCATACATAAACATGTTAATAACTCACATCAAGATATGTAATGACACAACGTTCTGTACATATAGGATCATTTAAGTCTAAGTCAGCCAATCAAAATTATATACAACTGTAATCCAAAGTTCTCGCCAATATGACAAAATATAATAAATAGCAAAAGGGCGAGGACAAGTCTCGTGCGTGAGACGTACGGGCTGACTCTTTAAAACCTTGATTGTTTCTCACAAGCTTCACTGAGGCTGGGTTTGGACCTCCCTTGGCTCACCTACAGACACATGAATGAGCGTGAGCGAAAGCCCAGTGAATAATATCTAATAAGGAAGATACACGAACGGTATTTAGAACGACATGCACCAAACGACCTTGGGCCCAATTTGTATTTCTATCTAGTGTATATATATCAACTAACTGCGGTTCCAAACACATCAGACGGTCTCGGGCCCAATCCATTCATGTCAAACGGCCTTTGGCCTATTTATTCTTTCATTCATGTCGGACTGGCCTTTGGTCCATTCATTCTATCATTCATGTCAGACTGGTGTAGACACCCCATTTTTGACCGTCCTCCAGACTTGGACGTCACCGCTTGAACACTCGGGGATCATCCATGTGTGTGTTTGTCTTGAGTCCCCGGAGGTCTCGGTCACGCGTGCCTTGCCTCAGGATCTCTCGACTCGACTGTTTTGTGTCTGGTTTTGCACCAAACACTTGTGTTTTGCCTTGGAGGGGTAGGGAATGGCTTGTGGGCTATCCCCATACTCCACCGGCCATGGCTTGATGCCACCGGCTGTGTTTTGCTGCCATCGGCCAAATATTTGGCCGGTCGGCACTATAGATGGCCGGCCGGCTATCTTTTTTTGGTCAATTGAACTTTTGGCAGGCCGACCACTATGCATCTGCTTTTGTAGATATTTTCATGCAGCTGGCATGCACTTGGCTCCCCTCCATACACGTGTATGGAGGGATCTCCTTCTTAGCTAGCTTGTCTTGTAAGCTTACAAGATTGAAGCTCTATAAGAGGAGGTCTCCTCTCCCTCTTTTAGGGTGAGACAACATTTTCAGAGGGGCTCTAGTTTTAGGGTTAGGATTTGTATCTATCCTATATCTCTCTCTCTTGTGTATTAGTGTGTTTTTTTGTCTTACTTTTGTGCAAAAACACCCACCATCACACCTTCTCTTGGAGCTGAGGCACTAGAGGGCTATTCTTGGAATTCTTGGGTGGTTTTGAGCTCAAAGAATCAGCTGGTCTACCATTTTTGAAGAGGGTCAACAAGGGTAAGGACTTTACCTTTAAATATCTCATTTTTGCAAAGCCTTTTTGACTATCTTGCATCTATTTTTGAGCTTAGCATATAACACATAAAAGTTCTATTTTTGAGCCCTCTAAATAGTTGTTTAAGAGTGTTCTAAGCTTTGGGGTTGTTTGACCCCTCTTAAGGCTTGTTTGGCCCCCATTTTGTGCCATTTTGGTTGAGCTCCGGGACCATTGTGATTGGGCCTCCTCACCACTGAAATCTTGAGGGATTTCAGAGGTGAGGATGGTGCCTTGAGGTCCTAAGAATGAGAGGGCCACCCCCTCTCCTTGTTGTCCTCGAAAAGGACCATTTATGCCTCATGTGTGAGCACCTAGTTTAAGTGTGTGTTGACCATGCCTTAAATGTTATTTGGTAGTATTTTGCCATGTATTACCTCTGTTTCATGTTGATTTTGGTACACCATGCTTGCTTAGCATACATGCCTTGTAATGCCATATTTAGGCCTTAACATGCTTTAAGCTTTGATCTTTGTTTTAGCATGATTTTGGCTAAGCTTTGTGAAGCTTTTGTGCTTGTTTTAGCATGTGGAAGTTCTGTTTTTGGTTGCTTTGGTCGACCATGGCATGCTTAGTATAGCCTCTTTGCATTCTTGGCTTGTACGCCTCAAGTGCATGAACCATGAGCATGCATTGCTTGCATTATTTCAGTGGATTGGAACCTCTTGCCATGTTATTTCAGAGCTTATAATGCATGCCATATATCCATGTTTAGCCTCTTATTAGGTATGCTTAGAAGTTGCTCTTTGTGCCTAAGTGATGGATCATGTTTACATGCATGCTTATATGTGCATTTGGTCTCATTTCCTTAGTTATTGGCCACTGTTTTAGGTTTGTTTAAGGGCTGCCTAATTTAGTTTAAGTCCATCCCTTGGCATGTTGTTGCATGCTTAGCTTATGACATGTTGTTGCATGTTGAAATGGTGTTGCATTTGGCATGTATTCTCCTTCTTGTTTTGGTTGCTTAACATGCCATATGTTTTGCATGTTTGTGTGGTGGTATTGTACCTTGTATGCTCATTTAACTTGCATGCTTGTTATATGCCTTGCATGCTTCCCATATGCTCATGTTGCATACTAGCCTCCATACCTAGGATGCATTGCATTGGCATGCATGCTTCACCTCTTGAGTTGAGTATGATAGAGGTTGAGCCCCCCCCTTTGTTTGATTATGTGCATTGCATTCCATATCGAAATGCATACTTGGTTTCTTGGGCCATCATGCATGGAAATGCACGATTGGTGGTCCGAGAATCAAGGCCCATACTCCTTTGAGTCTTAGACATGATAAGGAGTATGATTGGTGCATACATTGCTTGAAATGCATTGCCATGCTATGTCTTGCCCTCTGCTGCTGTCAAGATCAGTTTCTGCAGGAAGATTTGGCCGGCCGGCCATTTTCAGTGCTGACCGGCCATCCATCAGTGGCAGATATCTCAATTAGTGGCCGGTGGTCATTCTCCATGGCCGGTGACCAATCCCCTTAGCCGGTGGTGTTCCACAGCATTCAGAGAAGCAATCTTAGGACTTGTGAAGTCTTCCGAGGAGCAGAACAGTCAAAGCATAGGCATCTTGTGCATGGCAGTGACTTTCCGAGCGGAGCCGAGCGCACATTGCATTGGGCCCTCTTCCCGAGGCTGTTTACTGCTTTAAATAGATTAGTTAATTTGCTTAGCTGATTTAATTGGTCTGTAATATTTAATTAGCTTGTAGGTTAATTAAATTGTATTATTCTTTTGGTCCCTCCGAGCGAGGGCAAATTTGTAATAAGTGTGGGTGCGTGTGTGCATGTCTTCCAACCCCCACTTCTTTCTCCCTTTTACTTACCGGCTTTTGATGGTTAGTATTAGGACATGTTTACTTTAGCATACCTTATGCTATGCATGTGTGCATCATTCATTAGTATTGCATGCACCGGGCTCGACGCATCATGCTAACTGCATAAAGTATTTCAAATCTAACTTGAATACATGTTACTTGCGCATTTTCACATGTCATTCTTAGATTAGCGGAGCCTATTCTAGATTGCATTCTGTATGCGTTGCATTAGCCACTTAACATGGACTTGGATCATGCATTGATTGCTAACATGTTCTTGTCTTGGCTCGGAGTACATTGTAAGTATTTTATGCTTTAGCATCTCGCATGAGTGTGAATGTTAACATGATAGCATACTTACCATGGGGCTAGCTGCTTATGTGACATAAACTGCTTGAATGCCTGTGAATGGAGGTTGAATTACCTAAATTGGAATAATGCATTAAAACTGCGAGTTTAAGCCCACTAGATATTGGCAAAACAACCTTTTCTAAAGCCCACTTGAGGGTGGCGAAATCCACATTTTAGCCTACTTACGAGTAGCAAACCATTTTCAAAACAAACATGAAATGTTTTGTTCCAATTTAGGCGATTTGGTCTATATTTGTTTGCTGTGCGCACAACATAGTAATTCTAGGCTAATAACCGGAATAAGAGCACATAACGTTTTCAGAACAAGATATCACGGTTAGTAGAGGCCGATCTTCGGATCGGGCGAGAGGGGGTGCTCATAGCTGACCTTCCCCAATCGTACCCAAGTTCCCGAGCCGAGGCAACTTTGGTGATGACGGACACGTGGCCTTTGGCACCGAGTCAAGGTTTCCTAAATTCCCCCATAAAAAATATTTAGGTGGCGACTCTGTATCTGGTAAAGCAGTCTATGTTTGGCACTTTTTTCAAAATCTGTTTTTCTCAAAATGATTTGCCAGATTTGGACTCTTTGGTTCAGATTACAAACCGTGACATAAACGAGTCCGAACTGTGGCAGCATAAGTCCCTCTCCCGGGGCGCGTCCACAGTTTCTGGCGACTCCACTGGGGATTTTAGAGAACTTGACTCAAACTCGTGATATCTTGCTTTGTTCACACTTATGTGTTTCTTTGCATTGCATATGCATTGGTGTGCCTAGGACACCGTGTTGGCCATCTGCTATTCCTGAGCGGTTTGCCAGAGGCTGCGTGCCATAAGGCTTACCGGTTGCGGGCTCTGCCAGTATGGGAACACAAACCCCGATTTTACCGGGGCACCCTTTTTGACCATTCGACCTAGTACATGTCGGAATCCATAGTGACCATTCCAAGTTAGGAAAGGTTGCTTACCCGATGTTAGGTTGTTTGAAACCGCTGTGTGCGTAGTGAAACCCTAGCTCCTGACAAAATAGGACAGGGAAACCATACCCCAACATAGGGGTGTTTTGGCTTTCTTTTACTTGCTATGTGCTTTTGGAGTGTATCTTTACAGGAACGCGCATATCAGTTTGCAAGTTTGAGTATCAGGCCCGAGGGCACCAGTATCAGTATTTGTGAGAATCAGTTATATCTGAGGGTATCCGATTCAGTATTTTGGGGCAGTAATTTTGGGGAACAGTGGTCAGTAGTAGAGTACAGTTGTTCGGCTACACCTGTGTTTGTTCTGTTTGGGCTGAAATGCTGCTTATTTTTCCTTTCAATTCAGAGAGTTGATACAGAATAGCCAGTGTTCCCCCTTGCTGAGGCAAGACAGATATCTGATCCGTCAGTCACCATTCAGTACAGTGGACTTATGATGACGCAGAATTCAGAGAAAATCGTGGTTATGACAACCGCATTAGATCAAGGAATCACTCTGCAAAGTGAGACCAATGTTGATGTGCCGCATCCACCCAGGTCGCCTGTTGCGCACCCGATCTGGACCCCCCAGTTGTATCAGGCTCGTGAGCCCACCACATTCAAATTGATGGAAATGATAGGTGACCTTCAGAGGTCCGTGGCGGATCTCGCTTACGGAATGTTAGCCTCACCACCAGCTGCACCATATGTCGGGAATTTTGTACCCCAGGAGCCCCCACTGTTGGGACGGATTGTGATCGAACTTAGCCAACCCGAGGTAGCCTCCAGCTATGGCAACGACGTATCAACATTAACCCAAACCCTCGATCAGGCTGAGGCCAGAGGCAAGGACAAAATGAAGGTAGATGCCGATCCCATTCAACAACTGCTGTGGGTAGTCGAGGCTTTGAAAGCCGGGGGGATGAGTAAACAGCAAGTATTCTCAGTTGTGACCAAGGTTATGGATGATGTTTTCCCTACTCCAACCGAAAGCAGTTCGAGCCAGGTAGAAAACCGGGATAGGCCCCGTCATGCCAGAACAGTTCCTTTCACTCCCAACCCTGCACCTGGGAAAGATTAGAAGGTCAAGGCAGTGCTTGCCGACCCTTTCGCTAGTGCGTCTAGCAAGAATACTCAGACTTCAAAGTACCTGCCCCGAGGGCGCAGGGTCTTTCACGCTCTTTACATGCCGTTGTCGAAGGCACTCCAGATCCTGGCCGAAAGAGGGCATCTTAAACCCTTGGAGCCTCGGCCTCTCCCAAAGAATCTCTCTCTCACACATGACGCTGCTTTGTACTGCAGGTACCACCAGTAAATCGGTCATGCTACCGATAATTGTTTCCACCTCCGCCATGAGGTGCAAGATTTGATCGACAACGAGGTTATCCTCCCGCCCACCTCAGCCAAGTCCGTTGCTACCCAGCTATTGGATTTTGAGGATGCTACGAGTATGTGATCGGCGTTGGACCACCTGTGGGCAGCGCCCGGTATTTTTGATGTGGCGTCTGGCACGCATTTTTGAGCATCTGCAAATGCTAGTTTTGTAAATTCTGACTTGGGTGTCGAGTCAGTCTTTTGTTTTGTTTTGAGTCTGTCTTTTCGTCTTGAGTCAGTTCGTTTTGCTTAAGGGTTTGTCTTGTTGTAGCGAGTCGGCTCCCCTTGTATAGAATGTCAGGTGATTCCGGGGTTGTTGCCTCGAACACCGTTTTGTTTTGCAATTACTCCTTTTGTTTTCTTTTTGAGTCTGTCTCTACTGTGGAGCTAGTTGCAACCAGGAAATCTGAATGAAACAGCTGCGGCTATCGTGTTTCCATGCTTATTACTTTTTGTGAGCTCATTGTGCCAGAGGATTTGAATGGAACGACCGTGCATTCCACCTGCTCTTTTGTGCCCTGAAAATCATTGTAATGACCTAAGTTTTTTTTTAAAAAAAAAAAACTTTTTTGAACACTGCGGTAAAAACGAAGATGAAGGAATTCCTTGGGTTTTGCAAAACTTTGATCATTTGAGAGAAGGAGAGGCGTGCTAAGTCTTTAATGACTGAAATCATGCTTGTTAGCATGAGTACTGAGAAGGACCCTGGCTTGATCCAGACTCGTTTCACACTATTTTCAGCGCGAGCGATTTGTCGCTTTCTTAAAAATTTTCAAAAACAAAATGTTTTGCGCGGTCCTGTGAAAACCTGTGTGGAATCGCTCTTGAGATTGTGCAGCCTAGGATCGCTCTCAGTCTCAAGACTCAATCCGTTTGTTTTCAAGCCTTGACTACAATTCGGACTGTTCAACGGTCAACCGTCATGTAAGGCCTGTGTGGCCAGATTTGAAGCAGCCCTCGAACAAGAGGCGCCAAAATCAGATCAAGAAGGTCAAATCTCACTACAAGAAGCTTGTGAAGCAACCGTGATGGATCCTTCTGCAAATCAATACAATAGCCATTCTCCTGGATACAGAGAGACTTCAATCTCAAAACCATTTTGGCATGGACTTGTTACACTTTTACCTTTTGAGAGGCTCGCTGGGCCGAAAACCCGGAAGGGCGACCCAGGCAAAAGTTAGAGCAAGGAAAAAAATGCAAAAAAAAAAAAAAAAAGAGAAAAGAAAAAGAGAAAAGAAAATGAAAAGAAAAGATGAAAAAGAAAAGAAAAAAAAGAAAGAAAAAAAGCTCGCAAGGTCGAAAACCCGCATTGGGCACCTTGGCAAAAGTTAGAACCTAAAAAGTGAAGGTTAAAATACCCGAGTGTACCTTAACCGGAACTACGTAAGGCTTGATTCCCATGTTTGGGATATGTAGGCAACTTCATCCTGAAGTCCAGCCCCCAACGCTTTCAAAAGCGGTTTAGTCCATTGTAATGGTTTTGATCATCCTTGCCCTCTCTAAATCCGATAGTTCGTTTGTGACAACCGGAACTACGTAGGCAACTTCATCCTGAAGTCCAGCCCCCAACACTTTCAAAGTGACTGTGTCCATATATTGGTTTTGACCATCTCTGTTTTCTCTGCATCCGAGAGTTCGTTTGCAATCATCACCAATGAGGACTGGTTTTCAGCATGCTGCGGCATCATCCAAACAAGGGGCAACTTTCCGTTGCCATGAGTTGCCACGAGTCACCGTTCAAACCAGGGGCAACTTTTCGTTGCCATGCAGCCCTTTCAAGCAAGGGGCAATTTTCCATTGCCCCCGATCCAAGGTTGCGCATCTCGAGGGTAGGTTCTGTGCTCGTTTAGCATTTGCCGTTTGCGAAAATAGTTTTTGAAAATTTTTACTGAGGTTGACTATTTTCCCGAAAACTATTTCATTTTCCAAAACTGGACCATTTCTTGGACCCAAAAAGCAAAATTTTCAGTGCTTATAGCCTGACTTACATGATTTTCAAATCAAAAATCGAACAAGCATGCTAATCTAACTTTCACGTTGGTCAAAATTGTGTTAAACCAAAACAAAAAATGGTCAAAGTAATGAACTAGGGGCACATTCGAGTCAGGTGTTCTGTCTTTCCCCTGTCGTCAACATACTTGCCAGAAGGGCACCCTATTCGCCGGAAGAAGGCACAGCTAAAGCTGTCTGCAAAGGGCTGAAAGCTCTCAATATCCTCCAAACAACGAGGTATCAAGCCAAGTGCGAAGCGCACATTGGGATGGATCAAGATACACCATTCCCTGTCCGGAACATCGACTAGACGTCACCAGAAGAAATAGCCGCGAGCTAACAGTGTTGGGCGTGAACCCACAACTTCCTATTCATCCATCAATCACCCTGGAGAGGGACGAAGAATGAGAGAATAAAGAATAGAGAGGTGTAAGTCGAGAGAAAAGTGAGGAAAAGGGTTTTGAGAGAAAAACCGAGCTTGAGGGGCGAGTGATGTGAGAATCACAAATGAGAAAGGGTAGGAAACATACCCGGAGGAACTGGCTCCTCGAGATTTGAGGTCTTTCGTTTTTTTTTTGTAAATACGTCCGTGTTGTCGTGTCTTTTGTTTTGTTTAGCCCAACTTTTATTTTGGGTCTTTTCCCGAGCGTGTCTCGTTGTGTTTAGGTCGTGTACCTTTTGTTCGAGTCTTTCTCGCTGTATTCAATCGTAGGCTCGATACCCAGGGTTGAAACCCTTTTTTACAATTTCAAAAATCGTTTATGCTCAGAGTGCTGTGCCATTCTCTACATTTAGGCGAAGTAAAAGGAGAAAGGGAAAATTTGGGGCATTTGAGTGTGCTTCAACTTCAGCCGGTTTCAGCCTTTGTAGTCCGTCTTGTCAGATTGGGTTGTTTGTTCAGGATTTGCCGTGTGCAGAATGAACCGAGTGCTGTGTTACGGGCTGTATGCAGACTAATCCTCAGTAGAGTATGGGCTGTGTGTTCAGAATGGAGCAGTGGTTTGCATGGGTTGTTTTGCTGTTGGCTGGTTCATTATCTGATTATTAACGCAAGTGTTCAATTTTCAGACTACAGATCAATTTCATTTACATTGAGGTACAACATGATGCAATGCGATGCAATATATGGAATGTACAAATATAACACTTTTTCAGATAAAGGGTTTGTTTCATTCCATCATCTTTTTCAAGTACAAAGTTTTGGAAACAAAAATCTGCCTGCGGCAGTACAAGGTACCCTAGCTACCAGCAAAAAGAAAAAGTACAAAAAAGAAGAAAAACAGCAAAAATCTGTATCAATGTCCAAAGGTCTCAGGCCTAGGGGTCCATCCTCGTCCTCTTCCTGGACGAAGGTCCAGGAGCAGTGTCATCAGCATCATCATCTGAGTCTGAGCCCGAGCCGTCTCCGGTCTCCTCCTCGGACGACTCTGCCTCCGCCTCTGCCTCAGCCTCGGACTCCTCATCATCGTCGTCATCAGGAACTGGAGCCCGCGAGCTGCTCCCTACATGAGTGCGCCCCGCTTTGGTGCGGGGGTATACTCTGCCATCTTGGGTAGAAACGGAAGGCCCGACCGGAGCACCACCTACAGGAGGAATCTGGAAGGGATGCTGAAAAGTACAAAAGGCAAATGCATCAGAATACTGTGAACAGTTTATCAGTGCAGAATGCAGTGTATGAGTACAGTGTGTGAATACTGTGAACAGAGTATCAGTGCAGAATGCAGTGTATCAATACAGTGTATGAATGTTGTGAGCAGTTTATCAGTGCAGAATGCAGTATATCAGATGCCATGAGGGCCGTGTATCAGGTGTTGTGTTGACAATATGATGCATCAGATTATGTAGATTTTGAGACTGCGGTTGAAGAACATACCGGAATGCCATAGATGGCTAGAAGATCAAGACTCCGCTAGAACATCCCCATCATAGAGGCGGTCAGCTCCAGGGACTGGCGGGTGTACTCGAAGGAGGCCTGTAAAAGTATTAAATGCATTAGTATTCTGCGGAATATCAAATAAGCTGAAATGAAATGATAATGCAAGATGCAAGATGAAGTAGTACATACCGGAGGTAATTCGTAGAACCCGACTAACTCGTGATCAGCCGGAGGGGGAGCAATGGGAATCTGGTAAGTCACCCCACCCTGTCCCCGGCATGTCATCGAAGTAGGAAGCGCTGGCCAACTAGCCCCCCGTCCCTTCCGAGCTCCACCCCTGCCACGGACTCGAGCTGTCCTTGATGTCCCTGCTCCTACTCCCGCTCCGGCCGCTGACGCCGTTGGCCTCTCTCTCTCAGCTCGACGGCCACCGCTCAGAGGCCGCATGATGAAGGTCCGGACGTACTTCGAGCAATCGCCCTCGCCCCTAAAACCATCTGCCTCCAGCCGATCGTATAGTCAGTCATCTGCTTGGGAGTGAATCTCTCTGTCTCCCTCATGTGCTCGGGAGGGTGAACCGGGACTATCTGCTCCGGTAAACCTAGGGTCTGGCATAGGAAACGCTCACCTAGGTACCAAGCCCGACAGACCGGGCCCTCTAGCAAAATTCAGAAACGCGAGGTCTCCTCAGCACCGGCAATCGATCCCGCATCGTCACTGGCAAAGGAGCCCAAGGCTGCCAGGTGATCTGAAAATGAAAATGCAGATTGTTATCTACTCTTATTGAAAATATAGTGAAAAGCGAAGCTTAAATGAACTGCAAAGTTGAACATACCTCTGCGGGGGTGATGGTGTCGAAGTAGCGGCGGAAAAAGATAAACGTCTCAGTGTAAAATAGAGTATGTGTGTGCCGTGTGTGCAGTATACAGTCAGTGTGAAGCAGACCATAGTGTGTGCAGTGTACAGGGTACAGAAAATGTAAAGCAGAAATGAAAAGCAGAGAAGAAAGCATACCTCCTAAGCTTGCCAGTAGCCCCCGAGCAGCTGTCCGCTGCAACGAGAGGCTGAGCTCATGTACCCATACAGAGTGGCCAAGGCAAGTGCCACCCCAGTCATAGCGCAAGATCCGGGTGATATCCACGAGAGGCGCTGAGTAGGCAGAGAGGCACAGTGGTTCGCACCGGTCGGCGAAAATAGTCGTCCCCAGCAGAAACATGAGAAAGCCGCGCGCATATCGCTCCACCGCCTCCTGAGTCATCGGAGCCTCCTCGACCAAGGCTGGCTGGACTCTGAACTGGACCTCGAACCATGAATATCGAACGAAGCCCGGGACGTGCGAGAGGCCGCACCTCGCCGAGCAGGTAGATCTGAGCAGCCTCCTGTAGACGTCCCCGAACGCATCCCGGGGAGAGGAGTGCGAGTCCCCCCCGTTCTGGTTCGATATTGGGTCACTACAGTTCGAAGGACTCAAATGTCACTGTTCTAAATCTCGAACCAAAGAGTCCAAATCCGGCAAATCGTTTTGAAAACAGATTTTTTTTGAAAGAAGTGCCAAACATGGACTGCTTTGCCAGATACAGAGTCGCCACCTAAATATTTTTTAATGGGGAAATTTAGGAAACCCTGACTCGGTGCTAAAGGCCACGTGTCCGTCATCACCAAGTTGCCTCGGCTCGGGAACTTGGGTACGATTGGGGAAGGTCACTTCGTGAGCACCCCCGCTCGCTCCGGTCAAAGACCGGCCTCTACTAACCATGATATCTTATTTTGAAAACATTGTGCGTTCTTATTCCAGTTATTAGCTTAGGTTACTATGTGATGCGCACAGCATACAAGTATAGACTGAGTCGCCTGAATTGGAACAAAACGTTTCATGTTTGTTTGTTTGAAAATGGTTTGATGGTGCTACCCGCAGGTAGGCTAAGATGTGGATTTGCCACCCTCGGGTGGGCTTAGAAAACATGATTTTGCCACTATCTAGTGGGCTTAAAACAAACAATCAGCGATTTGTCCCAATTCAAATAACCCAACCTCCACCCACAGGCATTCAAGGCAGTTATATCACATAAGCAAATAGCCTCATGCAAGCATGCTATCATGGCAACACTCACAGCGCATGCAAGGATGCTAAAGCATAAAACTCACCGAGTACTCCAAGCCAAAACAGAAGCTTATTAGAAATCATGCATGGATCCTAAGTATATAGAAATGCCTAATGCAACACATGCAAAGATGCAATTACAGCAGGCTCGGCTATTCTAACATGGCATATGAATGCTACAACTAACACGTATTCAATTTGGAATTGAAATACAAATGCAGTTTGTATGATGCTGCCGAGCCTGGTGCATGCAAAACAGATGAATGATGCAAACATGCTGTCATACTGTATGCTAATTGAAATATGCCCTATATCTAACCATCATAAGCAGGTAAATAAAAGGGAGAAAGACGTGGGGTTGGAAGACATACATCACACTCACCCACACTTATTACAATTATGCCCTCGCACAGAGGGTCCGAATAAATAATACAGTCCGAAATAAAAGAATAATACAGTCGAATAATATACAGATTCCTAATTAATTAACAGATTAACTAAGAAAACTGTAAATTGGGATGCAAGCCAGGGGCTGCCTCGATTCTGATGAATGCCGCCTGTTTGGGCTGCCTTGGCGCGGAAATCCACTGGGATGCCCCAATTAGGCCTCTGTTTGCACCTGTTCTCGAAATGCGTGCCAAACTCCGAAAAATTGCTGATCCTTCATTTTGCTGCAACAGAGAGCAGGAAAGGGGCATAGCAATGTATTTCACAAATATATGCATGCCTCGATCTCGTGCCACCAATCACACATCTCGATGCATGATGGCCGAGGAGCCGAATTGCACAGCTCAATATAGGACGAATGCACATGAATGCTACAACAAAAACCTAACTCCATCATAGGTGATCCGGAGTGTCGGTGACTTGGGAATTGAGACACGTTCCGTCACTCGGAGTACGAAACGCACCTCGTTTCCCGTGCAATATGCATGACATGCATGAAATGCAACTAATATACAATCCTAACACACACAGTGCTATGAAATGAGATGCCTCGAAATGCGTGCACACGGGCACGCAAACCGAGGCAATGGCCCTAAGGCATGAAATGGCATACGCAATGCAAATTGGACTTATACTAACATGAGAGAGCCTCAGACACGCTCACATAAGAGGCCGTGAGATGAAAATGAAGTGCCTCGAAATGCGTGCACACGGGCACGCAAACCGAGGCGATGGCATACGCAATGCAATGAGACTAAAATGGCATGAACAGTACAATGTGGACTTACACTAACATGAGAGAGCCTCAGCC
>CM069910.1:67237250-67386326 GCA_036172215.1 Camellia granthamiana | reverse complement strand
CAGCCAGGGCAAGGTTCTAAGCCTACTCAAAATACTCAGGCCAACAAGGGGCAACCACAAGCCTCTAGGAATGCAGGCCGACCAAGAACACAACCACAAAGAGCTAGAAATGGAAAGAAACCAGGAGGGACTAACCAACAAGCAGTAGGGAAAATGTATGCTCTCCAAAAAGAAGAAAATGTTGATAACCCATCGATAATTCAAGGTATGTTAATCCTTATGAATTATTGGGTTAAAGTATTGTTTGATTCTGGAGCTTCGCATTCTTTTATATCCATTACATGTGTGACAAGTTTGGGTTTAGAGCCAGAGACGCTAGAGATAGCTATGAGTGTCGCTTCACCCTTAGGAGGTCAAACCCGAGTAAATCTAGTATGTAAATCTTGTGAGCTAGAAATCTCCGGTTCATATTTGATATGTGATCTAAGAGTTATGGATATGTCTGATTTTGACGTCATCCTAGGAATGGACTGGTTGTCAGTTCATCGAGCTATTATTGATTGTTACCGTAAGACAGTGACAGCATCCTCCCTTAATGGCACGAAAGTTCAATTTAAAGGAGATAGACAAGATTCTCTAACTCCAACGTGTTGCAAGTCGTAGTGGCATGACCAACTGACTAGGTGGTTGGCAAGTTTAATTTTGGAAGACAAAAATCGAAAGGATCCGGAATTACCCCATGTGGTGTGCGAGTACGCTGACGTTTTCCCTGACGAATTACCGGGCTCTAACGCCCCAAAATTTGGAGACATCATAATAAGGTTTAAAACTTAAAATCAATTTTCTTAATTAAGAATCCTCATCAATGTTGCCACCAAATTTACCATCATCCATTAAATAACACACAAAAACTAAAAGTTCTTAAATTATAACTCCAGTCAAACTTAAAACTTTGTCTTAGTATACAAATAAAAAAAAACTAGACAAAAACTAGAAAACTCATAAAAATGGTTCATGGAACTTTGGCACACTTCAAGCTAATCAGGGCTGAATGTTGCCTCCCAACACCTCGGTGTTTCCTTCGGTTTCTTTGGTACCTGGCATGAAACGCCAGGGCAACGAGGATGCCAATGAGCGACGAGCTCAATAAGATACTACAACCCGAAATACCCAACCCGATAATAATGCCCACAATGAATAATGCGTAGTAACAGAATAACAGGTAGCATTTAATAAGCATAATAGAAATGCTATCAGTTGAAATAATAACAATAGATAATAAATAAATAAATAATGACAAACAGAGGTAGTATTTCATCATAAGGAAAATTCCCACTTTTCTTTTTTTAAATTTTCATAGATTTAGTTTATCAGATAAGTTTAAGTAACTCCCTGCGGAGCACTGTTTCCATTCAACCGCTAAGCAATGGCCACGGGTAATTCTGACTCCCCCTTGGTCAAATATTCAAATGTTACTTACAGTAACTACCAATGATGCCCACGCACCAGGGTTACATACTGGAGTCGTGACATCACGGTCTGCCCCAAGGGAACGGTCTATGTTGTGACGCCCGCACCACCAACCTTATATCGCCTACACCGATAAGAGCCGAAATACCTTCCCGTGCCATGTTAGGGTTCGGAACTCACTTGTGTAAGATTCTAGACCGGGCTCACCCCATCACTTTTACATTTTAATATATCATTGGTTAAATTTCGTGTCTCTTTACTCGTTGAGATATTCACAATAATTCAAAATTTAATTACCAATAATGTTATACCAACTCATTAAAATCCGAACATACAATATTACACATGTCACACAATAATAAACAATTGTACAAAATTTAAATAAACAATTTATTTAAACCATGGTATGAAATAATAATTTAGATATATAAAAAAAAAGGAAATAAATCATAATTACACACATGCATGGACTTTTAATCTATAAGATTAGACTAGCACAATATTAAATAAACCACAATACACCTATACATGGATTACTAATTTACAATATTTGATGAATTAGACCAACACAATAACTGATTTTTATCCAAATAAATAATTGAAGTGATGATCTTAAATCTGTCCAGAAATTTTCAGGTTATACCTTAGGTAATAAAAATTATAAATAAATTATTTATACAGTTCTAAAATTCGTGAAAATGTATATAATATTCAATAAATATGTTCAGGTGATTTTTTAGAAAGAATTTCCCAAAAATAAGTTATAAATAAACAATTGAAGAGATAATTTTTGATTCCTTCTTAATCTGTCAAAATTTTCAGAATGTTTATCTTGTAAAGAAAATTATAAATAAATTACTTATACAACTCTAAAATTCATGCAAATCTACAGAATACTCAATAAACATGTTATGGTCATGTGGGCACATAATTTTTGAATAACAACACGTGGCCAAGGTGTCACCGAAGTGCCAGCTGAGGTGCCACGTGTCTTGGTCATGATGTCGAGATCATCTCGGCTAGGCTGAGGTTATCTGCGAAGATACTGGAATTCGGGATAAGAGGATAAAGGACAAGAGTCCTAGAATCAGAGAGGGCTTCAGTGTTGGTAAAGATAAGACTCTTAGAGAGTTTATCCTAATCCTACTGGGAGTCCAAGATTAGCAATAATCCTAAGTCCATTAGAGCTAGGCTTCTATTGGGACAAGGATTGTGTTGGCTATAAAAGGGAGGCACCCCCATGGGTCTGAGGTATGCTTTTGATATTATGTCTAGTGAGTTAAGCACTATTGGTTATTTTTGAGAGATATTGAGTACTGACTTGATCGTCGGAGTGCCCCCGGGTGGACGAGCCACCGCCGGAGACTCTTCTTTCTGTTGCAGGTCGTTCGGGCTTTATCTATTTTGCCGGTGCTCTCCAACTGGGTACCTGTTTGGCAGTGTGGTCGGAAAACAGCACACACAACTTGGCGCCGTCTGTGGAAAAGAAAGAAGAATAGATAGCCAGCAACAGACAGAAGGAAAAGATTGGGGACGACACTCCTGCTGGGAGTGGCAAACCTATCGACCTTGACGTTGAAGGAGACAACCACAACACAGAAACTCGTGAGCAGAATCACAGCAACAAAGACGTCGGCCAGGATGGCGACGTACCAAAGAAGCCAGATCGAAGTGGGTACTACAAAGAGGATGACCTCCAGGTATGGAAGGATAGATGTCTGAGGAGGGACGAAGAGGTAAAAGAGATGGCAAACAAATTGGCAGACTTGCAAACGGTCGTCAATTTCATGATGCAGAACAACATCATGCAGCCACTGTTCCCGCTACAAGATACGCCGATTCCAGCGGCCAAGAAAGGTGCCCAGAAAGGGGGGCAGGAAATAGTTCCTGCAGTCCCTCAGCATGGCGGGACCAAGGGACATTCTCACTGGCCTTCGCGGGAGATCGGGCATGGAGAATCCCAGAAGACACGTCGAACAAAAGAAACCTGCACCAAGGAACATCAAGATGTTCAGGGGAAGGAACTCTGTTTCGACACGGCCAGTGGAGGGAGGTCCAAAAGGACTCACGATGACACTAGAAGTAGTGCACCAAAGAGGCTGAAATCCGAAGATAACCGAGCTCTTGGACGAACCAAAAAGGATCTAGGAGATCACCTACAGAGGAAGCAACAAGATGCCGAGGTAACCTCCCCGGTCAAGCCGAGAATGCCGTTCTCGGAAGAATTAGACAAAGTTGAGGTCCCGAAGAGATTTAGTATGTCGAGGTTCCAGATATACGATGGGAAGTCGGACCCCAACTTTCACGTCGGATTATACCTGAACGCGATGACGTTATACTCTGGGAACGAGCCGTTGCTCTGCAAAATGTTCCCCTCATCATTCGGGGAAATTGCATCAGACTGGTTTCACAAGTTGCCGAAAGGAATTGTGACAACCTAGGAAGGCCTGGCCGAGATGTTTGTGGCCAGGTTCGTGACAAACAAACTACAACCATTGAAGGTGGACGCCCTAATGGCCCTAAAGATCGGCGAGGATGAAAGCCGTAGGGCCTATGCCAAAAGGTATTATGAGATATTCAACCCAATACCAGGATGCAACCAAGAGGTGGCAGTCATGTCGTTTAAAAACGGCCTGAAGGATGACTGCCTGCTTCTAAAATCACTGGCAAAGACATTGCCAAAAAACATGGAGGAGCTGATGGCCAGGATAGAAAAGTATACCAGAGCCGAGGAAGACACGCCGGGGACAAAGGCGTCCAAACAAGAGAAGAGAAATGGTTCGCCGAAGCGAAGCCGAGATAATACTGGACATGAGAAGACAAGAGCTTAGCCCAAGTAAGCAGATCCCAGATTCCAGATCTGGAATCCCAGATCCCAGAAGACAAGATCTTGGCTTAGATGATTAAGTCCGAGAAGAGAAGAGCTTGGCCTAAGTTAAAGAATTTTTTCCACTATAGCGATCCCGGGTTTTATCCCTTGTTATATAGTGATCCGGACTTGATTCCGTGGATGTAAGCAGTTGTTTATATCTTGTTTACATCCTTTCGTACTTTGCATTTGAGTTATAGGATGTGTTGGGCAGGTTTGTTACAGGTTGGTTGTGTTTGGGAGCAAATGGTTGCTGTCCAGAATTTTGGTCCTTCGCTCGAGCCAGGGTTTCTTCGCTCGAGCGAGAGTTGAGTTTTGTGTCTGGTGGCTCGAGCCAGAGTTTCTTCGCTCGAGCGTGAAACTGTGTTTGGTTCTGGACCTGAGAGTTGCATTTCTTGGCTCGAGCGAGATTTCCTTCGCTCGAGCGAGCGAGGTGTATGTTTTGAGTTTCTTCGCTCGAGCGTGCTTCTGGTTGCAGACCTGAAGCTTTGCATTGTTGGCTCGAGCGAGAATTTCTTCGCTCGAGTGAGCCTGTTTTTGTGTGTGGTTGCTCGAGCGACCAATCTTTCGCTCGAGCGAGCCTGTTATATATCAGATCGCAACAGCGGGTAAACACTTCACTTTTTCATCTCTTTTTGTTTTAAAACCCTAGATCCCACACACTCTCTCTCTCTATACTTGTCTTCTCTCTAAGGTTTGATCTATCTAGAGTGAGTTTCTACCCTTAGTCCTTTGTTAAAAAGATAGAGTGGGTTGAGGGCTTCGTTTTAATCTAAAAAACTTAGGATTTGGAGCACGTTGGTTTTTGATCTTCATCTCCATTTGAGCTCAAACTTCGAGGTAAGGATATCCTACTCCTCTTTATGAGCTTTGTCTTTGAATTTTTTGCATTTTGATATGTTGGGGGTTGTTGGGTAATTTTGAGAAAGTTTGGGCCTTTGTGTAATTCTACAAAAGAAGGGGTTTTACTTATATAAACCTATATGCATGTTTAGCATGGAGAAATGAGGTAAATGTTGGGTTACTGATAGATATGGAACCTTAGGGTTGTTTTGTTAATTATGGGAAGTGCCCTAATTACAATGATAAATTAATTTGTGAAATTAATGTTGAGAAATGAGAAATTGAGTTGAGAATGTTGAAATTGGGAATGTATGGGATTAAAGGGGTGTAGTTGGATCATTTATCACTCACCTAGTTGAAATGTTGATGTTTTATCCATTTGGTGCATTTATTTTCTGTTTAGAAATAACTGTTTTGGGCTATCGGTGGAGGATAGTCTTGATTGTTGTAGACAATGCACGATGATTAGGAAAACTAAAACTAATCGATTGAGTATGCTAACAAATATAGCGGTTGGAATAATACATTAACTATATGTGTTGATTGATTATGTATATGATCTACGTTTATATACATTGTGTGTGTGGGAGGAGATAGGGGATGTACTCCACGGTTTAGGGGAAGATAGGGGATGGACCTCTAAACCGGATTTTGTTTGACATTGATACAGCACTACAATGTGTATCAAGTGTGGATTATGGAAGTGTTTGAATTGATTTGATATAGCACTAAAATGTATATCGTTATCAATGGTGAAGCATAGAAGTATCTTTATGTTATATTAATACAGCACCAAAATGTGTATCCTTCGTGAAGTATGGAAGTGGTTTGTGTGTTATTGATACAGCACCAAAATGTGTATCCATTATGAATTTCAAAAGTGTTTTAAAGATGAGTCATAATCTCATTAAGTTATTTGGCTAGGTTCTGAGCCTTGTTTTCAAACTAAAAGTTGAAAAAGAAGTGGGAAATGAAATGTAACATGGACTTGAATGTCATGAAACTGTAATGTGTTATGAGTGGGAATATAAGTGTGGACCATCTATCGAGTGCTACTATTTTTAGTCATTGTTTATAGTTGGTTTAGTAAATTTTTACTGGGCTGTGGCTCACCCTTTATGGGACATCATTTTCAGGTACATGTAGCATGCCACCTCCAAGGACATAGCTTGGGAGGCTAGAGGCCGACAGACTTTTTGGTTGTTTTGCTTTCCTTGATGTATTACATGTAAATTCAAGCCAAGGGCATAATATGTATATGAGTTAGTACTCATTTCTTGTAACCAAGTGTTGGCTTGGAAAGTTGTAAGCCCTTTGGGCCTTTACTTTTGTTGTCAACATGTAATACTCTTGTAAGAACTACTCTGATAAATGGAAAGATGTTTATTTCTCTTATATTGATGCATGTCAAGAATGATGGGTTTTATGTATATTTCGAGGGTGTTACAACTTTTTTTCCACAAAAGAGTATGTGGAAGCCATGCAGGGGGCAGATCCCCTGCCCATAGAGTAATATCAAGGTCAAAGCCACGTGCCTAATGAGAACCTAAGTGGAACTTAAGTTCACATTAGGGGGCAAAGGGCTGGAGAATGATGCTTGGGAGTTGGAATTTCACAAGCCGAGATGATGTTTAACACTTGTTGAAACTTGAGAAAAGTTTACAAGTTGAAGTTAAACCGAGAACATGTTTAACACTTGTTGAAACTTGAGAAAAGTTTACAAGTTGAAGTTAAACCGAGAACATGTTTAACACTTATTGAAACTTGAGAAAAGTTTACAAGTTGAAGTTAAACCGAAACTTGAGAAAAGTTTACAAGTTGAAGTTAAACCGAGAACATGTTTAACACTTGTTGAAACTTGAGAAAAGTTTATAAGTTGAAGTTAAACCGAGATGATGTTTAACACTTGTTGAAACTTGAGAAAAGTTTACAAGTTGAAGTTAAACCGATAACATGTTTAACACTTGTTGAAACTTGAGAAAAGTTTACAAGTTGAAGTTAAACCGAGATCATGTGTTAACACTTGTTGAAACTTGAGAAAAGTTTACAAGTTGAAGTTAACCGAGGTTATGTTATAAGAAGACTGGTTTAACACTTGTTGAAATTTTGAGAAAATTTACAAGTTGAAGTTAAAGCCGAGGTCATGTTGAGTCAAGATTGGTTTAAACACTTGTTGAAATTTTGAGAAAATTTACAAGTTGAGGTTAAGCCAAGGTTACGAGTGAAAGAAGTATCTATGCACGTGCCGAGATTACCATGTTGCCAAGACTTGGAAGATAATGGAAGACAGAAGTCTTAAGAAGTAAAAAAGCGGCGAGTTTTGAGCAAACACTTGTGAAAACATTTGTTACTATGCTTTCAAGTGTTAAGCCAAGGCCGAGATAAACAAGACTAGAAGTTGTGTCCGAGGTATTTTACCCCGAAGAGATTACACAGTGAAGGTGTACCTTGAAGACATGCAAATTATTTTAAGTATAGAATGCATTCAGAAAAGGAAAGAAGGCACTTCGGCCTAAACATTGAAGAATGATTGTACAGATTACAAAAGTGGCACGTCGGCCAAATTAAAGCTTACATTGTTTCAAAAGTAAGAAAAGAGTACTAAGTACAAAGGAAAAAAAAAAAAGAGATCATAAATGAAACTACTCGGCGTTGGCAACGGACTATGTCTCACCCCAGAAGACAGCTAGGAAGACTTCCCGGCAACCTTCTCGGCCTCGAGCTCAGCGTCGGTCTCTTGTAGAGTCTGGTCGATGCTCTTCTTGGTGATAGACGCGTCAGATGTGGTATTCTCAGGGATAGCGTCTTTGAGACCTCATCCTCTTCATCCTGAGTCAAGTCGAAGACTTGTTCATTCAGAGTTGAAGACTTGGCCCCAGCAGCTTCTTCATTTCTTCTCGGCCTCAGTCTGATCCTCGGACTCAGCTTCGTCTTCAGACTGGCTTGGAGATGGAGGGAATGACAGGACGAGGTTACTAGCATTCTTAAGAGGAGAATCCTTAGGGACAGGAGCAGACGGATGTGTTCAAACATGGCAAACAAGCAGAGACAACAAGGTATGAAACTAAAAAGGGAAAAAAGGAATAACTCACCGAAGAAAATGAAGCCGGTGTTCAGCATGCCGGAGTCAGATGATGGCAACAATCGGAAAGGATCAGCAAAAGCTTCACCGGAGGAGAAGAATGGAAGTGGTTGCAGAGCTTGAGAGCTTGAAACATGGCAGATTTGGGAGAAAAAAAGAAAGAGAGTCTAGGGACACAGATAGAAATGAAATGGTTTCGTTGGAATTAGAAATCCTGACGTGCCCGTGCTGACGTCAGACGGCGGAGGGCAGAACTGATGCGACACAATGGGGGCGTGATTGGTATGTTCCAAATCTGATGATGATCTCTGATGATAGTGTGATCTCTGTTGAGATGTTGAACCTGGATAAGAAAGAATATGATGATTCTTGATTCTTAATTCTTGATGAGTGGACATATGAGTCCTAAATTCTTGGTGCCGACAAGCCATGAACTCGGCCGGAGGAGTACATGTATAGGTTCCATCACCTTAGGACGCCGAGGTAATAGAACCTAGGGGGCAGTTGTGGGGACATAATTTTTGAATGACAACACGTGGCCGAGGTGTCACCGAAGTGCTAGCCGAGGTGCCACTTGTCCTGGTCATGACGCCGAGATCATCTCAGCTAGGCCGAGGTTATCTGCGAAGATATTGGAATCCGGGATAAGCGGATAAAGGACAAGAGTCCTAGAATCAGAGAGGGCTTCAGTGTTGGTAAAGATAAGACTCTTAGAGAGTTTATCCTAATCCTACTGGGAGTCCAAGATTAGCAGTAATCCTAAGTCCATTAGAGCTAGGCTTCTATTGGGACTAGGATTGTGTTGGCTATAAAAGGGAGGCATCCCCATGGGTCTGAGATATGCTTTTGATATTCTGTCTAGTGAGTTAAGCACTATTGGTTATCTTTGAGAGATATTAAGTACTGACTTGATCGTCGGAGTGCCCCCGGGTGGACGAGCCACCGCCGGAGACTCTTCTTTCTGTTGCAGGTTGTTCGGGCTTTATCTATTCTGCCGGTGCTCTCTAGCTGGGCACCTGTTTGGCAGTGTGGTCGGAAAACAGCACACACAGGTCATTTTTCAGAAAGTAGTTTCCAAAAATAAATTATAAATAATTCTTAAAAATTTCAAGAGTGTTTATGACACAGATTTATCACATTTTCTTAAATTAATTCCATACTTAAATTTATAAATCAATTCCATGATCTAAAAATTTATTATGCAACTAGACTTCTCAAATTTCATTTTTTACTTAGAAATTATCAGATTTGGTTTAATATAAAATTTTTAATGATTTTTCAAACACATAATAAAATCTGTCTATAGCTCCAGATTTGGTTAAAAATCTGTATAAATTCGTACAAAACTCAATAATTGTTGAAAATTTTTGTGGATGAACTAGACATCATTATCAACAACTTTGTAGAAGAAATCATCTTCAAATTTTGAGTATAAAATTGTCTAAAAATTCGTACAACTTTTTGGCAGATTTAAAGGGCCAAATAACATCTTCAACAATCTTTTTAATGGCATAGACTACACATGCAAGTCCAAATTCCACAATATTATCATAATTTTCAGATTACCAATATTTAATATATCATCATAAAATTTTTATACAATTATAAATAAAATCCTATCTACAAGTTTAGACAATTTATCATATCTATATAATATTTCAAATATATAAAAAAATGAGAGGATTAAGAGGGTTTTCTTACTATGTTAGGTTGTTAACGATTTATCGTCCGAATTTGATTTATGATTCTGATCGTAAGATATGTCTGTCCTGGCTCCATGATCGTCTTGCTGAAATTTCACATTAATTGAACGCGATCTCACCGTTGATCTCCCATTGGATTCTCTTAGAAATTTTAGTTGTTGATCATCATCTTAGACTTAGAAGAATTCTTGTAAACAGTTGCAATTTCTTTACTCAATAACAAATCTTGGATATTTATTTTGAAACACATATGGCCAACGTAGTTTCAGGTTAGATATCTAGTTTAGTCACTTCCTCCATGATCTTGATCAGATGAAAGTCCAAAACTATAATGTCATTCATTTTGTTGTATTGTTCATCCATATTCCATTTGATCCTTATGTTAATTGATATTGTTGTTATAGCCACTTTGTATTTTGTTATCTTTATTACTTCTGTACCAACCTTGGGCTTAGAGTTATCAATTAGAACTCTTTTGGTGTGACTCGTTTGTAATCAAAACCTACACGACGAAAATTTCTATCAAACCAGTCTTGAAACTCTTGGTTATATGTTTTTCATCTTATTCATTCACATTTGCAGTGTGTGTTAGATCACTAGAATTGGTATGCAAACCCTTACGAATTGTTTGTGTACTTGAATTCTCGAACCTTGAGACATGAAGATATTCGACACTGACATCATCTGGGACACAGATTGATTGTCCATACACCAAGCCGTAATCAGTGGCCACCAAAAAAAGGAAATGACTCATGCATTCGATGGAACGCTGTAATTGTTTAAGGAGGATAGACTAGCTTTCTGACCACAACAAATTGATGAATGACACTAGCAGCCTACAGGACAGTCAACAAGACTAATCCTTAGCAACTGTGTGAATGTTTTCTCGAGCAAAGGGCTTCACATTGAAGCAATGGGAATAAAATTAATTAATAGTGTAAAAAAAAAATAGTTTTAAATTAACCCAATTCAATCACTAACAAAGACCTTATTAAGAATAAAAATTTTGTGAATTATTAGTAAAAAAAAAGAAAAAAAAGGAGAATCAGATTCGGTGGCAGAATATGCCACATGCTAACTTGCAAGTAAGCTTGGTAAATTTCACCACATCATGACTCTTGGGTGGAGTAGATTTGTGGTAGAGAATAACAAAAAGAAAGGGAGAGAGAGAGAGAGAGAGAGAGCTCTGCCTATATATACCCAAGAAGGTCTAAGCTTATTCTCACATACAAACAAAAGAAGGCAGAAGTATATACGAGCGAGGAGAGATTCAGTAGAATGAAAAGAAGAAAGGAAGGTTAAGGAAGCAAAATTTTTCTACCATTTCATCACCCATTTGAATCCTACTATTAAATAAGAAAACCCTCTCAACCCTCTCATTTCTCTTTATTAGTGAAGTTTTCAGATTATGTTCCTGTGATTAAAATGACTACTCATAAATAGAAATTTTATATATATGTGTAGGAATTTTGTGATGTGTATATCAAGTGTTTGAAGATGTTGATAGTCTTAAAATCATCTTATTATTGCAAAGAAATAAGCTTGCATGTGTAGTTTATACATTTAAAGAGAAGATTGAAAATAATCTGTTTTGAATCTGCCAGAATGTTTGCCCGAATTTTTAGACAATTTTATACTCAAAATTTCGAGATAATTTCTTCTAGAAAGTTGTTTATGATGATGTCCAGTCCATCCATGAATTTTGGCAACAATTTTTGAGTTTTCTACGAATTGATACAAAATTTTAACTAAATCTGAAACTGTGTTGAAAATAATATATTTTGAATCTGCCAGAATGTTTGCCCAAATTTTTAGACAATTTTATACTCAAAATTTCGAAATGATTTCTTCTAAAAAGTTGTTGATAATGATGTCTAGTTCATCCAAGAATTTTGGCAACAATTTTTGAGCTTTCTACGAATTTATAAAATATTTTAACTAAATCTGAAACTGTGAGACAAATTTTACTATGTATTTGAAAATTTATTTAAAATTCTATACTAAGCCAAATCTGGTAATTTCTAACTAAAAGATGAAATTTGAGAAGTCTAGTTTAATGATAAATTTTTAGATTATGGATTTGATCTATAAATTTAAGCATGGAATTAATGTAAGGAAATGTGACAAATCTGTGTCATAAAAATTGCTGGAAATTTTACAGGATTATTTACATCTTCTTTTTCTGAAATTCTTTCTGAAAAGTGACTTAAACATCCCTATTGAGTATTCTGTTCAATTGCACAAATTTTAGGATTGTGTAAATAATTTATTTATAATTTTTAATACCTAAGTTACAATCTGAAATTTTCTGGACAGGATAAAATCATCATTTCAATAGTGTTGGTCTAATCCATCAACTATTATAAATTAGTAATCCATGTATGGTTGTGTTGTGATTTATTTCATATTGTGCTAGTCTAATTTGGTAAATCAAAAATTTGTGCATGTGTGTAATTATAGTTTATTTCTTGTATCTAAGTTATTATGTTCATACCATGGTTTAAATTAATTGTCTATTAACTTTTGTACGTTTAATTATTACTGTGTGACATGTATAATGTTTTATGTTGAGAGTTTTTTTTGTTGGTATAATATTATTGGTGATTGAGATTTGAATAATTTGTGTTTAATATATAAATTAACCGAAATGATTAATGGTATATATAAAGTTACAAAAAAAAAAAGGGTTAATACCGGGTATTCAGGGTGAGCCCTGGTTTTTAATAATTTTTAAGTAAATTGTGTCGTGAAACCCTAAGATGGCACGGGAATTATTTGAACCCTTATCGGTATTTGGTTTTGGAATAATGGCGGATGTACTGGCGGCACGCAGGGAAGTTACGTACCCCTGGCAGACCGTTCCCTTGGGGCAGGCCACGGATGTCACGGCTTGGGTATATAACTCCAGGCGTGGGCATCTTTGGTAGTTCTTGAATATTTGACCAAGGGGGGGTTTCCAAATTAACCGTGGCCATGACTTAGTGGTTGGTAAGTTAAACCTCTTTGGCGAGATTTCAATGGTCACCTAAGTTATTAAAATTACTTGAATTATTTTATTGGTTGTAATTTATGTTTACAATTATATTATTATCTCGTGTTTATAATCTCATTATTTTCTCTCAAAAAGAATGGTAGGTTGGTTATGTTTTCTTACTGTGTTGCAAAACTCATGGCATATATTTTGTTACCGTGGCGTTTCATGCCAGATTATGTCGAGGAAGGGACTGAGGCTGAAATTGGAGCTGCTGCTAATATCGAACCTTGGCTAACTTAGAGTCAAGATTTTATCAAATAAAATCCTGTTATTTCTTGTATTAGTATTTAACTATGTTGTGACGTTGTGTGTGAACTTTTGTAGTTTTATTTTGTTGTTGGACTTTGACTATGTAAGAATTTAAAACTTCCTAATTAGTAGTTAAAATTTTATCTTGCAAGTTATTGTTATTTAAATCTTATGACGTTTCAAAAAAAAAAAGATTTGGGGCGTCACAGCTATATAAGTGTACTTTTTGACTTTTTGGTTAAAAAAGTAGAGAAAAAAAAGATTTATGTTTGGGATAACTTTTTGACTTTTTACGAAAAGATGTGTAATAGAATATTGTAGTAAAATCAAAATGACCATTTTACCCTTTTGACTTTTAGTTTTTTGACTTTTTGGATAGTTGAATGTAAAAGGCAAAATAATAATTTTGTCTTAGTAGTTTCCCCCACAAACTATCCTTGAATAGTATAGGATTTTTAACTTTTTTAGTAACTTTTTAACTTTTCGACTTCATTAGTTTATCCCGAACAACTACAAAAGAGTGTGAGAGGTATAAAATGAAGTGTAAATATTATTGATCTTAAGATTCTATAGAATTATAAATAAAATTTGTGGGGGGGAGTGAGCGGGAGATTGCTGGAATGGATGCAACAACTTTAACTAATGGATGTAAAACAAGTAGGCACAACAAATTGCAAAGGCTAATGTTAAAAATATTTTTTATTTTTTTATTTTTGGGTTGACTAATGGAGTAGCACCTTTTATTTCATCAAATTTAAATTTGATAAAAAAAAAAAGTATCGTTTTGTTACTCTAATGTTTTATTAAACCAATATCAAATTCAGAACATGTTACATTTTCCATCAAATTAAGGATGGATGTAGTTTTCACCAATTTACTGTTCAGAACTGATGGAGTTGCAGGTAATACAACACCACTGGATGACCAGCCGGATGTCCAGCCAGATGTCTCTCGGACGACCACTTGGGTGAAAAATTACCTACAACATATTACATATTTGATTGAAAATTACACTGGCCGGTCAATCGGTTTGACATCCGCCTAGTCGTCTTCCTGGTCGACTGGTGATTTGATGACTCTTCGTTGGACCGCGTGATATCTGATCGAGTTTTTACTTAAATTTGATGTAAAAAAAAAAAAGAAAGATTAAATGTTAGAGATACCCTAACTTGACTTTTAAGAGGAAAAAAAAAATGATGTGATGGTAAAATAATTATTCTCAATATTTTACTTTTTAAAATTCTTCCCCCAATAGTGATATACCCCTTTTGTTTGGAAATGAGAGGATTAAAATAATTGTCATAACCTATAAATTAATTTTGGCAATGTTTGGCAAGTTGGGTTTGGGGGATTTTTTTTGACTAAAATTTACAAAAAGACAAAATAAGTTGAAATAGTCAATAAGACAAAATATCACATCAAACCCATAATCATTTTATTTTTTCTCTCACATACATAACATCTAATTATAAAAAATTCAACTCTCTTTCCAAATACAACTATTTTAACCTACTAAAATAAACAAAAATTAAAATAGTCTACTGAAATAACTAACTTTCCAAACGAGGCTTTTGTATAAATTTACATAGTATTACTGTTATCTATATTATTATCTATCTATCTATACTATTATATATGTGAGCATATGATTTGGTGTCTAACTCGCTAAACATGTTATGGTCATTTTTCAGAAAGCATTTTCCAAAAATAAATTATAAATAATTCTTAAAAATTTGAAGAGTGTTTATAACACAGATTTATCACAATTTCTTAAATTAATTCCATACTTAAATTTATAAATCAATTCCATGATCTAAAAATTTATTATGCAACTAGACTTCTCAAATTTCATTTTTTACTTAGAAATTATCAGATTTGGTTTAATATGAATTTTTTAATGATTTTTCAAACACATAGTGAAATCTGCCTATAGCTCCAGATTTGGTTAAAATTTTGTATAAATTCATACAAAACTCAATAATTGTTAAAAAAAAAAAAAAGGATGAACTAGACATCATTATCAACAACTTTGTAGAAGAAATCATCTTCAGATTTTGAGTATAAAAGTTTCTAAAAATGCGTACAACTTTCTGGCAGATTAAAAGGGCCAAATAACATCTTCAATAATATTTTTAATGGCATAAACTACACATGCAAGTCCAAATTCCACAATATTATCATGATTTTCATACTACCAATATTTGATATACCATCATAAATTTTCATATAATTATAAATAAAATTCTATCTACAAGTTTAGACATTTTATCATATGTATATAATCTGAAAATTTCAAATATAAAAAAAATAAAAATGAGAAGGTTGAGAGGGTTTTCTTACTATGTTAGGTTGCTAACGATTTATCGTCTGAATTTGATATATGATTATGATCGTAAGATATGACCGTCCTAGCTCCATGATCGTCTTGCTGAAATTTCACATTAATCGGACGCGATCTCACCATTGATCTCCCATTGGATTCTCTTAGAACTTTTAGTTGTTGATCATCATCTTAGACTTAGAATTTGCAAGATCTAACCCCAAAAATGGATTCTACACGTCGAAAAACCAAAGGGTGGTCATCCCCAAAGTCATAAGACCACTCGATTAACCTAAATGTACTAGGATGCACCGTAGCACCATGAGCCAAGAAATGCTGGATAAAATTTTGTTCATCTTCTCCAACAGCCGCAGCATGCACGACAGAAAGACCCAGGAATTTAGTTTCAATGTCACCAGTTCAAATACTTGTATCTTCTTCATCGTAACTCCGTTTTATCTTATTTTTCTGTGACGCCCCAAATTTTTTTTTGGAAACGTCGTAAGATTTAAATAACAATAACTTGCTAGATAAAATTTTAACTACTAATTAGGAAGTTTTAAATTCTCACATAGTCAAAGTCCAACAACAAAATAAAACTACAAGTTCACATACAACGTCACAACATTGTTAAATACATTTAAAGAGAGAGGGATCTTGTTCTTCTTTCTCCTCCGGCAAACGGCCATACGCCGACCTCATTTGCTTGTCTCTCCCGCCGTTTTCTTCATCTCAATTTCGCTCTGGGAGACCTTCGAAGGCCTTGCCTCAGTGTGTTCCCCAAGAGAAGGCCCTGCCTCAGTGTTTTCACCAAGAGAGTTTACTCTTCGCCGACCATCAAAGGCAAAATATGACGGCGTTCCGAACCGGGCCATAAAAGCGGCCTGTCATTTTACCTCTTTATTCTCCATGGAGGTAGCCTTCCGTTTCAGTTCTTTGTTCTCTACCTTCAGCGCGCAAATCTTCGCTCGCGCATCCTTATACACATGCTGAAGCAAAGTGAGTTGGGCGTTAACCCGATGTACCTCATACGTCTTGTTTTGCAGACGGTTAGACAGGTTAGTGACCGCGGCCACCGTCTCCATACACGACTTCAACGTGTAGTGGTTGGCTTCAATATCAGTTTGAGCAGCCATCACTTGCTCAACTGTTAGTGTAGGAAGACTAGGATGAGTAAGAGCAGGGGCACTTGGCCCAGAGGAGCTCGATGGATCATTAAGATCCAGAAAAAGAGAGAGGGGGCGAGACGAAGCCATGTATAGGAAGAGAGAGGAAAGAAGGGAGTTCGAGAAATGGCAGAAAATAGAAGAGGAAGAGAAGAAGGGAATGAAAGAGTGATGGAGAAGAGACAGAAGAAGAGAGTCATTAAGAAGAAGAGAAAAGAGTGATGTAGAAGAAGAAGACAGAATGGAAGCAGAGAAAGAGGGAGAGAGAGCCGAGGCGAGCTTACAAATCGAGGAGGCCTACTTTTGTCGGCCAACTGACACAAAAGCAAGCCCGCGTGTCAAATGCGGTTTTCGAAGGAAGAGAAAGAGGCGGGAGAGTTGTATGCATATATGTATATGAATTGTATATCTATGTATTATATATATTTATTTGCATATTTGGTCACAAGAGTGGATTGGGTTCAGTGGTTCAGCTCAGTGGTTGAAAGAGCAAGAGACTAAGCCTGAGGACAGGGGTGCGAAACCTCGTATCTCCACAACCATGCATTTTGAGTTTATCCTTTTTTTTTTTTTTTTTTTTTTTTTTTTTTTTTTTTTTGCGTGTTCAGAAGGAAGATGGAGGAGAAAGAAACAAAGTTAGAGAAGTTTATTTTAAATTTTAAAAGTTGGTTTTCGGCTTACTTTCGGCATGCCAAAACCATCCATTCCGGGAAGAAGTGAGAAAAATAGGTCATGTAAGATGAAGTACGAAGTAAGTTGAAGAGATTGGCGAAAGAATGAAGTGAAACCGTTAAGAATTAAGAAAGTTATGGAGTCCGAAAGATGGTTCGAAGAAAAGTCGGAGACGGGAGGAAAAATCTTATTTTTGGTCAAATTTTAGAGATCCAATGGCATGCAAAAAAGAGACGGAACGAGGCGTATGAGGAGTGAAACAAAAACTAGGCCGTGAGGTAAATCCAATGACGTTAAAATAAGACAAAACGGAGTTAAGACAAAAAAAGATATAAGAACTTGAAGTAGTGGATTTGAAACTAAATTTTTGGTCTTTCTATTCGTGCATGCTACGGCTGTGAGAGAAGATGAATTGAATTTTTATCCAGTGTTTCTCAGCCCATGGTGCTACAGTGCATCCTAGTACATTTAGGTTAATCGAGTGGTCCTATGACTTTGGGGATGACCAGCCTTAGGTTTTTCGACTTGTAGAATCCATTTTTGGGGTTAGATCTTGCAAATTCTGACTCTAAAATGATGATCGACAACTAAAAGTTCTAAGAGAATCTAATGGAAGATCAATGGTGAGATCGCGTCCGATTAATGTGAAATTTCAGCAAGACGATCATGGAGCCAGGACGGTCATATCTTACGATCAGAATCATAAATCAAACTCGGACGATAAATCGTTAGCAACCTAACATAGTAAGAAAACCCTCTCAACCCTCATTTTTTTTTTTTTATATTTGAAATTTTCAGATTATATACATATGATAAAATGTCTAAACTTGTAGATAGAGTTTTATTTATAATTGTATGAAAATTTATGATGGTATATCAAATATTGGTAGTCTGAAAATCATGATAATATTGTGGAATTTGGACTTGCATGTGTAGTTTATGCCATTAAAAAGATTATTGAAGATGTTATTTGGCCCTTTAAATCTGCCAGAAAGTTGTACTAATTTTTAGACAATTTTACACTCAAAATTTGAAGATGATTTCTTCTACAAAGTTATTGATAATGATGTCTAGTTCATCTACAAATTTTTCAACGATTATTGAGTTTTGTACGAATTTATACAGATTTTTAACCAAATCTGGAGCTATAGACAGATTTTATTATGTGTTTGAAAAATCATTAAAAATTTTATATTAAACCAAATCTGATAATTTCTAAGTAAAAAATGAAATTTGAGAATTTTAGTTGCATAATAAATTTTCAGATCATGGAATTGATTTATAAATTTAAGTATGGAATTAATTTAAGAAATTGTGATAAATCTGTGTCATAAACACTCTTGAAATTTTTAAGAATTATTTATAACTTATTTTTGGAAAATCCCTTCTGAAAAATGACCATAACATGTTTATTGAGTATTCTGTAGATTTACATGAATTTTAGAGTTGTATAAGTAATTTATTTATAATTTTATTTGCAAGATATATATTCTGAAATTTTTGACAGATTAAGGAGGAATAAAAAATTATCTCTTCAATTGTATATTTATAACTTATTTTGGGGAAATTCTTTCTGAAAAATGACCTAAACATATTTATTGAATATTCTGTACATTTTCACGAATTTTAGAACTGTATAAATAATTTATTTATAATTTTTATTACCTAAGGTATAACTTGAAAATTTCTGGACATATTTAAGATCATCACTTCAATTATTTATTTGGATAAAAATCAGTTATTGTGTTGGTCTAATTCATCAAATATTGTAACTTAGTAATCCATGTATGGGTGTATTGTGGTTTATTTAATATTGTGCTAGTCTAATCTTGTAGATTAAAAGTCCATGCATGTGTGTAATTATGATTTATTTCTTTTTTTTTTTGGTATCTAAATTATTATTTCATACCATGGTTTAAATAAATTGTTTATTTAAATTTTGTACAATTGTTTATTATTGTGTGACATGTGTAATATTTTATGTTCAAATTTTAATGAGTTGGTATAACATTATTGGTAATTAAATTTTGAATTATTGTGAATATCTCAACGAGTAAAGAGACACGAAATTTAACCAATGATATATTAAAATGTAAAAGTGATGGGGTGAGCCCGGTCTAGAATCTTGCGCAAGTGAGTTGCGAACTCGAACATGGCACGGGAAGGTATTGCGGCTCTTATCGGTGTAGGCGATATAAGGTTGGTGGTGCAGGTGTCACAACATAGACCGTTCCCTTGGGGCAGACCGTGATGTCACGACTCGGGTATGTAACCCTGGTGTGTGGGCATCATTGGTAGTTACTGTAAGTAACATTTGAATATTTGACCAAGGGGGAGTCAGAATTGCCCGTGGCCATTGCTTAGCTGTTGAATGGAAATAGTGCTCCGCGGGGAGTTACTTAAACTTATCTGATAAACTAAATCTATGAAAATTTGAAAAGAAAAGTGGGCATTTTCCTTATGATGAAATACTGTCTCTGTTTGTCATTTTTTATTTATTTATTATCTATTGTTATTATTTCAACTGATGGCATTTCTATTATGCTTATTAAATGCTACCTGTTATTCTGTTACTACGCATTATTCATTGTGGGTATTATTATCGGGTTGGGTATTTCGGGTTGTAGTATCTTATTGAGCTCATCGCCCATTGGCATCCTCGTTGCCCTGGCGTTTCGTGCCAGGTACCGAAGAAACCGAAGGAAACACCGAGGTGTTGGAAGGCAACATTCAGCCCTGATTAGCTTGAAGCGTGCCAAAGTTCCATGAACCATTTTTCTGAGTTTTTTAGTTTTTCTCTAGTTTTTTTAATTTGTGTACTAAGACAAAGTTTTAAGTTTAACTGGAGTTGTAATTTAAGAACTTTTAGTTTTGGTGTTGTTAATTAATTTATGATGGTAAATTTGGAGGCAACATTGATGAGGATTCTTAATTACGAAAATTGATTTTTAAGTTTTAAACCTTATTATGATGTCTCCAAATTTTGGGGCATCACAACATGGTATCTGGACAGGATAAAATCATCATTTCAATATTGTGTTGGTCTAATCCATCAACTATTATAAATTAGTAATCCATGTATGGGTGTGTTGTGATTTATTTAATATTGTGCTAGTCTAATTTGGTAAATCAAAAATTTGTGCATGTGTGTAATTGTAGTTTATTTCTTGTATCTAAGTTATTATGTTCATACCATGGTTTAAATTAATTGTCTATTAACTTTTGTACGTTTAATTATTACTGTGTGACATGTATAATGTTTTATGTTGGGGAGTTTTTTTTGTTGGTATAACATTATTGGTGATTGAGATTTGAATAATTTGTGTTTAATATATAAATTAACCGAAATGATTAATGGTATATATAAAGTTACAAAAAAAAAAGGTTAATACCGGGTATTCAGGGTGAGCCCTGGTTTTTAATAATTTTTAAGTAAATTGTGTCGTGAAACGCTAAGATGGCACGGGAATTATTTGAACCCTTATCGGTATTTGATTTTGGAATAATGGCGGATGTGTGGGCGGCACGCAGGGAAGTTACGTACCCCTGGCAGACCGTTCCCTTGGGGCAGACCACGGATGTCACGGCTTGGGTATATAACTCCAGGCGTGGGCATCTTTGGTAGTTCTTGAATATTTGACCAATGGGGGGTTTCCAAATTAACCGTGGCCATGACTTAGTGGTTGGCAAGTTAAACCTCTTTGGCGAGATTTCAATGGTCACCTAAGTTATTAAAATTACTTGAATTATTTTATTGGTTGTAATTTATGTTTACAATTATATTATTATCTCGTGTTTATAATCTCATTATTTTCTCTAAAAAGGAATGGTAGGTTGGTTATGTTTTCTTACTGTGTTGCAAAACTCATGGCATATATTTTGTTGCCTTGGCGTTTCATGCCAGATTATGTCGAGGAAGGGACTGAGGCTGAAATTGGAGCTGCTGCTAATATTGAACCTTGGCTAACTTAGAGTCAAGATTTTATCAAATAAAATCCTGTTATTTCTTGTATTAGTATTTAACTATGTTGTGACGTTGTGTGTGAACTTGTAGTTTTATTTTGTTGTTGGACTTTGACTATGTAAGAATTTAAAATTTCCTAATTAGTAGTTAAAATTTTATCTTGCAAGTTATTGTTATTTAAATCTTATGACGTTTCAAAAAAAAAAAGATTTGGGGCGTCACAGCTATATAAGTGTACTTTTTGACTTTTTGGTTAAAAAAGTAGAGAAAAAAAAGATTTATGTTTGGGATAACTTTTTGACTTTTTACGAAAAGATGTGTAATAGAATATTGTAGTAAAATCAAAATGACCATTTTACCCTTTTGACTTTTAGTTTTTTGACTTTTTGGATAGTTGAATGTAAAAGGCAAAATAATAATTTTGTCTTAGTAGTTTCCCCCACAAACTATCCTTGAATAGTATAGGATTTTTAACTTTTTTAGTAACTTTTTAACTTTTCGACTTCATTAGTTTATCCCGAACAACTACAAAAGAGTGTGAGAGGTATAAAATGAAGTGTAAATATTATTGATCTTAAGATTCTATAGAATTATAAATAAAATTTGTGGGGGGGAGTGAGCGGGAGATTGCTGGAATGGATGCAACAACTTTAACTAATGGATGTAAAACAAGTAGGCACAACAAATTGCAAAGGCTAATGTTAAAAATATTTTTTATTTTTTTATTTTTGGGTTGACTAATGGAGTAGCACCTTTTATTTCATCAAATTTAAATTTGATAAAAAAAAAAAGTATCGTTTTGTTACTCTAATGTTTTATTAAACCAATATCAAATTCAGAACATGTTACATTTTCCATCAAATTAAGGATGGATGTAGTTTTCACCAATTTACTGTTCAGAACTGATGGAGTTGCAGGTAATACAACACCACTGGATGACCAGCCGGATGTCCAGCCAGATGTCTCTCGGACGACCACTTGGGTGAAAAATTACCTACAACATATTACATATTTGATTGAAAATTACACTGGCCGGTCAATCGGTTTGACATCCGCCTAGTCGTCTTCCTGGTCGACTGGTGATTTGATGACTCTTCGTTGGACCGCGTGATATCTGATCGAGTTTTTACTTAAATTTGATGTAAAAAAAAAAAAGAAAGATTAAATGTTAGAGATACCCTAACTTGACTTTTAAGAGGAAAAAAAAAATGATGTGATGGTAAAATAATTATTCTCAATATTTTACTTTTTAAAATTCTTCCCCCAATAGTGATATACCCCTTTTGTTTGGAAATGAGAGGATTAAAATAATTGTCATAACCTATAAATTAATTTTGGCAATGTTTGGCAAGTTGGGTTTGGGGGATTTTTTTTGACTAAAATTTACAAAAAGACAAAATAAGTTGAAATAGTCAATAAGACAAAATATCACATCAAACCCATAATCATTTTATTTTTTCTCTCACATACATAACATCTAATTATAAAAAATTCAACTCTCTTTCCAAATACAACTATTTTAACCTACTAAAATAAACAAAAATTAAAATAGTCTACTGAAATAACTAACTTTCCAAACGAGGCTTTTGTATAAATTTACATAGTATTACTGTTATCTATATTATTATCTATCTATCTATACTATTATATATGTGAGCATATGATTTGGTGTCTAACTCGCTAAACATGTTATGGTCATTTTTCAGAAAGCATTTTCCAAAAATAAATTATAAATAATTCTTAAAAATTTGAAGAGTGTTTATAACACAGATTTATCACAATTTCTTAAATTAATTCCATACTTAAATTTATAAATCAATTCCATGATCTAAAAATTTATTATGCAACTAGACTTCTCAAATTTCATTTTTTACTTAGAAATTATCAGATTTGGTTTAATATGAATTTTTTAATGATTTTTCAAACACATAGTGAAATCTGCCTATAGCTCCAGATTTGGTTAAAATTTTGTATAAATTCATACAAAACTCAATAATTGTTAAAAAAAAAAAAAAGGATGAACTAGACATCATTATCAACAACTTTGTAGAAGAAATCATCTTCAGATTTTGAGTATAAAAGTTTCTAAAAATGCGTACAACTTTCTGGCAGATTAAAAGGGCCAAATAACATCTTCAATAATATTTTTAATGGCATAAACTACACATGCAAGTCCAAATTCCACAATATTATCATGATTTTCATACTACCAATATTTGATATACCATCATAAATTTTCATATAATTATAAATAAAATTCTATCTACAAGTTTAGACATTTTATCATATGTATATAATCTGAAAATTTCAAATATAAAAAAAATAAAAATGAGAAGGTTGAGAGGGTTTTCTTACTATGTTAGGTTGCTAACGATTTATCGTCTGAATTTGATATATGATTATGATCGTAAGATATGACCGTCCTAGCTCCATGATCGTCTTGCTGAAATTTCACATTAATCGGACGCGATCTCACCATTGATCTCCCATTGGATTCTCTTAGAACTTTTAGTTGTTGATCATCATCTTAGACTTAGAATTTGCAAGATCTAACCCCAAAAATGGATTCTACACGTCGAAAAACCAAAGGGTGGTCATCCCCAAAGTCATAAGACCACTCGATTAACCTAAATGTACTAGGATGCACCGTAGCACCATGAGCCAAGAAATGCTGGATAAAATTTTGTTCATCTTCTCCAACAGCCGCAGCATGCACGACAGAAAGACCCAGGAATTTAGTTTCAATGTCACCAGTTCAAATACTTGTATCTTCTTCATCGTAACTCCGTTTTATCTTATTTTTCTGTGACGCCCCAAATTTTTTTTTGGAAACGTCGTAAGATTTAAATAACAATAACTTGCTAGATAAAATTTTAACTACTAATTAGGAAGTTTTAAATTCTCACATAGTCAAAGTCCAACAACAAAATAAAACTACAAGTTCACATACAACGTCACAACATTGTTAAATACATTTAAAGAGAGAGGGATCTTGTTCTTCTTTCTCCTCCGGCAAACGGCCATACGCCGACCTCATTTGCTTGTCTCTCCCGCCGTTTTCTTCATCTCAATTTCGCTCTGGGAGACCTTCGAAGGCCTTGCCTCAGTGTGTTCCCCAAGAGAAGGCCCTGCCTCAGTGTTTTCACCAAGAGAGTTTACTCTTCGCCGACCATCAAAGGCAAAATATGACGGCGTTCCGAACCGGGCCATAAAAGCGGCCTGTCATTTTACCTCTTTATTCTCCATGGAGGTAGCCTTCCGTTTCAGTTCTTTGTTCTCTACCTTCAGCGCGCAAATCTTCGCTCGCGCATCCTTATACACATGCTGAAGCAAAGTGAGTTGGGCGTTAACCCGATGTACCTCATACGTCTTGTTTTGCAGACGGTTAGACAGGTTAGTGACCGCGGCCACCGTCTCCATACACGACTTCAACGTGTAGTGGTTGGCTTCAATATCAGTTTGAGCAGCCATCACTTGCTCAACTGTTAGTGTAGGAAGACTAGGATGAGTAAGAGCAGGGGCACTTGGCCCAGAGGAGCTCGATGGATCATTAAGATCCAGAAAAAGAGAGAGGGGGCGAGACGAAGCCATGTATAGGAAGAGAGAGGAAAGAAGGGAGTTCGAGAAATGGCAGAAAATAGAAGAAGAAGGGAATGAAAGAGTGATGGAGAAGAGACAGAAGAAGAGAGTCATTAAGAAGAAGAGAAAAGAGTGATGTAGAAGAAGAAGACAGAATGGAAGCAGAGAAAGAGGGAGAGAGAGCCGAGGCGAGCTTACAAATCGAGGAGGCCTACTTTTGTCGGCCAACTGACACAAAAGCAAGCCCGCGTGTCAAATGCGGTTTTCGAAGGAAGAGAAAGAGGCGGGAGAGTTGTATGCATATATGTATATGAATTGTATATCTATGTATTATATATATTTGTTTGCATATTTGGTCACAAGAGTGGATTGGGTTCAGTGGTTCAGCTCAGTGGTTGAAAGAGCAAGAGACTAAGCCTGAGGACAGGGGTGCGAAACCTCGTATCTCCACAACCATGCATTTTGAGTTTATCCTTTTTTTTTTTTTTTTTTTTTCTTTTTTTTTTTGCGTGTTCAGAAGGAAGATGGAGGAGAAAGAAACAAAGTTAGAGAAGTTTATTTTAAATTTTAAAAGTTGGTTTTCGGCTTACTTTCGGCATGCCAAAACCATCCATTCCGGGAAGAAGTGAGAAAAATAGGTCATGTAAGATGAAGTACGAAGTAAGTTGAAGAGATTGGCGAAAGAATGAAGTGAAACCGTTAAGAATTAAGAAAGTTATGGAGTCCGAAAGATGGTTCGAAGAAAAGTCGGAGACGGGAGGAAAAATCTTATTTTTGGTCAAATTTTAGAGATCCAATGGCATGCAAAAAAGAGACGGAACGAGGCGTATGAGGAGTGAAACAAAAACTAGGCCGTGAGGTAAATCCAATGACGTTAAAATAAGACAAAACGGAGTTAAGACAAAAAAAGATATAAGAACTTGAAGTAGTGGATTTGAAACTAAATTTTTGGTCTTTCTATTCGTGCATGCTACGGCTGTGAGAGAAGATGAATTGAATTTTTATCCAGTGTTTCTCAGCCCATGGTGCTACAGTGCATCCTAGTACATTTAGGTTAATCGAGTGGTCCTATGACTTTGGGGATGACCAGCCTTAGGTTTTTCGACTTGTAGAATCCATTTTTGGGGTTAGATCTTGCAAATTCTGACTCTAAAATGATGATCGACAACTAAAAGTTCTAAGAGAATCTAATGGAAGATCAATGGTGAGATCGCGTCCGATTAATGTGAAATTTCAGCAAGACGATCATGGAGCCAGGACGGTCATATCTTACGATCAGAATCATAAATCAAACTCGGACGATAAATCGTTAGCAACCTAACATAGTAAGAAAACCCTCTCAACCCTCATTTTTTTTTTTTTATATTTGAAATTTTCAGATTATATACATATGATAAAATGTCTAAACTTGTAGATAGAGTTTTATTTATAATTGTATGAAAATTTATGATGGTATATCAAATATTGGTAGTCTGAAAATCATGATAATATTGTGGAATTTGGACTTGCATGTGTAGTTTATGCCATTAAAAAGATTATTGAAGATGTTATTTGGCCCTTTAAATCTGCCAGAAAGTTGTACTAATTTTTAGACAATTTTACACTCAAAATTTGAAGATGATTTCTTCTACAAAGTTATTGATAATGATGTCTAGTTCATCTACAAATTTTTCAACGATTATTGAGTTTTGTACGAATTTATACAGATTTTTAACCAAATCTGGAGCTATAGACAGATTTTATTATGTGTTTGAAAAATCATTAAAAATTTTATATTAAACCAAATCTGATAATTTCTAAGTAAAAAATGAAATTTGAGAATTTTAGTTGCATAATAAATTTTCAGATCATGGAATTGATTTATAAATTTAAGTATGGAATTAATTTAAGAAATTGTGATAAATCTGTGTCATAAACACTCTTGAAATTTTTAAGAATTATTTATAACTTATTTTTGGAAAATCCCTTCTGAAAAATGACCATAACATGTTTATTGAGTATTCTGTAGATTTACATGAATTTTAGAGTTGTATAAGTAATTTATTTATAATTTTATTTGCAAGATATATATTCTGAAATTTTTGACAGATTAAGGAGGAATAAAAAATTATCTCTTCAATTGTATATTTATAACTTATTTTGGGGAAATTCTTTCTGAAAAATGACCTAAACATATTTATTGAATATTCTGTACATTTTCACGAATTTTAGAACTGTATAAATAATTTATTTATAATTTTTATTACCTAAGGTATAACTTGAAAATTTCTGGACATATTTAAGATCATCACTTCAATTATTTATTTGGATAAAAATCAGTTATTGTGTTGGTCTAATTCATCAAATATTGTAACTTAGTAATCCATGTATGGGTGTATTGTGGTTTATTTAATATTGTGCTAGTCTAATCTTGTAGATTAAAAGTCCATGCATGTGTGTAATTATGATTTATTTCTTTTTTTTTTGGTATCTAAATTATTATTTCATACCATGGTTTAAATAAATTGTTTATTTAAATTTTGTACAATTGTTTATTATTGTGTGACATGTGTAATATTTTATGTTCAAATTTTAATGAGTTGGTATAACATTATTGGTAATTAAATTTTGAATTATTGTGAATATCTCAACGAGTAAAGAGACACGAAATTTAACCAATGATATATTAAAATGTAAAAGTGATGGGGTGAGCCCGGTCTAGAATCTTGCGCAAGTGAGTTGCGAACTCGAACATGGCACGGGAAGGTATTGCGGCTCTTATCGGTGTAGGCGATATAAGGTTGGTGGTGCAGGTGTCACAACATAGACCGTTCCCTTGGGGCAGACCGTGATGTCACGACTCGGGTATGTAACCCTGGTGTGTGGGCATCATTGGTAGTTACTGTAAGTAACATTTGAATATTTGACCAAGGGGGAGTCAGAATTGCCCGTGGCCATTGCTTAGCTGTTGAATGGAAATAGTGCTCCGCGGGGAGTTACTTAAACTTATCTGATAAACTAAATCTATGAAAATTTGAAAAGAAAAGTGGGCATTTTCCTTATGATGAAATACTGTCTCTGTTTGTCATTTTTTATTTATTTATTATCTATTGTTATTATTTCAACTGATGGCATTTCTATTATGCTTATTAAATGCTACCTGTTATTCTGTTACTACGCATTATTCATTGTGGGTATTATTATCGGGTTGGGTATTTCGGGTTGTAGTATCTTATTGAGCTCATCGCCCATTGGCATCCTCGTTGCCCTGGCGTTTCGTGCCAGGTACCGAAGAAACCGAAGGAAACACCGAGGTGTTGGAAGGCAACATTCAGCCCTGATTAGCTTGAAGCGTGCCAAAGTTCCATGAACCATTTTTCTGAGTTTTTTAGTTTTTCTCTAGTTTTTTTAATTTGTGTACTAAGACAAAGTTTTAAGTTTAACTGGAGTTGTAATTTAAGAACTTTTAGTTTTGGTGTTGTTAATTAATTTATGATGGTAAATTTGGAGGCAACATTGATGAGGATTCTTAATTACGAAAATTGATTTTTAAGTTTTAAACCTTATTATGATGTCTCCAAATTTTGGGGCATCACAACATGGTATCTGGACAGGATAAAATCATCATTTCAATATTGTGTTGGTCTAATCCATCAACTATTATAAATTAGTAATCCATGTATGGGTGTGTTGTGATTTATTTAATATTGTGCTAGTCTAATTTGGTAAATCAAAAATTTGTGCATGTGTGTAATTGTAGTTTATTTCTTGTATCTAAGTTATTATGTTCATACCATGGTTTAAATTAATTGTCTATTAACTTTTGTACGTTTAATTATTACTGTGTGACATGTATAATGTTTTATGTTGGGAGTTTTTTTTGTTGGTATAACATTATTGGTGATTGAGATTTGAATAATTTGTGTTTAATATATAAATTAACCGAAATGATTAATGGTATATATAAAGTTACAAAAAAAAAAGGTTAATACCGGGTATTCAGGGTGAGCCCTGGTTTTTAATAATTTTTAAGTAAATTGTGTCGTGAAACGCTAAGATGGCACGGGAATTATTTGAACCCTTATCGGTATTTGATTTTGGAATAATGGCGGATGTGTGGGCGGCACGCAGGGAAGTTACGTACCCCTGGCAGACCGTTCCCTTGGGGCAGACCACGGATGTCACGGCTTGGGTATATAACTCCAGGCGTGGGCATCTTTGGTAGTTCTTGAATATTTGACCAATGGGGGGTTTCCAAATTAACCGTGGCCATGACTTAGTGGTTGGCAAGTTAAACCTCTTTGGCGAGATTTCAATGGTCACCTAAGTTATTAAAATTACTTGAATTATTTTATTGGTTGTAATTTATGTTTACAATTATATTATTATCTCGTGTTTATAATCTCATTATTTTCTCTAAAAAAGAATGGTAGGTTGGTTATGTTTTCTTACTGTGTTGCAAAACTCATGGCATATATTTTGTTGCCTTGGAGTTTCATGCCAGATTATGTCGAGGAAGGGACTGAGGCTGAAATTGGAGCTGCTGCTAATATTGAACCTTGGCTAACTTAGAGTCAAGATTTTATCAAATAAAATCCTGTTATTTCTTGTATTAGTATTTAACTATGTTGTGACGTTGTGTGTGAACTTGTAGTTTTATTTTGTTGTTGGACTTTGACTATGTAAGAATTTAAAATTTCCTAATTAGTAGTTAAAATTTTATCTTGCAAGTTATTGTTATTTAAATCTTATGACGTTTCAAAAAAAAAAAGATTCGGGGCGTCACAGCTATATAAGTGTACTTTTTGACTTTTTGGTTAAAAAAGTAGAGAAAAAAAAGATTTATGTTTGGGATAACTTTTTGACTTTTTACGAAAAGATGTGTAATAGAATATTGTAGTAAAATCAAAATGACCATTTTACCCTTTTGACTTTTAGTTTTTTGACTTTTTGGATAGTTGAATGTAAAAGGCAAAATAATAATTTTGTCTTAGTAGTTTCCCCCACAAACTATCCTTGAATAGTATAGGATTTTTAACTTTTTTAGTAACTTTTTAACTTTTCGACTTCATTAGTTTATCCCGAACAACTACAAAAGAGTGTGAGAGGTATAAAATGAAGTGTAAATATTATTGATCTTAAGATTCTATAGAATTATAAATAAAATTTGTGGGGGGGAGTGAGCGGGAGATTGCTGGAATGGATGCAACAACTTTAACTAATGGATGTAAAACAAGTAGGCACAACAAATTGCAAAGGCTAATGTTAAAAATATTTTTTATTTTTTTATTTTTGGGTTGACTAATGGAGTAGCACCTTTTATTTCATCAAATTTAAATTTGATAAAAAAAAAAAAGTATCGTTTTGTTACTCTAATGTTTTATTAAACCAATATCAAATTCAGAACATGTTACATTTTCCATCAAATTAAGGATGGATGTAGTTTTCACCAATTTACTGTTCAGAACTGATGGAGTTGCAGGTAATACAACACCACTGGAAGACCAGCCGGATGTCCAGCCAGATGTCTCTCGGACGACCACTTGGGTGAAAAATTACCTACAACATATTACATATTTGATTGAAAATTACACTGGCCGGTCAATCAATCGGACGTCCGCCTAGTCGTCCTCCCGGTCGACTGGTGATTTGATGACTCTTCGTTAGACCGTGTCATATCTGATCGAGTTTTTACTTAAATTTGATGTAAAAAAAAAGAAAGATTAAATGTTAGAGATACCCTAACTTGACTTTTAAGAGGAAAAAGAAAATGATGTGATGGTAAAATAATTATTCTCAATAATTTACTTTTTAAAATTCTTTCCCCAATAGTGATACCCCTTTTGTTTGGAAATGAGAGGATTAAAATAATTGTCATAATCTATAAATTAATTTTGGCAGTGTTTGGCAAGTTGGGTTTGGGGGATTTTTTTTGACTAAAATTTACAAAAAGACAAAATAAGTTGAAATAGTCAATAACACAAAATATCACATCAAACCCATAATCATTTTATTTTTTCTCTCACATACATAACATCTAATTATAAAAAATTCAACTCTCTTTCCAAATACAACTATTTTAGCCTACTAAAATAAACAAAAATTAAAATAGTCTACTGAAATAACTAACATTCCAAACGAGGCTTTTGTATAAATTTACATAGTATTACTGTTATCCATATTATTATCTATCTATCTATACTATTATATATGTGAGCATATGATTTGGTGTCTAATAGTGCGGTGGCTTCTCTTTCTGCTACGTGGCAAATTTTCCTATCCTAAAATAAAAAAATATTATTCAAAGGCATGAGCAAGATTTGAACCAAAAACTTTGAGTTTCATTAAGAACACTCTTACCATTTAGACAACATACATATTATGATATTAATTTCTTTATTAATTATTTTTATTCTTACTTATCTGAATTACACACGCATTGCATGTGCCACCCACTAATTTTATATTAAGTGAAGTTTGGATTAGTCTCCTGAAGCTCCTGCCATGTGGAATTTAGATTTTTTTTTTAAATGAAAAAAAAAAGCCCACATTTCCTTAACACGTTGCTACACGTTTTTGGCCACCAAGCAACAATCAACCAATCAGCTCTCAATCTCTCCCTTAGTTTCATAATTTTTATTTTTTTTTTAAACTTTTTGGTTTCTTCCACTCTACTTTTTGGTTTCTTCTCTCTTTTTATAATAATTCTCTTTAAAAAAAAGTACAAAACAAAATTGTTATATACAATTATGGCAAAATAAATACAAACAAGATTATTATTCATCTTTGAAGGTAATTGATCTAAAACTCATTAATTTTTGTTTAGTTATATATATATATTCATATAAATTCTGTAAGTGTTTAACATTCTTAGTGACAATTGATATCAACTTTTGGATATGCTATTTAATGTTGGGTCCTTTTTGAGATTTTAGTTCCATGGTATATGTATGAACTTTTGGATATGTTATTTAGGTGTTTATTCTTAAGACTGAAATTGAGATTTTAGTTTCATATACAACAAAGTTAGATTTAGTTTTAGTTGCATAAAGTCATAGATATTTTTTATTTTTGTAGTTTAATTTTGTTCATTATTATTATAAAAAAAATTTCTAGATTGCTTTATCACATTGTACTATTGAGAACAAATAACCTTTTAAGTGGTTGTCTATCAATACTAATCTTCTTTGACGGTAAGTGTTCTACAAGTTTTTGATTTGTTTTTATTTATTGTTTACAAAATTTTCGTCAAGTGAATAGTCATCCTATAGAAAGACTAAAGAATTATTATTCTTTTTGTTTTGTTTTAGTAAGGCCTGGTTTGGCATACACTAAAAAATATAAAAAGTCAAAAAGTTGTTAAAAAAGGAAAAAAGTCATCACTATTTACCAAAAAAAATATATAAAAAAATCCCTTTTACACAGGCCAAGTACAAGCCACTGTACACAGGCCAGGTAAGTGATGGTAAGTGATAGTCACGTGGGCAGAAAATTGTTTTTGCACAGGATGGTGCTGTTCGGCCCGTGGGGACCCATCACGGGTCCCATTTTGATAATCTGAACCGTTTCAATGTGTAGAATTCGTCGAGTAATATATGCTTGTAAAGAATCACGTTGATCAGATATCGCTAACTACATGATCAAATCAGTTTTGTAAAAAAAAAAAAATGGATGGTGTTATAGTTAACGGTTGACAAAAACTAATCCGATCAGATAACTATCGATATCCGATTAACGTGAATTTTTACAGGCATATAGTACTCAATGAGTTTTACACATTCAACGGTTCTGATTAGCAAAATGGGACTCATGGTGGGCCCCCACGGGCCGAATAGCACCGTCCAATTCGATGCCCGAAAAGGAGGCAAGTGTCACGACCCCAACCTGCCCCTAGTAGGTCGGCGCCGAGATGGCCAGTAACCCGAGGTTACCAAAGGCCTCTTACAAGAATTCACGCACAAATCAGAGTAAACATATGGGGCTTACGAATGCGGAAGCAATAAATTAACATACAAGTAGTCCATAAGAGCAGTGCTTAAGTTGAATGGATGACATACATCTTGATGGTTCCAATATAACAAAATAGAGTACAAAAATTACATCTTGACAAAAAGGCTTCTCGGCCTTCAAATACAAAATACAATGAAAGATCTAAGAAGCATGATCTTCAAGATGTTCACACAATTGCGAATCAAAACACGTCGGCAAAATACTTCGGCAAAACACCTCGGCTAAACACCTCGGCAAAACATACTTAGGCGTCACCGCCCTGCTCATCACCTACATATATATATAGAGAGGGTGAGCTTGGATACTCAGTGAATGGCATAAACAATAAAGGGTTTACATGAATGATATCCGAGGTCTTTTAACAAAACAATACAAGGCATAAATCAAGTTCTTATATCGAATCTGTCAAGCTTCATCAATCAAGTCTTTCAAGGCTTTCAAGTTCCAAGGGATGACATCAAGAGTTGTGCTACAAATGCTTATAGTCCCCTAGCACGTACGGACTTTCAAGAGTTGTGCTACAAGTGCTTATAGTCCCCTAGCACGTACGGACTTTCAAGAGTTGTGCTACAAGTGCTTATAGTCCCCTAGCACGTACGGACTTTCAAGAGTTGTGCTACAAGTGCTTATAGTCCCCTAGCACGTACGGACTTTCAAGAGTTGTGCTACAAATGCTTATAGTCCCCTAGCACGTACGGACTTTCAAGAGTTGCATCAAACGAGGTATAATACAAGGCATACAAAATAGGGATAAACATTCATGCTTACAAATACTTTTCAAAACAAGGCAAAACAAGACTTTCATCAAAATACTATAACATAGCTTTATTAAAAATGCCACTCACATAGTTCTTCAGACGTCGGGGTCAAAGCAAGTCCAAGTCCTACAATCACATAACAAGTCTATTGAATGCACTTTCAAACAAGCTTCATATTCATGCAAATGACCTCGGCAGTTGCTCAAGCTAAGTCAAAACATCTCAAACACTGCTTCTTACTTTGGGAAAACATGCTGGGCACCATCCAGGTCTTGGCCGAGGTTCCACACTCTCTCGCCGAGGTGTGGTCCCGAGGGCCACATTCAAGGATAAATGAAGCCGGGGAAAACCTGGGTTTCCCTCTGCTCAAGAACATGAACAAGATGAATGCAAAGATCATAACTTACATTTATAAAGTCTGAGATTTCGTGCCATGAGTTTGAAAACATGGACCTGGGTACCCATACAAGAAGATCTTGATGAAACAAACACAAAAACATGGGTTTTAATGCAAGCTTTCGGATCAAATCAAGGCTTTTCCTCAAGAACACATGAATGTCTTATCTTCTTTCCAAAACCAACTTTAAATCTATGCATGGCATACAAGACAAACTCAATCATGCAATGTGACTGGACAAACAATAAAAGTAATCAAAGGAGAACAAGAATCTGACCTCAGATTGCAAATCCAACGGATCAAACACCAAGAATCAAGCTTGCTATCTACTTCTCACTCTAGAACTCTTCCTAGAGCTTCTCTCTCCTCAAGAACAAGATTTGAGACAAGAATGATGTGTTTCTAAGTCTGTCGGCTACTTATCCTTCAGCTCGGACACGTGGCAACAGGTAGTTGGCTCTATTCAAAAGGTGACTGATTGAAAGGACAAGACTCTGACAAAGCGTATCTAACAAGCTACCCAGTGAAACACTCCGGCGGGTAATGACATCGGCTAACACCAAGACTTCGGCAAGCAATAACATCGGCCAAAGGTAGGACTTCGGCTACAGGGTAACAAGGACATCGGCTAGGGAGGACGACACTTGACTAAGCTGTGCCACACCTTGGCCAGGGTGTGCCACACCTCGGCCTATGTCATACCATCCCGGGAACAAGGTCACTAATATAACATACCTCGGCTAATTAGTAACATCTCGGCTAGAATGCCGGGGCGAAGGTGAAGGTCAATCAAGTGGTTCTAACATGATTCTAAGCACAAGGGTTCAAAGGTGAACTAGTCCCAAGGTGACCTCGGCTGCACACACAATAGTAAGGAATGAACACTCAAGTAATACTTATGCAAGACAAGTCAAAGATGCAAGGCAAGTCAAGATTCAAGATGCAAACTTAACAAAGCAAAATCATATAAAATGCATATGAGTATGGCTAAGACAGTGGGAGGGTTATTACATCCTACCCCCCTTAAGGAAGTTTGGTCCCCAAACTTGAGTTGCCTTGGTTCAGAAATAGTTCTGGATGTCGAATGTTCATTTCTTCTTCCATTTCCCATGTGGCATCCTTGCCGTAGTGTTCCTTCCATTCAACCTTTACCATTGGTATTGCCTTATTTCTCAATTGCCTTACTTGCCTATCAATAATACGCATTGGTCTCTCTTCATAACTCAATTCTTCATCAACCATAATCCCAAAATGATCAATCACATGCAGGGGATCCCGAACATACTTTCTCAACATTGAAATATGAAATACATTGTGTACTTGGCTCAATCCTGGTGGTAAAGCAAGTCTGTAGGCAGTCGTGTTAATCTTTTCAAGAATTTCGAATGGTCCGATGTAACGAGGTGATAACTTACCTTTCTTCCCAAATCTAAAAACTCCCTTCTTCGGCGAAATCTTCAGGAAGACATGATCCCCAACTTCAAACTCCAATTCTCTTCTCCTCTGGTCGGCGTAGCTCTTCTGCCGACTTTGGGCAGTTGTGATCCTCTGACGAATAAGCTTAATCTTCTCGGTCGTCACTTGAATCAGTTCGGGGCCGATCAAAACTTTGTCTCCTACTTCGGTCCAACATATCGGCGATCTGCACTTCCTTCCATACAAAGCTTCATACGGTGCCATGCCAATGCTGGCTTGATAACTGTTGTTGTAAGCGAACTCAACTAAAGGTAGATGTGCTTCCCAACTTCCTTTGAAATCCAGTACACATAGTCTGAGCATATCTTCAAGTGTTTGAATTGTTCTTTCTGTTTGCCCATCGGTTTGAGGGTGGAAAGCTGTGCTAAACCTCAACTCGGTTCCCAAGGCTCTTTGTAAACTCTGCCAAAATCTACAAACAAACTTCGGGTCTCGGTCTGAAACAATAGACATCGGCACTCCATGAAGTCTCACAATCTCATTCATATACAGTACAGCCAGTCGGTCAGCATTGAATGTAGTCTGAACAGGCAAGAAGTGTGCTGACTTGGTTAATCTGTCAACTATGACCCAAATCGAGTCCATTCCCTTCTGTGTCCTCGGCAACCCAATCACAAAATCCATGGAGACATGTTCCCATTTCCATTCAGGTATTGACAAGGGTTGAAGGAGTCCGGCTGGTCTCTGATGTTCTGTCTTCACTTGTTGACATTGCAAGCATCGAGATACAAACTCGGCTATTTCCCTCTTCATGTTCGGCCACCAAAAGGTCTGCTTGACATCGTGATACATTTTTGTGTTTCCTGGATGGACAGCAATTCTGGAACCATGAGATTCTTGCAAAATCTTCCCTTTTAGCTCTGGGATGTCGGCCACGCACAACCTTCCTTCGAACTTAAGTGCTCCCTCTTCAAATGTGTAACCTGACCTCGGCTTGGTGATAATCTCGTCGGCTACCTTCTTCAGGAATTCATCCTCCATTTGTCTGGCTCTCACTTCCCCAATAATAGTTGGCTCTGCCGAGGTTATGGCTAAGCACGCCAAGCTTCCCATTGACCTTCTGCTTAATGCATCGGCTACTGAGTTGGCCTTGCCTGGGTGGTACTGAATCTCCATGTCATAGTCTTTCAGTAATTCCATCCATCTTCTCTGCCTTAAATTTAGTTCCCTCTGGGTAAATAAGTACTTTAAACTCTTGTGATCCGTGAAAACCTGACAAGAAGCTCCATACAAGTAATGTCGCCAAATCTTCAAAGCAAATACCACGGCTGCTAGTTCTAGGTCATGGGTGGGATAATTCTTCTCATGAGGTTTCAACTGTCGAGATGCGTATGCTATGACCTTACCCCCTTGCATCAGCACACAACCCAAACCTTTATGTGAAGCATCACTATAAATCTGAAATTCTTCATTACCTGTTGGAAGTGCAAGAACTGGTGCTGTAACTAACCTTGTCTTCAACTCCTGGAAGGCTGACTCTCTACCTTCAGTCCATTCATATGTCACTCCCTTCTGAGTTAACTGTGTTAGTGGTATTGCAATCCTTGAGAAATCCTTTACAAACTTTCTGTAGTAACCTGCCAAACCCAGAAAACTACGGACCTCGGACACGTTGGTCGGCGTTGGCCAATTTACCACGGCTTCAATCTTACTAGGGTCAACGGAGATACCCTCTTCATCAATCACATGCCCCAAAAATGAAATACTGGAAAGCCAAAACTCACACTTACTCAGCTTAGCATATAACTTCCTGTCCCTCAAAATCTGTAAGGCAAGTCTCAAGTGGTTTTCATGTTCAGTTTTACTCTTAGAATAGATCAGTATATCATCAATGAAGACAACTACAAACTCATCTAAATATGGCTTGAAGACTCTGTTCATTAGGTCCATAAATGCAGCAGGGGCATTGGTTACTCCAAAAGGCATTACTAAAAACTCGTAGTGACCATATCGGGTTCGGAAGGCCGTCTTCTCAACATCCTCGGCTCTAACTTTAAGCTGATGGTAACCCGACCTAAGGTCAATCTTGGAAAACACTCGTGCTCCTTGAAGTTGATCTAGCAAATCATCAATCCTAGGCAACGGGTACTTGTTCTTAATGGTCACTTTATTAAGTTCTCTATAGTCGATGCAAAGACGAAGTGTACCATCCTTTTTCTTAACAAATAACACTGGGGCTCCCCATGGTGAAGTGCTCGGCCTAACAAAACCCTTATCCAACAACTCTTGTAATTGCGCCTTCAATTCCTTAAGCTCGGCTGGGGCCATTCTATAAGGTGTTTTGGAGATCGGCTGTGTTCCTGACGTGATGTCCACAGTAAATTCTATTTCCCTATCAACTAAGTGGCCAGGCAATTCATTCGGAAAGACATCGGGAAATTCGTTCACAACTGGGATGTCGGCTAGAGTAACCTTCCCATTCTGATCACTCAATATACTACACAAGTAGCCATGGCACCCTTTCTGAATTAGCTTATAAGCTTTAATGGATGAAATCAAGTAAGGCGGGGACACTACACCTCTACCCTGGAAAATAACCTCGGCTTGGCTTGGGGGTTTCAAGGTAACACTCTTAGAAACACAATCAATAGATGCATGATTCATCACTAACCAATCCATCCCTAGTATAACGTCAAAGTGAGTCATGTTCAATGGCATTAAGTCAACTAATAGTTCCACACCCTTAATCACAACAACACACTCCCTATAAATAGATGCAACAATCATAGTTCTCCCAGATGGAGCAGACACATATAACACATAATCAAGAGGTTCCTGTGGTCTATTCATCTTCTCGGCAAACTTAACAGATACGAATGAATGCGTGGAGCCCGAATCAATCAATATGTATGCATCTTGAGAGCAAATTGGAAGTATACCTGACACTACTGCCTCAGTATTCTGGGTGTCTCCTGGCACTAGTGCGAAAACTCGGCCTTGCCTCATCTGTGTCCTTCCAACACTGTTTCCCTGTGCAGAGCCCGAGGTGCTCCCACTTTTCAAACCATCAGCAATCTTGGACCTCGGACAATCTTTCACACGATGACCCATTTCTCCACACTCAAAACAGGCACCTGACGCCCAGCGACAAACTCCGGAATGCGATTTTCCACAACTTGCACACATCGGCTTCGTAGTACCCTCCTGGTTCAGATTGCTGGAGCTGCCGACGTTCGTCTTCTTCTTGGCGTTGAACGGAACTCGGCGGTTATCATAGTTCGGCCTTTTCCTCTGGTTCTCTCCTGTATTCTGGTATCGGTTCAAGTTGGTTTCTGCAAGAATAGCCTTGTCCAAGACTCCAGCGTAAGTCGGCATGTTGAGCATGTTGACTCTATCCTGTATCGGTGCACGCAACCCACTTTCAAACTTCCTGGCCTTCCTATACTCATCACTGACCATATGAGGCGCATACCTCGCCAATTCTGTGAAAGCACGATCGTATTCTGCCACTGTCTTGTTTCCTTGTGTCAAAGTCTGAAACTCCGTGATCTTGCGATCTCGGACACTAAGGGGAAAATGCTTGTCATAAAATAGTTCCAAGAATTTAACCCAAGTTAAGTCAGGGTTCCCTTCCCGTGTTATCATCCACCATCTTCGGGCATCGTCATCTAACGTAAATGCGGCCAATGCCACCTTCTGAGCATCTGTGCTGGGAAAGATCTCGAACAACTTCTCCATTCCTAAGACCCACGCTTCGGCTTTCATTGGTTCTACGCCCCCTTGGAATCTCGGCGGATTCATCTTTTTGAACTCCTTAATCAAAGTCATAGTCCCATCCCCATACAAGGCTGACTGCGAGGGTACTTGGGGCACTGGAGGAGGCGGAGGTGGAACTGCATGTCGGCCATTAGTCTGTTCGGCCTGAGTAGATGTGGCACTTACAGTCTGTTGTCTTATCTGCCTCAACTCCCGAGTTAATCCCTCAACTAGCCTTTCCAATCGACCCAATCTGTCTTCTGATTGATCTCGGCCAACTGGTGGTCTTCCTCTCCTCATAATGCTATGAGTATGTAAAATGTAACTTTAAAACAAAATGTGCAATAAAGCATGTATGCAAGCAACAAGCTGTTATGCCAAGATGATGCACACATTGTCAAGTAGCAAGCAACATGATGCAATCCTATCATCTCTCTAAGGGAAATCCTATGCTCTTTAGGACTCAAGGTGTGTGAATAACGTACTATGAGGAACTTGTGCTCTGATACCAATCTGTCACGACCCCAACCTGCCCCTAGTAGGTCGGCGCCGAGATGGCCAGTAACCCGAGGTTACCAAAGGCCTCTTACAAGAATTCACGCACAAATCAGAGTAAACATATGGGGCTTACGAATGCGGAAGCAATAAATTAACATACAAGTAGTCCATAAGAGCAGTGCTTAAGTTGAATGGATGACATACATCTTGATGGTTCCAATATAACAAAATAGAGTACAAAAATTACATCTTGACAAAAAGGCTTCTCGGCCTTCAAATACAAAATACAATGAAAGATCTAAGAAGCATGATCTTCAAGATGTTCACACAATTGCGAATCAAAACACGTCGGCAAAATACTTCGGCAAAACACCTCGGCTAAACACCTCGGCAAAACATACTTAGGCGTCACCGCCCTGCTCATCACCTACATATATATATAGAGAGGGTGAGCTTGGATACTCAGTGAATGGCATAAACAATAAAGGGTTTACATGAATGATATCCGAGGTCTTTTAACAAAACAATACAAGGCATAAATCAAGTTCTTATATCGAATCTGTCAAGCTTCATCAATCAAGTCTTTCAAGGCTTTCAAGTTCCAAGGGATGACATCAAGAGTTGTGCTACAAATGCTTATAGTCCCCTAGCACGTACGGACTTTCAAGAGTTGTGCTACAAGTGCTTATAGTCCCCTAGCACGTACGGACTTTCAAGAGTTGTGCTACAAGTGCTTATAGTCCCCTAGCACGTACGGACTTTCAAGAGTTGTGCTACAAGTGCTTATAGTCCCCTAGCACGTACGGACTTTCAAGAGTTGTGCTACAAATGCTTATAGTCCCCTAGCACGTACGGACTTTCAAGAGTTGCATCAAACGAGGTATAATACAAGGCATACAAAATAGGGATAAACATTCATGCTTACAAATACTTTTCAAAACAAGGCAAAACAAGACTTTCATCAAAATACTATAACATAGCTTTATTAAAAATGCCACTCACATAGTTCTTCAGACGTCGGGGTCAAAGCAAGTCCAAGTCCTACAATCACATAACAAGTCTATTGAATGCACTTTCAAACAAGCTTCATATTCATGCAAATGACCTCGGCAGTTGCTCAAGCTAAGTCAAAACATCTCAAACACTGCTTCTTACTTTGGGAAAACATGCTGGGCACCATCCAGGTCTTGGCCGAGGTTCCACACTCTCTCGCCGAGGTGTGGTCCCGAGGGCCACATTCAAGGATAAATGAAGCCGGGGAAAACCTGGGTTTCCCTCTGCTCAAGAACATGAACAAGATGAATGCAAAGATCATAACTTACATTTATAAAGTCTGAGATTTCGTGCCATGAGTTTGAAAACATGGACCTGGGTACCCATACAAGAAGATCTTGATGAAACAAACACAAAAACATGGGTTTTAATGCAAGCTTTCGGATCAAATCAAGGCTTTTCCTCAAGAACACATGAATGTCTTATCTTCTTTCCAAAACCAACTTTAAATCTATGCATGGCATACAAGACAAACTCAATCATGCAATGTGACTGGACAAACAATAAAAGTAATCAAAGGAGAACAAGAATCTGACCTCAGATTGCAAATCCAACGGATCAAACACCAAGAATCAAGCTTGCTATCTACTTCTCACTCTAGAACTCTTCCTAGAGCTTCTCTCTCCTCAAGAACAAGATTTGAGACAAGAATGATGTGTTTCTAAGTCTGTCGGCTACTTATCCTTCAGCTCGGACACGTGGCAACAGGTAGTTGGCTCTATTCAAAAGGTGACTGATTGAAAGGACAAGACTCTGACAAAGCGTATCTAACAAGCTACCCAGTGAAACACTCCGGCGGGTAATGACATCGGCTAACACCAAGACTTCGGCAAGCAATAACATCGGCCAAAGGTAGGACTTCGGCTACAGGGTAACAAGGACATCGGCTAGGGAGGACGACACTTGACTAAGCTGTGCCACACCTTGGCCAGGGTGTGCCACACCTCGGCCTATGTCATACCATCCCGGGAACAAGGTCACTAATATAACATACCTCGGCTAATTAGTAACATCTCGGCTAGAATGCCGGGGCGAAGGTGAAGGTCAATCAAGTGGTTCTAACATGATTCTAAGCACAAGGGTTCAAAGGTGAACTAGTCCCAAGGTGACCTCGGCTGCACACACAATAGTAAGGAATGAACACTCAAGTAATACTTATGCAAGACAAGTCAAAGATGCAAGGCAAGTCAAGATTCAAGATGCAAACTTAACAAAGCAAAATCATATAAAATGCATATGAGTATGGCTAAGACAGTGGGAGGGTTATTACAGCAAGCTTCTCCTATACACTACTCTGCCCACCGTACTGCCTACTCTGCCCAAACTTCTCCTATACACTAATTTATACAATTTTTTACTACACATTTTTTCGTAAAAAGTCAAAAAGTTAACCCAAACAACCATATTTTTTTCCTCAACTTTTTAGTCCAAAAAGTCAAAAAGTGCATTTATTTAGGACATCCCGAACAACCCCTTTTCGGAGAAGTTTGTGCATTGTAGGCTATACGGTAGACAGCACGGTTTGCAGAGTAGTATAGGAGATGTTTGCCTCCTTTTCGGGCATTGAATTGGATGGTGCTGTTCCGCCCATGAAGGCCCACCACGGGTCCCGTTTTGCTAATCAAAACTGTTCAATGTGTAGAACTCGTTGAGTACTATATACTTGTAAAAAATCACGCTGATCGGATATCGATAGCCATCTAATCGGATTAATTTTTTGTCAGTCGTTAACTATTACACCATCCATTTTTTTATACAAAACTGATTTGATCATGTAGTTAGAGATATTCAATCAACATGATTTTTTATAAGTATATAGTACTCGACGAGTCTACACATTGAACGGTTCAGATTATCAAAATAGGACCTGTGATGGGCCCCCACGGGCTGAACAACACCATTCCGGGTTAATTTTTTTGTGCACCCCGCGTTGTAAATTTGTACCACTGACCATCACTTCAACATGTACGGCTTGTACTTGGCCATCACTGACATCACTTCATCAATGTGTATGCTTGTACTTGGCGCCTATGTAATTTGTTTATATATATATATATTTTTTTGATGAATAGTGATAACTTTTTGGCTTTTTTAATAACTTTTTGACTTTTTGTCATTTTCAGTGTATGCCTTAAATATTGTATCTCTTTGTGAATTATACATTGATTTACACCCATCTTCCACTTCCAATAGTGGTATCAGAGTATACCCCTAACAAAGGTATTAGAGCGTACCACCAATAATGGTATCAGAGTTTATAAAGAAAATTGTCATAATTTCCATCAACAGTGGTAACCAAACATACCACCAACAGTGGCATCAGAGTTTATAAAAGAAATTGTCATAGCATCCCACTAACAGTGGTATTAAAGCATATCACGTGATTTTGATATACCACATGACAAGCCACATGTTTTTGGAAATATCACATGGCTAGCCAAAAAAAAAGTCAGTGCATAAATTAATTGAGCAATATTTGGATTGGACTTGTGTAAAATTCTGTGTAAAAATGGTCCGATTTTGTATTTTGTATTTTTTTTATATAGTTCCCTATCTCAGAAAATTATGAAAATTTTATATGCTGTTCCCATATAAGTTTAACATGTTGGATAAAAATTTTAGAATTTAATTATAAGTATTTATTTTATGAAAATTCGTAGATTGATTGGTGTTCAGTTTAGTTTATAGCAGAATTTGATAATGAACTTTGGGTGTTTAGTCATGACTTGAGATAAAGTTTGTTGGGTCTATTTTAGTATATAATTGGGCTGTCACGCCCCGCATTTTATTACTTGGATAACATTACCAATATTCATTAATTAAGTCCATTTACAAATGACAAGTCATCCTTTGATGAAATGGTAAAAAAGATCATATATTCTTGTAGTGAATGAAAATGTGTATATTTTGTAGTGAGCAAAATATTATATTTTTTGGTGTACAAAAATGTTATATTTTGTAGTAAGAAAAAATTATATCATTTTATAATTTATATTATAAAATTTGGAGGTATTATTACAAAAATTATATTTTTTGGGGAAACCAATTTTTGGGAAGGCAACCCACGTGGGGGCTACCCCCCTTCCTCTCTCCTTGTCCCTTCTTTCTCTTCCTTTTTATTTCTTTTTCTTTGTTTTTGGTTTTGACAGAGGGTTTCACCCTCTCTGTTCGTCTCTCTCTCCCTTTCTCTTTTCTCCATAGTTGCTCAAGCTTTGAGCTTAGGATGGGAGTCTTTAAAGTAAGATTTTGCAAAAGTTTTATAAATGAGAGCCGGAGAGCTCGTCGTGATCTTCGCAATGGTAGTCTCAGATTTTTGATTAGGCAAGTTTTGCATTTTCGGATTTGCTTTTCTTCATATTTGAGGTAGGGACTTACTTTAAATTATTATTTTAAAGTTATATTAGGGTTATTTTGAGAAAATATATCATTATAGGAGGTATTGCATATATATATTTCTCAGATTTTTGTTTGCTTAATTTTTGGAAGAAAAATTATGTTGAAGTATTAAGAACATTGATATTTTGAAATTGATTTGAAAAAAAAAAAAAAATCATTTTGTGTTGGTAATATTTGTTAAAAAAACCTGAAAATGAAATTAATAATTGTATGAGTTGTATCTACCTCATATTATGGTTAGATAATTTATTTTGAGAAAATAATGTTGAAATATTTATCTCATCTTTGAGTTTTGGAATTTATTTTTGAGAGAAAATAAATGGATGTTGATGAATATTGTGTAAATTGTTAAGTTGAGATTATCGAGTTGTTTTGGGATTAAAAACTCTAAATGTGTTATAGTCATGATATTTTTATGAAATGTGATATGTTGATGATTAAGTTGTGTTCATTTTTGTGAAAATGAAAATATGAAATGTGGACTTTTGAATTGCCAACCTTAACAAGGTTACTCTTGGGCATGTTTCATAAATTTTGATGTAAATATCATGTTGATTTATTAATTTAAGAAAGATTGTGAAATTGTTATTTGTAGAGATTTGGAGAAAATTGGCTAGGTATGAAATATGGATGTATTTCAGTGATGAGACATGTGAAGTTATGTTTGGTGTTATTAACTTGGAAGATGGTGAATGTCACGACCCGCTCCCCGTACCCAAGGGTTAAGCATCGTGATGGCCAGTAACTAGAGTTACCTACGGCCAATTCCAAAACAGATCAATAAACGCAGGCGGAAGTAATATTGAAATAAGGGTACCAAAATAATCATCGGAGCTTCTATTTTTATTTCAAAATTTATTGACCAAAAAGGCCGATATTTACATAGAAAAATATCATAAAAATACTGTGTGTGTCTATTCCGCAGCCCCGTATCTAAGACTTTCCAAAGGATATTTCTGAATTGCATGTTTCCTGAAAGTTGGTAAAAAACTATAAGCACATGGCAGAGTGAGAAACATTATACCAAGAGTATAAGGGACACGAAATAACCATGGATCGTTAGTTAGGCCAAAACATTTACATAAATAAATCATTTGAGTAGCAGAAATCATTTAAGTAGCAGAAACTGAAATACAGATTTTATATAAATACATAACCATAACCACGGTACAGAACAGAACAGAACAGAACAGAGGTCACAGAAGTGACAGTCAGAACAGAGGTACGGATTCAAGAGGTGGCTCGTACGGATTCTAGAGGTGGCTCCCACAATAGTGTAGCACTTAGTTCCGCACAACACTTTGTTCCGCACAAAACAGAGGTCAATGGATCCATGACAAACAGAGGACCACAAAGTGGTCAAACAGAGGCCAATGGTTATTTAAGTCCCCCAAGGCGTGGGACTCCCGTGGTGGTACTTACAAAACATAATTGTATATAAGGTCATAGCCAAATATTCTTTAAAATATAAACAAATATATCCATGGGTTTCCTTTTAAACAAATAGGATTCAGATATAAAACCACATAACTAAAACTTTTATAAAACATAACTTTTATTAATATACTAATAAAATATAACTTGTATAAAATAGATTTTGATAAGTCAAAACATACGTAAAATATATTTTGGTGACTCAAGGTATAATATAACTCACCTTAACTTTAATACCTTACTCTTCCTTTCTACTATCAAAGACTCTTTTAACTTCCACCATTTCTTTCCTCTTTCTTTTCTTTCTTCCTTTCTCTTTTCTTTCCTTTTCTTCTTTCTTTTCTTTCTCTCTTTTCTTCTTTCATTTCCTTTCTGTTTCTTTCCTCAAGGTGATCAACGCCGCCCTTAAATAGGGAGGAGGAAGCACAGGCGCTCAACGCGTGGCAGATTTCAATAATAATTATAAAGATTCATTCTTATCTTAATAGATATTTAAGATAATTATCTTTTGACCCAATTTTTTAATATAATTATATAAATTAATTAATTCTTAATTAAATTATACTTTATCTTATACTAACAGAAAATTAATTATTTATTTTAATACCACACCCATTATTATTATTATTATTATTATTATCTATATTATTGTTATTTATATTTTGACCCCTAAACTTTTAATAATTATATTATTTTACAAAATTACACATAATAATATATAATAAAATATATATTTTCCGAGCTGAGATTAAATAATATTAGTATAAATTCTACAGAATAATTAAAAATCTGGGTTGTTACAATCTTCCCTCCTTTTAGAATTTCGTCTTCGAAATTTGCCATGTGTAAGCTATCCGCTGCGCACTCTGATAAATATATGTTAGATGATTAATCTAATAGAAAAATAGGACCTCAAAAAAAATTTGATCAAAAATGACTTACTGTCTAGTTGTTAAAAATTAATTTGGGCAAAAATGAGAAATAATGGATGACTTGAAAAACTTTTCATTCGTTTTGTTTACGATAAAATAAATAAAAATTAGAACACAAAGACAGAATTATATGCAAAAATTGAAAATTTTGAGATGAACTCTTCATTGACAGGAAATAGTTTCAAAATTAGTATCTTTATAATTTGAACCCAATTTTAATTTGGACCCAATTTTAAAAAAAACATCAAAATAAATTTTTTTTTGAATACTAAACTGAAAATTATATGGATTTAATTATATTATAATTTTGGTAGGTGTTTAAACCCGACATCCTTCTTTTCTTGTCCTTCTTTTACTAGAATAAATATAAGTTATATTTAATATTATTCACAAATTAGGCACACTAAATTTTTTTTTTTATTATATATATAATCATATAAAATTATAATATAATTAAATCGACTAACGAAATATAATAATTCGGTACTAATTACCCGCTATCCTACTTCTTAAATATGCATGTGTCCTATGCTCCAATGATGATTTTTTTTTTTTTTTTTTTAAAACCCATTGCTCTGATACCATTTGTCACGACCCGCTCCCCGTACCCAAGGGTTAAGCATCGTGATGGCCAATAACTAGAGTTACCTACGGCCAATTCTAAAACAGATCAATAAACGCAGGCGGAAGTAATATTGAAATAAGGGTACCAAAATAATCATCGGAGCTTCTATTTTTATTTCAAAATTTATTGACCAAAAAGGCCGATATTTACATAGAAAAATATCATAAAAATACTGTGTGTGTCTATTCCGCAGCCCCGCATCTAAGACTTTCCAAAGGCTATTTCTGAATTGCATGTTTCCTGAAAGTTGGTAAAAAACTATAAGCACATGGCAGAGTGAGAAACATTATACCAAGAGTATAAGGGACACGAAATAACCATGGATCGTTAGTTAGGCCAAAACATTTACGTAAACAAATCATTTGAGTAGCAGAAATCATTTAAGTAGCAGAAACTGAAATACAGATTTTATATAAATACATAACCATAACCACGGTACAGAACAGAACAGAACAGAACAGAGGTCACAGAAGTGACAGTCAGAACAGAGGTACGGATTCAAGAGGTGGCTCGTACGGATTCTAGAGGTGGCTCCCACAATAGTGTAGCACTTAGTTCCGCACAACACTTTGTTCCGCACAAAACAGAGGTCAATGGATCCATGACAAACAGAGGACCACAAAGTGGTCAAACAGAGGCCAATGGTTATTTAAGTCCCCCAAGGCGTGGGACTCCCGTGGTGGTACTTACAAAACATAATTGTATATAAGGTCATAGCCAAATATTCTTTAAAATATAAACAAATATATCCATGGGTTTCCTTTTAAACAAATAGGATTCAGATATAAAACCACGTAACTAAAACTTTTATAAAACATAACTTTTATTAATATACTAATAAAATATAACTTGTATAAAATAGATTTTGATAAGTCAAAACATACGTAAAATATATTTTGGTGACTCAAGGTATAATATAACTCACCTTAACTTTAATACCTTACTCTTCCTTTCTACTATCAAAGACTCTTTTAACTTCCACCATTTCTTTCCTCTTTCTTTTCTTTCTTCCTTTCTCTTTTCTTTCCTTTTCTTCTTTCTTTTCTTTCTCTCTTTTCTTCTTTCATTTCCTTTCTGTTTCTTTCCTCAGGGTGATCAACGCCGCCCTTAAATAGGGAGGAGGAAGCACAGGCGCTCAACGCGCGGCAGATTTCAATAATAATTACAAAGATTCATTCTTATCTTAATAGATATTTAAGATAATTATCTTTTGACTCAACTTTTTAATATAATTATATAAATTAATTAATTCTTAATTAAATTATACTTTATCTTATACTAATAGAAAATTAATTATTTATTTTAATACCACACCCATTATTATTATTATTATTATCTATATTATTGTTATTTATATTTTGACCCCTAAACTTTTAATAATTATATTATTTTACAAAATTACACATAATAATATATAATAAAATATATATTTTTCGAGCTGAGATTAAATAATATTAGTATAAATTCTACAGAATAATTAAAAATCTGGTTGTTACAGTGAATATAATGAACTTACTAATTTGATGAATTAAATTAGTTTAATAAATGCTTTAAATCGTTCATAATTAAAGGGGTGTTATTGGGTTTGATTCCTAACTTTTAATATTATGAGATTAAAAGTGATGAAGTTGACCAAGTATGAGATTTGGAGAAATAAGCAAAATTAGGTTGATGTGGTATGGTATTTGGTCCCTAGTTTTACTAGTTAAGTTATGTTATCATAATATTACCTCAAATTCATATATGAGATATTCGAATTGTTTTGGCAGATTTTGACAAGAAAAGAAAAGAATGTGATTTTAACTCGTTTGGAGTAAATGGATGAATTGGTTAAAAAAAAGAATGAATTATCAAAACTTTTATTTACTTATTTATTTTTCCTTGGTTTAATTTAACAGGGTTAATGTTGATGATTGGAAAGTGAACACTCGTGTTATATTTTATAATTATAGTCAAGAGCAGATTTTGATATAATTGATTAAGTGTTGGAATATTCACTTATGTTTATTGAGAATTATGATTGAACTTGAACATCCTGAGATTTTACTTGCATGAGAAAAATGGGAATTTGATTCTATTTAATGTTTGGAAGGGGATGAGTTTTGGAAAGATTGTAATTACATTTCATTGATAAAGTATGTGAATTAGAAATTGATGAAACCTTGAACTCGCTTTGATGTTATATGTTATTGCTATTGATGACCTATTGTTTAGAAGTTTTGGTTTTGGTAAGCGGTAGAGGATTGCTGTGTTGTTATTTAAATGAGGAGATCCTTGGAAAGGTAATAAAATGTTTTATTTTGGAAGTTTGTTTTATATAAAGAATTTTGTTGAATTGTCTTGAAAAGGATATTGTTGAAGTGTCTTGAAAAGACCAAGTTGGAAGTTGTTGATTTACATGTTGTATATACATGAACATTGACATTATAATATTATCTCTTGGGATTGTATCATGATATTACATTGATAGAGATATGAAAATTGATCACAATGGAGCATTGTGTGGTGGAATTGAAATTGGAACTATTCAAATTCATTGTTATATATTGCATTGCCATTCCATTTCATTGTTATCATGGATTTTGAATTACAATTGAAAACTATTGTTTTGAGAAAGAAATTGTTTTTGTGAAACAAGATCATTTTGATTTGTTTTGGGTAAATACGTTGGTAAGTCCGGATAGGGGGTGTAGTTTGATATTGGTTTAATTTGGCCTGAGTGTCCATGGTGAAAGACCGAAAACCAGCGCAGAAGAGGTACCACATGCCTTCCGGTGAGAGATCAGTAAAGTGGGGATTTGGTAGTGCTCGGTATGCCTACTTGCAGACACCAGCTTAGGAATTACCTGAGTCGTATTTACCACCCTTGAAATTATATTGAAATTGTTGGATTAATATGTTTTCAAATTGGCATTGTGCACAAGATTTTCAAAAGATGAGAAAAATATTTTGAACATGACATGGCATATGCATTTATCTCATAAGGTTATATAAAATGTATTTGATGCTTTGTTAGATGTCATTATGAATTATTTATTTATTTGATTCAATTGACAATGGGGTAATTGAATAAATTGAAAAGGGTGTCCTATTGCTATTGAAACATGTTTATTTATTTAAGTTAACTAGTTGTGGTTAATTAAATAAATTAGATTTAAGAGATAATGTAATAAACTCATATGGTTTTGACATGATATGATTTCACGTATGTGTATGAGTATCTTTGTACCTGCATATCTTCTAATGTTATAATATGAGATTGTTTGGTGAGCTAGTGGTTGCTCACCCCCTACCTATACATGTGTACAGGGAATGTTTTTAGATTTTAGGATCAAACAACTTGGCATGGTTATAAAGTGGTGATGAGCCATTGTGTTTTTTAATTGTTTCTTTGGCTGAGTTCTATACTTTGTAAAAGGCAATGCTCTCTTATTTATTGTAAGCCTCAAGGCATTTCTTTTATTTGTATGTAAATGTCTTTGTTGTACAACGGGAGGGAACATGTATATTTAATTATTCACCATTTCATCAAAGGATGACTTGTCATTTCTAAATGAACTTAATTAATGAATATTGGTAATGTTATCCGAGTAATAAAATGTGGGCGTGACAACTTGGTATCAGAGCGAACTGGGTTTAAATACGTTGGCTCGTGGGAAGTGGATTTGACCACAATTGGGTTTACCTCGTGATTGTGAGCGACGTTTGCATTCTATGTGATAACATGCTTATGTGCTAAGATGTTATATGTTTATGTGGGTCTGGGGTTGAATCTTGAGGATGTTGTGTCGGGGCCAGAAGTTTTCTTAGAAATCTCATTGGAAATGCGCTTGATCAACGTGATTTCTAATATGAGGTCTAAAAGAATTTCTAGAACGACTAACCATCTTCGTAGTGGCAACCCATTATTTGTTATGTGGTTATGTGATTTTATGCTACCTGATGCGCATATGTTGAGTTTCTTGTTGAAACATGAGAATGTACCTCAGTGGGAGGTGTTGATGCTAAATGTTATGAATGGTATATATATGGCCTTGCGTGATTGTGAAATTGTTCTATTCAGCTGATTATGTGTGGAGTTGTTCCTAAACCTTGGGTTGTATACCCTTGTGTGTATTTGGGAAGAGGTGTGGCCTCGACATGGTAAAGATTGTGAATGGTGGTAAGGGATGTATTTCCTAAGAGAGATTGATTATTTTGAGATTTGGTTGTAAAATCTATAAAGTGCAAACTATGTAAGGTTTAAAGATGAGATTTGAAACAGACAATATTCATAACTGTTGTTACCTTTATTTATTTATATGTTTTGTCCTTCGGTGTCGGGGGGATGGGGGAGGGGGGATGGGGGGAGTGTACAACACTCGTTGGTAATATAATCATCTTAGAGGGAATGAGTTGTGTTTTGAACCATGGTTGTATTTTCCTTTATTGACATCTTGTGTCTGGTTGGTTAGTCTAGTGGTTTTTAAATGGAGTCTTGGAATGACTCTACGAGTGTGATGGTTTGGTAGTGTAATCTAGATTTTAGATTATTTTGGCCGTGTGTAAATTGGGTAGCTTCGAGAACTAGTCTTTCTTTTCCTTGTAATTGGGTGAGTTGGAATGAATTATGAGTTTGTTTGCTAAACTTTGGAGGGTGATTCCTTATGCTTAATGTGTGATAAGTCCTAGAAGAGAAGTATGATCTCTTGTTGGTTGGCCAGGGAAATGGCACTGCTGTTTTAAGTTTCCCGTGGGTTGTGTCAGTCGAATCATGGTTGCATTCAGGGTGGACCTTGTGAGTCATCGTAATACTAGTGTAGAGTTTGTGTTGTAACTCGGAGTAAATGTCGTAGAAGTTGAGTTGAATTAGCTTTTAGCCTGAGGGCCATGTATAGTTTGAGTGTTTACCTAGTTGTGTTGAGTGTTGCTTAGACTTAAGGTATATTGTTGAGATCATTTTGTAAACTCCACATCGGAGTGGAACTGTTAATGTTGATTTGTAGTCTTTGTTGATGGAAATCCTAGCTCGTTGTCCGAATTGATTTTATTTCGTTTGGGTTATGGGGTGTGGCATCACCCTAGTGTTGGTTAAGTGTTGTTCGTCTTGTGACAGTTGGCGGTCATTTTTTGAGTTAGTGGTTAGTGCTTTTGAAGATGTATTGTTTCGTTTTGTTAAGGTCTCTGAGTAGTAATAGTTGTTTTGGCCTTGGGGTGCATTGTGCATTAGGCAATGGAGATAGTTCGTTGAAGTTGGGTTATCACCAATAAGGTATGGTGTCTTGGTATTCTGAGGAGTCATTTTGCCAAAAATTTTGTTATGCTTAAGGGATTAGATCCTATTTTGTTGCTTTGGATTATCGATGTGGATAGAAGAATCACTTAATGGTTTATACTAGTAAAGGTTTTTATAATCGATTGTTGTGCTAATAAAATGGTTTGGTTCGGTACCGGTGTGACTTGTTAAGGCTCGTGTAGTAGTCAAAAAATTTTGTTGATGCATTGATAAGTACCTGAGTGAGTTTGTGGATGACTTTAGGATGCATTACATTACTTGAGTTTAAATTTCGAGGACGAAATTTCTTTAAGGAGGGCAGGTTGAAATGACCCAAAATATTTTTTAAATAGTCAGTGCATAAATTAATTGAGTAATATTTGGATTGGAGTGTTGTGTAAAGTTATGTGCGAAAATGGTTCAATTTTGTAATAATTGTTTTTTAAATATAATTTTCGATCTCAGAAATTATGAAAATTTTAATATGTTGTTCTTATAAGAGTCTAGCATGTTGGATAAAAATTTCGGAATTAAATGGTGAGTATTTATTTTATGAGAATTTGCAGACTGATTGGTGTTTAGTTTAATTTATAGCAGAATTTGAAATTGAGTTTTGGGTGTTTGGACCATGATTTGAGATAAATTTGTTAGGTCTATTTTGGTATATAATTGGACCATGTTTGACTTATAGGTGAGACCCATGATTTAGATTCAATTTAATTTGAATTTGTTTATGACTCATGTTTCATTACTTAGTCTTTTTAATTATGTGATTGGTAAGTTATTATTATTTATTATATGGGATTATAATAAATATTTGAAAGTTGAATTTATGGTACGTGCCATACGGTGAAAAAAAAATTATATATTCTTGTAGTGATTGAAAATGTGTATATTTCGTAGTGAGTAAAATATTAAGTTAGCCTATGTGTCTAGGGTGAGCAAAAATTATACATGTATGTGATTTTGAGAAAAATTGGTGAATGTAGGAATGAGGTGTGTATCACCAAATTAAGTTGGCCTATGTGTCTAGAGTGAAAGTCCTGAAAAACGCGCGTATACATGGGTGTCGGTTTCCGTGGACGAAATATCCGTAAAATGGCAATAGTAGTGCTTGCATAGCCTACATTTACAAAGGTCCCATTTGACGGTTTCCCGTGGACGAAATATCCGTGAAAGGCTATACGAAGTTGAGTTTCCCCCTATTTTCTCTTTTAAAGGAAATGATTTTGAGAACTATGATATAGAACCGGCATTGTGTGGCGTTTGGGAAAGATATAAATTGTTTTGTCATGAGCATTGCATGCATTTTACCCTTATATCTTTGTTAAGATTCATATATTGTGTTGGATTATTCTTACTGGGCTTTGGCTCACCCTATATGAGAAAAATATTTCCAGGTATTGGTGAGATGCCTCCGCCAAGGCAGTAGTTTAGGAGGATTGAAGCAAGACCTTCATTTTGTTTACTTGTTATTATTTTGTACAAGCCTAGGCCTTATTCTGTATTGGATTTAAATTCGTTTTGATGTAACCAAGTACTCTCTTGAAAAGTTGTGGCCTTCAGGGCATTTCAATTATTTGTTTAACTTCTATTTCATTTTTTTGTTGTTGACACATGCTATAGATTCAGGGTTATGACTTAAGAATGTATATTCGCATGTGTCACCTTTTTGTAGAACCAAATCTTATGTAATAGAAGGATATTATACTCTGATTTATATTGTTATTTAATTATCGTTGTGGATGGTTTATGGTATTATTTTGGGGCGTTACGGAAAAATTGATCATTTAATTGGTGATGGAAATACTCACACTGATTAATTTGATTTTCTAGATATCATGTTTTTGAGTTATGCTTTGTATTGTCTTATTTTACAATTTTAAAATTTGTATTTTTCTACTTATGTATGTGCGTTTTCTTGTTTTAGTTAGGCCTTTAGGGTTTGTATTTTTGGATTTGACAGTTTGTATTTTTCTTGTTTTGAGAGTAATGAATTTTAGTTTTTATGAGCATGGCTTTCCTTAATGCATTGACTAATTCCAAAATGATCGGTGATGATATCTGTTTAGTGGATAATGCAACCACACACACAATCTTATGTAATGCAAAATATGTTATACAATTAGTCACGAAAAAATCTATTGTCAATACAATTTCAGGTTTTGCAAACCTGATTGAAGGCACTGGAAAAGCCAATATTATCAAATGGAACACAAATTTATATTGATGAAGCTTTGTGTTCTACTAGATCCAGAAGAAATCTGTTAAGTTTCAAAGATCTATGTCATAATGGTTATCATATTGAAACTATAAATAAAGGTCAGGAAGGGTATTTGTTTATCACTTCAACTAATTCTTGCTAGAAGCTAGTATTAGAAAAACTTCCTGCATTTTCCTCTGGATTATATTATACGACAATAAAAATGATTGAGTCACATATTGTCATGCACCAAAAATGCTCTAATTCTAAAATGTTTATGCTATGTATGACCAACTCGGGCATCCAGGATCTATAATGATGCGTTGAATAATTAAAAATTCACATGGACATCCATGAAAGAACCAGAAGATTCTTTTACTAAATGATTATCCATGTTCTACCTATTCACAAGGGAAATTAATTACCAGACTATCACCCACAAAAGTCATTGTTGAATCTCTATTATTTTTGCAAAGAATTCAAGGGGATATATGTGGACCCATACACCCATCCTATGGACCATTTCGTTATTTTATGATTTTAATAGATGCATCAACTAGATGGTCACATGTTTGTCTACTCTTTACACATGATGTTTCATTTTCTAGACTCCTTGCTCAAATGATTAGATTGCAAGCACATTTTCCAAACCATCCTATCAAGACAATTCGTCTACATAATGCTAGTGAATTTACATCTTGTGCATTTGATAATTTTTGCATGTCTATTGGCATTGATATTGAACACCATGTTACACACTCATACTCAAATTGGTTTAGCTGAATCTTTCATTGAGCGACTTCAGTTGATTTCTTGGCTTTCGCTTATGAAAAGCAAATTACCATTTTTAGCATGGGGTCATGCTATATTGCATGCAGCATCTTTGATTCGTGTCAGACCAATTGCATATCATGAGTACTTGCCATTACAGCTTGTATTTGGTCAACCACCAAATGTTAGTCACCTTAAAGTGTTTGGTTGTGCTGTATATGTTCCTATTGCACCCCTACAGCGTACTAAGATGGGTCCACAACATAAACTTGAATTTATATTGGTTTTGATTCTCCATCAATCATTAGATATCTAGAACCTTTGACTAGTGATGTGTTTAAAGGACGATTTGAGGATTATCATTTTAATGAAACAGTTTTCCCATCATTAATGGGAGACAAGTCGCAGCCTGAAGCTCGATGGGAAATCATTTGAAATACTCTAACGTTATCTCATCTTGATCCTTGTACTAATTAATGTGAACTGAAAGTTCAAAGGATCATTCATTTGCAAAGTATTGCAAATCAATTACCAAATGCATTCATCGACACAAAAAATGTGACAAAATCTTACATATACCCTAGCAAGAATTGATGTTCCTGCCAAACCATCAGTGGGCATAGCAGCAAATGAGTCTAAGGCACGCCAAAAGCGTGGGAGACCCGTCGGTGCAAAAGATAAAATTCCTCGAAAAAGGAAAGCTCAAGAACAAGCAGTTGGTACTCTAGAAGAAACCAAAAATGGATCTCCTAAAGAGATCATACCCATAAATGAAAGCGCTCCTGAAGAGGCTAGAACCATGAAACAGGCTATAGTAAGTCTATCCAAATCTCCTACTTATAAACCTCCAAAAGAAGTACCTCCAAAAGAGAAATATCTTGAAGAGTTATTTCCTAAAGTAGAAAAGGTACCTAAAAATAATGAGATCACAATACAATATATGAGTACCAGAGAAGTGTGGGATAGAAATCAAATTATTGTTGACAAAATATTTTCATTTAAAGTTGCTCTTGACATTACCAGAAGCAATGCTGAAAACATTATCAAAAGTAACGATGACAATGAACCATGAATTGTCGAGGAATGTTGACAGAAAAGTGATTAGCCAATGTGGAAAAAAAGAATACAAGCAGAGTTAAACTTGCTTACAAAATGTGAAGTATTTGGACCTGTAGTCCAAACCCCTGAAGGGATACAACTTGTGGGATATAAATGGGTGTTTGTTTGAAAACACAATGAGCAAAATGAAATTATACAATATAAAGCATGACTTGTTGCACAAGGTTTCTCGAAGAGACCTGGATTGACTATGAGGAAACATATTCACCCGTAATGGATGTGATTACATTCAGATTTTTGATTATTTTGGTAATCACAAAAATTTAGATATGCGTTTAATGGATGTAGTTATAGCATATTTATATAGATCACTAGATAACGATATATATATATATGAAAGTCCCTGAAGGATTTAAAATGGAAAAAGTATCTAATTCAAAACCCAGAAGTGTTTATTCAATCAAGCTACAAAGATCTCTATACAGGTTGAAACAATCCGGACGCATGTGGTATGGTATAATCACCTCGGTGTATATCTGCTAAAAAAGGGATATGAGAATGATCCAATTTGTCCATACATTTTTATTTAAAAAAATCAAAATCTGGATTTGCAACCGTTGCAGTATATGTTGATGATTTGAATCTTGTAGGAACTCTAGAAGAGCTTACAAAAACTGCATAATATTTAAAGAATGAATTTGAAATGAAAGATCTTGGCAAAACAAAAATTTTGTCTCGACCTGCAGATCAAACACTTGCCAAATGGAATTCTTGTACATCAATCAACATATACAGAAAATGTCTTGAAGAACTTTATATGGATAAAGCTCATCATTTGAGTACTCTTATGGTTGTTTGATCACTTAATGTAAAAAGGGATCTTTTCTGACCTTGAGAAAATATTGAAGAATTCATTGGTCTTGAAGTTCCATATCTTAGTGCAATTGGTACTCTTATGTATTTTGCAAATTGTATCAGGCCTGATATTGCATTTGCTGTCAATTTATTAGCAAGATATAGTTCTGCACCAACCCGAAGACAATGGAATGGAGTGAAGCAAATGTTAACAACTGATATGGGTTTATTTTATTCAAATAAATTATTAACTAGACTTATTTACCTATAGGTCCTAACTAATAAATTTAACACTATAAAAATAAGAGATTGATAAATTTATCACTATAAATTTATTCATAAAAACAAAGAGACTGATAAATTTATCACTATAAATTTATTCATAAAAATAAAAGACTGATAAATTTATCTTTATCACTTAATAAATTTATCAACAAGACTTAATGGGTAATAAGTCTCAAAAGTAGGACCTATTGGTAGTTTACCCATAAATCAAAGCCACATCTAATTGGATATGCAGATATTGGATATCTCTCTAATTTACATAAAGCTAGATCACAACCAGGATATGTTCTTACCTATGGAAATACTACTATATCTTGGCGATTAGCAAAACAAGCATTGACTGCTACTTCTTCAAATCACTCAAAGATACCTGCAATTCATGAAGCAAGTCGAGAATGTATTTGGCTTATATCCATAATCTATTATATTCAAGACAAATGTGGATTGTCTTCAACTAAAGATAGTCCAACCATATTATATGAAGATAATGCTGTATATATCACACAGATCAAAGGAAGCTATATCAAAGGTGACAAGACTAAACAAATTTCACCAAAATTCTTTTACACACATAAGCTCCAAAAAAATAGTGATATTGATGTTCAACAAATATGCTCAAATGATAATCTAGTTGATCTATTTACTAAAACACTACCGACTACAACATTTAAGAAGCTAGCACATAATATTGGGATCCGTCAAAATAAAAATCTATTATGCAGCTTTGAGGGAGAGTCATCTATTTAAGCAGATTTACAGATTGTACTCTTTTTCTTTCATCTAAGGTTTTTTTTCCACTAGGTTTTCCTTGGAAAGGTTTTAATAAAGTAATTTAAACAAATCACATACAAGAATATTGTACTCTTTTTCATTCACTAAAGGTTTTTTTTTTCATTAGGTTTTCCTTGGTAAGGTTGTAACGATGTGTATTCGTAGTATATGGTTATCTAAGGGGGTGTATTGTAAAATATTTGGATAACCATAAAAAGAAACACAATTGGAATTGAAGAGTATTACTTCATTATAATAATAAAACTTTGTAGAAAAGTACAGAAGTTTGGAGAGGTTTTATAGGAAAGGTGGTGTAAATTTCTTTCAAGGCAATTGTATGCTTGATGCATGGACATACAAGAATCAATAAGAAAGATAGCTTTATTATCTTTTAGCCCAAACTCCTTGTTATTATCTTTTGGCCCAAATTCTTTGTTATTTTCCTTTGGTTCTTAGTTTCTTTTTATTAGTTTTATAACAATAATATAATATATTACTATTCAAAAGTTTAAATGCATTTGGAGCTTCATACTGTTACTATTTATCTATAAATTATATTTTATAAATATATAATATCAATTTATATATTTTAATCAAAAACCCATGTGGTGGTGGGTTTGTTTGTTCATATGGACAAGCTGTAAAATTGAAAAAAGAAAAAGCTTTCTAAGCTGTAAGCATGAACTTGTCTTCTTGGAGCGTCATAAAGTCAAAAAAAGAGAAGAGGAGATTTAAAAGATATTCTATTTTGTTTACCAAGTTGGCATGCATCACAAAATTTGTCTTTTTCAAAACTAATTTTAGGCAAACCGATGACTAACTCAGTATTCAATAGTTTCATCACAATATCCAATTATTATCCCAGGTAGGAAACTTAGGAGGGGGGTGGGTTGGGTTTTTAAATAAATTGCTAAATTAAAAATATTATATAGGTGTCGCACGTTCGGGGGTACCCGAGTGCGCTAAACAATTTGGACCATTGATTTCTTTGATCTAATTTTATGCGTGCAATGTGAAACATAGATGAGAGTCCAAATCCAACAACTTTATAAAAAATCTATTTTATTACAAAACCTTTGTCAGAAATGGACTGCATCACTAGATCTCAGAGTCGCCACCTAGTCTTTTGGAAAAACTAAGAAACCTGTGACTCGTGCCATGGCCAGTGTTCGTCATAATTGAGTACCCTCGCTCACTCAATCAAAAGATCGGCCTCTACTAAACCATGAAATGAGTTTTATTGAATATATATGTTTATATTCTGATTATTAATAAATCTTACTATGTGAAGCAAATAAGTATAGACTGTGTCATTCATTTTGGAATGACTTGATTTCATGTATTTTTGAAAGAGTTTTGAATAATGTGCAACTCCTAGGAAATTGAGTCCACAAGCACAAAATTAATATTATCCCAAATTGAACGACAAACCCTCCATCCACTGGCATTCATAGAGATATATCATTTAATCAAGTAACCACATGGTAGGGTACTCAACATAATAATAAAAAAAACACACACACACACACAAGCGGGTGTAACAAGTCCGCGAGGGACCTCGCTACAGTTCGGACTCGATTCGTGTCACGGTTCGTAATCTGAACCAAAGAGTCCAAATCCGGTAAATCGTTTTGAGAAAACAGATTTTTGAAATAAGTGCCAAACATGGACTGCTTTGCCAGATACAGAGTCGCCACCTAAATATTTTATTTTGGGAAATTTAGGAAACCCTGACTCGTGCCTAAGGCCACGTGTCCGTCATCACCAAAGTTGCCTCGGCTCGGGAACTTGGGTACGATTGGGGAAGGTCACTTCGTGAGCACCCCCGCTCGCCCGATCAAAGGTCGGCCTCTACTAACCATGATATCTTGTTTTGAAAACATTATGTGCTCTTATTCCGGTTATTAGCCTAGATTTTACTATGTGATGCACACAGCATGCAAGTATAGACTGGATCTCCTGAATTGGAACAAAACATTTCATTTTTATTTTTGAAAGGGGTTTGCTACTCGTAAGTAGGCTTAAAATGCGGACTTTGCCACCCTCGGGTGGGCTTAGAAAAACATGGTTTTGCCACTATCTAGTGGGCTTAAAACTCACAGTGAATGAATTGTTGCAATCCAAATAACCCAACCTTCACCCACAGGCATTAAGCAGTTATATCACATAAGCACATAGCCTCATGGTAAGCATGCTATCATGGCAGTCACTCACACACATGCAAGGATGCTAAAGCATAAAACTTACCGAGTACTCCAAGCCAAAACAGAGGCTAATTAGAAATCCATGCATGATTCTAATTATACAGAAATGCCTAATGCAACACATGCAAAAATGCAACTATAGCAGGCTCGGCTATTCTAAACATGGCATATGAGATGCAACAGTTAACAAGTATTCAATTTGGAATTGAAATACAGATGCAGTTAGTATGGTGCGCCGAGCCCGGTGCATGCAAAACAGATGAATGAATGCAGACATGCTATCATACTGTATGCTAATTGAAACATGCCCTAATCTAACCATCATAAGCTGGTAAATAAAAGGGAGAAAGACGAGGGGTTGGAAGACATACATCACACACACGCACACTTATTACAACATTGCCCTCGCTCGGAGGGTCCGAATAAATAATATACAGTCCCAAATAAATAATACAGTTCGAATAAATACAAAATCCTAATTAATCAACAAATTAATCTAGGAAAGCAATAAATTGGCATGCAAGCCAGGGACTGCCTCAACTCTGATCCGGATGATGAATGATGCATGTTCGGGTTGCCTGGCACGGAAATCCATCGCGATGCCCCAATTAGCCTTTGTTTGCAATTGATGCCGGAATGCTATGCAAGGCTTTTGAAAGCTGCTGACTTCTGATTTGCTGCAACAGAGAGCAGGAAAGGGGCATAGCAATGTATTTTCACGTATGTATGCATGCCTCGATCCTCGTGCCACCAATCATGCATCTTGATGCATGATGGCTGAGGAGTCGAATTGCATAACTCAATATGGAATGAATGCACAGGAAAACACAACAAGACCAAGACTCCATCATGGATAATCCGGAGTGTCGGTGACTGGGAATTGAGACACGTTCCGTCACTCGAAGTACGAAACGTCCCTCGTTTCCCGTGCTCGGGCTAACTCCTATCCCAAACACAATGCAATATGCATGACATGCATGAATGCAACTAAGATACAACCTAACATGCACAATACTATGAAATGGCATACACGATGCACGAGGTAACATGGCATACGCAATGCGCTAACATACACCCTAGCATACACAATGCTATGAAATGAAATGGCATACACAATGCATAATAGACTTACACCAACACAAGTGGACCTCAGCCACACTCACGTAGAAGGCCATTAGATGGAAATGAGACACTCGAGATGCGTGCACATGTGCACGCAAACCGAGGACCGAACCTAAGGCACGGATGCCACTCTACCAAAGCATGGTAAGGCATGGAACATGATATGCAAACAAGCAAATTTCAGCACTGAAACATGATGCTAAACGGCCCCAAAACATGGAAACATGGCACCCGATGCATGAGATGAACCCCGAAACTCAAAACTAGGCACATGGAATGACTTATAGCTATACAAAGCAAGCATTATTTGAACATGAAGCATGAAGACAGAGTCAAGGCAGTCCCAAAACATGAACTTTTCTAGTTCAAAGCATGGCCAAAAGATGCTAGCAAGATGACTTAAAATAGCATGCAACTTTGACTAGCTAACATGGTTTACATGGCAAGTATATGATGCACATGGAATCTCACCAAACCATCAAAAATAAGTGAATAAATTATGTGAAAATAGTCCCAAATAACCACTGATATACAACCATGGCATGCAAAAATGATGAGTTACTTTAGAGGGCCATGCAAGGGATTCTTAAGCACATACAAGATAGACACGTGGCAGCACCAAACCAACTTTGAAAATCAAATATGGTAGTCCCAAAACTCACCAAATTGGCCCTGAAAAGTGGCTAAGAAGCATGCAAGATAGGGTCTCTTTGGAAGGCCAAAATGACCATCAAACAAGTCAAGGTGAGAGGGGGGCACCCCCCTCTGATTTGAGGGCTCAAAACAGCATCAAAGCCACTATAAATCCATTGGATTCCAGTGGCTAGAAGACCAAACAAGGCATGCAACAAGAGCTTAGGTGCAAGGCTCAAAACAAAGGACAATCAAGCATACAAAGAAGGATGAGACCCCAAATAATAAAATTCCCTTAATAAAACATGAAGATGATGTTAAAACAAGCCTTTTTACAGTTTATGACAAGTCTCAAAAATGAAGGCAAATAGGGCTAATCTATCATGCAAAAATGGCCCTAAAAGAGAGAATAGAGACAAGGGGCAGCAGCCGTCCCCAAATGGCAAAGATCCCTTCGACAAAGTTGAAAAAGGGCTCAAAAAAAGACACTTTACATTTTATAGCAAGCTACGAAAACAATCACAAGTAGGGCTAAACAAGCACGCAAGAAAAAGGCCTAAAAGAGGGATAAAGAGACAAGTGGTAGCTACTGACCTCAAACAGAGGAGAGCCCTTCAACAATGTTGAAGAGGGTCTCAAAAAAAGATATTTTACAGTTTATGACCAAGTCCAAAACAGCTCACAAGTATGCCTAAAATACCATGCAAAAATAGGCCTAAAAGAGGGCTAAAGAGGCAAGTGATAGTAGGAGACCTCAAACATCAAGAGGTCCTGAATCAAACATGAAAAGAAGCTCAAAATATGACTATTTACAGTTTTGGTCGGAGCCCAAAAATGTAAGCAACAAAGACTAAGATTGCATGCAAAAATAGGCCTAAAAGAGGGAAAATGGGACTCACCCTTGTAGCACAAAGTTCCAGTAGCTTTTGGTTGAAGAAATGGTGCTCTTAACCTCTGGAAATAACCTTCAAGTGGCTGGAATGGAGTGTGGAGGTGTGGGGCTATGGATTGGTGCAAGAACCTTAGGATTTTGAGGCTTGGAGTAGAGAGAGAGAGAGAGGTTTGATGCAAGAGCACAAGACCAAAGTTTGTAACCCCTCAAAATATGGCTGGGGGTGCTGGTTATATAGGCAAAGGAGTGGAGAAAAGGGGGGGAAAATCAAATTCAAATTTCCCCCCCAAAAGACTCCGCCCCGGATACAGGATTTGGGGGGAAAAGGAGGGCATATCTGTAATGTACCTGGAGAGGGGATTCTGGCCGGCCAGTTTTTTAGGGTTCAGGTGGCCGGCCGGCCCCCCCCCATGGCCGGCCGGCCAAGGGTCAAAAGGGTCAAGCATGATTAGTGGCCGGCCATCCCAAAAAGATGGCCTCCTATGTGTGCACAACACAACTATGTGGTCAAAAACTGGAAGAAGTGAACCAGGAGAGAGAAAAATCACTTTTTTAGAGGGTTTCAAAAGGGTCAGAGATAATTACTGGCCGGCCATATCATATTGGTGGCCTCCCAGGTATGTGCAACACAAATATGTGGTTTAGGGCTAGAACAAGTGGCCCAAGGGTGGTCAACATTGGCTTTCTGGTGAGAAAAACGGGCGACGGAGGGTGATGAAGAAATAAAACTGGTTGTCAAAACAATTGCTGGCCTCCCACCCTTCTACAACCTTCCTAACCATGAAAATAAGACCTCCACCAAAAGTGAGCCCAAACCGATGCAAAACGAAGGTTCGGGGGCCAAAACGCGCAGCTCGAGGCCCCGAAAACTGACTGTTAAACATCGGAAGTGGCGTTTGACCACGAAGTTGGTCTCTCGAGCCTCAGTGTCCCTCAAAAGGGAGTAAATGAGATGTATGCCAAAAACCGGAGCAAGCGGAGGTGGTTAAGCGGTCCCGAATCGACGCACACGACCGACGGCTCCGAAAACCGGGAACCGGGCTCCGAAATGGAAAAAATGGCCTACGACCACGAAACGTAGCCTACGGCCACTGAGAGATGATCTACGAGACCTCTCCCTCCCTTCGGGAAGAGAAAACGAAGAAAACGGGACCTGGTTCCCAAACCGAGGCAAAGCACAAAAGAGTCCGGAAGTCCAGAAGCAAGGCTCGCAGCCGTGACTTCGCAACCTCAGAACAAGCACAATATGCAACATCACCAAGCGTTCAATCAGTGACGTCTGAGTCTTAAGGTCGGTCAAAAATGGGATGTCTACAGTTGCCCCTCTTTGACAGAACTCAAAAGTTATAAGTGACGGGAGTGAATGTCAAAGCCCAGAGACGACCCATTTTTGACGAGGCCGAAGACTTAGACAAACATACTAGATAACAGAGAAATGCGCCCGCAGGCGTGCCCGCAGGCAGGGGCAAAATGCAAAGCGATATGCACAAAGCCAAAGATACCTCGTAATCATGCAAATGCAGCAAGCCGTAATGAAGCAAGTATTCACAATAAATGCAACAGTTTTAAGCAAGAATGCAAAGCAATACTACATTTCATGCAGTTGAAGAATACGGAGAATCATTGAATTCTCGCCACGTCTCACACGAAGAAGATACAATACCTGTGTGGCTCGTCTGGTCGCACAAGCCTCAAATGAACCGTACATGCAATATCGTGCCTGAAAAAAGGAAGAAACTTAACAAGCACAACATAGTTAGCAACATATGTTCAGCGTGATATCGAATGCAAACAAACGCGGTGCCGATGGGAGAGTGCATCGCAAAGCGAGAAGCATGCGCGTAACAACGCGAGTTTAAGCATGGGGGCATGACAATATCGAGGAAACGTGCATAACAACGCAAGTTATATGCATGAGAATGCGAGTGACATGCACAACAATGCAGAACAAGTGTAAACTAGATTGTACGTTTGTCACAAAACAACGAGCAAAGAAATGCGCGTTTCGGCGAGGGCGACTCGATCGCGGCCTCCGGTTCACCTCCCAGAGGGGTCACAACATATTCAAAAAGGATACACCTTGCTTTTGATGAGTAATGATGAGACACGCATCGAAAGTTGAAGTTGAAGTTCCAGCAGAGCGATTTCGCGACGGAAAGTGCACTTCTCTTGTACTTTTTCAGGTCTGGGGAACTCCAATCATCACCAAAATTTGCAGAGACCTTGGGGCCCACCTAGGGAACACCACCGGCCAACTTTGTTCCTAGGGGGAGGCCACCGGCCAGGGGTAAGGGAGAGGGGTGGCCGGCCTGCCAGAAAAGGTGGCCGCCTGGCCACCTAGGCCAAATTCGGGGCATTTTTGACTTTTTACCCTCATTTCTTTAAATATACTCATCTAAAGCACTTTTTCTCACAAGTGCAGCTCCGAAATTGTTCTCCCCTCCTTCCCAAACCATTTTCTCTCTCAGATCTGTGTTCTATACGCGTTTTCCAACGCCCCACGCAAGTTGTTTTCGCGAAAACTTTCAGTTCTCTTCACTTTGAACCGATTAAATTTTGATTTCGGGGCTTCTTTTCTCGTTTTCACCACTTGAGGTAAGTTTGTCTCAACCTTTGGAAGATTTTCTCGGGAGTTGACTTTTGTTGACTTTTTCATTTCCCGAGAGTTGACTTTTGTTGACTTTTTCCAATTTTGGCTCATTTTGCTCCTTTTTGCAGATTTTTCGAGATGATTGGTCATTTCCCTCATGGTGGAGGTCCTCGGGGCGCCGGGGGTGAGCCGGACATCATGTCCTTGCCCCCGAGAGTTCAGCCGTTTGATCCCGCGAGGTATCATCCTCAGGAGTACATCCTCCCGCGGGCGGTTTTCTACCATTTCACTAATTTCGACGACCGAGCGCCTGCAGATCTACTACTGCGGGAGCCAGAGTCTCACCTCTCTAATGAGGCACCTGAGGTACTTACTCCACTTTTACATTTTCTGCAATGTATTCTGCATTTTTCGTGTGTTTCGTGCCTTCGCTATGTTTATCTGCCCATTCAAGCGCACAGCTTGTCTTGAATGTTTAATCCATAGCACCGTATTCCGTTCGCATCTTGAACACACAGTTCAAACATTCTGACTTTCTGAACATGCGGCCCGTATATTGGTTGTGAACACATAGCACACACTTGTTGAGAATTGAACACACAGCCCAACACTTGAATTCTGAGATGAACACACAGCCCATACTTTGATGTCGAACACACAGCTCGTTGTTGAAGTGAACACACGACACACACTGATTGAGAGTTGAACACGCAGCCCAATACTTGAATTCTGAGATGAACACACAGCCCATACTTTGATGTTGAACACACAGCTCGTTGTTGAGGTGGACACACGGCACACACTGATGGAGAGTTAAACACGCAGCCCAAACACTTGAATTCTGAGATGAACACACAGCCCATACTTTGATGTCGAACACACAGCTCGTTGTTGAGGTGAACACACGGCACACACTGATGGAGGGTTGAACACGCAGCCCAAACACTTGAATTCTGAGATGAACACACAGCCCATACTTTGATGTCGAACACACAGCTCGCTGTTGAGGTGAACACACGGCACACACTGATGGAGAGTTAAACACGCAGCCCAAACACTTGAATTCTGAGATGAACACACAGCCCATACTTTGAACACACAGCCCATGCTTTGAACACACAGCCCATACTTTGAGGTGAACACACAGCACACACTGATTGAGAGTTTGAACACGCAGCCCAAACACTTGAATTCTGAGATGAACACACAGTCCACATTTTGATATTTGAACACACAGCTTATACATTTGAATTTTCTGAACACACACAGCCCAGATTCCTCATCTGATTTGATTTTGCACACAGCTTATACATTTCATTTGTACGCAGCTCATACATTTCATTTGCACGCAGCTCACACACTTCATTTGCACGCAGCTTATTCATTTCATTTGCACGCAGCTTATACATTTTATTCTGAAATTTGAACACATGTATTTATTCTGAATGCAGGTGACTGCTCGTACCGTGCGAGGGTATGGCTCTGTCACAGCAAGAGAGTGGTATGCTGAGCTCCCGGAGGCTGTTCGGGATTTCGTTGATTTGGCAAGGTTCGGGCCCTTCTGTACTGGGCTATCTCGTTGTCCTGCTAGGAGGACGCTGATGGGCGCTTTGGTGGAGAGATGGTGGGACACCACCAACTCCTTCCATTTCTCTGCCACGGGGGACATGACTATGACCCCGTTTGACTTTGCCGTATTGACCGGCCTTGACGTGGGAGGTTGGGCCATCCCGTACGACGAGGACATGGGCCAGTGGAAGGCCGCCTGGATATATTTGTTGGGAGATCGGCCGCCAGTGGATAGATCTTCAGGTAGAGTCCGATACACCTGGTTCTTTTCTAATTTCTGGAGGGTGGAGATGGAGCCTGAGACTCCTGAGGAGGCAGCACAGTATGCCCGCGGCTTTCTGATGTTCCTCTTCGGGACTACTTTGTTTGCCGATAGGGGGAACACTGTCGGGCTGTATCTGTTGAGCGCTTTGGTGGACCTGTCACAGGTCAGACGGTACGACTGGGGTGGCGCCGGCTTGGCTACCCTTTATTGCTACATGAGCGCGACCTCTCGTGGACGGGGGGACTTGCTTGGCGGCTATTGGAGAGCCCGGGAGGTACTTTCTGCCCTCTTGATTTACATTTCTGCTCCTCATTACTTGTACATTGCACACACGGCGTACTTTGCACTCTGTACCTTGCACTTTGCTCTTAGCATTTTGCATTTACATTTTGTACTGTTTCCCACAGTTATAGATCTATGTGTACTTCCCGACACTAGCCCCAGAGTTTGTGGTGGAGGGGCCCCTCATGACCCCATATTCACTAGTATTCGAGGTCCAGCACCGGCCGAGACCGCGGGAGTCTCTCCTTTATCTACGGCAGTACTTCGATACAGTGCGGTCGACGGAGGTATCTCAGAACTCTCAGTCCTTTCTGTTTTCATCTTTGATTCATCTTGTACATTCCTGATTTCTGATTGGCTTATGCATCGGTTATCCGCAGATCACATGGCAGCCCTGGGCGCCTTTAGGTGAAGACCTCCGGTTCCAGTTTGCTGGAGCATGGGGTGCCTCTCAATATCGGATCCTGTTCGAGGGGCCAGTTGGTAGGGCCTGGTTTTTGGGGGACCGCTTCTTGCATCAGGTATGGGGTTACCTTGAGCAGGACGTTCCTGCAGCGCCTCCAGACGATATGCAGACCGCTGATAGGCTCTCTCCTCAGAATGTCATTGATGCCATGCACGGTACCGATGCCTCCCTACATCTGGAGCAGGGGGATTATGCGACCTACCGTCACACTTACTTGATGCCTCCACTGACGGGAGTCCGTACCCCGACGAGGAGATCCACTGGCATGCCCTCATCGAGCAGGGCTCGGACTGCAGATGCCCCTTCCACCAGCAAGGCTGGCACATCTAGGGGTGGGGGTGGATTGGCTCCCCCTGATTCCTCCGACTCATCATCATCCCGGATGGCCAGATATGCCGATTGAGTTGATGGGATGGCAGTACGGGACTACCTCCCCGATTCCGATTCCGATAGAGCCTCCGATGCCTGGCCACCGATATGTCAGTGACCCTGACTCACCGCCGGTATGTTCTACTGTTTTCCGCGTATCACACAGATACTTTGGCATTTGTTTATTCATTGATGACTTGAGCTCGTATCTGCAGCCACCCAAGAAGTACATGGACGAGGTGCTTGAGATGGTAGCCTCACTTGAGGGCATGGTCCTGCGGAGGGAGGCGTAGTTGTCCATCATGGGTTTCTAGGTACCCTTTTGTTTTCTTGCATTTATCATACTCCTGATGACATGTTGATCCTGAACATCTTTACTGCATTGATAGGCTGACTGTGTAGAGCACATCTGACACACACCACATTCATGCACTATACCTGCATACATCCGCTCTGTGTAGTTTGCTTGCATCTGTATCTGATATACATGTTTTGGCTGATGTACTCAAACTGCATTCTTCATTTTCAGATGCCTCCGGTGTATGCTCAGCCACAGGCTAGGCCATCCAGGCCTTTCCGAGGAGCTGGGCCATCTAGGCCTTCTCGAGGAGCTGGGAGAGGGGAGTCGTCTCGTGGACGAGGCAGACGCAGGGTGCACATCACAGAGGAGGAGCCCCGCGAGGAGGAGAAGAAGGCTGCAGATCGTCAGTCAGAGACATCTACTGACAGAGAGGAGGGTTCCGGTCCTGGTTTCGGAAGTGGAGGCGAGGCTGAGGAGGATCCCGAGGATGACAGCTCCGACTCAGATGGTGGTGATGGTGATGATGGTACAGAGGCTGTTCCACAGAAGAGGACGAAGAGGGCCTCTTATTCCTGCTCTTGAGAGCATTGATGCAGCTGTTCCCCTGCTTTATTTTCCTTTTTACTAGTAGTTTGTAGCACATTGTACATTATTAGGCAGTTTTATTTTCTGTAAAACTTGTACCCTTGTCTTTAAAATGTTGTAACAAAGGAAGCATGATGGAATGAAACAGCTTTTGAAAAATTGTTGTATTTTTATGCCCTCAGCATCGTATCGCATCATTTTGCACAAAAATGAGATTTGAATGGAAATGTGCACTGTGTATTCACCAAGTCAGGTAGTGAACCGACGCAACAAACTAAACAACTTAACTCACTAAGAAAAGACAAGATCTTAGCAAGTTTACAACTCGATAATCAAGATGCAACAGTGTTGACAATTCGATAAACAAGACTCAACCAAATTGTTTAAACAAAGAGTAACAACTCAAGACACGAAACACGACAGCTCGACAAAACTTACAACTCGATAAACAAAACATCTCGACAAACAAAACAACAACTCAATAAGTAAAACGACAACTCGATAAGCAAAACTTAACAACAATTCTATAAACAAAGTGTATTTCGGATGATCTGGGTGACGGAACACATCCGAAACAGAGGAAAATGGAGGTCTTCGACATTCCCGATGCACGGAAATGCTAGGAACTTCTTTCCGGGGGGTAAAACAGGGCCAAGGACACACATTGGAGCATGGCCGACCACTTTTGGAGCTGGCCAGCCAGCTTTTTGTGTTGAAGAGAAGAGGGGTTGCCGGCCTGCCAAAAAAGGTGGCCGGCCGGCCATATAGCCTAGCAACCACCAAATTTTTGACACGTGTCCCCCGAATAGTGCCTTATCCTCTTTAAAAGCTCTAGCCTCATGGTTGATTCATTTCATCTTAGTTTTGCACCAAAATGGAGACGTTTCTCGTCGAAAATCTCACAGCTTGGATCGCTTCTCTAGATGGCTCGGAAAAGTTGAACTTCCGGGGTTTCAGCTTGAATGCACTATTCACGCTGAGCCGTACTCCGCTGCACCTTCCCTTTCTCCATGCCGCGGCGAGGTTTTGGAATCCAGTGATGCATGTTTTTAACTTCGGCGGGCAAGAGGTATGTCCAACTTTCGAAGATTTTCAAGTTTTGATGGAATCTGAACGCTATGAAGAAATTTTGCCTCAGTTTCGCTTTGGCCACGCCCAAGCCTTAGGGCATATGTGCGGGCTCACCATGCATGATGCTCGGTCTCTGATCTGCAACGGGGAACTGGATGTCCTTGGCTTGATTTATCGCTTTTCTAATGCCGGTGACCATGGCAACCATTATCGGTAAGTTTTTCGGCAACACGCCCTTTGCTTGTGTATGCTATCTCACTTTTTGCTCGCCCCAGGCTTTGGTGGATCTAGCATTCGTCTGATTGAAGTTGCTCAAGGCTTGAAAGAAGGAAAGAGCTGCATTGCTATGACATTGGCCGAGACGCTGACGGGCTTGGATGCTTTCTATCGCCGGGAGACGACCAGATTTGCGAGGAGCCCACTACTGCTGCAGGTATTGTTTCCGACCCAATCTTACATATATATGGCTCACATCACTCGGCCCTCAGGCTCGGTTTTTCTCACAAAAACCCTTCCCTCACTTTTCTCTCATCATACATCTCTCTATTCTTTATTCTCTCATTTTTCGTCCCTCCCCAGGTATGGTTGATGGATAAACTGCAGGTTGTGGACTCTTGCCCAGCCTACTCAGCTCGCAGCTACTTCTTTCGACAACGCCTAGTCAATGCACTTGATGAGGGATGGTGGTTCGACTGGATGTGCAATTTGTCTGCAGATCGCATTGCTTGGCGCTGTCCTTGGCTCAATCTTCCGGCAATGAGTTATAGCATGTCCCGGCTGACCGAGATCCAGTTGATTGGTCTAACCCACTGTGTGTTCTACTTTCCGTTCCGATTCCAACGCCAGTTTGGTCATGATCAGACTTGCCCGCTCGAGGGGATTAAGTACCCGGTTGCTTTCCCGGTCTGAAGCGCACAGCTTGCCCGGTATGCCACAGCATGGAGGACTAGAGAGCTCCTGGCCCCCGCTCCTACTTTCAGTTGCACTTTGTCTGACGAATGCTGGGATTGGCTCAATGAAGAGGCACAGATTGGGCCCAGCTTGGCATCAGAGGCTTCGACCAGCTCTAGGAGGGGGCGCAGGGACACCTGACTTGACTATGCCCCGGATTTATTGCTTTATTAGTACTTTCAAGTTTTCTTTATGAGTGTAATAAAAAGCAACTTCAATTTGTATGCAAGAGCAGGAGAAATCTGTTTTGAAATCAATGAAATTGAAGGTTGTGGGTACTGAAATTTTTTCGCTTTGGTCCAAAAATGGTCTTAGTTGTAAAAAGATTAATTTGAACAAAGTCAACTTTTATTAAAACTTTTCAAAACTATTTTCGATATGGATCAGAACTGGACACGCCTGAGATCTGTCACTGAGATGCACAACCCCGGATCCCTGCAACTGGAAAGTTGCCCCTAGTCTGCATAGTACCGCGGCACTGCACAGCAACGGAAAGTTGCCCCTAGTCTGAGAAGCACTGCACCGGAGATCACGATGAATGCTGATGGACAAAGATGACTGAGATGATCAAATGGACAAAGTTGATCGGGGAAAATGTTTATGGCTGAACTTCAGGATGAAGTTGTCTACGTATCCCAAAGATGGGAATCAAGCCTTACGTAGTTCAGGCTTAGGTTCACTCGGGTATTTTCACTCTCCTTTTACACTCTAACTTTTGCCAAAGCCGCCCTTTGCGGGTTTTCAACCTTGAGAGCTCAGTTTTTATAATTTCAAATTTTTTGTGCTCTGAGTTTTGCCTAGGTCGCCCTTTCGGGTTTTCGACCTAGCGAGCCTCTCAAGGGTAATATTTCTTCAACTTGTCCATATTGATCGGTTGTGAAAACTCTAAGCCATCTAGATCCATCAGAACCACAGCTCCACCTGACCAGATAGACTTAATGATGTAGGGACCAGTCCAATTGGGTCTGAACTTGCCCCTTGGGTCGTGGATGGGAGCTCGGTTGTCCTTGAGCACCAAATCTCCTTTCTTTAGATTCCTGGACTTCACTTTCTTGTTAAAAGCCCGGGCAATTCTGCGCTGATAACCTTGAACATGGTACAGTGCTTTCAGTCTTCTCTCATCAAAGAGCTTGAGTTCCTCAAACCTGCTCTACTGCCAATCTGCTTCCGCTATTTGACACTCAGCCAATACTCGCAATGACGGGACCTCAATCTCAATAGGTAGAACGGCCTCCATCCCATAAACCAATGAATACGGAGTCGCCCCAATAGAAGTTCTGATTGAAGTCCGGTAGCCCCATAGAGCAAACGGCAGCTTATCTGGCCAGTCCCGGTAGGTTTCCACCATCTTTTGCAATATGTGTTTGATATTCTTGTTAGCAGCCTCAACCGCTCCATTGGTCTGCGGCCGATATGTGGATGACTTATGAAAAGCCACGTTGTATTTTTCCAACAAGTCAATCACTTCTTTCTTGAAGTGGGAACCGTTATCTGAAATTATCTCGTTTGGGACCCCATAACGACAGATGATGTTGTTTTTGATAAATTTTGCAACGTGTGAAGCCTTCAACACCGCATAAGATTGGGCCTCGACCCACTTTGTGAAATAATCTATCGCGACTAGGATGAACTCATGCCCATTCGACCCCTTTGGCGTGACAGCCCCGATCACATTGATTCCCCAGACTGAAAATGGCCATGGCGAAGTCATATTGTACAGCTTCGACGGCGGAATGTTCATGCGATTTGCATAGATCTGACACTTGTGGCATCACCGAACAAAACCGATACAATCTTCCTCCATGGTAGAGCAGTAGTAACCCTGTCTGAGGATCTTCCGTGCTAGCATTACTCCATTCATGTGCGCACCGCATTCTCCTCCATGGATGGCTTCCATTAGGCGCTTCGATTCTTCGGCATCGACACATAGCTTATGCATTCCTAGATGACCTTTCTTATACAGCTTTCCCCCACAGATGATGAACTGAACGGCTATTCTTCTGATTGCCCTTTTATCCTTGGCATTTACCCCTGACGGGTATGCTTCATTCTCCAGGAAATTCCAAATGTCATGGTACCAGGGGTTTTCGTCTTGAACTTCATCTATAGCAGCAATCGACTCGTAGGCTGGCGCAAATTTCGGGTCAATGATGACTGGACGCATCCGGACTCCGAACGAGATGTCTATCATGGAAGATAGAGTTGCTAAAGAATCTGCGAACCTGTTGTTCTCTCTTAGTAGATGAGCAAAATTTAGCTTCTCAAACCGAGGAATTAGCAAGTCCAAGTTCTGGTGATACATCATCATCTTTTCTTCGTTGACTTTCCAGTCTCCCTTTGCTTGTGACACAACAAGGTTCGAGTCCCCAATGACGTCCAACCGTCTTGCCCCTAGTTCTAGGGCTGCTTCTAGACCAGCAATGCATGCCTCATATTCTGCTTCGTTGTTCGAGACTTTGAATCAGAGTTTGAAGGCTAGAGGGATACGAGATTTGTCGGGTGCTATCAGCAACATTCCTATCTCATACCCGTACTGATTTGACGCTCCGTCAAAGTACATCGTCCAAGTTTCATTGTCGATGTGCAAAATGGCCTCATCTGGGAATAAGTACTCGACTGCTTCACTCCCTTCCGCTGGATGGTCAGCTAAGAATTCTGCTACTGCTCTTCCCTTGACTGACTTGCGTGTCACATACTTCAAATCAAATTTGGAGAGCAACAGCAACCAACGAGCTAGCCTACACGTAAGTGCTGGTTTCTCGAAAAGATATTTGATGGGATCGAGTCGTGAAACCAACATTACGGAGTGAGCGAACAGGTAGTGCCGCAGCTTCCTGGTAGCCCATACCAGAGCTAAGCAAGCCTTCTCCAACGGTGTATAGCGAGTCTCATATTCTAGCATCTTCTTGCTCAGATAGTAGATGGCTCTCTCTACTTTGTCCTCTGATTCTTGCGCAAGCATACAGCCCATTGTAGTCTTAGTTACTGAAAGGTACAGTATCAACGGTTTCCCCGGCTTTGGTGGCGACAACACGGGCGGGTTCTGTAGATATTCCTTGATCTGTTCAAATTCAGCTTGGCATCGGCCGTCCCATTGGAATTTCTTACCTTTCTTCAGGAGACCAAAAAGTGGTTCACAAGTCAAGGTTAATTTTGAGATAAACCGTCTTATGAATTGCACTTTACCCAGAAAGCCTCGCACCTCATTTTCAGTCCTTGGTGGGGGCATTTCTAGGATGGCCTTGATTTTGGAAGGGTCGACTTCGATGCCTCTCTGTGTAATCAGAAACCCCAGCATTTTTCCCGCTGTAACCCCGAATGTACATTTCTGAGGATTTAGCCGCAACCGGAATTCCCTAATCCTTTGAAAAAACTTTTGCAAGGCGGTGTAGTGGCCCTCTCTTTCTTTGGACTTGACAATCATGTCGTCCACATACACCTCAACCTCCTTGTGGATCATGTCGTGCAATATTGTGGTTGCGGCCCGTTGATAAGTAGCTCCAGCGTTCTTCAGCCCAACTATCTGGTTATAGCCTGAGAAGCCATCCATAAATGAAAGCAACGCATGCCCTGCTGTGAAATCCACCAACTCATCGATATGCGGCAAGGGAAAGTCATCCTTCGGACTGGCTCTGTTCAAGTCCCTGAAATCCACGCATACTCGGATCCTGCCATCCTTCTTCGGCACTGGAACAATGTTGGCCAACCAAGTCGGGTATTCGGATACTAGCAGGAAGCCTGCGTCGATTTTCTTGGTGACCTCTTCCTTAATCTTGAGAGCCCAATCCGGGCGGATCCTCCTGAGTTTCTGCTTGACGGGTCGGGCCTCGGGGTCAAGAGGGATCCGATGCTGTACAATCTCATGATCGATTCCAGGCATGTCTTCGTAGGACCACGCGAAAACATCTTTGAAATCTTTTAATAAAGCGACTAAGCGCTCGCGTTCCTCCGAAGACAACGTGGACCCAATCTGGACCAACCGCGGGTCCTCCTCAGTACCAACATTCACGGTAGTGATTTCATCCATTAGGGGTTTGACAAATCTCTCCTGCTCTTGTTCAATTAGACGTTGCAAAACCAGAGGAATTTCTTCCTCGTCGTTTTCATCAAAATTTTGAAAGTCTAAGTTTATGCAACAAATCAAAGGCACAGAAAAGTACTCAGAAACCACAGCTACTTGATTCTCATTAAGCATATCCAAATCGTCCGATTCCTCGGTTACAACAGACTCAAATGAGAAAGAAAAAGATGACCTGGACAAGACTGTGGCATCCGAGTTATCATCTCCAGGAGTACCAGACTCAGACTCAGTCGAGCTGGAACCTAATTCCGACTCACAAGACTCGGTGGAATCAGATTCCGGCTCGCTACCTGACCCGGTGCTGCTGGACAAAAATCCCTCTTCATATTGCCAAGTGAGAGAGGGTGCGATAGATGCGTCCAAAATAGTTGCTGGTAGGCCCGCAGCCGTTTCATCCCCAATCATGGAAACCGAGAAGTTATCCCCCAAGCACTTTTGGTTGATTGGAGGATCTGAAAGTAGACATGCCAGTGCTACCCCCATTTCAAGTTCAATGCCCTCGGAGTCCACTGCCTTACACTGCTCAACCTCAGTTGGTGGGTCTGTCTGCTCTTCGGCAACGTCATCCCCGGGTAATTGCAGGTCGAAGAAGATCTCGAAACCTGGCATACGCTTCTTCTCCGCGTTCAGCCACGGCTCTGGGAAGCCGCAAAACGGAAAGTCTTCCCCCTCCCGGACGAAGCGTCCGTTTAGGGTACCCTGAATGGGCCTATGCATCAGCTCAAAAGGCTTCCCAGCCTGCTTTGCTCTGGCTCTTCCAGCCATTTCCTTTCCCTTCCTCACCCAGTCCTCTTTGGTGGGCAGATAACCCAAGCCAAAGGTATGGGGGTTGTGTGGCACTTCGGCCAATATTGCGACGCCCTTCCGGCCGCTCCTTCCTAATCCCGTCCCGGGGATGTGTTGTAGCTTGTTCATGAGGTATACAGATTGAGCACTGACATATACTCCCTCGTTAACAGCCATGATATTCTGCACAACCCGGGCCTCAGCCAGAGTAAACCCTGATAAGAACACACCCTCCGTGCCGTGCTCGATTTCCAAGACTGGCGTAGACACTTTTAGCGGCAGATGGATTGATGAATTCCCGAAAACAATGGCCACCCCCTTCCCGTGAGGATACTTCAACATCTGATGTAAAGTGGAAGAGACTGCCTTTACTTGGTGCAACCACGGCCGCCCCAAGAGTAGATTGAAGGTTGCGGGAACGTCCAAGACGTGAAATTCAATGTTGTGTTGTCCTGGACCAACCTGGGTTTGAATTTTGACAGTCCCCATCACCTCTCTGCTGGTGTTATCATAGGCTCTAATCACTTGAGTAGTCGGCACGAAGTCCACGGGCTTCAACCCGATCGCATATGCCGTCCTTGACGGGCACACATTAATAGCGGATCCCGTGTCGATGAGAACCACTGGCACCCACTGGTATCTACACTCCACAGAGATGTAAAGGGGTTTGTTATGATTTACGCCCTCAGGTGGTAGTTCTTTGTCTGAAAAGGTTATCGTCGGGGAACCTCCCCCCGGAAAGACCAGTCCAACCAGCTGCTCCGATGTGGTATCTATAGAGAGTTTGGCCTTGTCCATAGCAGATAGGACAGCCTGTCTGTGCACTCGCGAAGCCATGAGCAGTCCCCAGATGGAGATGTCTGTTTGTATCTTCTTTAGCTGCTTCAGTACAGCTTCTTCTTCGATCTGTTTCTCCTTCTGTTTCTCAGCTTCTTTATCCTTCCCAGATGCCTCTGGCTGGTCCAGGTGCGGGGGCTTGAAATACTGCCCGCTTCTTGTCGTATGATCAACCTCGTCGAGATACCAGGTGTCGTCTGGTTGATTGCCTCCCCAATCCTCGTCTGTGTGGGCAAGACATAAATCATCGTCTTCCCACCATATCCCGTGGGCAGCCAATAAACATCTGTCTGGCTCTGGCGTGATTGTACCCGCAGTACTTTCAGCCCACATGCTCGCAGCATCTTCTGTCTTTGTGCACACGGCACTTTCGGTCCCCTCATGGACTTTGGCTTTCCGGATTCTCTCAGAGTCCCAAATCCTTTCTTATTCTGCCTGCGTTAGAGCAGTTCGTTGTTCAGCTTTCCCTGCATTCACATTGTCCCAGTTTCGAGCGAAATTCTTCGTACCGGCGCTCTCCGGCAATGTACTCTGACTTTCGGCCCTTCCGGCCACAGCTAATATTCCTGCCCCTGCTGGGCTCTGTTCTAGTTGGAACTCTTCTACCACATCCAGTTGATCATCCAGCCATCCAGTGGCCTCTGCCAATTCCTCATAATCAAACCAGTTGACTGCTGCGCCCCCTGATTCTTGGTCATCGAAAAACTGTAGGTTGGCAAAGTCCTCCTCCACAGCCGTCAAATCATTTCCCCCTTGCTCAAATCCATCCCCCCGGATCACACACAACTCTGCCTTCTCTGGCAATTCTATACCTGGCTCGACCTGGCCTGCTGACAGAATGTACTCACTCGGATCATAGGCTCCCCTAGCAAAACTCCCAAACTGCTCAATCCCAGACTCAACAATTCCATTCTCTTCTGAAATCCGCCCTGCCCCATCTTTGATGGTCACCACCGTTGGCTCTGGTTGGGTTGTGGAGATGTCCAACATGCACAAAGAGTCGGTGTAGTCGGGAAAGAGCACCTCCGGCTTAGGTAGGTGGGATGGAGTGATATAGACACTAGGACCGTAAGACACGACCCCAGTTTGGATAAAGTTGATCCTGTTGGGAGGGGGAGCTTGGTTATGTGGTGTGAGAGGATTTGTTGTGACATTGGGTTTGTCGGGAGGCGCAATCACCTGTTTGTCAATAAGATCCTGGATCTCGTGACGCAATCTAAAATAACGGTCGGTGTCGTGACCGTGTTGTTGGTGATACGCGCAGTATTTTGCCGGGTCATGAGAGGGAGGGAGTGGATTTGATAGTGGCCTCGGCTCTAGGGGCTTCAAATGTTTTTTCCTAATTAATACCCCCAGAGCTTTGGACAGGGGCATATATAAGGGTGTGAAGGTTCTTTGGCCTCTGGGTTGGTATTTGGTGGTCTGTGTATTGCTTCCGGATGCACCGGAGAAGGGTGTGGCTGCCATGGGTCTTGGAAGGGGAGGGGGAATGGTGGTGACCATGCTCACCTCTGAAGCTCTTGCAGTTGCAGCGCCACTCGGGCCTGCATTGTTGTTACGGTTGAAAGTCCTCTTGGGCTGCTCCCTATCTTGGTCAATCAGACCCTGTTTCATTGCATCTTCAATTTGTACCCCCACCTCCTGTAGATCTGAGAAAGTGGGGAAGGGGAGTACAATCATCTTCTGCATCAATTTTGGCTGGAGATTGCGCACAATCATCCGAATCTGGTCCTTATCAGTGGGCCTTAAAGTCATCATCGAGGCTTTCGCCCTCCACCAGGTCACGAAATCCGAGAAACTCTCTTTGGGCTCCTGCCTTGTTGTTTCGAGATCACGGGTTGTAATCTCAATCTGGGTGTTATAAGAGTATTGCGCAACAAAGGCTTCAGCCATTTCATCCCAACTCCGCTTGACATCATCCTCCAACTTCGCATACCAGATAGCGGCCACACCCGACAGGGTTCGGCTGAATAGCGAAAGCTTCTGGAGTCTGGTGAGGCCCATTGGCCGTAATATATCTGAGAATAGTCGGAGGTGGACCATGGGATCACCAGATCTGTCGAAGCAATCGATCTGCGGCATCTTGAATCTATCTGGCAATGTCACGGCCACATCGGTATATCCGTCCTCGATATCCGGAATAGCCTTTACCCCTTGTGATTTCTTGAAAAGCTTCTCGAGCTTGCTCAATTTCAATGCTGTTGGGTCTATCTCGAACTCGAAGGGAGAGTCCGGATGGTTGATAGGCGTATGTGCCTTGGACAGTTGAGGTGGAAGCGGGGGCGGAGCTGGCCCTGTTGGAAGGTCCGTGTCCTCCTGGATGTTTTGGACATTTGGCAAGGTGTTCTGGGTGTTTGGCAAGGCATTCTGAACAGTGGGTGCCTGCTCGGGTAACGGGACCCCCGACGGAGGAGGAGCTGGGTGTGAGGTTGATGTTCCAGCTTGCTGCTGGAGTCTAGTGAAGAGCTCGGCCTGCTGGGCCATGATTGTGGCCTGCTGTTTAGAGAACTCCGCTTGGCAGACAGCATCCTCCTGCATTTGTCTCATGCTCTCCTGCATTTGGCGCATCATTTCTTCCATCCCGGCCATATTCTGTTGGTCTTGCTGACTGACTGGTATGTGTATCTCTATGGTAGAAACTGAAACCTCAACCTGACTGTTCACTGCTAGGGTAGACCACTGCTCTGGTAACCTCTGCTCAAACACACTGCGTTTTCTTAGCCTTCTTCTAACAACTGGGGGTAGATAATGGAACGCTGGTTGTCCGTCAACCAGATCCTCAGATCGATTGAGCCGACGACCTCTTGTCCAAAGTGCTTGGGGAATATCTACTGGGTCGGAAGCAATTGTGCTAAAACTGTCCTAGCAAAAAGATAAATAAAGCAATAAGGAAATAAACAACCAGATAAACGAACAGCATAACAGCTTAAAATAAATACACAACACACGGTTGATAAGCTGAATACATTCTGTCCTCAAACACTGATCATTATCCCTGAATCACTGTCCCCGAAAACTGAATCTGATACCCGCAGATAACTGATTCTCAAATACTGACTGATGCCCGCAGGCCTGATGCCCAAACTCATAAACTGATACATGCATTTCCCTGTAAAGACGCACTCTAAAAGCACATAGCAGATAAGTGAGAGCCAAAACACCCCTATGTTGGGGTAGGGTTTCCCTATCCTATTTTGTCAGGAGCTAGGGTTTCACTATGCACGCAGCGGTTTCAAACAACCTATGATCGGGTAAGCAACCTGTCCTAGTTTGGAATGGTCACTATGGATTTCGAATATGCACTAGGTCGAATGGTCAAAAGGGTGCCCCGGTAAAACCGGGGTTTGTGGTCCCATACTGGCAGAGCCCACAACCGGTCAGCCTTATGGTCATGCCTTGACAAGACAAGCCTCCGGCAAACCGTTTAGGAATAGCAGATGGCAAACACGGTGTCCTAGGCGCACCAATGCAAATGCAATGCAAAGAAACACATAAGTGTAGTCAAAACAAGATATCATGAGTTCGAGTCAAGTTCTCTAAATCCCCAGCAGAGTCGCCAGAAACTGTAACAAGTCCGCGAGGGACCTCGCTACAGTTCGGACTCGATTCGTGTCACGGTTCTTAATCTGAACCAAAGAGTCCAAATTCGGCAAATCCTTTTGAGAAAACAGATTTTTGAAAGAAGTGCCAAACATGGACTGCTTTGCCAGATACAGAGTCGCCACCTAAATATTTTATTTTGGGAAATTTAGGAAACCCTGACTCGTGCCTAAGGCCACGTGTCCGTCATCACCAAAGTTGCCTCGGCTTGGGAACTTGGGTACGATTGGGGAAGGTCACTTCGTGAGCACCCCCGCTCGCCCGATCAAACATTATGTGCTCTTATTCCGGTTATTAGCCTAGATTTTACTATGTGATGCACACAGTATACAAGTATAGACTGGATCGCCTGAATTGGAACAAAACATTTCATGTTTATTTTTGAAAGGGGTTTGCTACTCGTAAGTAGGCTTAAAATGCTTACTCTGCCACCCTCGGGTGGGCTTAGAAAAATATGGTTTTGCCACTATCTAGTGGGCTTAAAACTCATAGTAATGAATTGTTCCAATCCAAATAACCCAACCTTCACCCACAGGCATTCAAGCAGTTATATCACATAAGCACATAGCCTCATGGTAAGCATGCTATCATGGCAGTCACTCACACACATGCAAGGATGTTAAAGCATAAAATTTACCGAGTACTCCAAGCCAAAACAGAGGCTAATTAGAAATCCATGCATGATCCTAATTATACAGAAATGCCTAATGCAACACATGCAAAAATGCAACTATAGCAGGCTCGGCTATTCTAAAAATGGCATATGAGATGCAACAGTTAACAAGTATTCAATTCGGAATTGAAATACAGATGCAGTTAGTATGGTGCACCGAGCCCGGTGCATGCAAGACAGATGAATGAATGCAGACATGCTATCATACTGTATGCTAATTGAAACATGCCCTAATCTAACCATCATAAGCTGGTAAATAAAAGGGAGAAAGACGTGGGGTTGGAAGACATACATCACACACACACACACTTATTACAACATTGCCCTCGTTCGGAGGGTCCGAATAAATAATATACAGTCCCAAATAAATAATACAGTCCGAATAAATACAAATTCCTAATTAATCAACAAATTAATCTAGGAAAGCAATAAATTGGCATGCAAGCCAGGGACTGCCTCAACTCTGATCCGGATGATGAATGATGCATGTTCGGGTTGCCTGGCACGGAAATCCATCGCGATGCCCCAATTAGCCTTTGTTTGCAATTGATGCCGGAATGCTATGCAAGGCTTTTGAAAGCTGCTGACTTCTGATTTGCTGCAATAGAGAGCAGGAAAGGGGCATAGCAATGTATTTTCACGTATGTATGCATGCCTCGATCCTCGTGCCACCAATCACGCATCTTGATGCATGATAGCCGAGGAGTCGAATTGCACAACTCAATATGGAATGAATGCATAGGAAAACACAACAAGACCAAGACTCCATCATGGATAATCCGGAGTGTCAGTGACTGGGAATTGAGACACGTTCCGTCACTCGAAGTACGAAACGTCCCTCGTTTCCCGTGCTCGGGCTAACTCCTATCCCAAACACAATGCAATATGCATGACATGCATGAATGCAACTAAGATACAACCTAACATGCACAATACTATGAAATGGCATACACGATGCACGAGGTAACATGGCATACGCAATGCGCTAACATACACCCTAGCATACACAATGCTATGAAATGAAATGGCATACACAATGCATAATGGGCTTACACCAACACAAGTGGACCTCAGCCACACTCACATAGGAGGCCATTAGATGGAAATGAGACACTCGAGATGCGTGCACATGTGCACGCAAACCGAGGACCGAACCTAAGGCACGAATGCCACTCTACCAAAGCATGGTAAGGCATGGAACATGATATGCAAACAAGCAAATTTCAGCACTGAAACATGATGCTAAACGGCCCCGAAACATGGAAACATGGCACCCGATGCATGAGATGAACCCCGAAACTCAAAACTAGGCACATGGAATGACTTATAGCTATACAAAGCAAGCATTATTTGAACATGAAGCATGAAGACAGAGACAAGGAAGTCCCAAAACATGAACTTGTCTAGTTCAAAGCATGGCCAAAAGATGCTAGCAAGATGACTTAAAATAGCATGCAACTTTGACTAGCTAACATGGTTTACATGGCAAGTATATGATGCACATGGAATCTCACCAAACCATCAAAAATCAGTGAATAAAACATGTGAAAATAGGCCCAAATAACCACTGATATACAACCATGGCATGCAAAAATGATGAGTTACTTTAGAGGGCCATGCAAGGGATTCTTAAGCACATACAAGATAGACATGTGGCAGCACCAAACCAACTCTGAAAATCAAATATGGTAGTCCCAAAACTCACCAAATTGGCCCTGAAAAGTGGCTAAGAAGCATGCAAGATAGGGTCTCTTTGGAAGGCCAAAATGACCATCAAACAAGTCAAGGTGAGAGGGGGGGCACCCCCCTCTGATTTGGAGGCTCAAAACAGCATCAAAGCCACTGGAAATCCACTGGATTCCAGTGGCTAGAAGACCAAACAAGGCATGCAACAAGAGCTTAGGTGCAAGGCTCAAAACAAGGGACAATCAAGCATACAAAGAAGCATGAGACCCCAAATAATAAAATGCCCTTAATAAAACATGAATATGATGTCAAAACAAGCCTTTTTACCGTTTATGACAAGTCTCAAAAATGAAGGCAAATAGGGCTAATCTATCATGCAAAAATGGCCCTAAAAGAGAGAATAGAGACAAGGGGCAGCAGCCGGCCCCAAATGGCAAAGAACCCTGCGACAAAGTTGAAAAGGGGCTCAAAACAAGGCACTTTACAGTTTATAGAAAGCCACGAAAACAATCACAAGTAGGGCTAAACAAGGATGCAAGAAAAAGGCCTAAAAGAGGGATGAAGAGACAAGTGGTAGCTACTGACCTCAAACAGAGGAGATCCCTTCAACAATGTTGAAGAGGGGCTCAAGAAAAGATATTTTACAGTTTATGACCAAGTCCAAAACAGCTCACAAGTAAGCCTAAAATACCATGCAAAAATAGGCCTAAAAGAGGGCTAAAGAGGCAAGTGATAGTAGGAGACCTCAAACAGCAAGAGATCCTTAATCAAACATGAAAAGGAGCTCAAAATATGACTATTTACAGTTTGGGTCGGAGCCCAAAAATGTAAGCAACAAAGGCTAAAAATAGGCCTAAAAGAGGGAAAATGGGACTCACCCTTGTAGCACAAAGTTCCAGTAGCTTTTGGTTGAAGAAATGGTGCTCTTAACCTCTGGAAATAACCTTCAAGTGGCTGGAATGGAGTGTGGAGGTGTGGGGCTATGGATTGGTGCAAGAACCTTAGGATTTTGAGGCTTGGAGTAGAGAGAGAGAGAGAGGTTTGATGCAAGAGCACAAGACCAAAGTTTGTAACCCCTCAAAATATGGCTGGGGGTGCTGGTTATATAGGCAAAGGAGTGGAGAAAAGGGGGGAAAAATCAAATTCAAATTTCCCCCCAAAAGACCCCCCCGATACAAGATTTGGGAGAAAAAGGAGGGCATATCTGTAATGTACCTGGAGAGGGGATTCTGGCCGGCCAGTTTTTAGGGTTCAGGTGGCCGGCCGGCGCCCCCCCATGGCCGGCCGGCCAAAGGTCAAAAGGGTCAAGCATGATTAGTGGCCGGCCATCCCAAAAAGATGGCCTCCCATGTGTGCACAACACAACTATGTGGTCAAAAACTGGAAGAAGTGAATCAGGAGAGAGAAAAATCACTTTTTTAGAGGGGTTCAAAAGGGTCAGAGACAATTACTGGCCGGCCATATCATATTGGTGGCCTCCCAGGTGTGTGCAACACAAATATGTGGTTTAGCGCTAGAAAAAGTGGCCCAAGGGTGGTCAACATTGGCTTTCTGGTGAGAAAAACGGGCGACGGAGGGTGATGAAGAAATAAAACTGGTTGTCAGAACAATTGCTGGCCTCCCACCCTTCTACAACCTTCCTAACCATGAGAATAAGACCTCCACCAAAAGTGAGCCCAAACCGATGCAAAACGAAGGTTCGGGGGCCAAAACGTGCAGCCCGAGGCCCCGAAAACTGACTGTTAAACACCGGAAGTGGCGTTTGACCACGAAGTTGGTCTCTCGAGCCTCAGTGTCCCTCAAAAGGGAGTAAATGAGATGTATGCCAAAAACCGGAGCAAACGGAGGTGGTTAAGCGATCCCGAACTGAGGCACACGGTCGACGGCTCCGAAAACTGGGAACCGGGCTCCGAAATGGAAAAAATGGCCTACGACCACTAAGAGATGATCTACGAGACCTCTCCCTCCCTTCGGGAAAAGAAAACGGAGAAAACGGGACCTGGTTCGCAAACCGAGGCAAAGCACAAAAGAGTCCGAAAGTCTAGAAGCAAGGCTCGCAGCCGTGACTTCGCAACCTCAGAACGAGCACAATATGCAACATCACCAAGCGTTCAATCAGTGACGTCTGAGTCTTAAGGCCGGTCAAAAATGGGGTGTCTACAGTGGGATGCTAAAGCAAAAACACTTACATAGTATTTACTGACGTCCCGCAGGAAGTTGCGAAACAGAGTTAGAAAATATGCATGATCCTAGATACAAAATTCTAATTCAATACACACATAAGGATGCGACTGAAGATTTGGCTACTAATATATGACATGTAAATTATCTCAGGACATGAGGTAGCGCACAAAATCACATAAGAATTAATTAAACTCACAGATGCAAATGAGCCGAATCTTGATACATGAAACATGGATGCAAATCATGGATATGACGAAAAATAAAATAATATGCTATGTACATACATGGAATGCAAGAAGTGGGGGTGAAAAATTATTACAACGCTGAATAATTACAATACCGAATAAAAGATGTAGGATCGAGAGATTATTACAAAACAAACCGAATCTAACAAATCATACGAATAAAATAAAAATTAAAACTAAAAAAAGTTACTATTCATTCGCCAGTTACTATTAATCTGGCAAAGTACTATTCATTCGCGGGAAATTGTTCTGTTCGTTGCTGGGTGTCTGCTCAGTTTTGGCCGATAAAACACATTTGGTTGGAGCACTATTCATCCGATGGTCACTATTCATTCGTCGGGCACTATTCATTGAGCTCGATCACATCTCTAACAAATTAGGTGGTTCAACCAACCATATCTAACTAATTACAACATATATATAAGTGGTTGAAACTGACCATTTAAAGTAGTAAAGTAATTTAAATTACAATAGATATGTAGGTGATTTGAAACTGACCATTCAAAGCGGTAAATTACAACAACTTATGTAGGTGGTCTAAAACCGACCATTTAAAGTAGTAAAACAGATTATATCACAATTTATATCACACTTTATTAAGTGAAAGTTTGTAAAAAAATTCACCCTTGGAAAAAATGATGAATTTTCTGATTTCTAAACTCTCTTCTGATCACCCTCAAGGTTATGCAGTATGCATTGAAATCTTAACAAGAAGTTTCAAATTTTAGCTTTAGTAAAGTCTTGGGTGGTATATATCAGTGGATATAAAAGGTTGATTGGAAGCTTTTAATTTAAAAAAACTCTCACAAATTTTTTTGAAGACTAATTTATCTCCCTCAAGATTTTTTTTTGAAAATAATATCTTTTCTTGTTCTTCCTTTCTTTGCTTTCTTTCTCTCTTATCCCTCGTTGAATTCCTCTCCCAGCCTTAGCCTTTCCTCTTTCTCTTGCTGAACCTCCTTGCCTTTTATAGGCAATTCCTAACACAACAAACAAACAAAAATAATATAATAATCTAAATATAATATATATATATATATATTCGGTGATGGTACGTAGTAGGAAACGGCACCATCGAAAGTAAAATGATAAAATTATACATATATATATATATATATTGTCATGACCCAAACCCGATACCCGAAGGTTCGGTGTCGCAACAAGACAATAACTGAAGTCAGAATAAATTAATAGTGTAGCAGAGTAAAATCACAAGAATAACAAACAGGAGGAATATGAGAGAGTGAGCAAAAGTCAGAAGTGAGAGTAAATGATCAAGTTTGAGGTGAGTTGTATTATATTTTGAGCTACCATAAATTGTTTTTGGTAGAAGCTATGTAGGAAACTGAGACTCAAATGAGAGCTTGATATCCACATCTGTTTGAGAATCAAGGTACAACAAGTTTGTGGACAAACTTCTATTTAGGAGGGAAGAATGTGACACCCCAAAGGATATTTATTTCGTTCAAGAAACCTCATGGGAAGCGTGGTGCCTTGTGGTGTGCTGCATAGTGCAGTATAGTGCTACATAGTAAGGATCTTCTTACCTATAAATATGTGAGAATTAAGTGTAATGAACGAATAGGAATTATGGACTGGGTTCACTAAAACTTTTATTCTGTAGCTATGGTTAATGATAGGAATGATACTGGAACCATTGGAACAGATCCAATAGAAATAATTGTATTAGAGTGCGCACCGGAAACCAAAATGTAATTACAACATTTTTTGGGCCATAGTAGAATATAGGGAACTTGTGCATAGTGCTTCAAGATACCTTGTAGGAAGTGTGGTGCCATGTGGTGTGCTGCACAGCTTTGATACCACTTATATGTAAGTGGTCCGTGATGCACAACACCACCGAAAGCATATATATATATATAATATTAATAAGAATAAGAAAACAAAACAAAGTACAGAATGAGTGTAAAATAATTTGGCAAAAACAAGTGTAAGGTTGGGTTTAAAGTTTAAATTTGATTTTTCTGTTGAGAAATCCATAACATAGTATATTCTAGTTTTCATCATTGGGTGTTTGAAAGAATGTGTCCAAGTCTTGAGACCAATCAAAATGAAGTGTCTATAATAGGCTAATTCTAATAATCTCTTTGTAATTTTCATTATATAGTGAAAATTACAAATATTTGGAATGAAAATTAAACTTGGGTCGTTTGCACACCAAAATATTTAATTTAAAACCAAGTAAAAACAATTACTCCGTAGAATAGCGGTTAAGACTAGGTGTCGATCCACAAGGACTAATGATGAATAATTTAAGTTAGAAATTTAGATTTGGTTATGAATATTTGGAGTGAAAATTAAACTAATTGATTAAACAATTAAATAAACAAAATAAAATAAATATCTCAGAATTTTGAATCCATCACTAACCTCATAATTATAAGTAATTATATTCAGTCTTTAAAATATCATTGATGTGGATATTGTGATATAAGTTGATCAGAAATACATCATCAAGAGGATTTGTTTATCAAAATCAGAAAGCCACGAATCATCTTCGCTTAGCACGGACCGTCACCACTAAATTACAGTTTGATGTACGACCCGTCTTACTAGATACGACTCGTCTATTAATTCTAATATATAGCAGTGAAAACCATTGTATAACATGATTTGAATAAAATGTTTATTGCACAAAAATATCTAAAAGTCATACAACTGTATCCAAATCAAATTAAAGCTAAAAATACTAAATACAACTTACCCAATTATTTGGTCAGGGCTTCATCTCTATCCTAAGACAGAAAAATAATTTCACACACTAATATTTACAAAATAAAATCTCCCACTTTCCCTTTTTTTTCTCGCTCTCTCTTTCTCTCTTCCTTCCATGGGCCGAAGCCCTCTGCTTCGTTGAGCTCCCTCTCTCCTCTTCTCTTTTCTTCTTTTCTTCTCTTCTTCTATTTATAGCTAAAATATCCTTTAAAAAAAAACATAGTAATATAAATAATATAAAATATATATGTAACATGCCCTGGGGGTACTTGTGCGCATTAAACAGTTCAAACCTTCGATCTCTTTAATCTAGTCGCACGAGTGCAATGTGAAACTTAGATAAGAGTCTAGATTTGTCAACTTTTTTGAAATCCATTTATTACAAAAACCTTTGCTAGAAATGGACTACATCACCAGATCTTAGAGTCGCCACCTAATGTTTTGGAAAAATTAAGAAACCTGTGACTCGTGTCAAGGTCATTGTTCGTCATAACCAAAGATGCTGGCTTAGAACCTTAGGTATGAGAGGTGAAGGTCATTAATTGGCCACCCCTGCTCACCCGATCAAAGATCAACCTCTACTAAACCATGATATAAGTTTTATTTTCTTTATATGTTCATCTTCCGGTTATTAAATAAATCCTACAAGTTATTATGTGAAGCATACAAGTATTGACTATGCCATTCATTTTGGAACAAATTGATTTCATGTAATTTGAAAAAGTTTTGAAGATGTACAACTTAAAGAAATTGAGCTTACAAACATGAAAATCAACATTTTTCCAAATTAAGCAACACAATCTCCATCCACTGGCATTCATACAGTTATATCAAGTAAACAAATAGGCTCATGGTAGAATGCTAAACATAGTAAGAAAAACATACACAAGCGGGATGCTAAAGTATAAAAACTTACATGTTTACCGACGTCCCACGAATAGCTACAAAACAAAGTTAGAAAAATATGCATGATCTTATATACAAAATCCTAATGTAATTCACACATGAAAAGCAACTAAAGATTCGGTTTCTAATATATGACATGTGAATTATCTCAAGAACATGAGGTAGCACACATAATCACATAGGAATTGATTAAATCCACAAATGCAAACTTCGCCGAATCAAGATCCATGAAACATGGATGCAAAACATGGATATAATGAAAAACAAAATATGATTCATATTCACAAAGGAAAGCAAGTAAAATAATGAAATAGAGAGAAGAGGGGCAGAGAATTATTACAACACTTTGAATAAATAATTACAAACCAAATAAGAGAGGGGGGAGGAAAATAATACAACAAAATAAAATAAAAACCTCACAAAACACTCAAATGAAAATAAAATAGAAGCTTCATACGCCTTGGAAACCATCGAAAATTGGTCAATATCGGAAGATTAAGCCGTTTTGTCCAAAAGAAGCTAATCGACCGGCCATATAGGCCGGCCGACTAACTAGGCCTAGCAAAACCTGTCTTGTGGCAACATCGAGAAAAGAACAAACAAGAAATATGTAGGTGGCTGTGACGACCCCAACACGTATACTTGGTATTTAAATAATTAAGAGATTTGGATTTTAATTGTTCATTATTTTGGTTCAATTTGGGATTTATGAGAATTATTCAGTCTGATTCATACATGATTTGATTAGGAATTTATTTTGGAATTAAAAATTGAAAGCCTAAATGGCTTAAGAAGTTTAAATTCATAGTTGAATCGGTTTAATTTCGAGTATTAAACCGTATGGGAGTTTAAATAAATATTTGATTTAGTTTAGTAAAATTAAGATTCGATCAATTGGGTCCGAATTAGAGTTAATTAAATTATGAGGTGATGATGAGGATTGAGAACTAAGATTATCATGAATTAAATTTATTTATGAGGTGTTTAATTGAATATGTAATTTATTGACAGAGATTTTGAGTTTGATCTGAAATTGAAGGCCTTAAAGATTTGGGAAACCAAAATTGATGATGGAAAGAAATTTAGCCTGTTGGGAGTTTGACTAAAAATCTGATTCAGATTGATAAATTTAAATATAATTAATTGGGCCTTGATGGAAGTCAAATTAGACTAATTAAATTATGTGGGATTTGTGATTAGTTATGATTAATTAAGTAATGTGCTAATCAAAATTAATGAAGATTAGGTGTTGTTTAATTAAGTTAATGAGTAATTAACTATTGTTTAATCTTAATCACAAACAAAATAATGCGGTAAACTTAAGAGAATTCTAGAATCATTGAGAACAAAAAAAAAAAAAAAAAGTGAGCTCAATATGTTTGTATGAGAAATATGCTAGAGCAATAGACCAAGGAAATAAGAGAGAGAGGAGGACCGAAGGAAAGAGAGAGGAGGACCGAAGGAAAGAGAGAGGAGGACCAAGGGAGAGAGAGATAGAGGGTTAGCTGCTGAAAAAAAAAAAAAAAAAGAATTTCTGCCAATTAAAGCTTAAGGTATGGAATTTATACTCAATTTGTGTAGAATCTTCACATTATACTTGAAATTAAAGATGAGTTTGGAATCAACATCATGTAATTGGAAGAAATTAAGACTAAAATGAAGAGTATGAACCAAGTTAATAAACATGGAAAATAATTTTAAGATTTCATTAAATTAAGTTTGATTTTGCAAACCTTGATGTAATTGGGTTTTATATTTACATGTATCATGAATTTTGAAGAATTTGAGTTAATCAATTTTATATTTTGAAGGGAAGAATGAAAAGTTTTATAAACATTAAAGTTCATGGAAAACTAGAATTAATCTTGAAGTTAAATGGGGTTTTTTTGATTTGTTTTGAAAACAAAGAAATGGTTGGATGTTAATCCTTAACCCATGCATGTAATGTAATTTAAGAATTTTAATTCATATTTTAAAGTTTATGAGTTTGGGATTGAGTTTTGATTTAAATCAAGAAGTCAAATTATGGTTTGAGCTTGATAATGAAGAATTGGTTGGACTTTGATACATGCAAATGATTTTCTAAGGAGTTTATAGCTTTAATTTCATGTTTTGAAAAATCACACTCTGTTCATATTGTTATCTCATCTCCTCCCAAACATTTCTAAGCAATAACTATGACTCAATGAATATTAATAAGCTACCAATCAACATAAAATAGTTGGTGAAAGAATAAATCATTGATTAAGAAGCCAAGTAAGAAATCAGTTTATTTGGAAAAGAAGGATTTAGTAATGAAAGAATATGTGAAATGAGAATCCGATTCATATGAATAAAGAAAGAATAAGCGTAGTAGAACTTTGGATTACTTACACAGAAAAAGACAAGAGAAGTCAAGTTTGATCAAGGAAGTGATATTGTGTTTCAATGTGTATATGTTATGTGTTTGTGTAGGTCACGCGCTATCGTCTATCTAATCTGTCTGATTTGCTTCTGGAACTATATGTGAATAACGTTATTGTAAAGATATGTTCATATGAATTATATTTGAAATGTTAATTGATAAGTTATGATTTCTAAAATGATATTTTGTTTAAGTGAATGAATGTCCTATTTGAATCTATTATGGCATCCAAAGAAAGTCCCAAGTCATGGGGGACAGCATGTTAATACGGGTCCATGACATAGATGTGATTATGAGATCTCGTTAGCCACTTAATGAAGTGGTGATATGTTTGATAATCGGTGTCCGGAACCGATTACTCTAGTCAGAAGACGATATGTTATGTTCTGTTGGATTTACCATTATTATGTTCAGATATGAGACTGATTTGTTATGATCTTTTTTACGTGTATGATATGCTTGGAATTCGTTCACTAACCCCTTTACCTTAATGTTATTCATTGAGCTCTACCTCACTGTATTATTTATGTATGTAGGTAATCAAGCGGGTGACCAGGCCTAGAACTTCTGCCTGGACTCTGTCTTGTCAGCCAACCTATGTGTCTCCCGTAGAGGTTCTTCATATGTCAAGTGGTCATGGCTATGTGATTAAAGTTTACGTTTTTGTTTTCTTGTTTTGGTTAAACAAGTTTTTGTTTATTTTGTAAATAGGGCTAAGTTCCTGTTTTGTCTTATCTGTATAAATGTGATGATGTAAGGGTGATGTACTATATATGTATATAAATTTTAATTTTTTTTGTCCCATATATGTCTGCACAGCTCAATGGATATTGTATATTTGTTATTTGCTTCCACTAGCCCCTAATAATTTGATTTCTATTTAAGAAGCCTTCGGTAATCTATGGATTACTGGCCGGTTATGATGCTAAACCTAGAAGGGCAGGTTTGGGTCGTGATAGTGGCTCACCACTTCCAATTAGATTGCAACAAAACTAATATGAAACTAAAGTAAGAAAATAAGTACAAGATAGAAAGTTGCAAGAAAATGAAGGAATCGAAACTTAATTATTTTGCAACAAAACAATATGAAACAAAAGTAAGAAAATGAATTTGAAATAGAGATGAAAGAATTGAAAATTCACCTTCCAAAGAAAGAGTGAACTTCTTGATTTCCAAACTTTCTGTTGATCACCCTCAATTTTGTGAATTATGTTCTTAGTCCTCAATTCAAGAGCTTGAAATTTGAGCAAGAACATTGGTTTTGGACAAGTGTATGATCTCTCTTTTTTTTTTTTCCAACTTGGCAAGACTACTCTCTTGTTTTCAAGGCTTTCTTTTCTTTAAAATTCTAACTCAAATTTAGCATTCTCTCTACACTTCTCTTCTCAAAAATCCTTCTCTCCAAATTCAAGACTTGAGCTCTCATTATATAGGCAATGCTAGCAGAGCAATAGTGGAAGACAAAGTGGAGGACAAAGTGTAGCATTTAGGGAAGATAATGGAGCTAATGGGGGCACTAATAGAGCTAATGGGAGACAATGTATAATGGAGGTGAGTAGTGATGGTGGTGTGTGATTAGGAAAATGGATGATGAGCGGAGATGATAGGGTGTGATTATGAAAGTGGATAGTGAGTGGGGATTGATGTGTAGAAAATTTGGTAGTGGAGATTGAAGAGCCAAGATTCTTTTAGTAGTAGAGATTGGAGAATTTTGGATGAAAAATAAGTTGGCCAAAAATGTGTGAAGGTTGAGATAAATTACATCTCTCTTACTGAGGATTCTGTGATAAACACATTCTGATTGTCACCATCGGGTAATCAAAAGAAAGCGCCCAAGTCTTATATATATAATTGAGAAAGACGGGCTTAGGAGGCGTGGGTTGCCTCTCTTTCTTTCTCATTTCATTTTTCTTTTTTTTTCTTTGAGTGGCAGACCACCCTCCACCATTTTCTTGTTTTTATTTTTTTTATTTAAATTATTTTATAATAAATATAACATAATGTATAAATATTTAATATGTATTATTTACTCCAATTCATGTACAAACACCTAAAATATATACAAACACACAAAAAATACATAAAACTATAAAATAATACAAATTAATGGACTAACAAAATGTATGTTAGTGGGCTAAATGTGTAACATTTAAGCTCCGATCAAGATCGAACCACGTTAAATACTATGTCTCTTTGTGAATCATACATTGATTTACATCTCTCTTCTACTTTCAAAAATGGTATCAGAGCATACCACCAACAATGGTATTAGAGTGTATCACCAATAGTGGTATCAAAATTTATAAAGAAAATTGTCATAATTTCCACCAACAATGGTATTAGAACAACCCACCAATAGTGGTATCAAATTTATAAAGAAAATTGTCATAATTTCCACCAATAATGGTATTAGAACAACCCACCAATAGTGGTATCAAAGTTTATAAAGGAAATTGTCATAGCATGCCACCAACAGTGGTATCAAAGCATATCACATGATTTTGAGATACCATATGGCAAGCCACATGTTTTGGAAATATCACATGTGTAATGACCTAGAATTTTTTTTTTTTAAATAGCCAGTGCATAACTTAATTGAGCAAATTTTTGAATTTGATTGCTGTGTAAATTCTTGCGAAAATTGTAACAACCCAGATTTTTAATTATTCTGTAAAATTTATACTAATATTATTTAATCACAGTTAGGAAAATATACGATTTATTTTATATTATTATGTATAATTTTGTAAAATAATATAATTATTAAAAATTTTGGGGTCAAAGTATAAATAAATAAGTTAAGTTTAGATAAGCTTGAATTAATGGGAGCGCGGCACGTGGCAGCCCGTGGCTTGGTGCCCACGGCTGCCTTTTCTATATATTGGGGGGGATGTGCTCAGGAGATAAGAAAGAAAAGGAAGAGAAAAAAAAAAAGAAAGAAATGAGAGAAAGGAAGGAGAAAGAAAGGAAGAAAATGGAGGAAAAAATATGGAAGCTAAGTAGGTCTCTGGTAGTGGAAAGAAAGAGTAAGGTATTAAAGTTAAGGTGAATTATATTATACCTTGAGTTACCATAATGTATTTTACGTATGTTTTGACTTACCATAATTTATTTTATATAAGTTATGTTTTATAAATTAGTATAAGCTATATTATTATTTCAGTTACGTAGATTATTTTCTAAACCCTATTTGCCTAAAAGGAAACCCATGGATATGTTTGTTTTACTTTTAAAGAATATTGACTATAACCTTATATACAATTATGTTTTGTAAGTACCACCACGGGAGTCCCACACCTTGGGGGACTTAAATAACCATTGGCCCTCTGATCAGTCACTTTGTGACCCTCTGTCTGTCATGGATCCATTGACCCTCTGAATTTCTAGTGTGGAGCAAAGTGCTGTACGGAGCTAAGTGCTACACTATGCTGGGAGCCACCTCTAGAGTTCGTACGAGCCACCTCTTGAGTCCATACATTTGTTTGGTTCTGTACCGTGGTTATGACTTCTGGTGTGGAGTAAAGTGCTATACGGAACTAAGTGCTATACTATGGTGGGAGCCACCTCTAGAGTTCGTATGAGCCATCTCTTGAGTCCATACATCTATTCTGTTCCGTTCTGTACCATGGTTATGATTATGTATATGATTTTCGTATTTGATCTCTGTATTATATATTCTGTATTTTAATATTAAGCTCTATTTAGCCAAAAACTATCCATGGTGAATTTTATACCCTTATACTCTTAGTATAATATTTCTCACTTTGCTATGTGCTTATAGTTGTTTACCACTTTCAGGTAACATGCCAGGGCCAGCGCATGGGGTAGGCACGAAGCACTTGTAGAGATAGTTCAGCTCTAACAAGTTAATTAAATAGAAGCTCCAATGATTATTTTGGTACCCCCATTTAAATATTTCTTCCGCTTGCGCTTATTAATTTGTTTAAGAATTGGCCGGAGGTAACCTTAGTTACTGGCCATCACGATACTTAACCCTTGGGTACAGGGAGCGGGTCGTGACGAAAATAGTTCGGTTTTGTATTTTTTAAAAATAGTTCCCGATCTTAGAAAATTATGGAATTTTTATATGTTGTTCTCATATGAGTCTAGCACGTTGCATAACAATTTCAGAATTAAATGATGAGTATTTATTTTATGAAAATTCACAGACTAATTGGTGTTCAGTTTAATTTATAGCAGAATTTGAAATTGAGTTTTGGGTGTTCGGACCAGGATTTGAGGTAAATTTGTTTGGACTATTTTGGTATATAATTGGACCATGTTTGACTTATGGGTGAGACCCATGATTTAGATTTAATTTAATTTGAGTTTGTTTAATGACTCATGTTTAACTGTTTGGTCTTTTTTAATTAGGTGATTGATAGTAACCACCTTAGGAGTTGTTATTATTTATTATATAGGATTATAATAAATATTTGATAGTTGATTTTATGGTGTGTACCATATGACGAAAAATTATATATTTTATAAAGAATGAAAATGTGCATATTTCGTAGTGATCAAAATATTATATTTTGTGGTGTACAAAAATATTATATTTTGTGGTGAGAAAAATTATATCATTTTATAATTTATATTATAAAATTTTGAGGTATTATTACAAAAATTATATTTTTTGGGAAAAATCAAGTTTTGGGAAACAAACCCATGTGGGTGGCCCTCCTTTTTGTCCTTGCCATCATTTCCTCTTCCTTTCCATTCCATTTCATTTGTTCGGCTTGGGTTTGGCAGAGGCTCCCTCTGTGCGTGCCTCTCCCTATTTCTTTATTCTTCATTGTTGCTCAATCTTTGAGCTTTAAATGGGAGTCCTTAGAGTGAAATTTTGTAAAAGTTTTGTAAATGAAAAGTCGGAGAGCTCGCCGTGATCTTTGCAACGGTGATCTCGGATTCATGATTGGGCGATGTTTGCATTTGCAGATTTGTTTTTCTTCATATTTGAGGTAGGGACTTTCTTGATATTTTTACATTAAAGTTATGTTATGGTTATTTTGAAAAAATATATCATTATAAGAGGTATTGCATATATATATTTTTTTCAGATTTTTGTTTGGTGTTTTTTGGAAGAAAAATTAGGTTGAAGTGTTAAGAATATTGTTATTTTGAAATTGATTTGAAAAAATCATCTTGTGTTGGAAATACTTGTTAAAAATCTGAAAAAAAAAATAAAAAATTAATAGTTGTATGAGTTGTATCTATCTCATATCATGGTTAGATAATTTATTTTGGGAAAATAATGTTGAAATATTTATCTCATCTTTGAGTTTTGAAATTTATTTTTGAGAAGAAAAATAAATTGATGTTGAGGAATATGGAGTAAATGCTTAAGTAGGAATTATAGAGTTGCTTTGGGATTAAAAACTCTAAAAGTGTTATATTCATGATATTTTATAAAAGATGATATGTTGATGATTAAGTTGTGTTCATTTTTATGAAAATAAAAATGTGAAATGTGGACTTTCAAACTCATAACCTTGAAAATGTTACTATTGGGTATATTTCATAATTTTTGATGTAAATATCATATTGGTTAAGTAATTTTAGAAAAAGTTGCGAAATTGTTATTGGTAGAGAATTTGGTACAAATATTACCTCTTTAAATAGTTTGGCATGAAAAATGGTTATGTTGAAATATATAATTATGTTTGAGGGATGAAGCACGTGAAATTAGGTTTTGTATTATTAATTTGAAATTTTTTGAATATAATAAACTTACTAATTTAGTGGATTAAATTAGTTTTGGTTAAAAGATTATATCCGTTATGGTTAAAAGTGTGTTGTTAAGATTATACCATAACTTTTGACATAGTAGGATGGAAATGGTAATATTTAATAAGTAGGGATTTCCTTTGAGTTATATATGTTTTTGCAAGATCTAGATGATTTTCGAAATCATCCTTTGATTTGTTTTGAAAATTGATTGTTGATTCAAGAAGATGAGAGATTTTTTTCAAAGTGAGTTTACTTTCTTGTTCCTTTTAAAATAGAAATTGAGGGTTTTGAACTATGAGGATTGAAGAGAGATTTTTTGGTGACTTTCTTTCAATAAATGAAGATGAGTGGTTTTGGTGAGAAAACCTAGAAATTGAGGGTTTTTAAGAAAGATGTTGACAATCTTTGAAGATGTTGTTATATTTATTTTGTGTGCCAAAATAAATGATGTTTGAAAAATTATTTATTTGTTTATATATAAATGATAGTTTTCATGGAATATGAGAATTGTTGAAGTTTTGGAAATTGTTGTTCAAAATGTTGATATAGTTTTGAAGTGATTAAATGGTTGAGATTACTCTAAGTGTGGGAATTATATTGTCCCATGGATGAATTGAAATAAAAGTATTTATATTCATCTTGAGAAATTATATTGAAATGAGAAATGAGAATTTTGATCACAATGGGAATAGTGTGTGGAAGTATTGACAGTGGAAGAAATATTACATTGTATTATTAATCATTGCATTGGCGTATCAATTCATTTGATAATGATGAACTTTGAAATTTGATTTGAAAATTTTGCATTAAGAAAGGAATGTTGGGAAACAAGTTTTCATGAAATGATTTTGGGGTAAATACGGTGGTAAGTCTTGAAAGGTGGCATAGATGAATTTGATTAAGTTGGCCTATGTATCCTTGGTGAAAGACCAAAAAACCGCGCGGATAGGTGTCGAGCCTTCCAGTTAATACTGGTAAAAATGACAAATTGGTAGTACTTGTATAATCTACTTGCAGACACCAGCCTATAGATTACCTGAGTCGTATTTACCATCTTGGAATTTTATTGAAATTGTTGGATTAATATGTTTTCAAATTGGCATTGTGCGTAAGATTTTCAAAAAATGAGAAAAATATTTTGAGCATGACATAGCATATGCATTCATCTCATAAGACTGTATAAAATGAATTTGATGAATTGTTTAATTATTTGATTCAATTGATAATGAGATAATTGAATGAATTGAAAAAGATGTCATGTTGCTATTGAAACATGTTTATTTACTTAAGTTAACTTGTTGTGGTTAATTAAATAAATTGGATTTAAGAGATTATGTAATAAAATCATATGGTTTTGACATGATATGATTTCACGTACATGTATTAGTATTTTGGTATCCGCATATCTTCTAATGTTTTAATATGAGATTTACTTGGTGAGCTAGTGGTTGCTCACCCCCTGCCTGTACATGTGTACAGGGAATGCTTTTCGGATTTGAAGATCAAACAATGGGTTTTACCATTTCATAAGTGTAATGTAGTGATGGATTGTACTATTTCATTTGTTGCTTGGTTGAGTGCTATTTTTTATAAATGGTAGTGTCCTCTCTTTTATTATAAGTCTCAGGCCATTTCTTTTATTTGTATGTAAATGTCATTGTTGTATAACGAGAGGGAATATGTATATTTAATTATTCATCATTTCATCTAAGGATGAAATGTTATTTGTAAATGGACTTAATTAATGAATATTGATAATGTTATCCGAGTGATAAAATACGGGGCGTGACAACATGGCTAAGGCTTTCTTTTCTCTAAAATTCTAACTGAAATTTAGTATTCTCTCTACATTTCTCTTCTCAAAAATCTCTCTCTCCAAATTCAAGACTTGAGCTCTCATTATATAGGCAATGCTAGTGGAGCAATGGTGGAAGACAAAGTGGTGGACAAAGTGCAGCATTCAGGGAAGATAATGGAGCTAATGGGGGCACTATAGAGCTAATGGGAGACAATGTATAATGGAGGTGGATGGTGAGTGGTGATGGTGGTGTGTGATTAGCAAAATGGATGATGAGCGGAGATGATAGGGTGTGATTATGAAAGTGGATGGTGAGTAGGGATTGATATATAGGAAATTTGGTAGCAGAGATTGAAGAGCCAATATTCTTTTAGGACTAGAGATTGGTGAATTTTGTATGAAAAATAATTTGGCCAAAAATGTGTGAAGGTTGAGATTAAAGCTCAAATTTCATCTCTCTTACTGAGAATTCTGTAAGAAATATATTTTGATTGTCATCATCTGGTAATAAAAAGAAAGCACCTAAGTCTTACATATATATATATATATATATAATTGAGAGAGAAGGGCGTGGGAGGCGTGGGTTGCCTCTCTTTCTTTCTTATTTCATTTTTCTTCTTTTTCTTTGAGTGACAGACCACGCTCCACCATTTTCTTGTTTTTATTTTTTTATTTAATTATTTTATAATATATATAATATAACATATAAATGTTTAATATGTATTATTTACTCTAATTCATGTACAAACACCTAAAATATATACGAACATACAAAAAATCGCATAAAACTATAAAATAATACAAATTAATAGACTAATAAAATGTATGTTAATGGGCCAAATGTGTAACATTTAGGCTCCGATTAATATCGAACCACGTTGGAGAAGTTTGTGTATTGTAGGCTGTATGGTAGACAACACGGTTTGCAGAGTGGTATAGGAGATGCTTGCCTCCTTTTCGGGCATTGAATTGGACAGTGTTGTTCGGCCCGTTGGGGCCCACCACAAGTCCTGTTTTGCTAATCGAAACCGTTCAATGTGTAGAACTCGTCGACTAACATATGCTTGTAAAAAATCATATTGATCAGATATCGATAGCTATTTGATCAGATTAATTTTTTGTCAACGTTAACTATAACACCCTCCATTTTTTTTATACAAAACTAATTTGATCATATAGTTAGAGCTATCTGATCAACGTGATTTTTTACAAATACATAGTACTCAACAAGTTTACACATTGAACGATTCAGATTATCAAAACGGGACCTGTTATAGCCTCCCACGGGCCGAACAACACCATTCCGGGTTAATTTTTTTGTGCACCCCGCGTTGTAAATTTGTACCACTGACTATCACTTCAATATGTATGGCTTGTACTTGGCTATCACTAACATCACTTCCCCAGTTTGTATGCTTGTATTTGGTGCCTATGTAATTTGTTTTTTTATATATATATTTTTTATGAATAATGATAACTTTTAACTTTTTTAGCTATCAAAAATTATCTAAAAATATCCGTGACATTAATTCAAAATGAAACTTCGAAATCAATTACTAATTAACTTTTTTTTTATTTATAAAAATAGAAGTATATTGATTTATTAAAAAAAATTCAACTTTCAAATCATGTTACCAAGAATAGTAGTAACAAAGACTCAACTATGTTAAATTTTGAAATAAATTTAATAATGAGTTTTAAATCACGTGATGATTCTTAAATTTTGTAATTGTTTAAGAATTTTGAATTTTTTTTTTCTTTGGTATAAATTCTTTGGCTATTTAAAAGTCTTGAATTTATTATATTCTTGGTCACAGAAGCTTTTGTTTATTTATTTACTAGTAGTAACCCGTGCTATGCACGAGACTTTATAAATTAAAAAAAAAAAAATCATTATAATTATCTTGAAGTAATCTAATTTTTTGTCTTGTGGAATACATGAAATTTATAAGTTAACTTTATGTTTATAACTTTTTAAATTATTAGTTTAAAAAAATTTAACATATATATATATAAATCTGTTTAGTGCAATTTTGATAACTTGTATTAAAAAAAAGGATTTTTATTGATAAATCCCATTTAGAAGTGTTTTAACACAAGAAGTCCATGAAGGAATTTTTTAACCCATTTAGTCCCATGTATGTATAGTTTTATTCCATAAAGTCTTTTTTCTTGATTTATACTATTTTCTTGGGCACTTATGCCCTTATATTTAATTTTGATACCCTTATAAATATTTTTTGAACGATTAGCAATTTTATGATGTGAACATTCATATTTTAAAATTCACATTGGTAGGAATGTAAATTGGCCCGTGGGCGGCCCGAAACGCGGCCACGAGCCGGGGCGGGCCCGGCCCGTTGACAATGTGAATATTCACATTGACATGTTAACATTCACATTAATAGGAGTGTAAAATTGGCCCGCGTCCCGTGGCGGTGCGAAACCCACTCGCGGCCCATGGGCGGCCCGGGGCGGGCCCGGTCCGGCCCGTTGACAATGTGAATATTCACATTGACATGTTAACATTCACATTGATAAGAGTATAAAATTGGCCCGCGGCCCATGGGCGGCCAAAAGCCCGCCCGCGGCCCGGGGCGGGCCCGGCCCAGCCCGTTGACAATGTGAATATTCACATTGACATGTTAACATTCACATTGATAGGAGTGTAAAATTAGCCCGCGCCTCGTGGCTGCCCGAAACCCGCCCACGGTCCGTGAGCGGCCCGGGGCGGGCCCGGCCCGGCCTGTTGACAATATGAATATTCACATTGACATGTTAACATTCGCATTGATAAGAGTATAAAATTGGCCAGCGGCCCAGGGCAAGCCCGACCCGGCCCGTTGACAATGTGAATATTCATATTGACATATTAACATTCACATTGATAAGAGTGTAAAATTGGCTCGCAGCCTGATCGCAGCCCGAGGCGGGCTTGGCCCGACCCGTGACAATGTGAATATTCACATTGACATGTTAACATTAACATTGATAGGAGTGTAAAATTTGCTCATTGCCCGAAGCTTGCCCCCGGCCCGAGGTAGGCCCGGCCCAGCCCGTTGATAATGTGAATATTCACATTGACATGTTAAAATGCACATTGATAGGAATGTAGAATTGGCCCGTGGCCCGTGGGCTGCCCGAAGCCTGCCCACGGCCCGGGGCAGACTCGTTTGGGTCTGGGCCCGAGCATGTCCGAGACCCTAGGTTAGGGCCTAGGTCATCACTTTGAAGCCCAGCCCAACCCGACCCATTGGCCCGCTTAAGCCCATTCAAGGCTCGGTCCGAGGCCCAGTCCGCCCGAGGTGCAATGTATTTTTTTGTGAAAAATAATAAAATTTTGCTAGAAAAAATTAAAAAGAATTAAAAAAAAATGGCCAGGCCCACCCAAGCCCGACCTAAGCTCGAGGCTAGGCCCAGGCCCACCAGCCGGACCTGAGGCTCGATCCATCGACCCGTCCAAAGCCCGAATACCCTTGTGCCAGGGCTAGGGCCTGGGCCTGGGCCTGGGCCAGGGCCTAATTTTTTGGCCCGTGGGCCAGCCCGGGAAAGGTTCGTTTGGGCCCAAGCTAGGGTCTGGGCCATCACTTTGAAGCCCGGCTCGGCCCATCGGCCCGGTTAAGGCCCATTCAAGGCTTGGTCCGAGGCCCGGCCCGCGCTGAGGCCTAGTGTCTTTTTTTGTGGAAAATAATAAAATTTTGGTAGAAAAAATTAAAAAGAATTAAAAAAAAATGGCCAGGCCAGGCCCGCCCCGGGCTGCCCACGGGCCGTGGGCGGATTTCGGGCAGCCATGAGGCACGGGCTAATTTTACACTCCTATCAATGTGAATGTTAACATGTCAATGTGAATATTCACATTGTCAACGGGCCGGGCCGAGCCCGCCCTGGGCCGCTGGCCAATTTTATACTCTTATCAATGTGAATATTCACATTGTCAACAGGCCAGGCCGTGGGCGGGTTTCCGGCAACCACGAGGCGCTGGCTAATTTTACACTCCTATCAATGTGAATGTTAACATGTCAATGTGAATATTCACATTGTCAACGGGTCGGGCCGGGCCCGCCCCGGGCCGCGGGTGGGCTTTTGGCCGCCCATGGGCCGCGGGCCAATTTTATACTCTTATCAATGTGAATGTTAACATATCAATGTGAATATTCACATTGTCAACGGGCCGGACCGGGCCCGCCCCGGGCTGCCCATGGGCCGCGGGCAGGTTTTGTGCCGCCACGGGACACGGGCCAATTTTACACTCCTATTAATGTGAATGTTAACATGTCAATTTGAATATTCACATTGTCAATGGGCCGGGCCCGCCCCGGCCCGACTCGAATTTTTCTGGGCACCCACGAGGATCGACATGGGCCGGGACCCTACACATTGACGATATGAACATTCACATTGACGGTGTGAACATTCACATTAGGGGTATTTTCGTAATTATGTTACCCATAGGACTTATTGAAACATAAGAAAATAATGTGAACTAAATGGAACATAAGTAGATGAAAAGGGTATTTTGGTCTTCTTATCTCAAATAGGACCTAATGGAATAGTCAAAAAGAATATGGATTGGATGGAATAAAACTTTTAGAAAGTGGATTTATCAAAAAAGCTCCCTAAAAAAATTAAACCTGATTAAATGAGATTAAATGAGTTATGGCATACCTCTTTTTTGTTATGAAAATATACAAATTTAAAAGTTATAATTAAGACAAATATATAATTTTATTATTAAATGTCAAGTGAAGTGTTATTTAACAGTAATTAATATGAAGTTTCTATTATTAATCCAATATTTCTTTTGATTTCAATTTCATAACTAAAAATACAATATGAATATAATACACATACCGATTTCCAGTCTTTAAGAATAAGAAGGTTTCAAAATATTTTCAAACTTTCATCATTTTCTTTTAATTTTTTTTATCTAATTTTATTTTAAATTTGAATAAATTTTTTGATTTGATATGAATTACTTCAACTTTTTCATTAAATTTTTATTAATTTTTAAAAGAACTTTCATTCTTATCCCAAATTTTTTTCTTTTCACCAATTTTGATGGAAAAAACAATAATTTTCAACATTTTTTAAATTTTTGTCAAATTATAACTTGATAAAAAAAAATATTAAGGGTTGAAGATTTTCTTGATTGGAATTATAGTGAAATAATATCTTGAAATAGTCAAAGTTTGAGTATGTGGTTGGTTAAAATATATAATTTAATTAATTCTCTTCTTATATTTGTAGAAAAATTGACACTTATGACTACATTATTATAAGTCAGATTATGGGGAAAAAAAAATTTGAGGTGTCAAACATTTTCCATTTGTAAATATCCTACATATTAAAAAAGAAAAAAAATATATGTAGCTTTTAGATATGTGTTTATCAGTTTTGTTTTATGGACATAAACAATTGATGTTTCAATTTTAAAAAAAGTAAAAAATAAAAAATAAAAAATAATTGGGTTTTTAGAGATAGAAGAAGCCATCTAACCCTTTTATATACTATTTAAGATGGACTATTTAATCACATAAAAAAAATAGAAATTATATTTAGAGATTATCCTTATATATTACGTTATTATATACAACTATAGCAGTAACAAATTAACTATAATATATATATATATATAAAGTTATATTAAGCTTTCATTTTCAATTAATTGAAATATAATTAACAAACTAACAAATAGTAGAAATGGTGTATTGGGATTGAAAGAGGATAAAAATAAAGAAACACAATGATATTTAAAAGTTTTAAATTTACCTACTTATACAAAAATCTAATGTTATAGTAAAATATTGAATTCTCAATAAATTTTCACATTTTTTATAAAATAAAATGACAATAAAAAATAAAAAAATTGATACCCATTTTTTGTACTTCAATTTTATGGTCTTTATTGAAGAAAACAAAATCCGATCAAATTCCTTAGTACAGAACAGACATAGATATTTCAATTGCAACCATAATCACCAATAATTCTTCTCTACCATGCATACCCTGTTGGAAAATTTGAATTAAAATTTACTCCAATGGTTGTGTCTCTTGAGAGGAAAATGTGTGTCCTTTTGAAAGATCACAACCTTTCTAAAGAGTCATGGAGGAATCTATAAATTCCATCCCCCTCACTTCAATTTGGAAGGGAGAATTGCCATTTATTCTTCACTTTGCATTTATTCTTCATATTTCCTAAGTCTAATTTTCCTATAAAGAGAGTACCTGCACAGCGAAGTTCACTAGGCTTGCAATAGTAGTGCTGCTAGTGCAAGATATTGATCGTTGTATCTTAGGAGATAGACGTCCATTGAATCCTAAACACCAGTGGGAGGACGAATCTGTCTTAAGGAAAGAGTGTCACATACTCGACACGATCAGGTTTTATTTATTTATGTACTGTAAGTTTTGTTACGTTATTTTGTCAATTTTATTTTAGTTTTGGTTTTGCCCAAAAATCGTTTACATATTTTTAAAGTATATTTTCCATATAGTTTGGTAATATTTTTCTAACAATCTTAAGACAAATCCGGTCCTGTTTATGGTTTTTGGGAAAATATAATTTTGATTTTTCATGTGAATCTGACAAACTATTTAGAAAAGATAGTGGCGTTGCATTGCTAGAATAGTTTTCGTAGCCTTTTTCCCGACATTAACTAATATTGTGTTAACATCAATCCATTGGTAGAGTTGGATGTGTTTGGGGTATAATTTTCAATCTGTGGTCGTAAGAAGATGACAGTTGCCATGTGCGAATGTCGAAAGATGCCAAATGGTGTCTTTAATTTTGCACTAGAATTGGTGCTTGGACCTATCATATTTTTCTTTAGAATTAAAATCACTTAAAAATGGGAAGTCATGATGATGAGTTCACCCAGACCAAGATTAGTTTACTAGGGGAGTTCTCTTGTTTGGCCCTTCTGAATATTTGTGTCATTTGCTATTATGCGTTGTACGAAGGGTGAGGAGAGTGCATGTTAAGTTAGATGCAATGTGGGAGTGGTGGTCTTCGACTCTCTTCTTCGTCCCCCTTCGCCAGATGGCTTATATTACGCCATTCTTGCACCAAATTGTTCGTTGGAGGTCTCTCTCTCTCTCTCTCTCTCTCTCTCATTCTTTGATAATCGCTAATCATAGATTTTGATTGGTCACTGAATTAATCTGATTCTTCTTTTATTTGATGAGTATTATGTATTTAAATTTTATAATTGTTAGAATTTCAATTATGTATATTTGTTTATAAGTTAGTGTCTCAAGTTCCTCTTAAGGAAAGGCACAAAGTTTTTGAAAAATATTTTGTGGATGTTTTCAAGAATGTGTTTTTTAAAATCAGGTTATGATTTTAATTGTTAAACTGGTTTTGACCAGTTTATTTTTCTGATTTTTTTAGTTCTGAAATTTAAACTGTTTTTCTGTATTTCCAGTTTTGAAAATTTGTGTTTAAATTTATTTTCTGATTTTCAGTTCTGGAATTGTTTTTAGACATTGTATTTAACAGTTTTGACTAGTTTTCCAGTGTTGAAAATTTTAATTTATTTGTGTCCATGCCTACATATGTTATAGAGTTGATAATTAATGTTTACAATTTCATTAATTGATATATTTGATATATCGATTTGGTATGTGGTGTGTTATCAATGGATGTCAATTATTTATCAAAGTATTGATAAAAATGTGAACTTATGTGTTTTGACATATGAGGAATTCTAATTATTCTTTAGAATAATGACTGAAATTGGTGTGGTGACCAATAACTCTGTAATGAAATATTATATGTGAAAAATCTAGAAATCCCCTAGATGTTGATTTGTGATTATGTATCAATTTTAAACAGTAAACAATAATCCCAATCAAACAATCAAGACAAACCGACACAAACGATTTTACGTGAAAAAACCACAATTGGAGTGCCTCCAATTGTGATAAAAAACAACGGGCAAGAGCCACAAAACAATCCACTAAGAAGACATAAAGGAATTACACAAGTATACTCTCAATTACCTAGAGAATCTACGCCCGAATCGAACCGACCCTTATGTGCCTCTTCCAGCCTCGTTTTCACTCGGAATTGTCTTGCCCAACGTTGAATCCACAATGCCGATGTCGAATCCGCAACAATGAACCACTCTAGAATCCACCAAAGCTTCAGGCTCGAATTCCATAGAATCTACCGAAGAACAACACTCTCTTTTGTATTGAATAAACAAACAATCCTTCGATGTGTACTTCTTAAACCATGAGTAGAATACTCAATCAAACATGAAAGAAAACTAGCAAAATAGCCCCAGATATAAACTCTAATATCCAAGAAGAAGATCTGGAAGCATAACCCTAAAATCTGACTGAATCACATATTTATAGCAATTTGTTTCGCGATCTCTGCTCAAGCGCTGGAATGGCCGCTCGAGCGCAGGAAATTCTGCTCGAGCGGGAAAAAACATTTCTCAGTATTTTTGCAAGCGATCAAACTTCTGGAACCAAGGATTCTCCGCTCGAGCGGGGGAATGTCCGCTCGAGCGGACAAGCAACTGCGAATGCATTTTTGCATTTTGCTTCGGCCCCGTCATAGTCAGCGAAGTGGCAAACATGAGAGAATTATCTTCTGAAACTTCTCTACAAGGCACAATTCGAGTTGGATTCGCATCTAAGTACTCATAACCTCACTGAAATAAAAGAGCGAATAAAAGTACAACTGAAAGGAGTTTTGTCAAACGGGATTGCCAATAATAAAAACCTAACAATATGAGTTAAAATATTTTATAAGTGAAAGCTTTGGTAATTGTTAACGTAGTCATCAATACTGGATAAGACAAATAAGATGTAAATGTAATTATATAGTAATATTTATATTCCATGTTGAGATTGAAATTAAAGGTTACAGTAAACAAAAAGAAATAATGCATGGCTAGATAAATGTCATTTGAAAAAGTGTTGTGGCCACAACCGGTATTAGCCATTTTTCCTTTGTACTACAAAAAAAAGTTGTGAAGTCTAATTGTATTTTAGACAAACTAGTATTGTAATTATATTCACAAAGCAATTTACATCTTGTTCAAGCACACCAATTAATGATATATTCTAACTGACCTCAGAATTGTGGGGGTGTATTAATATTTTTGTATAATTATACATCAACAAGAGAAATTAAGTTTCTTTAGAATACTTCAAATGTGGGGGTGCTTAGAGGATTTTACCAAAGTAACAGTTCCGATAATAGGTCCTTAAAGAATCTCAATTCTTTCTATAGAACAAAGTTGGAGTGGAAGCAAAAATGGTTTCATTAACTCTTCAAAAACAACTCTATGTTTATTATTTGAAAATGGGAGTGGGATAGTGTAGATATCCTAATTTTGATAATTACAAGTGAAACCTTGAGACTTAGGTTAATAGCATTTTAGCCCCAAGTTTTGTAAAAGTTTGCAAAATGGCCCAATAAAGAATAATTTTCGCGTATATTATCATAATTAAATCCTAGAACACCACTTTATAATTGGAAATACCCTAAAACTTGGTTTTTATTTATTTTACATCATAGTTTCTAAATTAATTCATACATTTTATTTTTTTTAGCCTATTTGAATATTTATTAGTTATTTGAATCTTTATTATTTATTTGAGCAAATTAGTGGAAAACAAAATATTTAGATATTTATTATTTTCCTTAGTCCTTAAGCAAGAGGGTAGAATGGTCTTTTTCCAAATTCATGGCCTATAAATTGAGAGCCTTGTCTCAATTCCACGCCCACATTTCAACAGCCAAGGAGAGGGTGACAGAAGGAGGGTGTGATTAGGGGGAAGTAGAGAAGAAGAAAGAGAATGTGCTTTCTTGAGTCAAGGTAAGAACACATCTCTCCTTTATCTTCTCCAATTCTTCACCCATTTTATCCTATTGTCTAATATGTCCTCTTGTGTTTCATATTAATGGTAAACAGGGTTTTTGGTGTGTATGAAAGTGTGGGTATGATCTAATGACTTTGTCTTGCAAATTTGTCAAATTATGCACTGCTGCAATGTAACGCCCTCAAAATAATAACATTAATCCCAACAATAGAGACATGCTAATATATAAGAAATTCACATCTTTCCATTCACCAGAGTCTTATTACAAGAGTATCACATGTTAACAACAAAAGCAAACGCCCTAAGGGCTTACAGCTTTCCAAGTTAACACTTGGTTACACAAAAGTAGAGTGCTAACTCATTTACACATAAAGCCTTTGGCTTGAATTTACATGTAATACAACAAAAGGAAAGACAACCAAAAAGTCTGTCCGCCACTAGCCTCTCAAGCTAAGTCCTTGGAGGTGGCATGCTTCCTGTACCTGAAAATGATGTTCCCATATAGGGTGAGCCACAGCCCAGTAGAAATATACTAAACCAATTATGAACAATGACTAAAAGATTAACAGTTAATAGATGGTCAACACTTTTACATTCATTCATAACATAACACGATTCCAAGACATTTAAGTCTATATTTCCTTTCATTTCCATTTCTTTTCCTTTTACTTGCCATTTCATAACCTTGGCTCAGAACCTGGCCAAACATCACACATGAGACACACACTCATGCCAACACTTTTTACTTCATCAAAGATAAACATAACAGTTATATCAATACTTCCAACGACAAGCATATCCGCTCTGTCAATACACTTCTAGATAGGCATACCCGCTCTATCTACGGAGTTCATCCCCTATCTCCTCCCAACAACATCCGGTTTAGAGGTTCATCCCCTATCTTCCCCTAAACCGTGGAGTACATCCCCTATCTCCTCCAACACAACACAATGCATATAAACAACAATTATATACATCACAAATCAACACAATTAATTATCCAAATTAATCAATCAATGTAATTAGAGCATTCTCCATAATTAACATCACAACCCTTAGGTTCCAATTTCCTTAATGTTTCAACATTAATTCCATGTTTCTATACCAAACATGCTTCTAGGTTTATCATAGATGAAAACCCCCAACTTTTGTAAAATTTCACAATGGCCCAAAGTTTCCCAAAATCACACAACAACTTCCAACATATCAAAATGCTAAAATTTAAAGACAAAACTCATAAAGAGGAGTAGGATATCCCTACCTCAAAAGATGAGTTCCAAAGGAGAAGGACTCAAAACCAAAATGCTCCAAACACCAAACTATTCGGATCAAAAGAACGCCCTCGACGATCTACACCCTTTTTGTGAAGACCAAAGGTGAGCAAAACACCCTAACTAGATCAATACTTAGAGAGAAGTTAAGGTTTTTGAGAGAGAAGCTCTGAAAATGGTGTTTTGGGTAAAGTAAGAGAGAGAAGATAAGTCAAAAAGTGATTTAAAATGCCCAGTCCCACTGAGTTATACGACAGGTCCGCTCGAGCGTAAGACACTCCGCTCGAGCGTAAAGACACAAAACACATGGTCCGCTCGAGCGCAACATTGTCCGCTCGAGCGCCAAGACACAGACACAAAGTTCGTCCGCTCGAGCGTAGATACCAGCCCGCTCGAGCGCAGGTCTCCCCCTCCCAGAACTCTCACCAAAAATACACTGTCCGCTCGAGCTCAACATCACCGCTCGAGCTCAACCAGCTCGAGCTCACCAAACCCGCTCGAGCGCAGAAACCACACTTGCAGAAGTTTTGCAGGTGCACGAAATACTGGACGTATGCATTCTCCGCTCGAGCGCCACAATCCCCGCTCGAGCGTACAAGCAACAACAACCTATTCGCTCGAGCGTGAACATCTCCGCTCAAGCGGACCAGCCAAAACCTGGGCAACTAGACTTGGTTCCTAGGCTCAACCAACCTGTAACAAACCTGCCTAACACATCCTATAACTCAAATACAAAGCAAGAAAGGATGTAAACAAGACAATACTCAACTATCAACATCCACGGACACATGTCCGGATCGCTATACAACAAGGGGTAAACCCGGGACCGCTATATGCAACTTCTCCAATTTACAAGAAATAGCAAATTTATTAATTTCTCAAATTTGAATTTAGTGTAGGATATTTGGTGTGTTTAGAGCTTGTGATAATTTTATTAGCCCCTCCTTGTGTGTTTTTAGGGCTTGGACATTGTGTTTAAAAATCTGGTCTTGAGTCTCTGAAAAATAGCCTACTTCTTGCAATTTTATAAAACTCCAGAAAAATCATCTCATGTTGGTTCTTCTGTCAAAATTTATAATTCTGAATCCTCTTTCCAATGGAATTTATTTGGATGAAAATCATCGGGTAGATTAAGAGGAAAGCTAGTTTTCCCAAACGGTGACAAATCTGGACAGGTTTTCAAATATAGCTTGTAAATGAATTTCTGGAGGTGCTGTGCAAATTTTGAGAATTCGAACTAAAACTAGACAGGTTGATTATTGTTTTTATGCAATTTCAGCCCCTAATTTGACCTAGAAGTATTTTTACCAAAGAATTCTTGTTAGCCCTGCAGAACTGAACAGTGCTAGAAATGGTGTTTTATTGTGTTATTTGTCTCTAGGTATTTTAAAGCATGCCTGATGTTGTTTGCTTGCCTTACCATACTTATGTATGATTATCATGAGCTATATTTCCTCTCTTATGTTTGTCTCATGCTCTTTTATATTACTGAATTTCTGAATGTGACTAACTTGCTTAGCAAGATCTAATAAACGGGAAATGATAGGGATTGGCAATGGGTGACGTTCACATTAGTGTTTTGGTATAATTTATGCATATGAATGACATGAATTATGATGGGATTAATACCAAATGAGTTAAGTCTTGCGCAAGCGGTCTAAGCGAGCCCCTAGGTTGACACGGATATATTCAAACTCTATGTGGTGGTTTCAGGGTGTAAGCGAGCCCTTTGGTATGGTATGTGCAGGGTATAAGCGAGCCCTAGACACGATTTGGTATGGTATGTGCAGGGTGTAAGCGAGCCCTAGGCATGATTTGGGTGTAAGCGAGCCCACTTGTCTGGCCATCCCTTTTGAGGTCCATCAATGTCGTTGACCGGTAAATAACCGGGAGGTGGGCATAGGTGGTAAGGTCTGCAAAGCAGCAAACGGGGGAGTTCTGAATAGTCCGGTGTTCCTTGTGGTTAGGTTCAAGGATCTTTTTAGGGGAATCTAGATGTCTAGTTTAACTACTAATTCTTAGAACCTTATTGTAGTATCGTATTATGTGTTACCCGATTTGTTCTACATATGGTTGATTGGTTGCTAGAAAGTAGGAGGGTGTGTGCGTTCTTATTGGGCATTCCAAGCTCATGGCGTGTCATGCCAAGTGATGAAGCAGTTTACAATGGTGAAGGTTACTTCGAAGGCAAATAAGATGAAGTGTTGGAGCTGTGGTTCATTTGAAGACTTAGACTAGTTTTTTTTTTTTTTTTTTTTCCTTTTGACTTTTTGGTTTGACAATGTTTTGTAATCCTATAGCGGAATACAAATGAATTATCTATGCTATAACTTTGCTTATATGTGTGTATTAAAATATTTTGGTTATCTATCCTACTTGGGTTGTATTATTGTACTTATTTAACGGCCTAAAAGTTGGTGCGTTACACATAGAGTATCGATAAGTCTCGATGTAATCAAAGACTTAAACACTGTAGGACATTTGCTTTCAGTTGTGAATATTGTTTAAGGATAATATAATGGATTCACTAACTACTCAATGATATAAAACTAAAAAGGTCAAACGAAAAATAGTGACCGCTAAACAAAAATTTTGACCAGAGAGCAAATAAGGGAAAGTTCATCGAGGGGAATGTGATTAAAGCCTATTACATCAGAGTCATCGTAATGGTAACCTTACTTAGATAACTGGAGATCCCAAGAACTAAGTTCAAAGGGACAACTAAGTTATGTGTGGCTCGCTAGAAATCACTAAAGGAGTCTAACTCCTATCCATTTCTATGATGAGAGTAATATATGCAACATGTGTTGTATGCAGGGAACTTAGGGTAAGTTATGCTTTTAAAGATCACTTATATCTTGCACACCCTAGACGGGTATCTTTCAAGAGGAGTATTTAAAAGACTCGAAACAAGGATCACTTATATGAGTGTGAAAGGGCCGCTTCTATGAGAATTGATAAGGTAAAATTCTCTAAAGCACTCATGAAATACCAGGAGTTGCCCAAGGCCAAAACAGGCACAACTGTGAGAACTAAATTGTGTCTGGAGATATTCTGTGTGAATTTTTGGCTTACACAAACGACCGAACAGTTCAAGGCATCACGTCTACTGATTAGCTAGTAAGTTCGATAGACTTTCACTAGGGAAGGTTCAAAGCCAAAAGCTACCTATCCCGATGCAGGGTATTTCCTTAATGTACTCTCTCTTTGTCTGTATGTTGTTGCATGTCCTTTCCGTAAATTTCATTCATGTGGAGGATTGTTGGAAAATTTGAATTAAAATTTACTCCAATGGTTGTGTCTCTTGAGATAGAATGGTGTGTCCTTTTGAAGGGTTATAACATTTCTAAAGAGTCATGGAGGAATCTATAAATTCCATCCCCCTCACTGCAATTTGGAAGGGAGAATTGCCATTTCTTCTTCACTTTGCATTTATTCTTCATATTTCCTGAGTCTTGATTTCCTATAAAGAGAGTATATGCACAGCGAAGTTCACTAGGCTTGCAATAGTAGTGCTGCTAGTGCAAGATATTAACCGTTGTATCTTGGGAGATAGACGTCCATTGAATCCTAAGCATTGGTGGGAGAACAAATCTGTCTTAAGGAAAGAGTATCACATACTCGACTCGATCAGGTTTTATCTATTTATGTACTGTAAGTTTTGTTACGTTATTTTGTCAATTTATTTTAGTTTTGGTTTTTCCCAAAAATCGTTTACATATTTTTAAATTATATTTTCCATATAGTTTGGTAATTTTTTCTAACATACCCGTAAACAAACTCATAAACCTCATTGAAATCGAAACCAAAACCAAACCAACATCAAAGAAAGAGAATCACATAGGGGGGGAAAAATTATGGAGTAGGAGAATGTTACATTCAATAACTTAGACCTCACCTAACCCAATCTGTTAGCTCCTCTACCAGTGCCTCGCAAAATCTAGGAGTTGAAATGACTAATCAGATTTTTTTTTAAATAAAACTTGAAAATTGATTAAGGGATATACATCTGAAAAATAGATAATTAGATTACTTGATTTTGATGTATATCAGATGTACATCTGAAAAATGAATCAGATGTATATCTATTAGAAATCTATAAATTAAGGGATAATTATTATTCCTAAAATAATTAAATAAATAAATCAATCTATAGTTTTTTTTTAAATCTATTTTATAAATTGAAAATCAATAATTTTAGAAAATTGATTAATTTGTTCCATTAACTGATTTAAAATTTTGATAGATATACATGAAAAAAAAATAGATAATTATATTAATAAATCATAAATCAAATTTAGATATTGTTATATCTTTTTGATATCCATATCTAAATTCTTATATTCTTTATTTTTGTATGGTTTCTATTTGTTTTTTTTTTTCAATTTATTTTATATGGAGTTGTGGGCTTCTATTTTTTTTTTTTTTTGAATTTACTTTATCTGTGGGTTTTATTTATTTTTAATTATTATTATTTAGGTAAGTTATGATGTGAGTTAAATATGTGAAAGATATTTGTGAGTTTTATTGATTTAAAATATAATAGTAGGAGATATTTTTAAATTAGATCCGTTTAGATAGACTTTATAGATTTTTAAATTTTAAAATTAGATATTGAGAGGCAAAAGAAATATTTTAACTGAATAAATAAAAATAAAAATTATTAATTTTATCTGTTTCTATATTTAATTTTTAATTTTTTTTGTTATTTATAATATAATATAATATATAAGATATAGATAGATACCCACAACTTTCATGAAAAATATTATCAGATTTTTTGAAGGAGAGAAAAAGAATGCAAGTTTTAATATTTTTTTTAAAAAAAAATTGGTAAGAGAGATTATAATTGAGAGATTATGAAATATTTTTGTTATCTTTCCATTTAAAATCTATAAATTAATGAATAATTATTATTTCTAAAATAATTAAATAAATAAATCAGTCAATAGTTTTTTTATGGAGATTTTTTTTAGGGTCCCTAGTATTCAAATTTTATAGTATAAAGGACATTCAATATTTTCATAATGTCTAAGGTCCCTCAACATCGATTCAAAGAAAATTCGATTAAGAGAATTTATCTGGACTTTCCAAAGAAAATTCAGTCTAGAGAAAATTCGATTCAAAGAATTTCTTTGGATTGCAGTCTAGAGATTTTCTCAGGATTCCAGAGAATTTCTCTGATTTTCGCAAGAATTTCTCTGAATTCAGACCAAAGAAAATTAAACATGGCAGAGAAAATTACACATGGCAGAGAAAATTAAACATGCCAGAGAAAATTACACACACGAGAGTGTTAAGTGGCAGTTCTCTCTTTTTTTCCAACTTCATTCTTCATCTTTCCTAAATTCTCTGGTTTGCTCATAATTTTCTCTGTGTTTTGATCAAAGCTGAGAAAATTGTGTTTTGACTCAACTAGAGAAAATTGATCAAAAAACCAACACAAAGCGATTTCAACACATAGAAAAAAAATAGAACCACCATTTAGATCAATAACAAAATTTTGAATTTCAGATATTTCACCACCATGTTGCCTAATTCAACTGGTTGCTTAATTACATTGAATTTTGATTGACAACAATATCAATCAACATTAAAATTGAATTCTCATTTCCCTTTTTATTTCCTGAGTTCTCTCAACAACCAAACAAAAGGAAAAAGGACATCATCTAAACTGTTCAAATTTTCATAATTGAACTTTAATTTCAAAAACCCATTTAAAGAATTTCTCTGGATTGCAGCTAGGGAATTTCTCTGGTTTTCGCAAGAATTTCTCTAGGTTCAAGCCAGAGAAAATTAAACATGGTAGAGAAAAGTAAACATGCCAAAAAAAAATTACATATGACAGAAAAAATTAAGCATGCCAAAGAAAATTACAGCGTTAAGTGACAGTTCTCTCTTCTTTTTCAATTTCATTTCGCATCTTTTCCAGATTCTCTCTTCTCAATAAGCAAAGATTTGAACTTTGATGAATATAAATCAACCACTAATCAGTTTCTTCTCTGTCTCTCTCAATACCAAAACCCAAGACAATCTCTCAATTCTTGTTGAGAACCTCAATCCAAAGTTTCATAAGCTCAAGATTCCTGAAGTTCTCTTAGTTGAGCAAAGACAAAAAGATAAAAGAGAAGGGAGCAAAAAAGCCGAACAAAGAAAGAGAGAGGATCTGAGAGATAGGTTCAATAACCAACCCATTCAAACACCAACCTCACTTTCTCTCAAAGAAGCCCTTTCCATGGACTCGATATGGTCTCCTTCCTATCTCTCTTCTTTGCTTGTATTTCTTTACCATAGAAGTAGATCTGCTTCAACCATGTTGATCTAGGAGATCTGGAACTGGGCGATCTTCTTTGGCCATGTTGATCGACGACGGCACAGAGGAGGCGACGACGGAGTGGAGGAGAGAGAATGAGAAAGTGGGTGTGATATATGGGTGTGAGTGAGACACATACTCATAAATAGGTGAGGGACCTTAGGCTACAAGAAAAAATATATATATATATATATTGTGGACTTCTCACATTACTAAAAGTTAGAGAGGGATGTTAGACCAATTTTTCCTTTTTTAATCTATTTTATAAATTAAAAAATCAATAATTTTAGAATGAGAGTGTGGAACTCTTAGGAGGCTTCTCGTTAGAAACCCCATTTTCCTTATATAATACATAGATTTATTTTAACTATAAATTCTGTAATTCTTAAGTAATATCACTCTCCTTGGACAATTTTTTCAAAATTTAAACTTGAGAGCACTTATTTATTTTTATAGTTTAATTTTGTTCATTATTATTCTAAACTATAAATTCTGTTTTTTTAAAAAATAATTAGAATTAATAGGTTTGTTTATGTTTTAAAAATTCTCAACGATTGTTTTTTATTTTTATTTTTTTTGGGTATAGATTATGTTTTTTCTTTTTCTTTTTCTTTTTTTTTTGAAATAAATTCTATAATTGTTTAAGAGTTTTGAATTTGTTTATTTTGTTTATTTTCTTTGGTATAAATTCTTTAGTTGTTTAAGAGTCTTGACTTTATTATATGAGAGATTTATTAGAAAATTCTTTTTCAAGTATTTGCATTCCAATTAATCCATATGATATTCTTGTATTCCAATAAGTCTCATTATTTGAATATTTAATCTACCAAATCCTAATTATCATATTTAAAGTATTTTATGGGCATTTCTACCCTTACAAATATTTTTTGAATGGTTAGCAATTTGGTGAGGTGAACATTCATATTTTACAATGTAAATATTCACTTTGGCGTGTGAATGTTCACATTGATATTGTGAACATTCACATTGACGGTGTGAACATTCACATCACAAAACATTTACATCACGAAACATTCACACTATAAATGTGAATATTATTAGGAGTATTTTGGTAATTATGTCACTCATAGGACTTATTGGAACATAAGAAAATAATATGGACTAAATGGAACATAAGTGAAAAGAGATTTATGAAAAAAGTGCCCCTTATTATATTCTCAATCATAGAAACTTTTGTTTATTTATTTATTTTTTAACTATAAATTCTGTTAAGTAATACCACTCTTCTTGGGCAATCTTTCTAAAATTTGAACTTGAGAGCACATCTTAGTAATTGTTTATTTATTTATATAAAACCACATCTTAGTGATTATTTAAAAATATTAACAATCTATACTATTATCTTCTATATTATTATTAAGTGAAGGCCTAAATTGGTTTAATGAAACCTTATTCTCCTCATGTCACGTGCCAACTTTGTACGAGCTAAAATAAATAAATAAAAATTATTACATACGGTATAAACAAATTTTGAATCTAAGACCTTGGGTTTCATTAAGGACATACTTATCACTTAAGCAAATACATATTATGATATTAAATTCTTTATTATGTATTTTTATTATTAATTATCTGAATTACACACGTATCGTATGTGCTCTGCTAGTAAATATGATAATCTCTCAATTCAACCACATTATGTAATGTAAATAATATTTCATAGTTTATAGCCTTGCTCTTTGCACAAAACATTCCAACCTTTCAATAAAAAAAAATGATAAACTCATTTTCTAAATTTAATGATATATAAATGATATAATTGGTTAATAATTAGAAAAGATAATATGTTGCTTTAGATATCATAATTGATATGTAAGAGCTAACCAGAATCATTGTAGGGACAGTTTAAAGGGGTCATGCCGAACCTCAACCTATTCTGTTATCATGTTTTCTTGTCAGTATCGTTTCTCTTCCTTTGTTCGTTGGTTTATTCCTACCCCAAATATCTCTATCATATATATATATATATATTATACACCATGCAAATCACCCAAACCATCTCCTATGTCAATATAGAACAATATCATTCAATACAATTCATTATATACAATTCATTCCAAAAAAAAAAAAAAAAACACTCAGTTATCTGTTGTCATCCTCGTTCAGCACCACGTCATAAGTTACATATGTGTCATGCTTGTTGGTTCAGCATCCAGTTCTCTACATTGGTCCGGCATGACCCCTTTAAACTGTCCCAACAATGATTTCGGTTAGCTCTTACATCGGTCCAACATGACCCCTTTAAACTGTCCCAATATTGATTCCGGTTAGCTCCTACATCGGTCCAGCATGACCCCTTTAAGCTGTCCTGGCATTAGTTCCAGCCAGTTCCTACAATGGTCCAACATGACCATAAACTGTCTCTCGGTATTAGTTCCAACCAGTTTCTATATCAGTCCAGCACGACCTTAAATTGTCCTGGCATTAGTTTCAACCAGTTTTAACAATGGTCCGACACGACTATAAACTATCTCCTGGCATTAGTATCGGCCTCTGATCTATTTCAAGTGTCCTTGCGCTCTCGAGCGCCTTTGCGCTTCCATTTGGATTTTGCAATCTATTTATCTTTTATTTTATTTAGTTTTATTTTATGTTTTATTTTCTCTCTCCAAACTCAAGATATTTATCCTCCTTGAGTTTGAGGGGGATGTTAATGGAGGTGTGGTATTCCTAGATATATTAGGTATTAATTTCCTAGATATATTTAGAAATATGATACTCTTTCTCATAATTACATTTCTAATAGGATACTCTTTCCCAGTCTATATATACAGGCCTTCTATTGTATAGGATTAGTTCAATATATTTCATTTAATACAATACATATTATTTCCTCTATCTCTTTACTATTCTAACAGTCACATTATTAGACTTTTAAAATAAATCTAATTTTTATACTTGAATAGCACTGCTCTTTAATAAAATTGATTTACATCCCAAATTACCATCCAATATACACCCTGCTAATTCAAAGCACTAGCGCTAGAACTCAGAGACAGTTCTTTTTTTATTTTCTGGGGTGAATTCTCAGAGACAGATCAGTATCAAGAAAAACAAGAGTTATTCAAAATTAACTCTTCTATAGCGGGACTCACATTTAGGCCCGTTCGGGGAGTGTAGTTTTAGGCAAAAAAATAAAAACTCGCCCTAAGTTGTCAAATTACTATTTGTTTTTATTTTTTTATAAGTATTTTATAAAAAATTAAAAAATTAATTAAAGTAATTAATCTTCAAATAAGGCCAGTATGACTTTAAACCTTACATTCTCACATTTTTTTTGTATGGGCAAATTAGACCGTTAGTTCTAGCACTTTACGTATTATATTATTTGATCTCTATATTTTTAATTAACTCAATTTTAACACTTAATTTTAGATTTTAAGTTAATTTGATTCAATTCATAATACCATAGTATTTTTGACAAAAAAATTGCTAAATTGATTAAAATTAACTCATTAAATTGAACAAATTTATAATTTTATCCATAAAAATATAATGTGCATATTTTTTATTAAAAATTAATTAAAAATCGTAATCAATCGGACCTAATTAAAACAAAATCATAAATTTATAATCAAATCGAGTCAATTCAAATTACAAGAACCAAAACAACACAAACAGTAAAATAAAGAAACTACAAGCATAGTTTACCTTTTCTATATTTAAGTTGTTGATGACTAGTGTTACTCTCCCAACGGACTCGTGACCTCAACCGGCTCAAACCCTCTCTCAATCGAAGCCTTAACAGCATCCAAAACCAGCTGAGTCTTCCTACTAATCACCATCCACTTCTCCTCCGGCTTCGAACCCTTTCTCATAATGGCCGCAACCAAATTGGCAAACTCTCTCACCATCAAAGCCTCCTGAGGGACCTCACACTCAACACTCCGCTCGCTCACCATCGGCGAACCAAACTGCGAAGTGACATGAAACGACGCCACGTTCTCTTGAAAAGGAATGGCAAAGTCGTGGACTCGTAAATTGGACTTGGTTCCGAGGGCAGTTAGGTCCGTTGACAAGTTGGTGAGGAAAGAGCAATGGAACGTTGCGATTTTGCCATCTTCCCAGTAGAGAGAGGAGCCGCACGAGAGGATCACGCCGGCTTCGTTCAGGACTGGCTGCCGCAAAGCTACGGCGGTTTTCGGGAGCTGGAAGTTGGCGGCCCAGAGGATGGCTCGGGTGCAGTACCAGCCGATGTCGCCCAGCGCGCCGAGGGAGTCGAGGTCTGGGTTCACGCGGATGTTGTTGGTGAGGAAATCGGGGCCGCCTATGAATGAGAAGTTGCTGTGGATCTGTGGAATGAGATATGAGTAAGTCGAAGAGGATCCCCTCCGGTCCAAAACCTGGACTGGAGGGTGGTGTTTGGGATTGTTATGATATGGTGTTGATGATATGAATTATTCAACTAATGTTAAGAATCATCAAAAAAAAAATTATTATGATCATTATCATGAAGATTTACCATCTTTACATTATACATATAATAAAACACTGTACACTAATCAAATGATGAAAAGTCTTCATGATATATTTCATGATATTTTTTTCATAAACTCTAGTATTATTCTTATTTATTTTATTAGACAGTTTATGTATTTTATTTAAAAGGAATAAATTAATTCAATAATTATAATTTTTTTAATTTATTGTGTTTATTATAAATAAATTTAAAAAATTATGATTTTTAAAAAATATATAATTATCGTCGATTTTTTAGTGAAAAACAAGATAAATTAAATAAGTTATAATTATCAGATCGGTTTAATTTTTTTTGTGAATAAAACATACGAAATGCCCGACAAAATGAATGGTTTGAATTATGGAGTTTGGTTTGGCATAACCTACAAAAGCTAAAAAATCAAAAAGTTACAAAAAAATCCACACTATTTGGGAGAAGGTTGTGGGGGAAGCCTAAATAATTTTGCCATTTGAATTTAACTACACAAAAGTTAAAAAGTTAAAACTCAACAAGTTAATAAGGATAAAATGGTCATTTTAATTTTATTACAGTATTTTATTACACAGCTTTCGTTTAACGAAATGATTTTATTACAATATTTTATTACCCTTGTTAACTTGACCATTCTACTTTTGTTAACTTATTGACTTTTAACTTTTTTATTTTTGTGTAGTTAAATTCAAAGGGCAAAATAATAATTTTGCTCTTTAAGCTTCCCCCATATACTTTTACCAAATAATATAGACTTTTTAATTTTTTGATTTTTATAGATTATCTCAAACAAATTTCTCTAATTATCCGACAATAATCTCTTTTAAACATCAATAACTCTAAAAAGTGAAGTTATATATATCGATTTCCATAACGAAAATCTAAAATCTCGAATCGTGTAACACTGAATATTTAAACTCATATGAATTATATAAATAAAAAAATATACATATAGGATTTGTATATGGAATCACATGATTGTATTGATACTTAATATTTTATTTTAAATTAAAGTGCCATTGATATTTCATTACAAATATCATTTGAGACTTGTGTATGAAAGTTACGGAAGAATCATTTTTGATTTTTTTTTTTTTTTTTTTTTTTTTTTTTTTTTGAGATTTTTTGTATGTTCTTGTCTTTTGTGAAACTTTTACATTTATTCATAAATATTTTACTTTTTTTAAGTATATTTAAAAAGTTAAAAAAATAAACTAAGATATTTAAAAAATCATTAAAAAACAACAAACTAACAAAATTCAAAGATAAATTTTATAAACAAAACCAAACAAGGTTATCTACAAATTTCGTAACATCTTATTTATTTGTGTATATTTTATATTTAAGCTTTTGTGCGATTTCTATAATCATAATAGGACTATACGACAAAAAATATAACAGGTCACATGGAAATCACATAGTTGGAGTTCAAATAAAATATTTTAGTGATATATAGAGTCTCTATAAGTTCTATATATTTAATATTTTATTTTATGAATTATGAAATAGAATTGGCCACAAATACATTTCTCAAATGCTATGAATTGAAATTTTCCATTACAAACCTACAATGGAGAACATGAAAGTCCTATTGTATCACCCAATAAATAATTTTAAATGAACTTGGATTGGAATACTTTATATGAGTTTAGTATGAAGGAATCCTACACCACGTTAAGAAAAGTCTCTAGATTCAAAAAATAAATTTAAAAATTGGTCAAAAAATACAAATTTGTCGTCTTGATTTAAATTGTTTTTATGTGTCCACCCCATGAATGAATCTTTCGTTTAACATTATAAATTAATTTTTAATTTTTTTTCTATATTTGTAGATTCACTGATTTAGTTAACAAGGCCGGCTTAAGAGTAATGTAACTGAATTAGGGTTTGTTTGAGATATGAGTTGGCATTTTGATTTTTTAGTTATTTTAGCCTGGGGTTAAAAAATCTCGTTTAAGATGGACTTTTTGATTTTTTTGACTTTTATGAAAGAAAAATAAAATAATTATGATTTGGATGTGACATTTTGTCTTATTAACTTTTTAGCTTAATTTGTCTTTTCGTGACTATTTTAGCCCAAATGTGATACGCCAAACGAACACTTAGCCTCCGTTTGGGAAGTGGGTTGGCTTTTTGACTTTTTTGGCTATTTTAGCATGGACTAAAAAGCTTGGTTTGGGAAAGATTTTTTGACTTTTTGGCTTTTTTGATTTTTTTGTGAAAGAAGAGTGTAATGATTATAGGTTGAATGTGATGTTTTGTTTGTTATGGCTAAAATAGCCTATTTTGTCTATTGTGACTAAAATAGTCCCAAACCTCCTTGCCAAACGGTGCTTGGCTTCAAGGTTAGGCCTCCCATTTAAAAATAAAAAATAAAAATATATTTTTAAAAAATTCCAAAATTTTTAAATATAATCCAAAGTTATAATACAACTATTTTTGTTTGGAAATCCCTTCAGAATTTGAAAAAGGCCCCCAAATAACAAACAAAAAATTAAAAAAAAAAAAAAAAAAAAAACACCTCACTCGGGAGGATACTACAAGTTTTAAAATTGAATAGGACTTGCAAACAACCAAATAACAAATAAAATTAAAATATCCAATTCATCAGTATACTACTACAAGTCTTGAAGTAAAAAGATCCCACCCACCATGAGTATAATACAATTTCTACAAATTTGTAAAAGTCCTCCTTACAACCAAATATAACAAATAAAAAAACAACAAGACACCACCCACATGAGGATAATGTTATACAAATTTGAAAAAAGAACTAGATAAAAAAGAAAAAAGACCCCACCTAGGAACATAATACAAGTTTTCTAAAATTTGAAAAAGACCTCCACTCATTTGGTATATGTTTTTCCAAAACAGTCACTACCATTTTTTTAGTAGGCTTTACAGATTTAACGTTCACCTTTCTTTTTTTCAGCATAACCTTCCCTTTGAATCTTTAAATTTTATTTATTTGATTACTTATGACACTTTTCATTTTATAACTCTTGTAAAATTATTAAATAATTTTCAAAATTTTAGTTGTAAACTCAGGCCTTGTTTAGGAACAGGCTTTTTTAGTAACTTTTTTATTTTTTGGCTAAAATGTGATGTAAAAAAAACTAGTATGTTTGGAATGACTTTTTAGCTTTTTATGAAAAGATGTGCAAAAAGTAGAAAGAAAAGGGAATCTTTGACTTTTTGGTATGGGTTATTGGCTTTTTGATTTTTTTAGTAACTTTTTAACTTTTTGACTAAAAGGAACACTTGCCAAACGAGGCCTCAAATAGAAAATAAATTTTACATAATAAATTACAATATAAAATTTTGTTTTTCTCTCTAGGCCTCAATGTGACTTCAGTGTTAATTAGACCGACCCTGACACAGGACCTTTTTTTTTTATTATTTTAAATGTTGGACCAATATTGGTTCAACCTAATTAATTGTAAATATGAAATAAACACACAAAATAAATAAATAATCAAATGTTATTTAACAATTTCAGCCCATATGATTTTGTGGAAAAAACATTTGATTGCAAATAAATAAATAAAAATCCATGTGTGCCTTCTAATTTAGATTCTAAGAGTGATACATCTAGACAATACATGTCCGAGGGAGAACATATAGGACACAGATCCTCATCCATGAAATCAAATATAAATCTTTACTATAAATGATTGACAAAGATTCAAGTGAATACATTTTATAAGACCAAAATTCATATATGTATTACCATGTAAGTCTTGATTTTGAAAATAATTATTATATTTTTTTTTATTATTTAGCTTGAACTTCTCTCAATTTCAAATTTAAAATTGACCATCATAATCATAGTATCATATCATGGGTTAATACTGTATTACCAACAAATATAAGCATAAAACTCATTAAACTAATATAATGTTAACACATAAAAAAAAATAAAACAAAATATGATTTTAAAAGAGAAAAAAAAAATACCGTAGCTTTAATGTTTTGAAAAACAAAACAGCAAAATGCCATAATAGAGTGACAGTAACAATTACCTCCTGTACCAGTTACGAGAATAAAACTCAAGGAAATTATTCAATAATTTCGGAATATTACGTGGTTATATTTTAAACTAATCACCAATTATTTAGTTTCAGGTTGTTCCTCTATTTCCAACATAAATTGTGGGTCCCTTTATCTCTCTCTATCAATCAAAACCTTACGGAGCACTACGCGTCTATATTCCGAAAATACTGAATAATCAAAACTATTACTCACGCTAATAAATTTCCAACAAAACACCGATATACATGGAAAATTATTCAATAATCCCGAAATATCACGTAGTCACACTCCAAGTTAATCACCAATTACTTAGTCCCATATCGCTTCTCACCCCCAACATAAATCGTGAGTCTCTATCCCTTTTTACCAATTAAAATCTTATAGAACATTACGTGTGCATATTCCGAAAATACTGAATAATCCCCCCAAACGCAGATATGCATACCAGAAATTATCCATGCAATAATATTTTATAATTTGTTCATTATTTTTTTTTAAGGTTACATATTCATTTAACTCAATCATATTTAACTTAAAGTCTCAAAAAATATTAGAAATTATTGATTAAACACACTACTAATATAAAATTCTCGAAACACAGAATAATTCATACGTACCGTTTTGAGTTGGCCGAAACGTTCCACATCAGACAGAACCTCCCTCATCGCTGCCGTGCGAGGGTGGTGCATCCACATGGTAGCATCCATGAACTGCACACCATTCAACCGACACACCTCCAGAATCTCATCCAACTCCGCCACATTCAACGCCACCGGCTTCTCCAACAACACGTGCTTCCCCTTCTCCGCCGCCATCACCGCCCACCGGCGGTGGAGGCTGGTGGGGAGCGGCACATAGACGGCATCAACGTCGGGGTCATTGAGGACGGCATCATAGGTTCCGTAGATCCTGGCGGCGGGAGGGAAGTTGTTGGCGGCGGCAAATTTCGCCGCCTTGTCGATGGAGCGGCTGCCGATGGCGGAGAGAGTGGCGTTAGGGGAGAGATAGATGGCTCTGGAGAGCTTGCGAGCTATGTCGGCACAGCCTAAGATTCCAAATCTGATAATTGGTGGTTCGGCCATTTTTTGTAAAAGGCTAGCTAGCTTTGCTTAGCGTTAGCTCTCTCTCTCTCTCTCACTGCTCACCGTTGACAAATATGAGATGGTGTGTATGTGTATATCTAAGTTATAAACTATATATAACCAATGGCGGAACCAGAAATATTGTCCCGGGACCAAGGTGGTTGTGTAAAAAAAAAGATTTTTATTTATTTATATTATTTTCTAAATTCATGAAATATTAATGAAACTATTTTATTAGTTGACAATATTTAGTAAATAAAAATAAAAGAACTAACATACATATGTTGTATAAATAAAATTATATAAATCTTATTGATGCTAAGTAGCATAGTTAGAAATCAATTCATTATACATTACGAAAAATTAATGAAATATAGAATTAATAAAATAATTTTTGAAAAATTAAGAGGCAATCCAATGATATATTTTACAAATACCTATGAATATAGAGGTAGTATTGTAATTTTCCAAAACCGGTGGTGGCCATGGCACCCCCCAGTCCCACTATAGGTCCGCCCCTCTATAAAACAAGGAATTCTCGATATAAACTATATATAAGCTAAATGCAGAGGATCAAAATACGGCACAAAAAAAATTTAAAACGTTATATGCATTTCAAGTTTTGTATATTTTTTTTAAAAAATTTAAAAGATTATTTCTAAATATATTAATTATATTTATTTTATATTGTAGTTAAAAAGTCAAAAAATTATTAAAACATCACTTCCAAAACGGCCCTTAAATTAAGGCAAATGATAAAGAGTGTTGTTAGGCCCTGTTTGATTAACAAGGTCAACAGTCAAAAAATTAATAATCTCATGAATTAGTATAGGATTAGTTATCTAATTAAATTAGTCAAATAACCATTTACTATTTATTTATTTTATTTATTTATTTATTTTTGTTTCACACTTGAAATTATAGTCCTCAGCCCTCTCAATATTAGAAATTTATTAATTTTGTCAGATTAAATGTCCGTCATACATATAATCTGATTAATAAAATTTGTAATCAAATATGGGATTATGAATTTATAGACTAACAATCATAATTCTATGTAATCCTACTACTAAAATATGCCATTAGGGTTTTGTTTAATATTGGGATTAAAGTAAAGTAAAAAGTGTATTGAAAATAAGTTAAAATAATAAAAAGTGAATTGAAAATAGGTTAAAATGTTGAAAAGTGTATAAATTCCCATAAAAAATTGTATTGAATTCAATCAAAAGCGTTTTGTCTTTATCTTTATTCTGTGCTACATGGTAATTGTCAATAAGATTCTTAAATTAATTGGACTAGTTCAATTATGCTCAATTAAGAGGTTGGGGGGTTAATCGAGGATCGATCATTTCTTCCTTATTACATCTTGTCTATATGCGATGATTTGGTGTGAAATAATACATAATAATGAGAAAGTGCTTTTTTGATTTATAAATTATGTGATAAATGTTGAAAATTTGTGAGAATTTGAACTCTTGTATTTTGCACATTTCATTTCTTATTAAAAGTTAAGAGATTTGGTAATAAATAAGTTGATTAGTTAGAAAATATTAATAATACTGAAATTGTTCTTTAAAGTACAAAATAAACAAATAAATAAATCTTACTCATATCTCTCACGTGCTTTGCTTTTCTATCTCCAAACATGATAGTAAAAAAATACAATTACTTCATTTTTTCGTATTTAGATAAGATCATAATCAATTCTCTTTTTAATTTTTTTCTCACACTACAATCCAGACAAATTGTTTGAGGTTATATTTTGGTTGCCTATTTTATTTTATTTTATTTTATTTATTTATTTTAAAATTATATTCCTTCTTTGTCATAAGTCTTTTTATTGTATAGAACTAAGAGTCGTTGGTATTCCTATCTATAAAAAAAAATAGTTGTAGGCATTGAGCTGATGTCAAATAGTTTTATTAAGTAGACTTATACATTAATAAGTTTTATAATATCTATACTTATTAAGTTCTTTCATCTTCTCTCTCTTTTTATTATTTTTCCAAAAATTTCATACCATCATTGTCTATCGCCGCCGTTGCCGTCCACCCGCCACCACTATCCCCGCCGTCAACATCTAGCCACCACTACCACCATCGTCATCATCCAAAAGTGTCAAAAGTTTATACCACCATTCTCTCTGTCATTTTTCCAAAGTTTCACACCACTTTTGTCTACCACTACCGTCGCCGTTGTCTATCCACCAGCACCACTATCGTCATTGTCACCCACTGCCACCACCGTCGTTATTCAGATGTCATCACTGTTCACTAACTATTTTCACTATCTTCACAGATCTACATTCTACCGTTGCTGATCTACATTTTACGGTCGTATATCTACACTACATCGTCACCGATGTACACAATCACTATATCACTACTGCCTTCTATTTTTCAGATTCAGATTTAGATTTATTTTCTAGTGATAAATTTATTAATCTCTCTTGCTCTTTGTGTGTGTTGTTCTTTGTGTATGTGGAAGAAGATAGTGTATTCTTGTAAGCGAGTGAGTAATATAACTACGGATGGTAAATATTAATAAATAAATTTACAATGATAAATTATCAACTAGGTCTTGTAGGTAAATAAGTTTGGTTAATAAGACCGGCTTGTAAGTATCCCTTCTCTTAATATTTGTAAATATAAATTGTGGTAAAGTGGTTTGAAAATACTCTTGGATCCAGTTAGATACTCTTAATCCTTTGATTGCTACCTGAAAAAAGGTTAACACTCCGGTCGGGGGTGCCGGAATTAGCACTCCGACGGACAAGTCAGTATCTTCTTAAATTTATTTCTTTCTCAAGTTGTCTTGTTTTTTTTTTATATACCTCTCTTTAGCTGACATTTCTCCCTTTTTATATTACATCTGGGCCCAAGGGTCGGGCCGACTCTTTGCACAATTATTTAGTCGGCCCTCCAGTTGAGTGTTGGCTCCTATTCGGCTCCTTATATGGCCAATTCGTATATTCGGCTTCATGAGCCCCTAGTCGAGGCCGAATTTCCTTTTGCCTGATGTCTCAACTGGATGCCTTGGCCTCTTCCTCATTGATTTTATTCGGCCTCCACAATTGCCCCCTGAACATCCGACTAATACCAGTTAGTCGACATGTTTGGTTTTGCGTATGGAAAGTCAAAAATACAGTGCTTGCACTTTTTCCAATACCGAAGCATCAGAATAAACATGATTTAGAAATCATTATAACTTCTCACCCCTTCGTACGCGTTGCTCATTTAATGTGATATGAAACCGCGTTATCCTTTCGAATATTTTTTGAATATGCAAGGCTTTCTAGTTGTCTCACAGTATCATTCCTTTTTTACGACCTCTGCGATTTCTGCTTGCTCCTCACTATCCTTCTCTCTCTGACCTATAAGTTCTTCTCCTCTTTGTATTTCTTCTTCATTCCAGCTCTCATTTTCTTGTTCGTTTTTAGTTAACATATTTTCTATTCCGATTTGAATGGTGAAACATTTGAAAGCTCTCATTTCTGCGGACCGTGTTTCCGCTTTTCGTCGTTATTTCTCAATTCCAGATGACGTCCATTTGTCACTCGTGGCGGACAGTGTAGTTGACATAAAGAGAACTGATGCAAGTACGATCATCTTTTCCCTCCTGTTAATCGCTGAAGGCAGAGTCTATTTCCCCCTTCATCCGTTTTTGAGGGCCATTCTTCGCTATTGAGGTCTACTCTCTTCACAGCCAAAAGTAAATTTTTACCGAATTATAATGGGCAAAATATAATTAAATCGCCGACTTAGGATTAATCTAAAAATCCCTGCTATTTGACACTATTATGCCTTGGCGAAATCTTCCAGTCGGCAAGGACGCTACTTTCTCAAGGCCAGGGACACTAATCACCATTTGGTGACCATGCTTGCCAGCTTTGGTAAGCATGTTGACGACGCCATGGTCATTGTCCAAGGCAATTAGCAGTTCGGCGAAGGTGAAGATCACCTGGACCCTGTGCTTAGACAAAAAAGCGAACCAGGTGGTCGTACAGACCCATTTCTCTTTTGTTTGCGCATTTCTTATATGTTTACTCGGCTTCGATTCCATGTACTTATCTTTTCGTTTGTGCAAGTAACAATCTGAAGAAAGCACTCACTTCGACCGACAACGCTGTGCTCGAGCAAGTCAAAACCACACTCAAATTCTTTGGCCGTCCAAACCTTCAAAAGCAAGGGCAAGCTGCCTACGTGTTATTGCAATATGACCCAACGTATTCGACTTTTTCAACTGCTGATGATATCCCAATTCCAAGGGGTGAACAGCATCTTACAGCACTCATCTTCCCAAACTTCAAGAGCCTTAGGGACATTGACCTTGAGGGTTCAGATTTAGACCCAAGTGGTGAAGTCAGCGATCAAGTCGCTGAGCAGCGGAGCCAGTCGAACTCGAATGGGTCTGAGGGTCGCTTGGGGAAGGAAGTTAATGCAGATCTTAATTTGGCTTCTGAAAAAGTCGGCTTCGACCTCCCATCCATCTCAGGCCGAATTGACACATCTTCTTTAAAAGACAACATTTTCACTGATCTAGGAGACCTACTTGGCACAGACCCTAAAAACATAGCTGGGGAATCGCTCGCACAGATGGTTAGAAAGAAAAATGCTGAAAAGATGGCAGCCTGAAGGAGGGTCGAAACCGCTAGATCAGTACCCCCACCGTCTGTTCCTGTTGAGGAAATTGAGCAAGAAACTGTTGTGGCTGACTCGGTCATTGAACAACAATCAGGCGATTTAGTTGCCAAACAAAGGGAAAAGAAACGCCCCACCGAGATAAAGGCTGACTCTTCTGAAGAGTTAACCGATAAATGACCTCGAATATAAAAGTCCTAAGACTTGGCGGCGCCGTTTATCAACCAACCCAGAATGAAGAATGTTCTGATTTCTACCGATGCGTCAGCTATGAAAGACCCTGTCGTGGCCCTAAGCGTGGCTTCGTCGATTTCTTCACCGATGGACAAGGCTGCGTTTTGTGCAAAACCAGACGTGGTTTCAATAGCATTAGCTGCTCAGTCGGCGGTATTGGTATGTAATTGGCAAACTTCATACTTCGTTTCTTTTATATGCCGACTAACTTGCCCATGTTTTGTTTCAAGCGGCGGGCAGAATCGCAGAAATCGACTACCGTCACTATGACACCATTGAGCAATTGGCGTCCTTAAAGCCGAGATTGAAACCGAAAAGAGGAAAGCTAAAGAGGCACTAGCCGAATTAGCAGTGGCGTCTCTTAAAGCCTAGTCTGAGGCTAGAAAAACGAAAGAGGAGCAAGCGAGGGCCAACACTGAAGAAGAAAAGGCCAGACGCGCTGATCTACTCTGGGTGGCTGTCGAAGAAAGGGCAAATATGAGTGATGATGCGCTCAAGTTGGCCAAAGAGGTGATCGCGAACCTAGAGGCCAATTTGGATGAATCAAAGAAGGCAAAAGAAATCGTTGACTCAGAGATTTCCAAGGCATTCGATGCCGAAGAGAACATGGCCATGGAAAAGTATGTGGATGAGGTATTGAATTTTGAGAACCGGGGTTTCAAACACGGCTGGCTTAAAGCCCTGGCGGCCGCTAATGTGACATTGGAGTAGCTGATTCCATATGAGCAGCTGGAGGTTGATACGTTGGAGTCTGACCCTGAAGAATAAATTGTGTTAATGTAATTTTGCTTCATGTTAGGTATCTTCTGTACGTAGTTTTTGTAGGTTTTTGCTCATTTTGTTTAGAAGTCATTCGTTGGGCAGTTTTCATGTATAAAGTGACAGTTGTTTATATTCAGTTTATTAATGAAAATCGCCTTTTTGTCTCTGTTTTGTATTTGCTAATTTAAATCAATGGCTAAGTAGGACAATGTAGCGTAATTCAGCATTAAATCTACCCTTGCAACATCTGGCCAAGTGGGGCAGTGTATCGTGATTCAACTATAACATAATCTGCCAAATATATTCATATATCTGCCCTTGACCCATTTGGACATGTCGTTCCAGAGCCGAATAAAACATATGGCTCAATACTATGCTCGTCTGGCCAAGTGGGGCAGTGTATCGTGATTCGGCTATAACATAATCTGTCGAATATATTAATATCTGCCCTTGCCCTATTTGGACATGTTGTTCCAAAGCCGAATAAAACATATGGCTCAATGCTAAGCTCGTCTGGTCAAGTGGGACAGTGTATCGTGATTCGGCTATAACATAATCTGCCGAATATATTCATATATCTGTCCTTGCCCCATTTGGACATGTCGTTCCAGAGCTAAATAAAACATATGGCTTAATGCTAAGTTTGTTTGGCCAAGTGGGGTAGTGCATTGTCATTCAGCTATAACATAAGTTGCCGAATAGATTCATATATCTGCCCTTGCCCCATTTGGACATGTCGTTCCAGAGCCGACTACATACGCGAGGTTAGCTGTGGGGCGCATCGGAAGTGGGGCGCATCGGAAATGGTGCATCCGTAATTAATAAACGAGGTACCTAGTATTTAAGAGGTCCCAGACGTCGTGGAACAGATTTGGCACAAACGACGAAAGGAGTAGTTGATAATTTGAGAATAAGTAAAAACTATTGGGTGTTGACGGTGGTCGTAAATGGGGCCATAGATGTCTCAGGGATTATTTTTCAATAGTAAATGAGAAGGAAGGAGCTTAGCGGAGCTGGACGCTGAAATGCATCACGCTATTGGGGACGAAGCTCAGAAAACAGAAAACATGACAGCGGAGGGGAGGGAGAGACGTCGGTCGCCCAAACGTCGGAGTAGGTCCCTCGGAAGAGGTGAAGTAGCGAAGTCCCCCAGAAATGGGGTGCAGCAACGAGGGGGTTCAAAGACCGCGAGTGGGCATGCCGCTGCGCGAAGTGAGCAAAGTAGACCGCCGCGCCCGCTGAGCTTTTCGGTCTTTATTGGGAACAAACCAATGACCGAAACGGACTCAATAGTCTGTGATCCTAATGTGGCGGTGGAATTCACGCAGAAAATATTCCCACCAGAAGTGCAACAGTTGCTTGTCGACCGGGGTGATTACGAGGTTTTCAAGGAAGGTATACATGGGGCGATCCGAGGACTTTACAGCGCGTATGAAGTCAGCATGTGCCTGCGCATGGCGACAAGAGAGCTCAAGCAAAAGGACGGGCGCATTCGGGATTTGGAGCGCCGCGCGGAGAAGGCAGAGAGTGAGTAAAAAAGGCCAGGGCAGCTGAGACACAGTCGGCGTGTGCTACAAACACGGTTGTCACAGACAGAGTCAACCAGCGCCTGCTAGATCATGCTATGGCCAATAGGGAAACGGCGAACATGTTCGCCAAAAAGGCTATAAGAACTCGGGCCTATGAAGAAGGCTTTTTTGACGGCCGAAAAATTCGCATTGAAAAGACTAAGGAAAAATTGGCGGAAGATGTTTGTCAATGCGAAAATCACAGCTTCAAGCACGGATGGGTTACGACTTTACGAGCCGCAGGCGTCAACTCAGTGTCTCCATTATACGAAGAGTACAAGATTCCCTTTAAGGCCTTTGATGTTGAAAAGACGGACGACGAAGAGAAAGGTGCCGAACCGGAGAAAGCCTAAATATTGTACTTTACATTCTAGTAGGACTCATGTACTGGCAGGAGAAAATCACATTAATTGAAATAAATATTCATTGTTCTTGCGTCTTATCAATCAGTGCATTTTTGTGTTCCAATGCTATTCTATTGTCCTTAGCTTGTATCTTTTGAACCGTGTGTTTATTAGCTCTCGTAAATTGACTGCTTTGTTTAGGCAATGTATTTATTTGAATAACCCTTTCAGCTATGAACATGCATGAAGGGCGCTCTGAGTTTTGGAGGCTTATTTGGCCCAAACGTGAACATGTACGAAGGGCGCTCCGAATCCGGAGTCTTGTGACCAATCGTGATATCCACGATAGGCGCTCCGAATTCTGGGGCTTATTCGGCCTAAATGTGAACATGCATGAAGGGCACTCTGAATCCAGAGTCTTGTGGCTACTTGTGATATCCACGAAGGGTGTTCCAAATTCGAAGGCTTATTCGGCCCAAACGTGAACATGCACGAAAGGTGCTCTGAATCCAAAGTCTTGTGGCCAATCATGATATCTATGAAGAGAGCTTCAAATTCGGAGGCTTATTCAGCCCAAATGTGAACATGTACGAAGGATGCTCCGAATCCGGAGTCTTGTGGCCAATCGTGATATCCACAAAGGGCACTCCGAATTCGAAGGTTTATTCGGCCCAAACGTGAACATGCACGAAGGGCGCTCTGAATCGGGAGTCTTATTTATCGTTTAACTATTTTTGATGAGACGATGATAAAAAAGGCATATTGCATTGCGGAATACGTAGATGCGTACATGTTAGCATAGCAGCAAAAATAAAAAACGAACTGGCATGTCGTACAAGTTGGCTTAATGATAACATTTACACAAGTGGGTTGAATTCCAGGGGCGTGGTAAACTTCTGCTAGCCATGTCTGAAAGCCGATACGCCCCCGTGTCGGCAATCGAATCAATTTGGTAAGGATCGTCCCAGTTAGGGCCCAATTTACCGTCTGCCGGATTCTTAGTAGCAGTAAGCACTTTTTAAAGGACCGATGCTCCAGGTGTATAATGACGCAACTGCACATCCTGGTTATACGACTTGGCAAGCTGCTGCTGATATCGTGTCATGCACGCAAGAGCACGATCTTGGTGCTCTTCAATCAAAGTTAGATCTAAGGCCAACATCATATCATTACACCTTATGTCAAAAACCTTGGATTTTAGTGTGGGCAAGCCAATTTCAAGAGGGATAATAGCCTGTGTCCCAAACCACAAAGCGAACGACGTTTCTCTAGTAGACCGCCTCGGAGTGGTGTGATGTGCCCACAATACGCTGGGCAACTCTTCAACCCATTTGCCCTTGGCCTTCTCCAATCATTTCTTGATGCCGTCTAGGATCACTTTGTTGGAAGCCTCAACCTGACCGTTACTTTGTGAGTACGTCGATGAAGAAAAGTAGGGTCGGATACCATATGTATTGCATAACTCCTAGTAGACGCCACAATCAAATTGGGTGCCGTTGTCGGATACAAGCGCTCTCGGTTTGCCGAATCAAGTTATAATGTTGTTCCATACAAAGTGTTTAACATCGACATCTCGAATATGTGTTAATGCCTTTGCTTCGACCCACTTTGTAAAATAGTTTGTTGTGACGATCAGGAATTGTTTGTTTCCCGGAGCTTGCGGTAACGGTCTGACTATGTCAAGTCCCCATTGAGCGAACGACTAAGACTAGTAATGGAATTTAATTCTTCGGCAGACAGATGAGTTAATGAGGAAAACTTTTGGCATTGTCCACATTTCTTTACGTAGTTCTCGACATCAGTACGTATAGTTGGCCAATAATACCCCTGTGTTACGGCTAGGTGGGCCAATAAACGTCCTCCAGAGTGGGCATCGCAACTACCTTCATGTATTTCGGCCAAGAATTCCTCAACCTTGTCTGGATGAACACATTCCAGATACGGCCCTAAGAGAGATTTTTTGTAAAGCTTTCCCTGCGGTTCCAAATAATAACGCAAGGCTTTATTCTGCAATTTGTGGGCTTCTTTCTTATCTATTGGGAGCTGTTCCAAGGAAAGAAATACAGCAATAAGGTCTGTCCAAGTCGGTCTTGGCTCGATGATGTTAATCCAAACTGGTTCAGAAGAAGTGATGCTCGGCTTTGGGATGAACCCTACTTCGATTGTTTGTTTGACTTCTGAGTTAATGGCGGATGCTAGGCAAGCAAGGGCATCCGCATGCGTGTTCTAATCCCAGGTTATTTGATTCAATTCTTGGTAGTCGAATTTTGTGAGCAAGGAATTTGTCGTTTTTATGTAGACTGTCATGCGGTCATTTTTAGCCACATATTCCTCTTTCAACTGGTTGATGACTAACTTTGAGCCACAGAAAACATGTAACCACCGTGCACCAAGATGAAGTGCGTTACAAAGGCCAATTAGCAATGTTTCGTATTCGACCTCGTTATTTGATGCATCGAAGCCCAGTTTGATTGCATGTTCGATTATTGCCCCCTCGAGGCTCATGATCACTACTCCTGCCCCGCTAGTTGGATGATCCATCATAATACATTTGCCAAATGTCTCCAATATATATTCGCCAGTCGGGTTTAGGCTAAAGGTGGGCTTGATCAGATTTGAAGTCGGCAAGGTATCTTGTGAACTTGGCTACAAAGTTGGCGAGCACCTGCCCTTTAGTGGTCGTTCTTGGCAAGAACTGGATATCATACTGGTCGAGTTCCAAAGCTCATTTAGAGACTCGCCCCGATGCTTCCGCGTTACAAAACGCTGATCAGAGAGGATAGTCCGTTAATACCCCTATGGTATGAGCCTGAAAATAATGCATCAACTTTCTTATAGCCACTACGAGAGCAAGGATGAGCTTTTCCAGTGGTAAGTATCGTGTTTCGGCGTCGACCATTGCCTTGCTTACATAGTAAATTGGTCGTTGCTCCGTGAGTTCTTTCTTTAGTAACACGACACTGACCGTCCGGTCAGATATCGCTAGATACAAGATGAGTGGATCGCCCGACGATAGGGTTGCCAAGAGTGGCACTGAACGGAGATAAATTTTCAAACCGTCCAACGTGGCCTTACACTCGAGGGTCCATTAGAATGCTTTACCCTGCCAAAGTGTGTGAAAAAATGGTCGGCAGCGATCTGAGGAACAATTGATAAACCTATTGAGGGCAGCGGCCATTCCCATTAACTTTTAAACTTTTTTGACCGACTAGGGGGAGTCGAGTTCTAGAATTGTTGTGATCTGCCTTGGGTTGGCCTCTATTCCGCGATGGTTGACAATATAGCCGAGAAATTTGCCGGATCCGATACCGAATGCACATTTCGAGGCGTTCAGTTTCATCTTGTACTTTCGGAGGACACCAAAGGTCTCTGATAAATCGACTAGATGGGCGTGTTTTTCCTTAGATTTCACCACCATATCATCAATGTATACTTCCATGGTGTGGCCGAGTTGTTCCTTAAACATAGTGGTAACCAGTCTCTGGTAAGTTGTCCCCATATTCTTCAGCCCGAAGGGCATGACCTTGTAGTAATAAGTTCTTCTTGGGGTGAGGAATGCGGTCTTTTCCTAATCCTTCGGATGCATGGCAATTTGGTGATAACCCCTATAGGCATCCAAGAAGCTCATGTGTTGATGAGGTGCCGTTGCGTCTATAAGTTGGTCGATTCTGGGAAGAGGAAAACAATCCTTAAGACAAGCCTTATTCAAATCCGTGAAATCTACATAGACACGCCAAGATCCATTCTTCTTCTTTACAACCATGGTATTGGACAGCCACGTGGGATAAGTTACTTCACAAATTACCCCGGCATCAAGCAATCTGTCAACTTTATTAACAATGGCCGATGCATGCTCCGCGGCTGACCGCCGACTTTTCTAAATGATTGGTTTGAATTTTGGATCGACGTTTAAACGATGCTGAGCCACGTCTGGATCCACCCTCAGCATTTCGTATGGTGTCCATGCAAACATGTCTAGATTGCCGAGTAAGAAAGAAACCACATCATGTCTGTCAACTTCGTTCAGGGAAGTGTCGATCATGAAGAATTTGTCAGGGCTCCCATTGATTTCAATCCTATCAAGGTCTTCAGTTGCCTTATCACTGGAGATTTTCCCAATGTCCTCGAGACTCTCTCGATCTGGTACTTCAATCGAGTTCACTTCTAGTTTCTTTGGCCTTTTTGCAATAGCAATAAGATAGCATGCCTGTGCTGATTTCTGAGAGCCCCAAATTTACTCAATGATGGTAGGTGCTTGGCACAGCTTGCATAGCGTGCAACCAGGTCCTTCCCATGATAAGATTGTATGTTAACGGGAGTTTGACAACCAGAAATTCCACGTCGACTGATTTGGTACCCGCTCATATTAGTAGTATGATCTTGCCCAAGGGATACTCGGGGTTGGCGTTGAAGCCGAACAATGGGTAATCGGCCGGTAACAGATCCGAATAAGTGAAGTCGAGTTTAACGAACGTCTTATAATAAATTATTTCTAAGGTGCTTCCCTGATCGATGAGAACACACTCGACAGTGAATCGATTCACACGTAGCTCGATGACGAGGGGATTAGCGTGAGGAAGAGTTACTTCATCTAGGTTGGTGTCGTCAAAGTTGATCTTGCCAATCTTATGGGGCCGTTTGGCTGGTGTGATCGGCTTGGATAAGCTAGGTTGCAACTGAATTGTATGTAGTTGGGCCAACGACGGTAGGCTATATATCATGTAAATTACACAGAGTGGAGGTGAATCCGACCGTAGAGCTACCGTGTTCGGTGGATTGTTCTTTTGGACATGTTGCACCAGCCGGCCATCTTGCATTAACTCTTTCAGGTGGTCCTTCAGTGCATAATAGCTGTCAGTGTTGTGGCCATGGTCCTTGTGATATTCGCATCGCCTATCTCTTCTCCTAGTATCGGGGGCCGCATCATCTTGGACGGCCGCTTAAAAAATGGGAGATGCTGGACTTTGGATAGGATCTTACTGATCGGCTCCGCCAATTCCGTATACTTTTTGTCCGAATGTTTGGTGTGCTTGTTATCCACTTGATACTATTCATTCGAACAGTGCAAACACTGCCCACTTGATCGGCGAGAGTCACGCCGGTTATTTCGTTTAGCCCGAGTCCTAGGTTCAGGGCTCCTTGGTGGCACAGTACTTATCGGTTGAACCAGGCCAGATGAAGCTGATTTACCGACTTTCTATCCGGCCTTGACCCACAGGGCATTGTCTTCCACCTTATAGTACTCCTCAACTTTCTTTATTAATGCCCAGACTATTTTGGGAGGCCGTCTGGTCAATGAACTGCGGAGAGGACTATCGGGATGTAACCTCATCTTAAAGGCGGCAATGGCCATGGAATCATTGCAAGCATCATCCACTAAGTTGAAACACTCTCAATAGCGTGCCGAATACTCACAAAGGGTCTCTTCTGGTTTAATCTGCATCACCCAAAGAGAGTCGGCTTGTTTTGACTGAACTTCGTTAGTGATAAATCTTGCCCTAAAGGATTTTTGGAGCTGATGAAAGCTTCTTATTGATGTCGGCTCCAGTTTGTAGTACCATCTGACTGCCAACGATCCTAGGCTGCTTGGAAAAATTAGACACATGAAGGCTTCATCATCAGCATGCAACGTCATTGTTTGTTTGTAGTGACGAATGTGATCTGTGGGATCTGATTTTCGGTCATACAAGGTGAATGTTAGTGCTTTAAACTTTTTAGGCAGCACAGCACTTGTAATGCGTCGTACGAAAGGGTCGTACGAAAGGGTCGTACCTGTCCTCTTCATCTGAACCATCATTTCCTTTCCCTCGCCTGTACTGTATATACGGACTTCCTTCAAATGAGCTCGATACACCAGCTTGCCCCTTCTTTCTAGGTTCCTGAGATGGCGAGTCGGAATCACTACCACTATCATGTTTTCGAAGTCGACGTCGTCGATTATCCTTCTTCTTTTCTGGAGATCGATCCCGGTCATAACGTGCGGTCTGTTAGGATTTGGCTAACTCCAGGACCAATTCCTTACGTAAGCGCTCATTCTCAGCCATCATATCTTTCAGACGCTGTTCGTTTTGTTTTGTTTGATCCATGATCGTCTGCACAGTCTCCTGTACAGAAGTTAGGGGTGAGGTTTGACCTACTAGGTCGAAGTTCAAGGCCCTTCGCGCAGTGATATTCTCTGGTCCAAGCATGTTTCTTGGAGTAATGTCATTTCTTGGTGTAACATCATCAGCAACTATCGAAGGATCATCTATCACGCCTACCATGGACGCACTTGAGTTTTTCCACAGACGGCGCTAATTGTGGTAAAGTGGTTTGAAAATACTCTTGGATCCAGTTAGACGCTCTTAATCTTTTGATTGTTACCTGAAAAAGAAATGAACACTCCGGTCGAGGGTGCCGAAATTAGCACTCCGACAGATAAGTCAGCATCTTCTTAAATTTACTTCTATCTCAAGTTATCTTTTTTTTTTCTTTTACATACCTCCATTTGGCTAACATTCCTCCCTTTTTATATTACGTCTAGGCCTAAGGGTCAGGCCGACTCTTGATCTCGCACATAATTATTTAGTCGGCCCTCTAGTTGAGTGTTGGCTCCCATTCGGCTCCTTATATAGCCGATTTGTATATTTGACTCCATGAGCCCCTAGTCGGGGCCGAATTTCCTTCGGCCTGATGTCTCAACTGGATGCCTTAGCCTCTTCCTCATTGATTTTATTCGGCCTCTACATAAATAATATTTTATTAATTGATAAAAAATATGATAGACTAGTAAGCTTATCACTTTAAATTAAATAAATAATAATAAATTATCAAAATGCTTCTTAATATCAAAATTGCTATTGACAGATTATTTTGATAAATGATTTTGTGTGAAATTTCTTTCTTTTTTTTTTTTATATAAAAAAGTTCATAATGGAATGGTTATTTTAGCCTACCAATAGAATGATGACTCTTATAAGGGTTAATTACATTTTCCCTCCATGTGATTTGATCAAAAAAACATATTAGTCCTTTTTTATAGTTTAGAAATATATACTTGAAGTCTGGAGTAAAGTGCAAAGACCAACTTGTTAACAATATTTATAAAAGGTTTAACAATTGGTTGTTGGTCGAGTGGCGATTGGAGCTCGACTTGGTAGGGAGGACTACGGTTCGATCCCCCGCAACGCCAATTGGGAGGGGGCTTGAGTCTAACCATCCAAAACTGCACCCCCGAATCCGGATTAGTCGGCCCGAAGGGTCGGATACCGGGTGGGTAACCAAAAAAAATATTTATAAAAGGTTTATATTATCCTCAATTTTTTCTCTATGACATCACAACCTCAAAATGAGAATTTTCACTTTCTTTCCTTGTCCTTTTTATCTTTCATTCTTTTTTCCTTTGTGCTTTTGGCCCCTACGTCATGCCGAACACATTTTCTTTTAGTTAAAAGAATAAACCCAAAAAGGATTTTTCATTTCCGATGTAAACACCCAATGCCTCCATTTTTATTTCTTTTTATTTATTTATTTTTTGCTCGAAATAGTATTTCAGCAAAATGTCACATCATTAGTATGAAGCTCAAACAGGAAGCTCAACCATGTTGCATATATCGTACTGAGAAAATGTCTCGTAACTCAAATTTTGTGTCTCAAAAGTGGCTCAAATGGCTAAAACGACGTCGTTTTGGTCATTTGAGCCACTTTTGAGCCACAAAATTTGAGCTACGTAGCATTGTCGATCATAATGAGAGGAGAAAAGTCAGAGGTCATGAAATTTTTTTTATGAAAATGATCATGAAATATTGATGATTTTTGAATTATCTTGATTAGTATGTGATATTTTATTTTAAGTGTAATTCAAGGATCACAAAATTTTCATGATTATTTTCATGAAAGGTTTTTCATGATACCTAATATTGCTATAATGAAAAAAGTTTTTCCCCAATTAAAACCACACACATATACACTGTTATATATATATATATATTTATATAGGGGCGGAATTAAGAGAAGAATATGGGGTCATGACCTTCTTATTTCTATGAAAATTATTGTTTGTCATAGAACTTTAAATATATATATTATATTATTCTTCTTTTATCTTAATTCTCTTTCTATTTTACACCAAAAAAACTTCATCATCTTATTAGAAATTGCTTCTATAGTATTTAAATTTTTATGTATATATAATTTATATCTCATATTATACATGCATGTGTATTTTGTGTATATGATGATGAAAAAAAATGTTTTTCTTTTAATCCCTCTGATGATAAAATCCTAATTCCGTCCCAGTATATATATATGTATCATATTGGTATAATTGAAATCACCAACCAATTCTTTTTTTGGTGCATTACCAATTTATGTTCTTTTCTTCTTCTTCATTTTCTTTGTTCATGGATGCAGGCAGCCGTGGTTGTCCCCCAACCAAACAAGGCACTAAGATCCACACACCCATGTACATCAATACAAATATTACACATATATCTTGTAACCATGATAAAACTTAAAGGAAAATGAGAGGGAGGAGATAATGGTTAGTGGCAAGATAGAAGTAGTAGGGTATAGTGGGTTGGCAATACAGTATTGAGAGGCAAAGATGAAAAGAAAAACAGGAAAAAGAAAAATCTGTTTGGGAGCGAAAAGAAAGGGCCAAAAAAAAAAAAAGTGGACAAAAGAAAAAGGGTAAAAAAGTCATTTCATCAATCTATTTTGAGGCTAATGTATGCCTCATGCGCTTAATTCAATGCGTGTTACACATGCACAATTAATTTAGACAGAATTACTCCAAATTACAAGAGGAGTAAGTATATACTTCTAAATTATAAAGAAGTATAATATGTTTTTCGATCAAATCATATGAAGGTAAAATGTAATTAACCCTTACCTTCTTCTTGTGGTTTGTATATTGCTCTTTAGCAAACAATAAATTTGTTATTTTTTTGACTAAATTTATGATATCCCGAAATTTTATTCAATTTTATGCCTCAATTTATTTTATTTTATTAGAGGCGTAAGCATCTTCGATAGATATTAATTTTCTAAGATAAATAATCATATTTAATTCAAATAAAGCCTTTCAGCAAATAGGTTGCTATGCTTGGTTTCATTTTTAATCTAAAAAACAATAAAAATTATTTTGTTGAAAAATATATAAAAATTTAAGATGCTTATCATTTTCATATTGTTTTATTTTCTTGTGTAAAAATAATTTAAAAAATATTTTTCTAATATTTATTATTACCCAACTTATTTTTAATATTTAAAAAATTAATAAATTTAAAAACGAAATCAAACAATAATTTTAGAAAATCTTAGAATGTTACTGTAACAAATCCTATTTAACTTGATTGCAAAATAATAAAGTCAAAACCTCCACGCACTTTTGTTTTTTTTTTTATCAAGAAACTGTATTGATGAATGTTTACAGAGAGATACGAATCAATAAAGAGAAAGTGTAAAAAATTATGGGTGAAAATTATTTTTGCGTCTTGTTATATTATTGGGTTTGTATTTAAAATAATACTAACACGACTCATTTAATTAAATGACTCAATTATCTTGATAACGACATGATTTATTTATAATCGTGTTAACTTTAAAATGACACGTTTAATATAATTAATAAAAGTTTATGTCTCAAATTATAAACAAATAGTACAGCCTATTTAAAAAAATAAATAATTAAATTATTAAATTATTTCACATCACCTGGATAAGAATAACTTGTTTAAACAACTTATAGCTACTTGTTTCACATCTCATTATTTTTATATTATTATTATTTGAAGTGAATATTTTTTTGATTTATATTTTTGTCAAACTTTATAGTTTGTAAAGAAATTCAAAGAACAAATTTTAAAAACATCAAACAGAGCGAATAATAACTATAATACAAAAAAATTAATAAATTAACTGAATTAAACAAAGTGAATAAAAATTGTAACACAACAAAATATTAATAAACTAAAAAATATATTATAATTGTCAATCACGTTAACGGCAATTTCAAGTTGTAACTTGTATGCCAAGAACAATAAAAAAATAAAAAGAAGATTTTGGGAAAGGCAAATAATTTATCAAACCACAATTGATAATTTATTAATTTAGGGTTGCACTTTATTAGATATATATTAATAGAGATTTAAGTTTTAATCTAATTGATAAGAATGAATTACTCAAAATCGTATGGTTACTAAATTCAAATTATATTTGGGTTATATGCGAGTTAATAGTTGGTTCGTGTCAACGTGTTGACACGAATTTTTACGTGAGCAAACGCAAATGTGTCCTTTTCGGATTTTGCGTGTTTAACCCAAACACGATCCATTTAATATTTGTGTTTTCAAATTGTGTCATATTCAAGTTCGAGTCAAAAAATAATTAACCTTAACCTTCTAATTACATATACAATTTGAGTCGTGTTAAAGGATTACATGCTAAATTCTCATCCCAGCAAAAAAACCTCCACTCAACTTAGGCATTGTTTGGGAAGTAGGTTTGGTGTTAAAATATCTACAAAAAAACAAAATAGGCTTTTTATCTTCAATAAGACAAAATATCACATTCAACTTATAACCATTATATTCTTTCTCTCATAAAAAAGTTAAAAAATCATTTCCAAACTAAACTTTTTAACCTCAGACTAAAATAATCAAAAAAAGCTAAAAACCAACCCACTTCAAAAACCAAGCCTTAATACCATAAATTTTTGAAAAGGCATGGAATATAGGAATGTCCTTGAATCTGTCAAGTAGAATGTCACTATAATTTAGCCATATATGTATGAGAATGAATGTCTACATTTTACAAGAAAGTTAGCAACAAGATGTGAAATGTCCACATCTTAGGGCTAGCTAGTTGGCATTGCTGTATATAGATCAGTTTACAGACAACATCATACCATAGCTAGCTACAAGAAAAAGGTAAGAGCATGATGCATGAGACATCCCTATTTCTTTTATGAAAAATGCTTTGGAGTTCTAATTTTTAAATTCTAAAGGTAACTCTAATAAGTTAGCAGTGGATTCCATTTATACTGATGTGATATTTTGGTCTTGGTTTGTTTTTATTTTATTTTCTTATTCATAATCTTATCATTAGTGCTCCATTAGAGTACTAAAATTAGTTGTCTGAATCATTACTGTTCTTTTATGTCCAAGTTTGCACCAAGGCACCCCTTTTTCCATCCCTATTTTCTCTGGGTTAGAAATTTATGTAATAGTCTACGATTTTGAAAATTTTGTTGTACCTATTTTCTTTGGGTTAGAAATATATATAATAGCCTGAGATTTTGAAAATTTTGCTAGTATATATATTTGCCATTAATGCTGTATTTGGTTGAGAGATTTGGAGAGGGATTTGAAAAGGAAAAGGAAAAAAGTGTGTGAAACTATGTGAAATATAGGCATGATTTATTCACATTTCACCTACATTTTCTATTTTTCTTTCCAAATCTCTCCCCAAATCCCCTAACCAAACACAGTATAAAAGATTCTTTGAGATTTTAAAATAAATATCAAAATGACATTATTTTATTACATGTTAAAAAATATGGCCCTTGAACAATAACAACGTATAACGGTAAGTTAAGTAACTTTAAACAATTAACTAAATAACTTAATAATTGAATTACCTTTGCACAAAAAGGTCTCATCATGAATTAGATAAATTACAATTTTTAAAATGAAGTTGAGCAAGAATCACTTGATCGGTTAAGTAGAAAACATATTGGTCTCATCATATATTATTTGAAAAGTTTTATTAGTTAATAACACTATGTAAAATTGTGTTATTGTTAATATGTATTTCTCGCCATGACTATGCACCCTAGACTTAATCTATGCACAAGTACCCAAAATGCATCACGCTCATTTACACATCTATCCACATCCTCTTATAGAGAAAGTGATGGTGTGAAATCACATGCATATATGGTGTTTGATTAGAAAATTTGAGAAGAAATTTAGAAAAAAAAAAAAGAAAAGGAAAAATGGAGGTGAAATATAAATAAAATATATTTCACTTAATTTCACATGTCTTTTCTGTTTTCTTTCTAAATCTCTTTCCAAATTTCTTAACCGAACACAGCGTAAGTGAGAGAGATATAGAGAGTAGAAAATTAATCAAACAGTAATATTATAAATTCTTAAAATTATTCAAAAAATTACACACAAAAAAAAAATCAATGATCTACAATTATTACAAGTGTAACTCATATTTTATTAATTTTAAATTTATACTACCCATTCGCTTTCATATTTATTAATCAAAATGGTATATATATATCATCATCATCACAATAGAAAGAGTAATGTTAAAAATTTTAAATATTTTATTAATATTTTTATCAAAAATCTTACATGAAACTTACATAATATATGTTATATACTCATATAGCCTCCGTTTGGGAAGCCAAAAAGCCAGGCTTTTTGGCTATTTTAGCCACAAAAGACAAAATAGGCTTTTTTTAGCCACAAAAAACAAAACATCACATCCAACCCATAATCATTACACTCCTCTCTCACAAAAAAAAGTCAAAAAAAGCCAAAAAGCCAAAAAGCCCTTCCACAAACCAAACTTTTAAGCCCAGGCTAAAATAGCCAAAAAGCCAAAAAGCCAACCCACTTCCCAAACGGAGGCATAAAATATTTGATAAAAGTATTAATAAAATATCTGACGTCCTAACATTTTTCTAATAGGAAGAAGATGTGGTAAAGTTTTAACAGCTGGCAGCCAAGCCACTCACTCACAACATGTGATCTCCCGCGTATTTAGGTGCGTATGATGTCTATGAATTTCAGGCCCTTCTACCGTAGCTTAATTTATTGCATGACAATGTGTACTGTACTGAAAAGTTGGTCCAATGTACACCACATCGCCACTAATATTCATTAAAAAATATTATATAAATTAAAATAATGTTATATACATAAATTAATATATTAATTAATGTATCAATTGATAGTGTAACATAATTTAAAAAAATTTTAGTATTTGTAATGTGATTAATGAGTGAAATAATACTATATATACTAATTAATGTACACATTAATGTACCAAACAGATGACGCGACATAATTTTAGAGATTTTGGATATTTATAATTTATATAATAAATAAGGTCATTAATGATATCATAACACCAATTGGTATACTAGTGTATATATTAATTGGTACATGTAACATCACCATAATGAGTGTGGTCAATAATAATATCATAATTAGTATTAATAAACTAATTAATAGATCAATTAGTACATATAATACTACCGAATAAATTAACAAATTTTTACTTGCAATGAGTGGTGCCACTGATGTGCCTTTATACTTGCATTAAAGATAGTGGGACAGATCTATGCACGAAATTTTATTAAGAAAATAACGTGTCACAATATGTACTGTATTGTAAAGTTGGTCTAATTTATACCACATTAACACTAATATTTATTAAAAAATATTATATAAATTAACAAATTTTGCTTTGCAATGAGTGGTGCCACTGATGGATGGTGCCTTTCCACTTGCATTAAACATAGTGGACAGATCTATGCACAAAATTATATTAAGAAAATAATTGGTCCTGATTAACATCTAATATTTTAAATAAATTTAGATCATATATCAAATATTTTGAATTTTTTTTTTTTTTTTTTGGTATGAATTTTTTGTATGTATAATTATTAGTACTAGTACACTTTAGCTCACAGGTTGGTTAAAACTCCAACAACCCCTCAGCGCAAGCTTTTCTAATAAAAAAAATTATTAACTGATGTATCGTCTAATAATAAAATTTTAAATTGGACCTAGTTTAATGCTATGAAAGGGTGACTGTGTGAGTGATTTTCCGATCACACTGCCCTCCTTAGTGAATCAGCTGTAGAACACAGGCAGAATAGATGGCTCCCTGCAATCTGCACAGAAAGAAAAGGCTCCGGCGGTGGTTCTTCCACCCGGGGGAACTCCGACGATCAAGTCAGTCTCAATATCTCTCAAAGATAATACAAGTGCTTAATTTACTGCTCAAAACTACAAATTGCGTACCTTAGACCCGCCGAGGGTGCCCTTCTTTTATAGTCTTTCTCTGTCCTAGTCCCACTAGAAGTCTCACTTCTATGGACTCTCATTCAGTACCTACTCTGGACTCTACAAGAGATAAGGATAGACTCCCTAAGAATACTATCCTTATCCATCTTGAAGTCTGGGACTCTTGCCCCTTATCTGATCATCTCGGATTCCGATATCTTCGGCGGTAACCCCGGACTCCTGCATTCTCGCAGATAACCTCGGCAACTCTGAGATAACCTCGGCGTAACTACCACGACACGTGACACCTCGGCTGACACATCGGTGTCATCTCGGCCACGTGTTGGTATTCAGAAAATACTATCCCCACAACTGCCCCCCTAGGTTCTATCACCTCGGTATTCTGAGATGATGGAACCTACATTTGAACTTCTTTTCTCGTACATCGGCTTAAGAACTTATAGCCGAGATCATCTATTCCAGACCGAAATGTCTTCTTTTCAAGAACAAGAAGTCACACGAACTCCCCCAAGTGCATGAGCTGTCATGCATCATTTTTTCAACCGTTTCTCCTAACGCGTTTTACCCTTATTGGTCCGTGCTGGGGACGCGCCTGTAGGCCGTCTTTTCTCTGCTTGCGCCGTCTGACGCGTGCTGTTGCCCTAGGCACAATAATTACCCTATTTTTGCCCGCCGGTTTCACCTTTTGAACAAAAACATTTGCCTCTCTCTCTTCATTCTTTACTTTTTGCATTCGAGTTTTCCCTACTTTCTCTCTCTCCGAACCTTCCCAAATCCGCCATTGCTCTTGCTCTAAGCTCTGCAACTGGTTTTATTCCTCCATTCTTGCGAAGCTTTGGCCACTGTTGCTCCTGTCGTCTGATCTCAGCGATACTCACTCCGGCCTTCATCTTTTCTGGTAAGCAACTGGCTTTTCTCCTCTAGTTCTTGATTTTTTCTGGAACTTCTTGCTACTTGACTGTTCTGCTCACTATTTGATTTGTGAATCGTTCTTCTGAGTGTGTATTATTCCCCTGGTTCTTGCATATGTTATGAACACTTGCACTGTTGCACCTCTTGTTCTTGGTCTTCCACCCTTTGTGTTCTTGAATCTGAGGCTTCGTTTTTGCTTTTCTGTTTTCCAGATTTCTGTCCTTCATACTCGTTCTTCGTAGATTTAGGTTTTGGGGATTTGTCTATA